>JAOQGH010000062.1:18407638-18427695 GCA_025769975.1 Gallinago jamesoni | reverse complement strand
GTGCTTTAAATTGAGCACATAGAAAAAGGGCTGTCTCATTGCATGGGATTAATGACATGATTTCCTAAGTGTGCATCTAGGTCAGCTGCTGCTGCGAAAATGAGTGACTAGAATTCTGAAAGTTACCACATATATAATAACTTGCATTAAATCCTAAGACAACGCTTACAATTTGATTTGCTTAGCTTGAAATTTGATAAGAAAGTGACTAGAAATGGTAAAATACTCTTCCATTTAAAATATTAGCTTAGCAATATATCTAGGTGTAAAAGAATCTCCAGATGTAGTAATTCAAAGAAACACTGAACAGGTCTAATTGGGAAGCAGTATCAAAATGGATTTTTTTCTAACCTGTTAGACAGTGTTTATCACAAACAGCGGAGGAGACAGTCTACACGACATTGATTCTGTCCCACTTTAGCTGTGCTAGGATAATGACTAGTCAATGTTCTAATAAAAAAAGTTTGAAAATAAAATGCAAGTGATTACGAAAGCCATAAGCATTTAAAATTGTTCTTAATGATGTAGTTACAGTTTCTGTTACTGGAATAGCTTTTGCTGATTTATATTGGTTTCTACTTAGATGGTTGTCTGGTTACAAATGATGTTTTCATCTACACTGAATTAAGGCTTTAGAAATAACTTTCAGAATTAGCCTAATTAAATGCTTATTAATTTTTTAATAATTATCACAACATCTTGGTTTTTGCATGAGGTTTCTGAACAGAAAAACTTCTTCTCTATCTTAAAAAGGCCGAAACCATGACAAAAGGCTAGAATACTGAGGTAAGGAAAGGTTAAGTAACTTGTTTAAAGTTACTGAGCCCAGAGAAGGATCAAGATCGTAATTTGCTGAGTTGTAAGTTCCTTCATTTTAGCACATACATTAGATATAACACAATCCTTGATTATAATCTTTCATTCAATTGGAAATTGACTGAAGTCTCAGAGGAAGAAAGTTTGTATTCTATTTTCTGGAGCAGTTTATATCCATTTAGCAGCTTCTCTCTCTGCTGTCACTTTATAACAGGGTGACAAGAACATGGATTATTAGAAGAGGCTGTAATGGTTAAATTTTCTCCAGATGTTTATTTCTCATATTTAATTCTCTTTGCATTTTAGCCAGCATTGGAGAAGTAAATGGTCTTGCTGACTATTCACAGCACTGTCCAGGTCTTCTTTCAAAGCTGGAGTTGGTGGAGAATCTGGAATTATATGCAAGTAGGTTAAAGTTCCTGCGTTACCTTGCATTTGTACATCTTGCATACCCAATTCTGTCATGATACTTGAGCAATTGTCTTCTATAGGTCTCTTCAAACTTCCCCAAATATATTTTATTCTAGTGTGATTTTGTACCATTTAAACTTAATCACTTAATTTACTCCTTCCTTAAAAGGCCTTTTTCTGCACTATTCTGTGCACTTCCAGCAAGCAGAGGTGTCTTACCTCTCTGATCTGTAACTATATTTTCCATAGCAAACTTCTGTGATAGACTTGGTTACTGGCTTTTTGAGTGGAATCAGTTAGATTCTACCTGCATGTGGTTTGAGAAGATCAAGTCTGTTAGTGGAGGAGCAAAATTCCCTCAGAATTTAGAGAATTGCTACTTTTTTCCTCCATGCAAAGTACGTAGAAAGATTTAAGGCTAAATAAAGGTTGAGATCAATCTATGGATCTAACTTTCATTTCAGACCAGAAAGCCATTAAATTTATTTTCTCAGAGGTCATTTGAATATTTTATTAGTATCTTGACAACTTATTTAGCTCCTCAGTGATACAGGCAAGTCACTTCCAGTGCCCCTGGAGCCTTGCTGATGATTCTTGCGTGACTTTATTCTAGCATTTCTTCTTTTAACACTTCAATCTCTGTCCCTGTACTGTGGATAGAGAGCTGAAATGGCATTTATCTTATACCCTCTACATAAAAGAGAAAAACTTTCATTTTAAGTAGCTTCCCAAGTTGCCTTTATATTTTCATTTTTTTTCAGGAGACTTTGATTCTGTCACAGACTCTGAGCTTCTATATGCTTAGAAACATCGTTTTGTTCCTTGGTTAATTGCCTTCTCATGCTTTTTAAACTTTTAATTTCCATCGTTCTTTAATCTGCTGTCACTTTGCATATTGTCCCTTTTCTAAGTTATTTTGCCTTAAAAGACAAGTCCTTTGGGACTAGTGGGCCTTACTAGGACATGCAATTATTTTCTGTGTATGGTGGTAGTTGCAGACAGGTTAGTTCAGGGATGGGTTCAGAAGCTGTGAAATTATGACTTAGAGCCATCTCAGAAGACAGCAGCTGGGGATACTTGGAACTTAAGAGCATCTACCTTCCCAGAGAAACAAAACAAACACACACATCCCCTCCAAAAATCCAACCAACTAAACAAAGAAACTTCTTTGGTTGAGGGGAAAAACTTGCAGATGAGAAACACGTGGACAAGAGCTGGTGTGTGGAGAAGTTACCTGTGTTGAGAGCACATGGAGCATGGTGTGGAGAGGCAGGATCCAGCAGCAGGCGAGGGCAGAACCCTGCTGCTTATTGCCACCCTGCTGCTCTGTCCTTCAGCTGTGCTCTCGCCAGTGCTTAGCAGGAATCGTGTTCTATGTCAAGTAGACTTAAAATAATTTTGTTAGAAATATTTTATCACAAATGTTCTTTACATTACACTAGAACGTGTCGGTGATCCTTTAATAAAGAGGAAAAAAATCTCTTTGCCAGAGAGGCTGATTTTTCTACTTAGGATTTCACACAGAAACAGAAGTTTTTATATACAGACCTTTCCTATATAAATGAGAAGATACTCTCTACTCATGTAGTCTGTCTTTAAAAGCAGAAGCTCTTTACCTGCTGCAGCGATGTCTGCTTGCTTTCACTCAATTAAACAGCTGCAATATGTTAGAGGAGCTTGTGCTGACTGTCCTCTTCGCTGCAATTTATCCAAACATCATCTACAGCAGAAGAATTCCTTACGCTGCTACTAGACACTTAGCCATCTGAAGATAGGTAATTAGGAAGTGTCCTTGCTTTTGTATATAAAACCTTATTCTGCAATTATTCTTTTCAATCAGAACAGAATGTATTCTTGTGAGTGTTTCTCTCTTGTATTAGTTTCTGTTATAATTAAAAGGAATGCTAATTATCTCCTTCTAATTTGCTTGGCCTCAGACTGCCACAGGAATCTGGCTTCCTACTAATCCAGCCGGAGTTACTGCTGGCATACTGGTAACTCCAGTTTTTCTGACTAGCATAGTTCTGGTCACTTAAATTGTGCGGTATCTTTTCTCTCTTATGAGTGTTTTTTGATGTAAAAAAAACCCCACAACAAACCAGCTCCTGACTCAAGAAGTTTGTTTGAACAGCAGGTGATGAATTGGTTCATAAACTGTTTTATTATTAATCTTATTTTTGGAATACTTAATTTTAGGTGTGTGTCTCCTGATTTTTGAAGTTTGGGTTTGGCAGTATGTAACCTTACTGATCTGCAAGGATGAACGCTCGCCTACTCCTGTTTTCTTATCATGGTAAAACTGACCTCTCCAAAGTGGTTGATTGTAGGCTTAGGGGAAAAGTACCAGACTGAATTGTGCTTAGTCTATACTTGTATCATTCTTCATACGACAGTAGTTAAAACTTTCATTCTGTGTTAGCTTATTGTGTTAAGATTTTTGTCGATGCAAGTGGTATATTTACAAACTGACTTGCCTAACTGTAGCTTTGGTGATTAATGATTACTTAGGTCCATATAGACTGTTTTCTAAAATGAAAAACTACTTTTTCCATTCTTTAGATGAGGATGGCCTTGTAGAATAGCTCCATAGAAAAAGAATCCGGTAATTGAAATGCTAACAGATCCATAATGTTACCCCATTATTATCTAAATCATTTTGAGATATTTCAGCATAGTCTCTTTTCAAATTCTTTTGTGAGTTGGTTTTCCCAGTGCAGAGGATCTTGATGAAAAGAATCAATTAAGCCTGGAAAAGCTCTGATGGTATAAATATCCTCAGTAAATAAATTGTTATTGTATTAGATAAAATATGCTGATTTGAAACAGTTGATAAACCCTATCTCAAGTCTGTGGCATATTCTCTGGAAAAACTCCCAGATTTCATAGAATGAATAATGCATGAATATCTCTTTATGTGGTTTTATGTGATTGAGTTGACTGGTTGTGATGTATCTGAATCTTCTGTTGTTTGATTCTGATTTGTTCTCTGAGAGCTCCCAAACCAGTGCCTTCTGAGGCAGGGGAACAGCACTGAATTGCTGCTCTGAGATTAGTGCAGTGCATTGTCTTTCACATTAGACAGCATCAGTGATGAGAGCAATATTTAATTTTGAAGGTACAGTCATCGTAAAAATCAAAGAGGTGAAGTGATGAGATCAAGGATGTTTTGGGATGTTAGTGTATTTATTACTGTCAACCCACCTTGTCAAACAGTGGAGATAATCAGCTCTGTACAGCTTCCAATACAGAATGCAGGTTTTGCTATCATAATTTCCAGGTGTTGAGATGGTATTTAATTCTTGCCACATGGATAGTTTTCCATCTTCTCAAGTTCTTTAGAACCAAA
Source organism: Gallinago jamesoni (assembly GCA_025769975.1). Taxonomy (NCBI): domain Eukaryota; kingdom Metazoa; phylum Chordata; class Aves; order Charadriiformes; family Scolopacidae; genus Gallinago; species Gallinago jamesoni. The sequence goes on along the minus strand of JAOQGH010000062.1, from coordinate 18,423,122 downwards.
ATTTAGTGTTTTATGTTTTCAGTATCTCCAGTATGTACATGTAAAACTACACGTTCTAGAAATGTTGCGTGTATATTCGTATTGTTAATGATAAATATTTCTGCAGAAATATATACTTTCATTAAGATATTTCTAGGAGATGGTTCTGAAATCCATATTTAGAGTATTTTTCAAAAAAATTCAGGGTTATTTCTAACATAAAAATCAAGAGAATAAGGTTTAAAGGATCATTTTACTAGTTAAGACACTGGGTTTTTTTAAATTGCATAGAGCTCAAAATTCTAGATACCCAGATGGTGGGGGAACTTAGGAAAGGGAAAACGTGGTGGACCAAGATTGAAAAGTAAGTTAAATAGTGTGAGAATCAATAAGTTGTAAAGATGAAGAGAGAGGGAAATATATCAGGAAGAATGTTCTGTAGCTTGTGGAGTAAAATGAGTGAAAGTGCATGGATGAACATAGGGACATTAGGGAAACATGATTAAAGAAGTGGAGAAGCACAAAGAATTACAGAACTGGGGAATATTAATTCAGAGAAGGTAGGATAAAGTTGCTTATGACAGAAGTGTAAGGAGACTAACACAAAACTAAAGCTTTCTAAATACTGCAAAATTATGTCTGCAAATTAGTATTCAGGTTTCTAAATAAATCTTCTTGGTTTCAGTCCATTTCTCCTGCTTTTTGTTTGTACAAACAGTCAAAACACTGAGCTTAACTATAGATGAATGTTCCCGGAGAGGGAATGCAAACGTTGTGTAAGCATTAATGGGTATCTCTGAATCCAGCATGAACTTACTGCATAGAAGGTATGAACAAGTCATGCAGCACACGACTTCATGTAACGCTACTGGAAATTTGAATATTAGGTTTCAGGGACTCGAGAGCAATTTAGTTTTCCTTTAAAATATTTAAAATTCATCAGTTGGAATTAAAGAAATAATCAGAGAATCTATGATATCTGTATAATCGTAAGTATGTACTTACCTGCAATATAGCATGTACATACCTCCAATATTTTCTAATTATGCTTTATAAATTATTCACTGTCTGCTAATGAATAAGCTGGAAAACATGAAGTAATATAACAGAGGACTTTGCTAATACTGAAGATGCTAGAACCAAGACTTGACAGATCAGAAAGAAAAAAATGAACAACAAAATAAAATCCCATCCTGATCACCATATCATGTAAGTAATTTAACTTTGGGAGAAATTGTACAAAAGGCAGTCTATTCCCAGGACTAACGTTATTCATGAGCATACAAGTTTACTGGGTCAGGCCCTGAATCAACAAGCCAGTGACTGTGAAAGACAGGCCAGAGCTGGAGAGTGAAAAGGAAGGTTAATGAGAAGCACTGGAAAGATGTTCATTAAAGTGGAAATTGAAGTCACCTAGGCTGGGAGGAGGGAGCTCGAGAGGAAGAAGGTGAGCTCTACTCTCAAAGTCAGAAGGAAGGTTAGAGGAGAAGGCAGGGGAAGCGAATCCTGCGTGGAGGATGCTGCTGAGTGGCAGCTGACCAGCACGTTCTCTTCCAACGCTGAATAATGTGTGCTGACACGAGTTTACTGTCTGCCTGGCCTGGGAGCTGAAATACAGGCTCTGAAATCGTGTGCTTTGGGGATTGTTAGCTTGATGCATGTGAAGCATATGTTTGCAGTGAAAGGAAAAACATTGGAGACAGAAGAATTTCACAGTAAAATAAAATTTCGCCATGTTGTTTCCCCTTATTCCTACATTTCAGAAGTTTGAAGTTAAAATTGTATTCTGATGCATCCATTTTCGTATTCAAAGTTTTCCAGAAATTTTGAATGTTCAATTTATAGCAATGAAAATAGCAGGAAGTTAAATTTATTCCCCTCTTCCCTGCCCCCCCCCCCCCAAAAAAAAAGTTTGTGGGTTTGTTTTGTTTTGTTTTTCTTCCTCTACTAATTGGTGGCAAACTGACAGAACACCTGGGTGATTCAATTGTATTCACTGCCTTTGTCCCTTATGTTGCTTCTTTAATTGGTTGGGTTTTTCTGATTCTTTATTTCTGTATTTCTAGGAAGGCATGGACCAGGTACCAAGCCTGCGTGTTCAGCAGCCTGCTTTCCACACTGTCCCTCTTCTCCTCAAGTGATGCACTAAGCAGTTAGAGAACTTCTGTTACCACAGCTTTAGAGTTTCTTGGAACACATAAGCCTCAGTGGGTCAAGAGGGTGTCTCCTGAAAAAGGCAGTAACGTCACCCCTTTTCAAATAGCTGTGTTCCCTGCTTTGTGTTTGATTTGATAGCAATGCTCCAAAGTTGTAAGGGTACAGAGGGTTTGCTGGTTATTCCTGAGCGCGTGTGTCTGCAGTGAAACCCATTCGCTGCCCTTCCTCTTCTTATAAAAAGCTGGGATGTCAGAACTGACAGCCTGGTGTGTGCTGGGACAACGCACCAAGAAAAGGAAAAGCAGTGGAAGAAACGAGGCACAAATATGGTACAGCGGGTCATTCGGTGAAAACAAGCAGCAGAGGCTGAGAAAACACTAATACAATGGAGCTCTCATTGCTTTCCTAGATTAATGCTGTTGGTAATGTTAAATAGTTCAGAGACCCTGTCCTTTACTTCTGATGGTGGCTGGTTGCTGTTACGTTTTAACTTGCAGATGAGTTCTGGTATAAAATTTTCCAGCTGAGTTAAATGTATTCAGTTTATCCTTCTGTAGTGGCCACATAAAGGCTGGGATTGTGTCAGTCAGAGACTTATGCTTGGGAATTTGGGATTTCCACACAGAGTGAGATCCCAGTGGACACTTCCCAGCAGAGACACAAAGCTGTTTCTTCCTTGGCAGCAGAGGCCAGCAGTTTGTTGGATGAAATAAAGAGAAAACTATTTATTTCATTCTGTAAAAATTGCATCTCCATACAGTCCATACTCGCTTGCCAGCAAGCTGTCCAGGTATTTTAATGGACAAGCTGAATTCTGGAGGTGAGAGGAAGGGGAAGAATTGTAATTTTTGGAAAGAAGGGAGGAAAGAACCATAGAAGAGAAGTTAATGTGCTGACTATAAATCAGATGAGCCACGAGCCCTGCTTGCGGTGAGCTACGTGATGGGTGTGCCTACAGCTGGTCAATCCTCATGACCCCATTGTGAATTGGTTGCTGTACAATATGTATACTTTATCAGCTCAATCACTTCTTCCAAACTTTGTTTTACTTTAAAGGGTAACAGTTTAGTTTCTGTTGCTGCCTGTTCTCCATCTTGTGTTGTATTTATCCCCTTTTTGCCCTCTGAGGCAAAGACTGTTGAATACAGAAGAAAATCTTGCCCGCCTCAGGATGTCTCCAGAAGGAAGTGCCAAATATCATCCAAATACTGAAAAGTGCGTGTATTTTTTAGATGAGTGTTTTCATCGCATGTAGTCACATCCTGCCTTGCAGAGCTGATTTGCCCATTCTTTGGTGCTCTGGGCCGACTGTAGCAGTCAGTCAGCTCAATTGCTGAGCTGATTGAAACAGCTCAATCGCTGTTTCCACGTTGCACCTAAGCATTCTAGAATAGATCCTTCTTTCATGCTCTGCCTATCCTTCTGTTTTCCCTGGGCTGGATTCTCACTCCCAAACTCAAAGGCAGATTTCAAAAGCGGAATATAATTATATATACCATATCAATTATACTAGTGCCTTGGGGCCGGATTTTTTTCCTATATGGGTGAAGATCTGACATACAGCCAGTGTTTTGCAGCCTAGGTGCTGCTTCAGCTTTGCTAATCTCATTAGATGAAAATGCTTGCTTTAAAGGTAAAAATAAGTAAGCACTTTTAAAAAGATTGATCGAACTATAAACAGAGTTGTGTTGCTGGAGGGCATATACTGAGAATTTTTTTTATATTGAAATGCAACATTTTTGTGTCCCTTTTTTATCACTTAGCTTGCCCAACATCAAAAACAATTAGAGCAATTATGAAAGACCTTGACTTCTTCCTTAGGGAAATGCTATTCAAGAAAACTCTACTTATTTCTTGGTTTTTTTCCTGTCTCTCTTAAAGCAAATATTTAGCATTTATCCTAGAGGAAAAACTGACAGAAATGACTGGTATTTCCCCAAAGCACGTATTTACTGAATCAACTGAATTTAAATTTCATGACTTTATTTTCCTGAAGTCTTTCTTAGGATCAGTAATTTAAAAATCCCTGATCTTGGTTTGTCACATAAGAAGCTATAATTAGCATCATGAAAAGATAGAAAAATAAGCCTCACACAAGAGGCCATCTTCGCTTAAAGAGCTGTTCCCTTCCAAGGATCCCCAGATAGCTGCTTCACTGTTTGGAGAACTGTAGCCCTCGGTCATCGTTTGTCAAAATTCATTCATCGTGTGAAGGGGCCCAATGGTTCCTGGTTACTGCTGGGAGGTGGAACCTCATCTGTCCTGTGTAAAAGATGTGATAATGAGATTCACTTGACTTGCCATGAATTGGGGTTGCTCTGCATGATTAGAAGGGAGTTTTCATTACTTTCCTGGGAATTCTGAAGCTGAGGATTTGCTTGTTAGTAGTAACATGTTACTTCTAAAAGGTGCTTTTTTTTTTGTAGTGAGTTCCATATTTAAAATTCTGAAATAGAATCTATCATCCTTCATGATCTCACGTAGTCCCAGTAACTTCAGAGAAAATTCAGTTTACTTCAGTTACAAAGGAGATGTTCTGTCTGTCTGTCAACATCTCTGGAAAGTTTGTGTTAAGATCAGGAAACTGATCCACACAGTTATGGGTAGTAAAAAGTATCTTGTAAACTGTATATTAAATAACTAATATTTTATTGGAATCAATTGATTTTGGTGTCACTAAACCTTATAAAATTTAGAGTAGCTGGATTAATCATGTACTACTGTCTTATGTTTTTTGGAGGTATTCATGTGTGTGCTTGAGGTGGCTGTACTATGGAAACAGAACTGTCTATTACAGATGCATAAAATTGGACTTCCTATCCATAAGAAGTTATGCTTGCCTTGTAGTAATATATCAGGCCTGTAATAATTTTTAGTTAGATGAATAATCTAGCCTTTGAGATGGTTACTTCTGTTATGGAGTTGAAACCAAATAAATAAAATAACCTGTGCCATAAGTGTAGAATTACACAAGATTTCAGAGTTGATTAAAACCTCTACAGCTACAGGAGCTTCTCACAATGTTAATGATTTCTGGCCAATATATTTTGTACAGAATTAATGAGTGTCTAGGGTTATGGGTTTCTTCATTTTGGTTTGGGTCATTAACATGCTCATTAAGGCTTAAAAAGTCCTCTTAGCTGCCAGCTTTTTTTTTTTTTTCTTTTTATTAACCTGGAAGTCTCCTTTTGCCGAGTTTCCCATGCACTGAATTTATAGTTTGTGCCCACAGAGTATCTTGTAAGATGTTGAGCGTTAATGCCTCTGCTTAAGAAAGAGCATGAGCGATGCTTTACCACTTCATTGAGCAGGATGGAATAGGTTTGTCGTGTTCTTCCAAGGTAGTTCAGAAGCTTGCTTGTGTCAGGCAGCCCATCTTCAATGAGTCTGAGCACAACACTTTGCTGTGAGACATTTCTGGGTCTTTTTGTCCTTTTCTCCCCAGAAGCAAAATTATGGTCTCAGAACTCTTAACAGAAAAACAGATTTCAAAAATGTTGAATAAAACCCTGTATGAAATACTAATAAGGATGCCATCCTAAAATGCAAGTTTTGCACTTAGTCATGAAAGTGTAATTGGTTTCCAGCTTCTGTTGTTTTACACTGAGCTCCAAAAAACACTCTTTTGATTTTGTTTTGTTTGATGAGAGCTTACATTGTCATTTAATGGTTCTAGTAAGGGGGATTTTAAGATGGATGCACCCTGTTCAGATGCAAGTTAATGCTGTTTGATATGGGAAAGCCCCTGCAAACATCCAGGGAGGAAAAGTCCCATGGCACTGGTGATTGCACACAGAAGGGACTTGATCTCTCTCCCTGTTCCATGTATTTCTTGGCCAGCGTAGTTTATTCAGGCACCAAGGACAACTTTTTGATAACTTTATTAACAAACTGTGCATCACTTTATGCTTTAGACTTGGAAACTGTTGCAGCTACCCCTTCTATCCTTCTCTCTTCACTAAGTAATCGTACTACTGAAGCATTTACTATAGATTTTTTTTGTGTGTGTGTGTCTCTGAAATACCATATGGCTTGCATTACAGCAAGCTTCAGTGGTCACAGATTATTGATTTTTAGTTTTTGATAAAAAACTTCATAATAACTGTAATATCTGACATGTGATTTTGGTGTGTATTGCCAAGGAAACGGTCTTCAGCAACACGCTATGTATATTCTTCATTGTACTGATGCATTGTCTGTTGGAAAGAACTGTTTTTCTAAGAATAAGTGCTGTAATTTGTTTAAGCTTACTGACAATGTCAACCTCATTTGGACTCTAATTTATTTCTGGGATGTTTTCTTTAATAGTTTTCCTCAGTGCTGCTTTGTTGTTACTGAATAAATAAAAATGGGGGTTGGGGGAAAGGCATAACAAACTAATACTCTTCTCTGTTCATCCCCTCTGGCTTCTGTGCTGAGCAGGAGAAAATACACCGCTAAAAATCTGGGGACAGAACAGGCTGATAAAACACGATAGAGAGGTAAGATAAGTGCAGCAGAACCTTTTTGTGCCAGAAAACAAAGAAAGTACCTCAGAATTTTACCACAAAGATGGCATGGGGGAAAAAAAAAAAGGACAATTAAGAAAGAGGGCAGTCACGCTTAGGAGGTTGCCTGTTTCAGTGAGCTGGATTCACTGCCATATTCAAACAGGCAATTAATTCCCTATTCTCAGCTCCTGTTGGGTCATTCCTCATGTTTTAGCTTGTTGAGTTTCTGGAAATAGCTTGTTAACTTAACCTCTGGGTATTGTTTTTTTTACAGACACTTGAATGAGAAGCAGTGGAACAGAACATTTAGCCAAGAGCCTTTGTTTCATATGTATATGCTGTGAATTTCTGCTAGATAACTTCTCCAGTTGCTGTGTTAGATCAGGTGCTGTCTATACCATACACATCCAGAGAAGCTCTGTACAATTTGCTTTTTTTTCCCTTCTGCCACTAGTGCCATCTTAAAACAGTAGTTTATCAGTTGTTAATGCTGATGAAATGCTGACAGTGCAAGTGAGGTTCCACCAATGAACTTCTCTGATTTACTTTGATTTGGTCCATTTGTTTGTATTAATCTGGTGATGCCTTTTTCACACCTTTACATTTTTGAATATATTGCTTTTCTCTTTTTAGAAGTAGTGTTTTCTCTTTCCTACAAAGAGCATGCATAGGCAAAAAGAAATATTATTCCCAACTAGACTAATATCTTGCTTAAGTTAAATGTCATAATATTGCCTCTTTGGCAGTTGAGGTAGCATCTAGAAATATAACTACTAGCACTTTAATTGTGGTTTTAGAGGTCAGAACTTCAGTTTTCTCTGTGCATTAAAACTCTAGCTAATCCAAACCAAACACAAGCCTCTAATGATTGTTGAGTTGTTGAGTCCCATTTCTAATGATCCTGGTAGCTGCAGCTTTTTCGAAGTTGGTCAGAGTCATTATCAAGGAATGGTCAGAGTGGTAGAAGTAAAAGTCAAGAAATGAGATGCCACCGCTACTCTGCATAAACAGGGGCTCTTTTCTGTACTGGCAATGTCTTGTACTGCTGTGATGCCTGACTTGTTCTGGCAGAGTGTTAGGGGGTCTGCAGCATGTTTATTACTAATTCCACTTCAATATTCCAGAAGTTTTCATACTGTTAGGAAGACTTTTTGCTACACCTGGAGAGAATAAAAGAGTTGGTTGTTCAGTCCTGTAATTCAGGTAGCTGGCATGTCATCTTGCTTCTCTGGATGCGCAAGTCTAACTTGTCAGTTATAAAGCTTCTGGTTGAAACTGATTTGTTGCTGTTATTTTTGTTACATCAGCGTGCAAAATATGTCAGTGTGAAGAGCTGCAAGTTTACAGAAATTAACATTGCAGAATACATGCCTGCAGTGATAAAAGTTGAGTCAAATGCTCTCTTTTGTTCCCATGTAAGCTTTATTTTTGCACTACAGTCACTTTTTTGTTCCTTACAATGACATTTTATTTGTCATGCTGGTTTGTAACTTCCTCGGTGAACTTGAGTTCCTCTGAGTACGGTACGTATAGAGCAGTGTATGTTTCACATGATTACAAGTAGGCACAGTATGTAAACCTTTTGTGCCATCACTTTTAATTAAGTGACCTGTGTTAGTTGAATGAGGGAAAAATCACTGTGTAGAAATAAAGCCTTATTTGCTAGTTGTGATGATTTAGACCCTTGTACTAGAAATATTTAATATAACATTTTTAGCCATTCTCTGTACAGTGGCGGAATTAGTTCAAGATAAGAACAATGAACCATAACTGTCCTTCTTAAGTTATGTGGATTTTTTTTCTTTTTTCAAGTGACTTTAAGACTACTTTCATACCTTGTAATTAATTGGCCAACTAGGGAAATCTGCCATAGGAATAAATGCAGTTCAAGTAGTCTTTCCTACTAGCTAGCATTTGTTGGAAAACTTTTTTTTTTAAAGACTATTAAAACATGCATGAACAACTACCAATTACTTAGTCCAGGGAGAGTTTCTTACAAAAAAAGATATGGAAATTATCATACAATAATAATAAAAACAGTGAATATGTCACCTAGGGCATGAGCATATCTGCTCCTAATAACTTCAGGCAGTATACTATCTGTCTAATTAAATTCATCAGTGTGATTCAATATCAGTTTAAATAGTTGGTTCCAAATTGAGAAAAACTAAAGTTTATTAGCATGAAATGCAGAGCTGTAAGTCCCAAGGTGACATTGGGTGTTTATCCACAAGGTATTTTCTCTTCCTGTCAAGTGTCTCTCTTTCTGTGATTTATAAGAAAAAATATTGATATAGATAAAGAATTAGCTTTTTGGGAAGATGATGTTTGTTACTTTTTGTTATGTAAGGGGAAGGGGGGGTGTCTGTGGTTAACCACTACCTGTATTTCCTGGATGCAGAGAGGTTCTTTTGTGCTTCAGGATACGGCAGGAATGTAATGATCTGTTCTGTGACATTAACGTTGGTGCTCTTGTCCCTAGCATTTTGCCACTGAACAAGCTGCCACTGAATATAGTGGCTGGAAGTAGGTATGAAGAAATAGAAAATTTGCTGGTATTAAGTACCAGAGGGTGATAAAGTGGAGCTGCTCTCCCTTTCAGCCAGAATTGAAGGCTGAAACAAATGAGGAACCCTAGATGTGCATCTCAAAAGGGAGATGTAAGAGAATAGACACACCTTCTTCTTTTTATTTTTTTTGTGTTTTTTTTTCCTACCTACTGATGTATTATTCTTTCTTCCTGAAAATTCTGTCTTTTCACATGTGCAATGGCAGTAGTTGAACTGTACTTCATGCCTCCTCTCTGTGTGTGTTTGCTCGTGTTGATTGACTGTTAAGGGGAAAAGGGAGTTGCAGAAAAGTGGGATGGCAGCGCTGGGTACCTGATGGTGTGAATTGTAGATGAAAGTGGGAAAGCACATTGTTTCGAAACAAAAGTGATAAAAGGAAAATAAGTTGTGGCTAAAGGATAAAATGTATGTTGACTTGTAATTAAAGGTATATGCAGTGAAGATCCTTCAAACAGTTTCCCCTAGGGATATTTTTTCTTGGGATAGAAATTTAGTCCTGTGAGATTAATATGTTCTGATGGCCCTAGATCTTTTTATCTTTTATCCTTACCTGTGTTGACTGATGTGTGTGTTTTGGGGCTTCGGTGTCTCCCCAGACTACTTTCTAAAGATCCTTCAGCAACTGAAATCACTATGATAGAATTCATTACACGGCTTCTCTTGTGTTTCTAGAAACATGCTGCAGAATAGTCCTTAATGAACAAAAGCTGAGCAATGAACAGTTGCCTCATCCCAGCTTTCTGCTGTCACCTGTTTTTTCAAATCAGTGTTCTGGTTTTACGGTCCCAGGCTATGCAGTGTTTTACCCAGAAATAAATGGGTATGATTTGAGGGCCGTTTCTCTGTTTAGCACAAGCCTGAAGGTAAGAGCCTGTACTCGGACACCATTACCAGCAGAGCAAGTTATTCTCTTGCTAGTTTAGATGAGCTTTCAGCTTCTGTGCTCCTCCTGTTGCATACTCTGTAGCATCTTGCACAAAGATTGAACCACTGCTGGGATCTGCATTTCTGGATGAGGTGTGGAGCCAGAGGGATCCAAAAGCAGGGGCAATGAATGTAGCATCAGAGCTGAAGATAGAAAAACAATCAAAACCAGGTGGGATTAGTTTAGGATTTGTGTCAGCAGATTGGTAGGAGCACTTGAGTCTGGGATCATAAAATCTAGAATGCAGTGGTGCTCTAGAGGAAATTGTGAAAACTTTAAAAGCTGCTGCTCTTTAATAACTACTCTTGTATAGTCTCCTCCAAATATGTTTCTTTACATTTGGTTGAAGAAATTAAGGTGGACAGAAATATGCATGTGGTTGAAGAATGGAAAATCTGGTTCCACTTTTGAAAGCCTTATGTTACTTTTCCACTGCTTTGAAACAGAATTGCATGAAGTACGATTTTTAAGTATTGCTATTATACAATATTTTCTGATGGTGGAAAAAAAAAACTTGGCCCAGAAAATTTATCAAAGCACATGAAGATGTTTTGGTTCTATGTGGATGTTTTATTACGAAGCATAAGCATGTGTTATTTTTGTTGACAAGCTTGTCTTGATCAGAAAGCTCAAAGAAATATGAGCTTTGTTTCCAGAAAAACTTGGGCAATTTCTTTCTTTTTATTGAAGTGATGTGTAATTTGTGAGGCTGCAAGGGTTAGGTGTGAAATCAGATGAACTTCAGTAGTTCCAGTTACATTACACTGTGGCTAATGCCAAAGACACCCTGTGAAATGAAATTGCTGAATTTCACACACCACATGTACATAAGAAAAAAGAAAAGGGGCTTCACTTGACAGCTAGTAGAGAAAAATCTGCATTTCTCTTGTTCTAACGGCAAAAGAATAAAAGATTTCTTTTCAAAGTAGTATTATGTGGTTATTAAATAAAACCCAACCATTTAATTCTGTGTTCTAAAGTGGCTTAGTTTCTTGCCTGTAAGATTCTACCTATAAATTTGAGCTGGATCAGATACAGCTTGCAAAATCTTTCAACCATTTTGCTGTCATTACAGAGGCTGATGCAGTATTTCTGAGTCTTTTTTCTTTAATTTTTTCAATTGTAGCATGTTTAAGGTTATACAGAATTTCAGCCTGAACGTAAAGGTGTTTCTTAAAAATAGCTTTCAGAGAATAATATTAATGTTTACCATAATGCATACTGTTATAAGTTGTTAATGTTTAAAAATAAGGCTATGCCGTGGTGATTATTCTGGGGCTTTGTTCTGTTTTGTCAATCCGTTTTCCTCAAAGTTATGCGAGTCAGCTAGACTTCAAGAAAGAGAGTTGATGAATCTTAGAAAATCCATGTCCTGTGTGTGTTTCTTTTCCTGTAAATGGCCAATACTGTTTCCATGTTGGTACAGACAAATGAAGCAAAACAAAGACGTGGGGGGTTCAGGTTGTTCATAATTCTAATGAACATAATGGAAATGAATTAGAGAAGGGTCAGTGCAACAGGCATCAAGCTTGTATAGATTCAAGAAGTATACTGATACATGGCAGACAATAATATGCTCCTTGTACGAGTCTGGGAATGTAGCTTGGTTTCTGTCTGTGGCTTCTATATTCCAAAATTTGTTTGGTGATTTGGTAATTTCCCTGAGGTTGTAGTAGTAGTTATCTTATACAGAATCCTATCCATGAATCTCTGCTTTGGGTCGTGAAAATATTGAAAGTCTACAGGGAAGGAGTATGTACATGTGGGTGTTCATCATTTTAAGTATCGTTATCTGTCTGTTCTGCAATCTGCTGTTACTTTGGTATCTGACGTATATATGAGTTGAAAGACATAAACTTACTGAGTTATAATACAGTATGTGCTCTCATGCTGTGGTATAGACTTGGTATTTAGGGATGTTATTTACCCTGCGAAGCATTTGGTTTTCTTTTATATTTGGGGTGTGAATACTTAAGGTTGAGCAATGGTTTGGGTTAATGAGCCATGAGTAGTTAGTATTTGGTTGTGTCTTTTTAGTGACCTTAGTCATTTTCTAACTAACTTTCTGTTAAGGCCAGGTTGGAACTAAGTGTGTAAACGGTGAACTTTCTCTCTATATTTCATTTTTTTATTTCTATTGTAGGTGAATTCTACACCTTTATGTCAATATTGTTATATTTTGTTAAGTTTTGATTCATGTGTGATGTACTATTATCTACTTAAAGATGCCTGAGTGTGGCATGGAATGGTCATACTACATAAGGGATCACCTTGCTGCTTGCTTGAAATAAGAGCACTGCATGGTTGATAAATAGATTCATATTGCCTTTGCTGTGGTTTCTAGCAAATCTTATATCGAATTCCTGTAGGGAGTAGAAACACATGCTGTCCCTTGTCAAGCATTCCTCTCGAGGAAGGAGATCCAATAACTGTATAAAAGCACGTGCAGAATTATTGCAGCCTTCTGGGTCTGCTCCGCCAAAGCTGTTGGTGTGTTCAAGCACCTTGTTTTTCAGATTGTAAATCTGCCCCTTTAACTTGGATTTGAAGGACAAGGCTAAACACAGAAGCTGAAAGAGCTACCAGTGTATCTGTGTAGGTGAATCCCTACACATACCAAGTTGGTTGAGGTGAAAAGTGTTCAGGATTGTTTGATACAGGCAACTATTTGCGCTGCTGCTACTTCACCTCTGCTGAGCTTTTACAGTGTAGAGCTTACTAGAAAAAAACAAATCAATCTTTTGCTTCCCCCTGCCCCAAAGTAACTAAAAAATAACTTTTTAAAAACTGAGATATTAAGTTTATAAGTTTGAGTATTTGGCCTTTAAATTTATTTATTCACTCATTTGTTCTGCACAGAGGGAAGGGATATTGAAATTCGCTCTGATTAACCTTTCAAGTTCAACCAGTACTTTTGTTTTTGTTTTAAATCTAGACTTTTTTTAAAAGAGAGTGGAGGATACTCAAGCAATTTCACAACACTATTTATGTTTAATTTAGGATTAACAGTAAAAAACTTGAAGTTCATACCTTCTCTATCTTGCTCTGCTTTTTTTGTCACCTCCTAAAGAATTGTACTGAAGTGCACCTTGAAACATGTTTTTTGGCATTAGGATTTGTAGAAATTTAAGGGTTATGAGAGATCCTCTGATCAAAATGATGATGAGAGAGGGATGTGTTTAACAAATGTGTCAAACAAAAACCCAAAAGACCCAGGAACACCAAGAACCCCACAACTGGATGCGTTAGGATGTGTTAAACAGCACGGAAGAGAAACAAATGAGGACAGGACCTAAATAGACTCTCTTCTAGTTCTTTTACTGAGCTATTTTAAATGTACTATGTCAGGTGTGAAATCAGCATTTCTGTTGGAAATACCGTTGCAGAAAGAGACTGTGTAAAAGCATATAGGTAACCTAGGGCTGTTAAAAAAATACTAAGCCAGATTTCATAAAAGCAGACAAACTTGGACTGTACTTCATAATGCCATTCAGTTACAAACAGATGCAGAGACATCTAACAATGTTTTTTCTTGTAGATTTCTTTTTTTTTTTGAGGTGCTTAGCCGTTCCAGTGGCTTTGAAACAGCTGGTTGAAACCACTGAGAAGAATTCCATCTATTTTGAGGTGTCAAATAGTTTAAAGAGCTGTTGAAAATATGGAACTCTACGTTCTCATGTCATTTGCCCATTTTAAAAAACGTTACTGTGAAGAAGATACTATTTTGACTCATTATTTTCTTCTCTACTTCTATGTATAAGAAAATGTTTTGAAGCGAGGATGACTGAGGCACTCTGACCCGACTGTCTCCAGAGCTCTTCTTTAGTGAGGTGTATGAGTTAGTTCTAATGATGCCTCTTCTGAGAAACATGCTCTTGCTTTGCCTATGGGACAAGTCTCACTGGGCATTGTTGATTTGGAGTTTTCTACCAGAAAAGCTGTGGTGTTTTAGTGCAGCATGTTGTAGCTGGAATGGATGTCTGGCCGGTATGTGAAGTAGAAGAAACTTGGCTTCCTATTTGGTTTTATATGAGAAAACAATGACTCTGTCTTGGAGCCGATCTGGAAAGCAGTGGATGTTCTTCACATGCTGTCGGCATAAAGCCTTAGCAAAGGAGAGCTCTAGTTGTTCTGGGTCTAATAAGGAGGTGCTCTAAGCTATTGATTCTTCCTAGTATGTGTCGCTTTTTGTTAGCCTCATTAACAACAATTCTTTCCCCCCCAAACCCAATTTTATCCTCTTTGATCAGAGAAAACTTGTATGTCTTGGCCCAGTTTCAGCAAACGCCTACGTATCTGCTGTTGAACATTTTAGTCTCCTCCTCCCTCTTTAAACTTGTATTTCCAAAGTGCATAAAGGAGAACAATTTTTTTTTATTATCAATAGCGAAGAGCAGCTGAACAGCAGATGTAATCACACAAGTATCTTTTATTTGTTGTAAAAACAATAAATATAAATTAATCATTAAGAAAACAGCGCTTTTCATGTAGAAGATGCTTGAAGACCTACACTATTTTTTAAGTCTCCTCAGTTTATCATCCTACTTATGAAACCCTATAATCGTCTTAAATGACAGTTGGATAAAGAAACTTCACAGTATATTAGTTCAAGCTTTGGTTAATTGTTTGTTATGTATGGGGTTTAGATATCAGCGTCAACCTGATTCTGATTTAAACTGTTCAATTAGAACACACAATTAACATAATGTTTTTCCACACTTTGAGGTTCAGTGTTTATAACTCTTATGTGATCAATGTTCTGTGCTCGTCTTTGTGACGTTTATGCAGTTTGTAATAATACATGTAATCACTGTAGGCTCCCGTTGCTTAAGTTGTATTTTTTACAACATGCAAGCATTATGCGTACAATAGGAAGCAATTGGCAGAAGTGCTTGAAAAATTGAGAACTTCATTTCAACTCTTGACCTTTCCTCATGATGTCAGTACGTCTTTTGATTTTAGAAATCAGAAAAAGATTTCTTCAGTTCTTCCTTTGCGTGCTTTCCTACATATCCATTCCTGGAATTGTTAAAAGTTAGGCAGAAATATCTCTGTGCTGTGAATCCTGGCTCTGGTAAGGGCAGAGAATGAGAATGGGGCATTTGAAGTGATAGAAACAAGACTTGACCTAATATTTTAGTTGTTAGGGGGAAGGAATTACTTTTTTCTTGGAGGTGAAATTTCAGCGGATGTTTTTTTCTCTGAACTCAAAACTTTCCAACATTTCTTGCACTAAATGTTCAACTGTAAACTATTGTTAATGTTGCTTAACAATATGTAATGTATTATAGAATCATAGAATCATCTGGGCCGGAAGGGACCTCCAAAGGCCATCTAGTCCGACCCCCCTGCAGTCACAGGGA
>JAOQGH010000062.1:18290943-18407538 GCA_025769975.1 Gallinago jamesoni | reverse complement strand
GCCCAGTCTGTACTGATGGCGAGGATTGTTCCGGCCCAGGTGCAGAACCTTGCACTTGCTCCCATTGAACTTCATAAAGTTTACTTGAGCCCACTTCACCAGCCTGTCCAATATTAGTGGTACTTCATTGTAAGCATTGCTTTTCATACGTTTTTCTTTGCTTGTTTGTGGAAATTGAGACATTTACTTTCTTCGCTACTGCAAATAACTTCTGTAGGGAATGAAACTCATTATTTTAAACATTGAGGCAATTGTGTGGTAATTACTATTACCACAAATACTAAACGTAAGTCTCTCCTGGGTGGCCTCAGTTATAAAATGGTGGTAATTCATTACAGCTTCTTAATGTCTCTCATGTCAACAGGATACTGGTGAGAAGTCTGTCTCACTGAACTGGCCCACGTTTGCCAGTGTATGGCAGAGGTGACACCACAAATCCCTTGGGACCATACCTTGGGGTGAAAAGGATTTTCCTGTTACTAAAATTAGCTTGTTGAGAAATCTTACGAGCAGAGGCCCACCTGAAATTCAGTGGAACGAGGGCAGCACTGCCTGTATGTAGAGTGTGTTCAGAATGGGACAAGGACATTCACTCCTGTCAAACGTGCCGTTAAACTGAGTTGACGGTCATTGTCAAACAGAACTGCACTCGGAAACAAAATGGAGACTGAGTTTGGCACAAAATGGCAGGATTTAGTTTTTGCAGGAAAGAACTAAATGGGGATAGTAGGCCTTAATTTAAAAGCATCACTGAATTTTCAAAGCTAACAAGTGTGGTGAGGAATAGGTATGCTCCTTGTGAATTGGTATCTCTTAGTTATAGGGTACTGTAAATAATATGAATGACATAAGTAATATTTTACTGGTTGCTAAGGGAACCGTATTCACTGGGTTTCAGTTTTGTTGTTACAGTGAAAGTTGGCATGTATTTTAGAATGATCTGGACAACTGGGCATCACTTTTCGCACCACTTCTCTCTGCAGATAATCCAGAAATCTTGTTAGAAAAATGTTGGGTTTTATTTGGATTTCTTGATATAGTCATTGCAAACCCTGAATTTGTTGGATCCTTATCAAATTTCTTTACCCCTGATATACCATGATAATAACTTCATACAGTTTTGAAAGGGGTAAATAGTAGACATTGCTTTGATTTTTATGGCAGTTTCTAAATACTTGATCTGTTTTTTCAATTATGGTGCGATATTCCTAATGCAATTCATTAATGCTTGTTCTAGAAGGTGTGAATGACTACTGTGCTTATAGTTTGGGCAGAATATCCACAGGAATCAGTCAGTCCTTATCGCTGCACATGATGTGTCTGGTATAGTGGTTTTTCTTGTTGAAAACTTCCCATATTGTATCCGTACAAACCCTTGTGTGGCCTCTCTGTGCTTCTAAGAGGGAACAGTATGTTGTGCTGGCAAATAATTATTACTTTCAGATAAATTTCCATGAATGTAACTGCTCTAAGCATCTGTGTTGCTTTTGACTGGAGTGTAGCTACATATTAGTAAGAAACAAGAAGCTTCTCCCATCAAACTGGCTTTTGATAGCATTCTCTTGCAGTCTTCTGCTTGAAGTTGGTTTCTTTTTAGCATCAGGAGTTGATCTTCTTTTGCTGCAAAAAAAGAAAATCTCTCTCTAGCAGAAAAAAGATTTCCTGTCTTTTTACCTCTGATGCTTTGCCATGTAGAAGTATTCTGTGACTGAACAGACTGTTTCTTGATGCTGTAACTTGGCCCAGTTTCCTGCGAGAGAAGGAAAATTGTCAGTGCCTTGATGTGGTGAATCTTGAATTTTGCAATACTCTATACTTGCAAAAACATCCCTATTGTTGACATGCCCAGTCAAGGAATCTCAGTGCACATAATGCAAGACATTTGTGTCTCAATTTTGGGGACAGCCACAGCTACTACTGCGCTTAGATACTCTCTGTACCTGCAATTTGAACGCCTCTGTTCTGATCATGCAGTTTCTGTAGTGTATGCACAGAAGCAACAGATGCTGTACAATCTTGCTTTGGTCCAGAAGGTATCAACTGCACGGGAATTGCTGTTAGGGATCTTGTGGTTTTTTTTTTCTTGTTTTTAGTTGTGGGGTGTTTTTGGTGTGGTTTTTTTTTTTTTTAAAGTACAGAGGCAGGGGATTATTAAGGGTCTTAGTTATGCAGCTGCTGCCTCTTGAACAACCAGCCAACAATGCAGGCTGGTTGGTTCAGTTACATCGTGTATATATACCACGGGCTTGTTTCGTGAAACTGGAAGTGC
Organism: Gallinago jamesoni; assembly: GCA_025769975.1. Lineage (NCBI taxonomy): Eukaryota > Metazoa > Chordata > Aves > Charadriiformes > Scolopacidae > Gallinago > Gallinago jamesoni. The sequence goes on along the minus strand of JAOQGH010000062.1, from coordinate 18,405,269 downwards.
ATCTCTAATATACAATTAATATTGTGAAGTAGCTTTTTGTTAAAGGATTAAGGTTTTGCCATTGCAAAGCACTAAACTTTTATTATTTAGATTGAGAGGTCTGAAGATATCCATGGGCCAGATCAATGATTCCAACCAGACGTTTGTTGGTGCAAAGATTTCTTTTGGTTTCTTAGTGAAATACATAATATGATTTGGCCTGTCAGTTCAGTTCCTGACACACAGATGCCCATGCTACAGAAGCCAGCAGGATTCTTAATATCGGTTGTCTGTCTTGTTAGTGTTCATAGCTGTAAGGTCTGGAAAAATCACCCAATGAAGTCTATCCTTCATTTGGAACTAATCATCATTAATTTTCAGAGGAAAAAAAGATGTGGCTAAAATACAGGACTTGAGTTTTAGGTTATCTCACCCTAGATTTAGGGTTCTGTTCCTTTGGGCAAGTCCCTTGCCTTTCCGCTTTTGCTTTTTAGTGTCTAAGAAAGGAGAGCTGCTTGCTGGAAACTGAAGCGATCAGGTTTCTTTGTGATTGGAGTTAAGCTGAGACAGGACACATCCCTCCCTCCTCCTCTTCTCACCTTCCACCTTCAAATACAGAACACCTACCTAGAAATGGTACTATATGTAAGGTCATCTGCTATAGGAGTTTTCAGAATAGAAGAAGCTATTGCAAATGTGTGTACCTATAATACATGTTCAATGTATTTGTAATGTTTCAATGTTTATGTAATTAGAAGGATGTTAAGGTTGATACTGTGCAGTGTTACCTTGCAGATAATATCCAAGCCTTTTATGTAATCTGGACAAAACCAAACCAAAATCCAACAACAAAAGCCCACCAGCTGTTTGGGTGTCAGAAAAATGTTAAAAGTCATAAATCCAAAGCTTTATGGATGCTTCCATCTCAATAGAAAAAAAAATTTAACTTTGATGCCTTTTAGAAGAACTTTTTTCATAATTGTTTTAGAAATGTATATTTGGTTTTCAGGACATATATTCTTGGGTATTTGGGAGAGATACACCAGTATGAATGCAAGGCTTGTACTGTTTTCCTTCTGCTTGTGATTGAAGGACTGCGTGGAAGAACCAGTAGGTGGAAGCAAGAATATGGCTTCCTGATTATCATTAAATTTGGGGAGGGGAGGAAACCCATGCTATTTAGGCAGGTTAATGGAGGGGAAATAATCTTTTACAAAGCTGCTTTTTCTGTTCCCTTTTTTATTCCAATATCTTCTCCTTAAAGCTTTTCTACTTGCTTTTACCCTGTTTCGCCTATGTGAGTGTAGAGAAATGAAATAGCCTTAATGATATGTATTAAAAAAATCTACTTTATAAATCCATTTGTTCACATTCATCTTCCATTCACATAACTCTCAGCCTTAGAATACTCTAAACTGCAGAACAGCCAACTAGTTATGCCAGATTCTTACGCTTTTTTTTTAACCAATCCTTCATTTATTTTATTTCATTTCATTCTGTATGCTCTCTGAACACAACTTTGGAAGCTAATAAATTAATATTTGAGCTGTTTAGCAGTCTGTTCCACTGCAGCCCTTATATCTTCGTCTGTACAATATCCTGGAAGACTTTATGTGCGGAATAAACAGCCTTTGCAGTACATGATTTCAAAGCCTGAGTGCTCTGCTACTTTACTGAATGCAGTAAATTTTAGGATAGATTGTAATCCCATTCATACTTTGGCTTTTAGAATGCCTAACAACTTTTAGAAACTACAAATCATTACATAAATGGAATAGAATAGCAGCGTACTGAATGTGAAGACGTTTTATTGTGCAACGAATTTATACGGCTGTGTAATTCTACTATAAATATACATCTGCCAAATATTCTTTAACTTAATGTAGTACACAGAACTTTAACGTATTAATTCTTTTTGTACTTACAACAATCGTGTTTTAACATGAGCTGATGGAAGTTGCATAGTCTGTTGTAAAAGATTCATTGAGTTCTTTAAAAGCTTTTCATAGCGACATATACTAAACCATATATTAAAAATAAAGTAAAAGATTTTGTGTAGGAATAAATCTAGCATACTAAAAAGAGTCTGAAAAGGCAGCATTAAGATTACGTCTTCATTTAGAAACATGCTCAGTACTGATGGTAACTCATAAAATAGGTCACATTGGAGAATTCAGCTTCTAATCACCTAAATGCTTTGTAGTCCAGATAAACAGACTATCTTGACTTCAGGTGGTCTTGACAAAGGTGCATGATGTACTTGCCTATAAAAGACCTAAGTTTTCCTTGAGTCTGTCTTCCATGTGAAAGTCTAGGTAAATTGCAAAAATTAAGTCACTGGTCATATGGGTCTGGTCTTTAAGTGTCCAGCTATAGCCAGGCTCTGCACTAGAAAGATGGATCGCAGCTTCTGTGTTGTTTTGTCAGTAACACATTTGGGTTCTCAGGGTAAAATACATCTCAGATGGATTTAAGGTGATTTAAGGTGAATACTCTCACTTGAAACTCCAAAGTATCTTGCTATATTCCGCTTGTGTAGCTTGGTTTCCAAATTACAGGGAATCAGATTTTTTTTTGTGGTTTCATACAGAAAATTCTCAATTGTGTTGAGTTCTAATGAAAATAAAAGGCTGACACGCAACCTGTGTACTTTCTGAGCTATTGTGTGTGTGTGTTTTCTGTATGATGTAATGTTGCAGAGCACTGGACCAGTTCTTTGTGTATAGCCAGCTATACACTGAAACAGTGGCAATTATTAGTTGTTCTAATCATGTGTATATTCTACTCAGTGCGTGCATTTCTGTCCAGTGCTGTATCTCATTTCAAAATACAGAGCTTGTTTCCATGAGAGCCAGAAACTAGTATTTCCAAACAAAGTGAAGAAAGGTCTTGCGTGTGTGCAAGACTGTTTTGCATTTTCTATTTCACATTTTTCTTCAGTGACTAAAATATATAAATCTTAAAATCTAGAAGCCTCTAATATGTAATAGTTTTTATAATAACCTTTTGATTTGAAGACATTGCTGTGGACATATACTGTGGATTACTGCTGTGTGTGGTGTATGTATGTGTCTGGGAACAGTTTTGATATCAGTTTTCTCAGCATTATCAGCAGTGCTGTCTCTGCAGTGTGACAAGGTGTGTGGCAGTTCCTGTCATATGCTTCCTGAATGCAAAATGTCACTCTTTATCAACTCCTAATAATCCAAATTGGCTCTACAGCTGGGTAGCCAGCAGAATCTCTTCACACAATACTCATCTCTGGCAAATATTAATAAACTCCTGATAACTTTTGTTGTGACCTTTACTCTCTGAAGTTAATTTAAGTTAAATACTTGATTTAATCAATTAGATGCTGGTCTTGCATGCATAGTTACATAATCTTGTTTTATGTATTTGAATATAGACACATTGAACTGTCTGAGACATCTTGTGAGACATACTTATTTGTTTGCAAGTTGAAGTTCTTGGTTGCTGCTCCTGAAACAGCAAGTTGGGTCATATTGTTAATTTGAACACTGGGAATTGGTAAACTATATGTCTGCTCATGTGAGGTCACCAGTTCAAGTTCTTCCTCCAGTAGCACTCACCCATAGGTATTTCTATCCACTCTGGCCAAGAATTTAATGAGCCTGGAACTTTTCTATGCATTTTCTCCTCTGCTTTAGCGATGGTCTTTAGGTTATGCTGAAGGACAGAGTAGCAGCAGCATGAGGGCCCTGAAATTGGACTAGGTCTGTTGATCAGCAGAGAATTTCGGTTTTCAATCTTTTCTGATACCTTCCATGGCTTCCTAAGGAAAATGTGCTTCTTCTATTCTTCATCCATCATGCAATTATTTAAACTGTTGAAGCCGGTAGTTCTACTGTTCCTATTTGTACCGCTGATTTAGCTTGTTACTCAGCTCCTCCATGCCTGACAGCTCTTCCCTGTAAAATGCGTATTGTAAGACTGCTTACTGGTTTTAAAATTCAAGGTTGGGCGATCGTACTGGGGAAAGCCAACTTGGGTACAAACACTGCATACAAAATTTTTAGTAGGAAGTAGCAGATTACTCGGGCAAGATTAGGCAAATGTAAAGTATGTGCTTTGCAAAATACGATCACACAATTGATCTTAAATTTCTCTGCAGATCTGGGGTAAAACTCTGAGACCCAGAGTGGGTTTCAGACGACTGAGAAGCATCTGTTATTGAAAAACATTAAGTACTTGGAACATTTGAGTGCAGCTTGGGAAGGGGGTCATTTTTTGTTTGTGTTTTAAAGTGAATTCAACTCTGGAAAGGTTTGACACTTAAGAATTTTGAGGAAACTGCATTCAGTTTTCAGTCATGATATTATATTCAGCATATTATGTGTACCATGTGTTGGTCAAGGCTCTTAAATATGAGAGATGGTAAATGGATGACTGATGTCTGCTTCATCACAAGTTCCACAGAGTCACTAAGCTTGGAAGAGGCCTCTTAAGATCATCCCATCCAACTCCCTGCTCGGGCAGGGTCAGATGGAGTATGTCACCTGTGACTGGGGCCGGTTGGGTTTTGTATCTATTTCTGGGAAAACTGTTCCAGTTTGTGACCTCCCTTATATGAGGAAAAAAAGAAGTGTTTTGTTTGGATGGAATCTCATGTGTCTTACTTTGTGTTTGTTACATCTTGTCCTTGTGGAGCAAGAGAGATTATGAATTCAGATCTAGAAGATTCAGCTTCAGGAAGTAATATACTCCTACCAGAATGCCTTGTTTGTTTAAACCAGGTATAGCTGTTTCAGAATTTTATTCAAAGTTTTCAGGAAAAATCATCTTTTAAGAATAGTAGATCAAAAATTCAAGGTGGCAATCTGTTCCTAATTCTTTCACTGTCCTATTGAAAGACTTTGATTCTTTTGTTGTTTTATGCCTATTTTCTCTATATTCGTAAAATGATAGTAAACCTTGACCTTTTGTGAACATCTGATATTCTTGGGTGAAAGGTCCAATACTAGTACAAAATACTGATGTGTTTCATGAAATAGTAATTGATGCCTTTGGGCATGTTCCCCGGTTTTGTATAATGCACAAAATTGATGTTTACAAATAGCTTAAAATAAGCATTTAACCTAGTTTCTGATTTGCTCTGTTTTCCTGCAAATTTTACTTGTTTTCTTAGTTCTTTGACTTGACAAAATGTATCTCCTGAAGTGCTGGTCCTTAATGCTTTCAGTAAATATCTTGAGCCCTTCTACTTTTTAGTAGAAGCTATTTTGTGTCTGGAAGATTTTGAATAAATAAGGTGATAGAGTCACTATAGATAAGATGTGCTTTTGTGCTTCTGTTTTGTCTGAGGAACTTCAGCTGTACTTGGGCTCTGAGAGGGCATGTGATTTGTCTTCCAGGCTTTTGTTCTTGAGCCACATTTGTTAGCTCCTTTGAAGTGCTAATATTTTGCTAGTGTGTACATTAAACCAGAAGGGCTTTTTTTCCTTTCTTTTTGAGAAATGGGAATTATTGAGAGTGTGAGTGTCATCTTGATGTGACATCTCACTATGTAAATGTTAACAGCATTAAATATGCTGCCAGGACATCAACACCTCACTTAAATCAATAAATTTTAATTATAGAGGTCAGTAGGTCTCAATTCTTCTTTTGACCCTAAAAAGTCCCTATACGTTCTCCCTCTCTACCGGTACAAAAGAAAAATCAACTGAGAAAATTCAGACTTGTAACATGTTCTTTCTTGCCTGCTCAACAGTGTATAAAAATGACAACATAAATGTATTTCTTGCATTCTTTATCTAGATTTAAAGGGTATACTTCACTTTAAATAATGTCTGGCTCATCTAGTCTACCACATGTGAGTAATTTTTTCTTTACTCTGTAGAGCATATGTTTCTTCTGTCTTCAAAAAGTTATGTGGATTTTTATTCCATGCAATTTTCCCAGCTTTCTGCTGCCCCCAGTCATAAGAAAGCAGAGGTCACACTAAGTGACTCCTTAGAGTTTGTCTACTGTCGCGGTTACGAGCCTCACACTTTCACTCCCTGGTTTTCAGCTTTCACAGTTTACCTGTGAGATTCGGGGCTACTCAGACACAGAAATGTCAGAGTGACAATTTGGCTTAGTGTCAAAGTGTTGTGGATTCTGGGCTTGAGCTGTCAGACTGTAGTCCAAAAGGAAATGGAAGAATTATTCCTCCACTTAAGATGGCAGATCGTAGATATTTGCCCGTGTCTGGTTCTCTTTGTGTCAAAATAGACGCCTCATCCACGTGTAAATATTTCACACGCAAGTACTGAGTGCTCTTGGTAGAACTGAACTTGACCTAAATTCCTGCCAAGGAAATTTACCCCACTGAGCTGCTTTATAAACTAGCTTAATCCAACATGGACATAAAGTCATTTGGGGGTATATCATCGCTGCAAAGTAAACGCAAGTTGTGGAATATCTGTGCCACTGAGAGCAAGTGGCAAGGGAGGTATATAAAGGAGCTCCCAGGTACAGAGGCACTTCAAAGCAGATCAGTGCAAAGGCCCAAGTATGTTCCAGGATGGGACTGGCAAGGAGGTGCTGTTGACACCTTTCCATCTCCCGGTTTTGTCTCTGGGCTAAAGCAGCACTGGAATGGCTGTCTCGGATCCTTCACCCAGTGTAGCAGCAGGGATGCTGGTGAGCAGGGAGAAGAGCTGAGGGGAGGCAAGTCCAGAGACACCATTTGTCTGCCTGGTCACTGGCCAGTTCCACCTTCCTCAGTCTTCTGTATTATCTGATCATCCTATCATCATTTATCATAGCAGTGTTTTCTTAGGACTCCAGCTTCCAGAAACTCAGCTCATCACAGGATCCTGTGACTGGTGTTCTCAATGGGCCAAGGCAGAGTCTGGCTCTTTTGGAATGAACCATTGTTCATAGAAATATAGAATGGTTTGGGTTGGAAGGGACCTTAAAGATTATCTAGTTTCACCCCACTGCCCTGGGCAGAGACACCTCCCACTAGACCAGGTTGCTCAAAGCCCTGACCAACCTGGCCTTGAACCCCTCCAGGGATGGGGCAGCCACAGCTTCTCAGTAATTCCAAATGTCTCAGTTACTTGCTCAATGAGATGCTAATCTATTAGCTGTGTCCTCCCAAACAGTTACATTTTCATTGTCTTTGCCTTCTTCAGAGGAATTAAAATTGACAATAAACAAGGGATGTGGAGAAGGAAGAAATACTAATTAGGCCTTCCATCTTGTAGGTGAAGTAGCTTTTCAGCCTCTGAAATACCAACATCTACTCAAATTGCTGAGCCTGATGATTCTGCTTCTGCCTTCTGTCTTCTTACCATATATACTCTCTCTCCTTGTACAAATGTGTGTGTTTCATAAGTCATTGCACGTATCCTCTCTTTATTATGCTAATTCTTGAGGGGAAAAAATGTTTTGGTGTCTATTGAACTTAGTCACTCAATGAGACTGATGATGATTAGTAGAGCATGGTATTAAGTGATAGGTGATGGAATTCTGAAACAATGGGATAGGAATGTGACAGATAATGGTGGTATATGTCTGCATCTTCTATCAGCATATTTTTACTCCATGATTTAGTTTTGAAAACACTGCTTTTAATGTGGTTCCATAGAGGATTTTCTCTATGAGAAGAAAATAGCTGTCAAACATCTTAGAATGCATGGTGGGAAGATGATTACAAGATTGATTTGTGCCTAAAGAGAACTAATGGACTTGGGCTTCCTGCAGTTTTTACGTTAGTCTCTTATACTTCAGCACCATATTCCTTATTTTCTGAGCTCTCCTGAAGTGTTAACAGGCTCGTGCATTTCCTCCCACCTCCAATTGCTGCTTCTTCTACAGCATTCTTGAACCCTTCCCGTGTTCTAGCTGAATAATAGATAACAGACACTGTAATTAATTCCAGTTAATTCATTGTTGATTGGTTGAAGAGGGAACTATTGAGCTGACAGGGAAGCCTTTTCTGTGGCAAGGCGCACTGATTTTTATCTTACATCTCTATCACTTTCCTAATTCCCTATCTCTCCCCCCCACCAATCAGGAATGTAATGGTCTGTGAAGCTGCTGTGCTTTTGTCATATTGGTTATAATTGGTCAATCAGCTCAAAAGTTATCAAGTATGACTGACATCCCAACAGTGTCATGGGTGCTTAAACTGCCAATTTGCACTTCACAATGTGATTGTCAGATGTCTTTTCTTAGAAAAGCAGGCAAAAAAATCTAAAATGCCCTTCTAACAATATCTAGAGACAGTTTCTGGTGAATAGTTAAAGATATTTTTGTGTTATCTCTAAAAAAGTCTACTCTTAGGTTGCAGGTCTGAGACAGACATCAGAACATGGCTAGGTAGTCACTTGTGATATATGTTATGCCATTAACAAGTTCACGCTGGTCACAATTTGAATGCAGTCACACTATGAATGTAACCAGATGATTGAGAGAGCAGATGAAATTATCGCCCTGCTGAAATGTGACGGTCACATTCCAGGGTGAGGATCCTATTCAAAAGTGAAATGGGTTCCAGCGGAACATGAGTAACTTTGTGTTAAAGAACAAAAACTTATTGAGCTGCATTAAGTGCTTGCGTTTTTGCAAACGTATACCTTGTGTGTAGTCCTGTTGTTGCTAGTATGTACTAGCTTACACAGTGCATCTTAATTGTTTGTTGATTACTGAAGAAGTTAGAACCAATCTAGTGTACAGTGCTGCAGAAATCAGTCTTGATTTGAAAGTTTAAGTATGGATTTGTCTGGGTAGATAGTCAACAGTTTTACTGTGTCCAATACTTTAGCAAAGCAATTAGTTTTAATTTCTGTTTTGTTGCAATTTGCATGGGGCCACACTTTTTTGATAACTACTAAAGCCATGTAAAGAAAATAATTTACATGTCCCAGCTCCTCTTGTGTAACAGCCTGCAGTAGAGAATTGTTTCCTACTGGTTAAGGTGAAGTCCAGCCATGGATCTTCTGCTTAATGCCTAGAGCGGGAGGGAAGGTAGATTTTTAACTACTGGCAATAGTAACAAAGGGGGAGAAGGGACCTTGCTGAAGTATATATCATCCATGATCCTCCTCATTAATGGGCTTATGGGTTTCAGCAACTGAGGGTGCCTAATATGTTGGGATTTACATGATGACATAGAACATGAAGGAACATATTCAGGGGAACTTGACGTAGCCATAATTGAAAATGTCTGAAAAGAAATATATTTAGTTCTTGCCTACATTTTCATCAAGCGAACACAAAACTGACTAAGCTCTTCTAAAAGCATTATTTAAAAAAAAAAAAACAACCTAAGAATTTATTTGGGTTCTCCAATCCATGCACGCATTTACCTTGTTCCTGTATCACTATGGACTATATTCAGCAATTTCTCTGTGTCTAGTTCTTTTAGAGAAATTCACTTTCTTAGCTTCTGAAGAAATATGTTGAGGAAACTGGTGCTTTTTAAAAAAGTTCTTGTGTACTTCCTTTTTTTTTTCTACTCTTCCCCGTTTATCTGTTACATGGGTTACAGGAAAAATACTCTAATTGATAATTCAAGCTAAAACAAAGGATTTGGAAGATAGAAATGAGCCTGAGAAAGTTACTCAAAATTGTGAGGCTTTAAATATTTTTAAGAGATCCTATGCAAAAGTAATCTGAAACATGATTTCTTTTTTTCACCATATTCTTTCATACCTTCCCAATCGTTTTATCTCTTTCCCTTTCCTTGCCAAAAAAAAAGTAATTATTGTTCTTTATAGAGTTCCAATTCTGGAAATACAAGGTAGTATTTACAACCTTAAAGCCATGTCAGTTTTCAGTCATAGTTTCATAGTTTGACGTTCCTTTTCATGTTGAAATAATTGCAGGAATAAATGATTTCATTTAGATGTCTCTTACTGTATCTGCATATGAAATAGTCTTTAAATGACAGGAAGCTATGTTCTAATTAAGGGGTAAGCTTGCACATTCTTACTCATGGGACCGGCTCTCGTTCATCTAGCAGTGTGCATTTATTTGCATAGGAATACCTGGGAGGGTAAATGTTGACATGAGTGCTTCTGCACCCCGTATTTCTGAGGGCCATTTATATCTGCAAGTGAGAGGAGTTGATGAAAGAGCTCTGATTGCTCACTTAAAACAGTCTCCCGAGGTGGCAGTATAGACATCTTCTTTTCACCAGCCAGCCAGATTGTATGAAGTAGTTGAGATGAAAAAGCCAGGTACTCCGTTGTCATTGGAGGTCCAAGAGATTCCCAGTTCCTCCTTCCTAGATTTGATTGCGAGTCACTTTTGAAAAGAGGTCAGGTTGTTAAAATAGCTGTAAATTGTGGAAGATTACATACTTGCTTAATATAATCTAAGCACGTTTCACTTAAAATAAGAACAAATAATAGTAGTTTCGTTTTTCTTACTTAATTATTTGTACAGCTTTACAGTGTTAACCAAAGTTAATATTCTTTGCCATCACAGTGTGAAGCTGTTTATAATGTGAAATATATTTCACAGTCACCGATGTCCCTGTGTATCTACAGAAAGACGAGACATTTCACATTAATGTCGATGTCACAAATTTATGTCTGTACTAGAAATATGTTTGTTTCCATGGTAACTAATTATTTAACCAAGAAAGGGGTGAGGAGAAGCAGCAGTTTTTGGTAACACAATTGAAAATATGATCAGGTCATCGAAGTGATTGTAAGCCCTGTAGAACTTCACTATCTTCCTTTTATGTTTACTTTAAAAGATACGACACAAAGGTATGAAAAAGCCTTTGCTATTGGCTCTGTTATTAACCTACATTAAAATTTAGTATGACACATTAGTCAAGGTTTTGGTGTTTTAAATTTTTTTTAGTGCATTTAAGTATGATGTGTAGAACTTTAAGTGCTTATGCTAACATAACCTCTTAATAGTTCTGTGTTGATCTCTTAACTGCTGTGTCACAAACTCTTCTCTTTCAAAGTCTGTGCATTCTCCCAGTACGTATCTGCGCATGCTTTTTTGGGAGACTAGACAGGGCCCCTTCCCCTCCGTTACCCTCGTGTGGGGGAATTGCAGCTCCCCCCATTCCACTCCTGCCTAGCCTCTTGAGTTTTTGTGTCGAGTGATGCTGTTACTGTTGACGTCGTTTCCTTTTCTCTTTGAATCTTACAAGCTTCTCTGAGGGATGCTTTCTCTCCTGAGATCCAGGGTCTCACCCACATTCCAGTTCTGGTGATGGCCACTTGTTTGAGAGCTGCCATTACTGTTATTCCTTCAAGCTTCAAATAAGGCTAATGTGAGAGTTCTCTTTGAGTTGATTGCAGCCATCAAGGATTTGTTTTCCTGGTAACTCAAATAAACAGGCATTGCCAGAGATCTTCTTAAGCACCTCTGCCAACAAAAGTCTTTGCAACAGATGGCTTCTTTGTGAGAGGAGCAACTCACCTGGAGCTTTTCTGGCTTAGGTCCAGCAGTCTGGGAAGGAGCAGTCCCCTATGAAGTGGTGTTGAACTTTGGGCAAGGTTCATCTTCTCTACAGGAATGGGGCTGTATGGACACTGTGAAGAGCAAGTGCATGTGTCATGGTATGAGAGCACGGGCCTGGACTCCAGTGGGAAGACAAAAGTCCTGCTTATCTGTCACTTCTTTTCTCCAAGACTTAGAGCTGGCACTTGCTTTTTCCTTGCCTTTTTCAGAGGAGAAATGGAAATGCCGCTGGATGAAGTCCCTCTTTCATTTCCTCTGCTGAGGAGGAGGGAGCAAAGCATATCTTGTGTGTGTGCACAACATGGGAGTCATGTATGTTAGGCAAAGGGTGTACCTATAGGAGAATTGACATACAGGCGGTATCTCGCTGAGAACACGGGTTCCTGCTATAGGTGATGTTGGGTTTAGGTGCATGCTGTCACATGAACCGTTGTTTTCAATCAGAATTCTGTTCTCTATTATTCATGAACAACTGACTGAATTTACCTGTGATCTGCTGCTCGCAGTATATAAATATTCTCAATATGTTTGTTTATCCATATTTAAAAAAAAAGATGCATAACCAAATTTATATGAAGACTTCAGTACATCAAAAGATGTCAATACGTGAACCAGGTGCATTCTATAGTACAATGAAAATAGAAAAAATTCACTATAGATCAAAGAAATGTCATAAGCAGTTGCTACATTTCTGAAGTAAACATTACTTAAAAATTTATAAAAATCTATCAAAATTATTTCATGGAATAATTTGGAAGAGCAGTTGATTTAATCTGCATTTGATTTTTATCTAATTTTGTTTGAGAATTAAAGTGATTTTTATCCAGAGAACCCATTGTTTCTAGAAACATGATGTGCCTATGACAGAAAAGTCTACTGCAGCCATGAAGTTAACGAAAACAGACCAAAATTGCATTTTTATTTTGAGATTGTTTAGTAGTTTTGGGGTTTGATTTTGTTTTGTTTATTCTTTTACATGATCTTTTTCTTTTTGGTGGAAAGTTAGTTGTTTGAAATTTAAATATTAGATTAATAAATCAGGCTCTGGAAAACAGGAGCAGAGATTGGACTTCACGGACGATTTAGAGGTCCTTTCCCTCCCATTATTTATATTTATATAAATGTATATGTATTTGAAATTTTTCATTGCCATGCTGTTTCGAAGTAAGCAAATTACGTGTCTGATTTAGTGGCTTCCATGCAATATTTTCCACCTACTGTTTGTCGTGTTCATTAAATGGGGGAAAGGATTTCGTTAGCAGCTTCTGGCAACCTCACTGCTTTAGGAGTGGTACAGAGAATGATGGACCAGGGCTTGCTGACAGCTTCAGAGTTTACTCTGGAGGCTTCCCCTAGTTTGTGTGGTCCCAGGATTATACGTGGATGTAACAGGGAAGGGGAGTAAGGATGTGTGTGGGGACTATAAACTTTCTTTGGGTTTTCTTCCTCCTGCATCTTGCAGGTGGAGCTCTGCATCATCCAAAGGGCTCTTGCAGCACACGAGGTGGGACAGCCATCGCAGGAGTCTCTCGTACGCACTGCGAAGTGTGTGTGATACAGAGGCAGAGAATAAGCTGTCCCACAAGGGAAACGTGAGAACGTGAGCAGTGGCCTACTGTCATATCCTAACCTAAAGAAAACAGGGCTGAATAATTTTCATTTTAACAAGAAACAGTGGTTTCCTGGTGAATATTTTGAAAAATATGTAGAGTAAGAGATCTAATTTTATTTCAGTTTTCATCATGCTTTCCCTTTTTTTTTTTAAATTTATCTTTTGAGAGGTGCAGCAGGATAAAGAATGCCTTGTTAATTCTAAGTGTTTTTTAAATTATCCTAGTATCTTTTTAAAAATATATTTTTTTATATATATTTGGTTTTTTCCTCATTCTGCTAATCTGGCATGTATTGTCTGCTTCTCAGAGCTAGATTTGATCTTGCTTCTGAACCTGTAAAATGCAGAACAGAGCCTACCATCTCTGGAGGAAAGATTCTAGGGTGTTTCCTCAGCGCTGAACTGAGCTTGGGGCATGAGAACTGCGTCTTTTAAAAGGTCTGCTGCTTGATTGGTGTCTCTTTTCTGCACATCAGAATTGCCTGTGGTGCGATATAGGGCAGTGTTGTCTTCTGTCACTGTTGTACCCAAACTGAAACTTTCGGTCAGTTCGTGACTTCTGTTTGGCCATTAAATTGTGCTTCAAAGCCCCTTCCTCCCTACTGATGAGAGGTGTAAGAGTGTTCCTTCACGCTTCCATAACCTTGGTCATCAAAGCACTTTACTGACTTTTATTCTATCACTTCATCTGTTCCCAATGTTTGCCTTCTCTCTTTCTCTGGAGTGAAAGTGTGGCTTGTAGCTAATGTCCCTTAAATCCCAGAGGTGTGCAACGACTGATGATAACAAAGAGAATTCTTATGTTTTTTTAGCTTCCTGACCCAACATTTCTCTGAGAACAGAGGCGATGGAAGGTAGCGGGGCCGGCAGACTGGCAATCACCAAGTAGTTGGAGAGTAAGGAGGCAGAGAAGTTATTTTTGTGGTGTGGGCTCCTGACCACAGTTATACTAGTTTGAGAAATCGTAGCCAGAGGTTTAAATAAGCTTTTGTTTTTCAAAAGAGTCAATGGCTGTTAAGGGTGTTGAAATTGGAAATCGACTAAGCCATTGACTTCTTCTAGAGTAGGAAAGGCATTATGAAAAATTCTCAGAAAAACAGGAAGAGACTAGTTTTAGAACTAGAGAAAAATAATTGCAAAATGAAACTGCTTACGTCCTTCTTTTGGGGATTTGAAACGGTCTTCCTGGAGCATCTCCTTCCTGTCAAATTCACAGCTGTTTCTGGCAGGCTGCTCAGTACTTCTGATGAACCAAAGAAGAAATATATTGGCAATTAAATAGTTGAAACTTCTGGAAACAGTTGAATCTTTCAGTGCCGCATTACTGTTTTATTGGATTAACTGTTTATGAGGTATTCCAGGGTAAAAAAAATCTGGGCAAGACATGTGTAGTATTATTGCAACAAGGAAATGCTTGGTATCTTGCAAAGCACAGCGATATGTATGTTAAATTTATTCAGTCATCTTCCTCCAGAAAGCTGGAATCACGTGTAAAATCATAGCGGGGGGGAAGGAGGGAGTAAGGAAAGAAGTTATTTTTTCCTGAGAAACTGATTTAAATAACATGAAGGCATATTAAATTAAGAGGGCTGAGGTAGGATTATTAGATGCTAAAGTACTTGGCTCTGGGAGGATGTGTTTAAGATGGCCAAAGCCAGTCATGTCTTATAGTATCAACTGATGTTTTCTGCAGTCTTAAAGTTTCAGGTCACAAAGTAAAATTGTTATGTTTGGCACAAATTTATGTTTTTACGCTTTTGTCATTGAGGGAAAACCGAGGACTAAATAGTATTAGCAACTGAAATATGGCTTGTTTTCACTGCTGGAGGGTCTTATATTGGAGCAGGTTTAATGTTCTCTGGCAAAATAATCAGGAGATTCACCCTTCTGATTTGATTTATTTTTTTTTAACTCTGTTTTGTGGCTGGAGAATGTTACACCTCCAGAACAGTCGATCTAATGTTTTTCTTGATGACTAAACTGTGTGTAAAGAATATGCGCAGTGTTCTTAAAGAATAGATTATGATAGAAACAAATTCAAATAATTTGAAGAATACTTCAGTAAAAAAATATATGTTTTTCAAGACTGTGGAATAGGTCTGTGTTTGCATCACTTTTTGTTTGCTGGTTAATGGTATCTGCAGAGCTGAGTCATCCTTCCTTCTCAAGATGCTTCTGCACACAAACAGCTATGTTGGCTGGAAGGTCTCTTTACAAGCAGGAGAATACCTGCTACTTATCTCACCCTGAAAATGTGGAATCTTTGGACTTTGGAGGGACAGAAAAACTGACATCAATGAGAAATTTTGCAGCTTGAAAGACTTTTTCTCAACACTGGGATTTTCAAGAGGCAGCTGGCTCTCCAGGCTCCTTCTGGCACTTCTTGTGGATTTCTTCTCTGTGGCCTGTATTAATTATGCTGAATTTTAATCTTCACATTTAGAAGAATTGAACACTTAGAGCAGGTTAACTTGAACGGGGGGAAAGATGACTGAGAGTTCTGGTGTGGGGAGTTACAGTGTGGATTCAGACAAAAAAAACCCAATTAAGTTATGGTTATTGTGATTCTGAGGAATCTGCAGCTAAAAATGTCCCTTTGCATATGTCTGTAAAAAGCACATAGCATACTGTTAGTGTTCTCTGCAAATCTCAGGTTTTATCTTTAATAACAGATGCTTCTGTGACAGAAGGCTTTTTTGTTTATATGACCTCTTTGAACTAAGCCCTGAGCAGTGTCTGTCGAAAATGCTGTTGGATGGACTACTGAGCAAAAGTGGTAGAAGCCCTGTGTCAAGTGGCAGAAATCTGATGGCTTGTGTTTCTCATATAACATGCTTTCTCCTGAACCCCAAAAGAGGGTTGAGGTGAATAGAGGTATGGAAGTATAAATCCTTTTTCCTGTGATCTGTCAGAAACTGCTTTTCTGTAGAGGATGTATCTTTTCAGTTGTTAAGAATTGTTACTGGAGACAAATAAGAAATATTTGCTCAAGAGACACAGTGTCAGAAGTGACTTCCAGAGAGGTTGTTTTAAATCTGCAGAGAAGCCGTATGAAAACTGGTTTTTCAGGATTCTAGATTCCTGTGAGTACAGGTAATTTTAACATTGATTTTTGCTAGTTAATGAATCCTTGAAATTCAATCAGATCGTTGATATGTTGATATATGTCACCATATGTTGCAGCATTATCCCAAAACTGCTTATTCCCACTTAGTCTCAAGCCTGTGGACTTCTCTATGTGTATAAGTGTTGACCCGTGTTACTGAATTACATTCTAGTTCTCTGATATTTAGATATCTCTTAAAGCCTTGTGGCTCTGCAGGCAACAGATTTGTTGGAGGGGTTTTGGTTTTAGTTTAAGCAAATTGTTTAGGAAATAACTGATCTTTAGAATATTTGTTAATCTGGAAACAAACAAAAAAAAAAACCCTCAACATTGAAATGTTTGTAAGTACTGATTTTGGAGATGTAAAATTAAAAATATTTGTAACTTAGGATCTAATTTTACTTTGATTTATAATTGAATTTGTGGAAATAATGCAGAGCAATTTAAAAGATTACCTCTTTTTTTTGTTTTTATTAGCAACTGTTGTAATATTACCATTATAATATTTTTATGATTATTTTTGATATTTTCATTATTTATTATTAAATTCTATTGAGGAGGGCTGTGGGAAGAAGAGAGAGGTTTACTCAGGATAGAGAAGCTGTTCTTGAAATAACTTTTTTTTTTTTAAAACTGAACAACCCCTTGATTGGTTGCTCAAATGTGTGGCTCTTTTTATCCCCGCTTGTTGAGTAATGCTGAAAAGATGTTAATTATCTCAGGAAGAAGAGCAGATTCCTCCTCATCGTTCCCCTTACTAATTTTATTTAGTTGTTGTGACTTTAGGTGTCTGTGTTTTTTGTTGAATATGCTTAAGCTGCTCCTTAAGGATACTTTTATTTTTGGGTACTGTGTATGCGTACACACGTCTTGAAGCAGTCTAGCTGGCAGTACTGATAGTTCTGAAGTCATATCTTTCCCAGTTTATGTCACTGTGGAAGGAGTTTAACTAAAAAATTTTGATTTTTTTTTGCTCCAGTTTACAATGGTGGAAGCTACCTGTGTGAGCAAACTTTTTAAAATGCTGCTTCTCAGGATTATTTTTTTTATTAACATTTTGAAATAAGAGTAGAAGTTAGCGTATTTTATATAGTATATGGTCTCTGTAGCCTTATTAGAAGTCTTCTTACAATTCAGTTCTAGGAAGTCTCCAAGCATTTCACTCTTAGTGTTCTTGTCAAAGATGCAAGCAACCTTAATCTTAATTTGACTTGCTGAGATGACACTTCTGCTTCTCTGATACAGTAGATGTGTCTTTTTTTATGAGAAAATGAGCAGTGAAACTAAGTCTAGACAATGCAATTTGTGGTGTATGCACTGAAACCACTCTTATTTTTGCGTACTCTGTTCTCGTTTTCCAAGGCAACTAGTACAGTTCTATGGGAAGCTCAACCCCAGTAATTCTCAATTCTTCTAGGCAATTACACAATATTATCACTGCACTGTTAATAAAAATAGTATACAAAAATTTGTAGACTAGCCCAGGAGTGTTTAGGATGATCTTGCATTCTAGCGACAATCTGCAAATTGTGGACTGAGAACCACAATCTGAGGGACAATGAGAAATACTGGATTTATTTGACTTCCCAGTAAGTTTGCGGAAGAAGCAACCCTTTTCCCATCACCAGACATCTGCGGTGTGGGATTTTTCTTCTCTAAATTTAAAGGGCAGCAGCCGAGCAATCTGTTGTTTGTGTAGAAAAGAGTGATGGTAAAGAAAGAAAATGCACTCAAGGGGATATCTGCTGTGCTCTAAGAAGCCACTTGAAAAATAAGCAGAGGGAAACGTTTGCACAGCACAGAAGCAGAGGTAAATCAGGAGGCAGCGGGTAGGTCTCCAATATAGGATGTGCACATGGAGCGTGTTCCTTCCCAAAGAAGAGATCCATTTTTAAAATTCTTGTATTTCTGAAATCCGCTGAAGGATTAGATCTGACAGGAGGACTTGACAGTATTTTGAGCTATGAATATGGTTTGAGGTGATGGGAATAGCTTTTCCCTGTCAGCCTGAGCTCAGAGGTCCAGGCCAGGTCTAAATCAAGCAGATGTTGTTACACAGAATAATGTAGTGTTTCTGGTTGATGAAGAGGACATATGTGAAGGTCATTTGACTTTAGACCAGTTATATTCACAGTAGTCCAGATGACAATGTTCTGGCTATATTTTTTTTCTCCCTGGTAGCCTGCCAATAAAACCAAAGATCATCTGCACCTTTCTTAAATGCAGTTCCAATAGATGGTTCTAGAAAATATTCTCACAACTTTGAATTTTATTGAAGTTGTGAGGGATGGAAGAAGGATTTAGAAAAAAGGTCTTAGGTAATCATTGGTTGAAAACAAATTAAGCTGAATCACCTGAAAGTTGAGAAAATTGTACAATTTGAAAAATGATTTTTTCCCCCCTGTAAAGTATGCCACGTGATTCTAAGTAAATTTTTGGCTAAGTGTTTTGTAGTATCTGCGCTTTCAGATGAACTACTTGCTAGCCTTACTGTAAGCAAACAGGGCCAAATGAGGGCAATTTGGGGTGCAACCAAAAGCCAAGAAGTAGCAGTTGATTTCTGTGGCATAAGTTCTGTGCTTGTGTATGGGGAGCCCAGGAAGAGCGGGACTGGTGCAGTGAGTGTCTACAGTGACAAGGAAATGAAACTGTTCTCCTTTGTTTTTAAAATCAAAGGAATACACTGGTTGTTTTTTTTTCCTTCATGTTCTGTTAATTTCTCATGTTATTAGAAAAGTCTTGCTCTTACAGCTTGTTATATCTACTAATCTCTTCAGAGCCCTTGTATGCTATTTCCACAGAAATGCTTTGCTTTTTGTGAAAGGATAGAGTTAAACCACACATCCCCAAAGTTACAAATGCATTGTTTCTTATATCCTTACCTGATTTTACAAAGGGAGATAACATGCCTGGAGGGTGATGTGTGTTTGTCGTGTTCTGAAGTCAGTGTCCAGACCCAGTCTGACTTTAACCCAAATGGGGGAATAGTACCTGTATCAGAGAGAACTGGTTATAGAACTCCACTCTGTGCTGCTCGAGAAACACAGCTGCTTTTCCAACACATTCTTTTGAATAATGAGCTAACAACAGTTTGTGCTGGTGATGCGATACTTACTTTGAAAGTCAAGGGAAAATGAGTTTCTGTTGAACTATGCACGACTGGTAATTACACTCAGTAAACATTAATGGGTCTAGTTCTCCAGATGCTTCCAGACAAGCCCTGGTTGTGCCCTAGACACAGCACAGCAGGTCCGTACTGTGGAAATGGGCCAGAGAAAGCTGGATTCCTTGCATTCCCCGTTAGAGTGCTCATAGGTAGTGTTGACTGATAAATTTCTGTTAGAGTTTGCAATTGTGACAAGTGATTGATAACAAGAAGTAAAATAATTAATGTTAATTGGTAAGAACTTATTAGGAAGGGAAGGAAACTTATGTCAAACTGCTAACAAGTGATTCAGATGTATTTAAATCTGTTTACAGCTAATTTTAAATTTCTTACAGGGCCTTGTGCTACTTCTGCTATTAAGTGCTGAGATAGTTTCCAGATTCCCATTTAGGCAATCTTTAGCTTTCTGAAGGGCTTGTAGCCTGAATTGTTTCTGAATAGCATAAAAAAATAAGCTACTGGAAGTTCTACACTTTGCCATTTCTGCCCATCTGTATAAAACATAAGAAAATACTTTATATCCTCCTTCAAAGCAAGTGTAACATAAGAATTTAAATCAAATCTTCTGAATTACATGCAACTTCCTTATTGCATTTTTATGCCTAATAGAAACAACGTCTAGTAACTTTCATTGTTGCTTTCTGGTTTTCCCCTAGTTGTAAAATTGTCAATTATTTCTAGCAAGCTTAAATTATATCAGAAAATACCCTATATGCCTTCTTTGATTAAGTTTAGAGGGTGAAATTCTGATCATAATCATCATTAAAGATGATTATCAAAATGAAACCACAAATTCTAATGAAGTTCTAAGATTCTTAGACCTCTTTTTTTCTGTTTTTAGATTAGAAAGTACTGGTCCCTATAAAGATATCAATCTATTGATTGAAGCCATATTTACTTTAGATTTTTCAGGTTTACCATCGCTTTTCTCTGATGTTAATGTCTCAAAAGTCCTCTGGACATATGAGAATCCGTATTGCCTAGTCTGTTCATGGCAGCTATTGAATTAATTTTCACTCTTCATATTTTTCTAGAATGCTGCTTCTAATTTTGGACACAGTTTCCTTATGTCAGTCATAAATGAGAATGGAATATGACTTCTGGACTTAAACTTGGTAGCCTTTTTTTCCAAAGCTGTGGAATATTTCCTTGGTCCATTGGTTGGTGTGTTGGTTTTATTGCTGATATCTCGTTTGTTTTACAGATCAGTCTTAGTATTTTACTTGAAGTTGTAGGGCTTAAATGGAATGTAAGAAATGCTCTGATAAGACCCAGGAAGTCATGCTCAGATTGTGGTTTTCATGACAAAAATCAATTTGTTTTTGTCTTTTTCCTATTTACTAACATGTTCATATTGGAGAATCAACAGTTGATTGCATTTCAGTAAAAAGTTCATAGACGTTGAAAAAAACTTAATGTCTTTGGTTACTTTTGTTTTTCACAGGGATTAGTACAAAAGCTGTGAGCAGGTTGGGTTTTTTGTAATGTAGCTGGTCCTTTGTGCTTATATGTTCCCAAAGTTTCTCGCTTCCAAAGTTTTGGTAGATGCACAAACATGTATCGGACATTTGAATACCTAAACCCGGGTTCTAAAATGCTGCTAGATGATAAATTACAATAATTCTGAAGTTGACGTGTTTGCCACAGGGGAATGGATTTCTTCAATTATTATGTATGCTAGCAAAATAATCTGCAAACTATTTACCACATCATAAACATTCATCCCACCCCACCATGAAAAAAGACCAAATGAAATGAGACACCCCCCACCCTCCCCAACAGAATAAAAAAATAAAATAAAACCCAAATCCCACCAACAAAATACCTCAATTTGAAGAGCTTACCTTAAAATATATCCCTGTCTTTTAGGTTACAGATATACTTGAGCTTCCTTGTAAAGGATAACTGGAAAAATCTGTGTCCATCTTTTCACAATTGCTTATCCAATCACATGAAGAAGTCAGCTTCCCAGGAGATCTCTCCTCTGACAATTTGCTCATGGTTTTAGAAATAGTACTACCAATTTTATTTATGTTTAGAAAAAAAATTAAGCTGGAATCTTGCAAATGAGGATTCCAGATTCATTAGTATTAATTATTCTATATTATACTTATTAAAAATATTCATTAGTCCAAGTTACTGAGCCAAGAATCATCAGCATATTTTGCTGAGACATTAAACTACTTATCCATAATTTTTATGTCTTCTCTGTCACTATCTTTCACTCAAAAAAAAAAAATTAAATAGCTGCTCTTCATGAAATACAAATATCGATTGAAGAGAGTAGCCATGCACTTCTGATTTATGATTTGAAAGCATCCTTTTGCGTCTATGTGGGAGATAAGTTGCTATTCACTGCTCTTGCCACTGGTGTTTTCCTGGTGTTGAGAGTGTCAGTGCCAGCACTGTCCTTCTGTGTCAGGTCCTGTTTGAACAGGAATTGCATGACAGGGTAAATAAGAGTAAAATAATGGAACAGAACAGCATTAGGAATGAGATAACAGACAAACCCTCCCCACCACCAATTATGTAGTTTGCTTATAAAATAGGAACTTAAAAGCTTATAAACATAAGGAAGTACAAGGAAACACTAAGTCAATATTGGGTATCATAATAGTCATTGGCATGGAAACTCTAGTAGTTGGATTGGTGCCAGACTCCAGGACTGACCTCAGAAATACCTCATTCATCCTAGCTAGGTTCTCACAAGGTAGACTCCATAATATAAAGGGTCAGTTAAGCAGGTAAGAATTGAGAGTGGTACCAAATTGGACAAGCTGAGGGGTTTCCTCTTTAAGGCACTCTATCTTTGTAACCAGAGCAGGACAATGCTCCTTCCAAAAAGATGCACCCGTAGTAGGTAAATCTCCAGATACTTATTCATCCTTTTAGAATTGGTTTCATTTCAGAAAAGATGACCGTGATTATGTATTGTGTTCTCAAAGGCTTAAATGTGCATCAGCATCTTGCACCGAAGTGCCCTCTTTCTTTTGAGCTTCAGAGGTTAATATCAACATGAGGAGCACAACTCTTTTACTTGTCAGGTTATTTCATGCTTGGATCAGGAAGTCCCAGAAGTACTTGAGGGATTCTGGTTCAATTCCTTTTTGCTCTTGTTCATATTTATCTTTTTCAGAGGACAGAGCCTATCTGTCCTCATCGTGACTCCCTGGACAGTAGCTGGGAGAGCAAGAATTCCTGACGTGTGTGCACATCAAATGCAGGACAGGGCAGACATAGTGTTCCTGCGCTGGGGCTTACACACACCTCTGACTGCTGGCCTGGGACTTCCAGGGGTTTGAGGTGTGCTTTAGAACTACTGTTTGCTTAATGTCTGGAAGTTCCAGGAAAATGGACACTTATTTGCACCAAAACAGAACAGAAAAGGCCTAAAATATTTCTAATTCATATGCTCAAAAGAAGTTTGAGGTGAGATTCTACTCCCATTAGCGGTGTGAGGGTTTGAAAAAGCAAACACAGCGTGTAAATATTCTCTTGCTGGTGCTTTCCCCATAGGCTGTGCAAACTTCAGGCAAATAAAATCAGTGCAAAAATCTAAGATGAGAGGGAAGAGATAAAACAAGTAACAGGACAGAAAATATAAATAATGATCAAGACAGTTGCTAGCTTGCTGCTATCAGGAGATGAAAAATAATTAAATGTATCTGAACAGGCTTGCCTGTTGCATGATTCTAGCTGTTCTAGCCTGTGTGTGCCTCAGGAAATAGGAGGAGTCTCAGATTATAGCAAAATCCATTCAGTGAAGCTAGTTCTGCTTGAGAACATCTTAACAGAATATGACTTAAATGCTTGTCTACTGAGCTAGGTGGAGTTGGATGACTTTCTCAAGCTTATCTCAAATTGTGTTTCCAGCTAGTAACATTTCAGTCTAATGTTGTCATTGGTAAAGAGTAACTAGAGGATGCTTTTCTGCTCTCCTTTGCTAAAGGAAGAGTTTTGTATCCTGTCAGGTTTATTGCCCGTGGTGGTTGTTACACAGTGGTTTGGTTGCTGTTCTTTCTGAAATGGATGTGGCGCTCTGCTATTCTCCAGGAATAGGAAAATTGGGCTGGTCCAGGTCTGTGGAGGCTTGTCCTGGGCTCAACCTGGCTTTTGTTTACAGAAGCGTCTGGCTGTTAGAGGCAAAAGTATAAGACTGTCCAGTGGGTTTATGTGATCTATGCTTTAGTAACAAACGTGGCATATGTAGTTCAGATGGGCCTTGGCTCTGTCCTTTTTAAGTGGAAGGAATACGAGTATATACTGGGTAAACTTGGACCACAATTAACATTGACTATTTCTGTGCATGTGAACTGTATTTTGCAGAATAATAATTATTTTTCTAGTAGACAACGGTGAGGAAGAATCGTGATTGTACTGTAATTCTACAATTCTGAATGGAAGATTTTGCTTGGATCAGGTTTTTTTTGAGTTTTGTTTTGGGTTGATTTTATTCATTTATTTTTACAGAATCAACTTCTATTAAAAAGTTTGCAAAATAACTCATTCAAAGATAGAAAGGAACTCAAAATTGACATCTCACGTGACTACATAACTGTTGTATTGATTTTTTTCATAACATATGGTTAGTGTACTTAATACTGTTTTTATCCAATTTTTTTGAAGTACTGCCTCTTGGTACCTGCTCGCTCTGGCCTTCTGTTCAGCCGCATGACTGGAGAACTCCAATGCATTGGTTTCTAGAACACTCTTGCTTTTAGAACTAGATCCTATAATATTAGTTTGCTGTCGAAACCTGCTGGCTGAAATGCTGTTAGAGGAGGTTTGTGGTACAAATATGATGGAGAGGGTCTGGTTTATTACTTTGCTTGTTACAATGTTCTTTAAAAGGCTGTATCTGGGCACAGAGAATACTCGTTGGTCTGGCCCTGACCTAAGGTCAGAAGGAGCTACCTGGCACTAGGTTGGTCCTTCTTGTGGATGTATTCAAGGAGAAATAAACTCCTGGTGTGCAATCTGGGGCAAGAAGAAACTAGAAGTGAGCGTGCAGGAAACCTACAGGGCAGCAGGGGCTGAGACTTCTGAGGATGAACAGGAAACATTTTGTCTTGAGATACAGTGGGGTGCATGTTCCATTTACTGCAGCCCAGGAGGTTCTAAAGAACAGCTTGATTGAGAGCAAGCCTGAGAGTAAGGGAAAACCCTGCAAGGATGCAATAGGAAGACATTTATTTACAAATCTCCTTTATTTCTGATCTTTCTCTGTCATTCTCAGTTTGCTTCATATCAACAATTATTTGTTCTGTTGTATATTTTCCAAAAACCTGGCTTTGGAGCTTAAAAGCTGTTCTGTGTTTGTTTTTAAGGAAAGGTCTTGACAGATTTCTGTCAAAGCTCCTACCAATTTGAGCACCTGTCATTGTAATAGGTGCTGATTTGCTTATGTATAATCTCTGTGAATATTGCTATTTTAAATGCCATTTGTGCTGGCTGATATTTTTCTGGAATTATAGGACTTAGCAAATTAGACTTGCAAAAATTCTGGGTTTATATATGCATTTGTATTTTCAAGTGCATAAAGCATAAAGAAAAATGGATGGATATTGTGTGTATATGGGTGTTTTCTTGTCACCTGAACTGACCTCACTTAAAATTTTGACAATTTTTCATGGTGTGAGCTTATATTCAAGTGGAAATTTGTATATTGACTATTTCGGAATGCAACTGAGGTTTTTTTGAACTTCTCTGAGTTGTTTTTCTAGTGTACAGCACTGTTACGTGAATTAAAGCAAGATATTGTTTGTAAATATTTCTTCAGCGAGCAGAATTCTTCATTACACTAAAAAAAATTCTGTTAATGCAAAAGGGGCTCTGTATAAAATTTTTATTTTATTTTCCCCACAAAAATTGCTGCTTGTACTACAGAAAGACTTGTTCATAGGGAAATGCTTGTCTTGTCAACAGAACAAGTAAGTGTTACGAAAATACACTGTTCTGTCTATTCCTTTTTGCTCTAGAAAGTAATAGTCTAGAGCTAAAATTTTCCTGTTTATCAGTGTTAAATGAATGATGGGTAGACCACAGAATCATAGAATGGTTTGGGTTGGAAGGGACCTTAAAGGTTATCAAGTTTCAACCCCAATGGCATGGGCAGGGACACCTCCTGCTAGACCAGGTCAGGACAGGTATTTAAGACTGTTGTATTTCGAGTAATAAAGAAAAGTAGAGCTGAAGAGCTTTATGTGACAGTATTGTGAATGCCTCTCCCATTTGTTCTGTACTGAGTGGTCTTGAAATCTGCAGGTCTCCCTTACCCAACTGTTAATACAGCCTTGAAAGCTCAAGTCTGCACAAGACTCTGATATCACTCTTTCCATCATGGCCCTAAGCAGTAAACTCTTTTCTCAGAGGGATCAACTGCTGAGCAAATAACTGATTTAAAACTTTGAAGAATTGCAGGCATTGTCTGACAGACCTGTCCCATTGCTTCAAAGGAGCCAAACAGCCAAGCAGTATATTGTTGATTTTACTGTTTTGGTTGCATTTCTTGGTGATACCATGGTACATCAACAACTGTCTTGTGTTCTTGTGTGGATCTTGTATCCAGCAGTGTGTTAGTTTAGTTCACTTAAATAGTTTTGAGGATTAAAACAGTCTTGCCTTGTTCACAGTTTCAAATGCAGGAATATTCTGTAACTTCTGGCCTCTGTGGTTTGTGTTTGTTTCCCTTTACCCCAGGGGCAGTACGTAGTTATCACAGAGGTGGACTTTTTAAAGGTGGAATTTTCCTCAAGATGAGGGCAAGCTCGTTGCTCTATCCCGGCAGCTGGAAAACAAGCTTGCTTAAAGTGGTTGGATGTGACTTGTTCAATAAAATATGTTTTCTGTTGGAAAAATGCCAGTTACTAGGTTCTTCCAGATCCTTAGTAAGTGCTTTAATCACTGGACCAAAGCTAGTCTCTTGTACTCTGCCTTAGGAAAAGTGTTAGTAATTACACTAAGTAGAATGCCTCCTAAAGAGAATAAGAGCTCTTTAGCTTGGGGCTTATGTCACTCTCCTGATATGTCAAAAAGTTACCTTCAGAGATTGGGCCCTATATTGAAAATAATGAGGTGGAGAGTGGACCCGAGGCAGACGGTTGGGTGGCTTTCTAGTGAAAGCTTTGATGCTCCTTGCCACAGGATGCTCTAGATGTGAAGAGTTTACATGGATTCAGAGAGAGTTGGACTAATTCTCATAAGAAAAATAAATCATTAAAATCTGCTAAATACAGAAATACTTGAGAAGCTCTTGAGCTGCAGGTGGTTGTATTATAGGTGAAGACACCTCATAATTCACATTGTCAGTGAGAAGACAGTGAGCTATAGGTCACTATGGCTGGTCTTATATTCTTTGTGTGTTTATTGGGAGGGCTAGTGATGTGAACGCGAGTCTGCTGTATCGCAGGTGAGAGTCTTGTGTATGAGACTTGTCTGTTTGTGTGGGATGGAAGAGTGGTGCCTGTTTTGCAAAACATTTCTAAGCTATCTGGCTCTCTGTTTCTCATTAAACTGAATTCCTGCTTTCCAGTCAACCTTGCTCTTAAGCAGAAAACATTAGGAAAGGAAATTCGTGGATGACAAGTAAAGGTTTGATGGTGAGGCTCAGTGAATGTGTGGTAGAGCAAGGTTATAAACTGGGAAATAAATGCAGTCTTGCTACATTTTTGATGTAGGAGGGGTAGGGAAAATATAAGTGAGAACAAGGAGAAGAGGCAATTGTTTCTTAGCAAGAGGCATCATTCTCAAGTAGGAAATAGTAATGGGAGCTGAGAATTTCTTTCCTTGCTGAAGTGTTTAACTCATCTGCTGTAGCCTTTCTAGTGCCTCCGCATCTGAGAAGTCCTCAATAAATTTTTGTTTTAGCAACACTTTGTTATTTGGAGGCCAAACAATTACAGTTCTAGCACAATTACAATCCTAGCTGGAGTCAGTGCTCCCATTAACAATAATGGAGGTTGGGTCCCTGATCCTGAACCAGCACTCAGTCACCCATAATTGTCTATAAAATCAAATCATATTCACTTTATTATTTGACATTGCTCCCTGTGACAGTCCTGTAAACACATCAGAATTTCTTCTTGGATGTTTAGTACATACCCCTTTGTATCCTTCAAGCCATTCCTGCTAATTTAAGATGTTTTAGCATGTTGCGCTGCAAAATAACTACTGAAGATGGTTAACCTTCTGATCTGTTACCCCTTCCCCTGCATTGCTTTTCCCCTCCCACTTCTCTTCTTTGCTTTCTCATTATCTGTAGGTCTCATGGTAATGTTAGTCTTCCAGATGAAATCATACATACTTTCTGAAAGATATTTTTTTTTTTATGTGGAGTTTTGTAGTAGTAACATCTTCATTTGTTTGTAAGGAATGTATTGTTTGATTGCATTGTTTCTGTTAGTTTAACATACACTTTTATGAATGTTAGTCATGAAAATAGACCAATTTATCTTTTGAAAAAAAGGAAATAAAGTCTTGATAAAAGCTTTTAACTTTCAAAGCTCCTTCTGTTCATTGTTTACATATAGTGCTGCAGCCTGGATATTTTTAGACCGGTACTCCCATTGAAACCATGAGTTTTGAATGTTTAAAGAATGCATGAATACATCTTTATTGAGACCATCTTTGCTCCTATATTGTTGCAGTTTCTTTGCATCTACTCATACAGCAAATTTGATGGAAGCTTTTTTTCTCTTTTGCCCAACTTAGCTTTTTTTTTTCTGTCTTCAGAGATATAAACATTATAACGTATTAGCAGTTTGTGCAAAAACACCCCCCCCAATTTGTTAACTAGGAGTAAGTACCTTGCTGTTTGTTTGGCTAAACTACACCTCATCGCAAGAAAATGTTTTATTTACTTTAAATGACCATTTCACTGTGCTGTTTGCTCAGAGTGCTTTAGTTGAACAGGAGTTTCTTCTTTTATCACCTTATCTTTGTTTTCCCCAAAGCATTCGGGCATACCAAACCATGATAATTTCCATGAAATGCCATGATCATTGAAAAATGACCCTATAAGTCTCAAGGTGATACCAGAAACGCTGGTTGTATTTCCTAACTGATCTCAGTTTAAAAAGTGGCACGTACATGTGAAACCCACACAGGTGGGTGTTTGTTTAGTTATTCTAGCCACTGAGGAAAAAGGACAGTCAAATTTAGTAATATAATGAAACTCTATAAAAATACATATGTTAAAGCTTTTTCATCCGTGCTTAAGTCTTTGCAATGTTAATAAGTGTTTGCAATGTAAATGCTACAGGCTTTTCTAGGTCATTTAGCATTATACGAGAAATCACTGCTCTGACCCCATATGGTGAAGCGTCAGAAGCTAAACAGATTGGCAGGACAGGGTCACAATGCACTCTAATCCTTGAGGACATCAGATGCTGTTTAGCCAATTCAAAGCAGCTTGACGTTCCTTTCACCAGTGACACTGTTTATTTCTCTGTAATAGTTCTGTCATAAAAACTAACTGCAGCAGACAGATTTGATATGAATTTCCTGAAGTAGTTTCAGGAGAGGTGGACGGGGGGTTTAATTCTAATATATATTGTGCCTTAGTTGGTTCGTACAACAAACTACATGTCTTGGAAGTGGAATAAATCTCTGGCTCTTGCAGTTTTTTTCTGAATACATTATTAGGTCATGAGGGAAGAGGTTATGTGCTTTCAAGTATTGTGGTATAGTAGTCAAATCACAGAGGTGATAGGCCTCCTGAATTCTATTTTCGTACGTATTATTTGCTATTAATAAAAATCCCATTGCACTTCTTCTGATTTCTCTTATGCATTCATAGTGTGAAGAAGAAAAATGGACCTGCAGAAAGATTGCATTGGAAGGGACTCCGGAGACTGTCTAGTCTGTCTCCTCATGCAAGATGAAATCAAAGCTCGAGTAGATTCTGGCAAAACTTCTCCTAAAAGATCTCTAATGATAGTAACTTCACACCTTCTGTAAGCCATCTGTTCCAGGGCTGCAATAATGTAATTTTTTAGGCTGGCTTTTTAGCTCTTCTAACTATAAAAACATGATATATTGCAGGAAGAAAACTGGGGGATTTTGCATGAGAAACATTGAAGGTATTTTTACCTAGCGAGGACAAATGTTGTTTCTCTCTCCATGTATTGTTACAGTAAAACACCCAGCCAGCACTTACCAGTACGTAGTATGTTTGTGCATGTGTTCAAACACACATGTATGTATATGTAAATATGAGGGCTGTAATGCCATCAACGTTATTTAAAAAAAACCAACATGATGAAATTGTTAGATTTGTATTTGGGAAGCTGAAGGACTAGGATTATGGGGACCCAATTCACAGCAATCCTCTCTGCAAAAATTTGAACTTCTTTGTACATCTCTTCACCTTTAGAGATGATATGACATGGTGCTCTTGTAGAGCATTAAGGAGATGACATTTATGACATGTTTTTATTCTTCTGCCTCTCCCTTCATCTCTACTTCTCAATGGTTTTACCTACTTTTGTCTAGTTGGTTTTATCAGACCAGAATTTTGTTCTGGAAATACAATAGAAATTTAGAAAACAATAGAAATTTAAATAAATACAATAGAATTGTGTTTAATGTTAAATATCTGGGTTAAACTGTAAATAAAAATATTTCATGTAGAACATACATGTTTGAAGGTGTGGGCTAACGATGTTGGTTTTTTCTCCTATGTACTAACTGTATTTAGAGGCTTTTAATATTATTCATCAAGGTCAATTTTGTGTTTTAACTCCCAGGTAATTATAGATATGTTTATGTAAAAACTGATCAGGTTAGAATTGCAGGTTGAGGAATATTTGCCATGAATAAACAGTGAACGAATCTGTGCACAGTGTACATGAGCTCACAGTACAATTATTTATATAATTTATGGATCTGTGAAAATATTGTGTGGTTTTTGGATGGCAGTTTTAGTCAGAGAAGAATGTCTGCTTTTCCGCTGTTGCCTGGGATGTTATTCAGCCTGAAATACAGGCTTATTTAGCTTAGGAACTTCAAAATGTCCTTTTAATCTCCACAAACTAATGTGTTCCCCAAAGCATCATTGATCATCCATCTCTAAAATTATCTCATGGCATTGTTCCTCCTGTTGCAATGTTTGTTGCTCTTTTTTTCTCTCTCACTTTTTCTTTTTTCGTAGATTCGTGTAAATATACTTATTATTTGATTAGTTTGTTTTGCCTTCCTTTAGGAATAAGGTTTCTATCTGTTTTGTCTCTCCTCATTTTTCAGTTTCACCATAAATTTTGAGTTTAACCGTCAATTCTAGGGTTTCAGATATCCTAGGTCTCTTTTTTGTGTGTGAAGTTTTTTGGATTTTTTTTGAATTTATTTATCTGCTAGGAAACCAGGAAAAAAAATAGCAGCAATTGTGACTAACACTCAAATATCAAATTCTGTACTCTCCTATGTTTTGTGTTTGTTTTTTTTATTATGTGAAACAACATGTTCAATAGCATTATTTTTCAAAAAGTCCATCATGGTAAAATATTTGATCTTTCTTTGTGTCTGCTTTGACTATGCCTTTGAGCAGGCAATGCATGTAATACTGTTACACATGACTCCCCAGACTCTCTTAAGAGCAATGCTTCTACAAAAGCTTTTTAAATCCATGAAAAGCAGAAGAACGTATAGCGACTTTGTAGTGTACCTAGTCTTACTATGGTAAATATGGATATTTTTCTGGGGGTCATTAATGGACCTGTGGTCTCAAACAATGAATTCCTGTTTCATTTTACTGTATTTCATAATTCCAAGCTACGAAAATTGGTTCAAATGCTTGACTTGCTCAGATGATGTTTAAATCTTCATCTGCAGTGAATACCAAGTGTGGGATTCTTTTGTTATCTGTCAGCATTTTATAGTGTCCAGTGGGAATCTTGTGCAACTTCAGAGGAGACCCATCTGTTTTACTGTTCGTCTCATTATGCCAAACAAAAACTCACTTCTTATAGCATGAGAGCCACGCAACGGTTTTGGTTGAGTCACAGAAGAAAAGCAACCTCCCTTCCCCCTCTGCCGTAAAGAGTTGGGTTTGGTTCCAAGAATTTGCATTTTCTGGATAGAACACTGTGAGCTACCTTTTACCTTAGATTTTAATTAGTTGATGTAATAACTATTGACTTTTCTGTAGGGATGTGCCAGTATTATTGATATGACAATTAAATGCAAAATGATTAGTCTGTTAAAGAAGCACTAATTGACTTTTGCCTTACTAGGCTAAACTATTGAGAGCTGATTGGTCAAAATAAAGTGAGCTGTATTTGTAATTATTAAGCTCTGGATTTAACTTCTTATGCTACTTGTATTTTTTCTGTTTTTATTTTAATAATCCTCTGAATTGATAGATGCATTGTTTCAGATGGATTCAATTAAGCATGAATAGAAATTCTAGAAGTAGTTTGTGTTTACTGATGATGCACAGTGGAATGATTTGTAGACAGAAGGAAGCTTTCTAGATGATCTGGAAATTGCTATATTTTGAAGGTGCTTATATGCTTAAGTATGTTTACTAATTAGGTAACTTTTTATTGTGCTTAATATTGGGTCTGAATCCATTAAATCGTATTCTCTGCAATGTAGTGTGAATTCCTTAGTTGGCAAAGTGGATGCAAGTTGTGCCTAATGGTATTTTTTTAAAGTTAATGCCTCTTGTCTTCATAGATAGTTGCCCAAGACACGAAGTACTGAGTTGAGTTTTGTTGGGTTTGGGGTTTTTTTTTGTCTGTGTTTTTTTGTTTGTCCTGACCTATTCTGCATTGTTCGTACAAACACCGTGGTCTTATTTGAAGAAAACCTTGGCTACTTTGTATTTATCGGCAAAAATCTCATCCTTTTCTGTTTGGGAAAAGTCTTGTCAACTTCAAAATTTTGAAAATATGTGAAATCCAAAACTGTTATAACAACAGAAGTTTGAAGTTACAAGAATGAGTTTAACAGCGTTTTCTCCTATGCTATATGGGTAGAAAAATAAATTTCCAATTAGACTTAACTTTTAGTTGTATTGCTGATAGAGAATGGAAATGTTTAGTTGTTAAATTGAAATGAAGCTGTTGCTGATGGCTCCTATTTATCAATTGTAGTAGTCTGTGTGCACTAAGCGTTGCTCTCCCCTCTCTTCCAGTGCAGGTATAAAGGGCACTGATGTAGATTCACAGTCAAGATCAAGGAAGACAAGGTAAGACTTGAAGGACATAAATTTAATGCTAATTAATGCTAATTAATGGTTTGGATTAAAATTTTGCCTTATGTTCCACTGCTTAGAAAGCTCTGTACTCTTGTGAAATTGTATTCTTGTGTTTTTCCTTTCATAAAAAAAGAATGTTTTAAATTTTATGGAAAATTTTCAGCTTTATATCAGTGTGGTACTTCCATTTTTCAGTTGGTTTCAATTTGTCATTCACGACGTAGGACATGACGCTGATGTTTCTTCATCATACTGTTCTTAGAGCTTAAGCAGACATTTATGAAACCCTCCTTCTGTATTTTTCAAAAATTCATATTTAGGTAATCAGTGACGTTCATGTATTTTCATTGTTGCCTATTTTTATGTCCAAATAGCATGAATTAGAAAATTCACAGCAGCCATTGGAAGTAAACGAAGTGCAATCGGAGCACGTGTATGAGTGTTGCACAGAGCACCAATGACTTTGCTTAGTTGTGTTGCTGGTGAGCGCTGAGAACTACAGGCCTCATTATCTTTGGGGTTGGTTTGTTTGTTAGATTTTGGTTTTTTAAAACGCAGTTATTGTATCATTTCAGTAATAGCTGAGATACTGCAGTGTTAGCTAGTAGTAACCACAGTGGTAAGAGAGGGTGATTGCTGATGTTGAGGTGAATTGTGTGGAGATGAGGAGAAGGAAACGACATACTGGGAGCCATAGAAGTGCCTCCGGTTTTCTCTCTAGTACTGCTCTGTGTCTTGGTTGATTAAGTATCAAGGGAAGAGCAAGAACATCTGTCTGCTTTGTTATAAACCTGCCTCTGTGTTCTACTCCCCTGGTCCAGGGCATCGCTAGGCAAGCAGCATGTTTTCAGAGCTGCCTGCCTCCTGGAAGCTCTTGTTCCCCTTCTCCAGGCCAAGCTCAGTGGATCCATGTGATTGTAGTCTCAGTATGTCAACAGTCAGGACTTACTGAAGCTGTACAGTTCAGAACTGGTTTTCTGCTTCTATGGAAGGGACAAAAAATCCAACCAGAAGAGGTGTGAGATGGTTTACATTGAACTGAAGGAACTAGCTTTAATTGCCTGGCACTGAAAGTATGCTTTATGAAAGGGGGTTGAACTTTGCTAGTGGAGTGCAGAGAGCAGTTTGAAGGTGTTAGTAGAGCAGAATATTATTAAATCTGAGCAGAAATTGAGGTAGGGATAAAGAGATATGTTACCACACAGTTGAGACCAAAACTTGATCCAGAAAGTGAAGTAGTTGAACATTGAGAAATCTCATGACACGAAAAGTAGACGTGAAGAGTGATGTGTTCTTAGTCAACAAGGTCAAAGATTGGGTCAAAGGGTATGTTGCACTTGCAAGAACTGAGGTAGTTGAGAAGTGAATGAATGTTTTACTCGGTTTTAAAAGGTATTGAATTCTTCATCTTTAATACACTGCAGATAGATTTGGGGTTCTTCATGTTGTGGAGCGGGGAGGGCATTCTGGAAGTAGAAGAAAATAATTAGGCAGAAGCTTAGAATGTTAATGCTGATAATTATGCAATTAGATAATATTACAGAAAGTACCTGATGCAGCATTATCTTAAAAGGAAGAAGTGTAACACCACTGATAAAGAAATCACAAGCTTCTATCCATAAGAATAGCAATTTTTTAAAAAATGTGAATAACACGTTATGGTTTTTCTCATCTTTTTAGCTGAGCATTCTCTTCTGCTGCAAACAAATCACCTGAAAAATTATCTACTGAAATGGATTTTTTTTTTTTCATTCTGTGCACTCACAGGAGACTAGTTTAAAACACACTTGATTTGACAATCTAAAAAAAAAAAAAATCAAACAATTATCACAAAGGTTGTGTTCCTTAGCTTATTCGCTCTTTATCTTTTTGAATGCAGGCCAATGTTCTCCAACTAACCATTTCAAAAACCTTTAAAATTATTTAAAAAAGAAGCGAACAAAAAACCTGAAATAACTCTGAGAATCTTTTCAAAATTCATTTAAGTAGGTTTCTAATTATCTGTGCAAAACTGAAGTAGCTTCTTTTTTTCCTTCATTACATTCACAGAACCTCAGTGAGAAACAACATGTTTCATTTAAATAAAAATCTAAATGCAGTAAATCAGAGTGTATATTTATAAAGGAATTTCAAAGAAATCTGGGCATTGACTATTTCAGCTGTAGGTCACTTATATATCTTAAAGTTGAATACATAGGATAAATAGTAATTTAAATAGACAATGTCAATAAATCTCTGAAGGGAGGAATGGAACCACTTGGTATGTGGGAGCAAAATGATCTCCGAGTAAGAATCAAGACTGGCAGCTGGAGCAGATCTACAAACTATAGCTAGAACTGCATAAATAAAATGTTCTTGGAAATCTTGAAAACTAACAATGGTTGGAATGCTTTTAATTAAGGTTTTGAGGCTTTTAATTAAGGCTTTGAGGTTCATCTATGAGATGTAATGTAAATAGGATCTTGTATAATCCTGTGTTCATTTATATGTGGAAACAAGTAAGAAAATTAGTGTGAAGGGAAGCCCTTGAATTGTGAAATTCCTGCAGTTACACTAAAAAAGTTACAGTTCTGTCTTTCGGTCTTTGCTACTAGCAGTAGGAATTCAGTAGTAGCGATACTAGGTCTGTATGGCATTTTAATTTTAACATCTCAAAGGTTTGTTTGGATTGTTCCAGTAGTTGTTGAACATAGAAGAACATTTTTGATTAAGCTGTTGAAAGTTAGTAGCTTTGAGTGGGTTTTTTTTTTCGTGTTTCCCCCCCCTCCCCCCCCAACATTTGGGTGTGCTTTGAGAGGACTGTCATGGAATTTTGAAGAAAAAAGAGGGAGGGGAAATAGCTGCTGAACAGCTAAGATCCTTGCACTGAAGTGTAGTTACTGATTATGGAACAACTGAACAGTGAGAAATAAGAGCCATTTGAAAACCAGCTAACCACTCTAAAATCTGATTTCTAGATGTCTAAGGTATTACAATGTAAATGCTGATATTTCATCATTAAACCAGTCTGCAAAGAGGAGTCTTGTACATATTAAGTTTGAGATTGCGTTTCCTAAACTTTCTTGTTCATCCTGATACTTCCAAATTCTCTTTTAAAGGTACTGAATGAATATTTGTATAATTCCCATTATGAAGAATGTGAATATATTTGCATCCTGTCATGAAGGAAAGCTTGAAAGGATTCACTAATTTCCGTGTTCGTATGGGTGACTTGATAACCCAGATCTTGTTTTTTGAGGTGTTTAACAAGTTTGAAATTTGTAGAAATCAGTACGTTCATGGTCATTACCAGTTTGGAATTGAAATGTTTGTGGCTTGGTATTTGGTACCATTTGATATCCAGTGCTGAAGATCAAAACCTGGGGCTGACTGGAAAATTTTTTGTGGAAGACTTTTGTGTTGCTGTACATAGAATGGTCTTCCAAAAAAGATTTAAAGCTCAATGATAAAGTGCCGTTAACACTATGCTCTATTAGGGATTTTTTTCTGTTTGGCTGTAGGGACTTTTCAAAGCTGTAGATCTCTAAATGTGTGCAAGCATGTGTCTGAAAGAACAGAGAATGCTCTATCAGGTATGCATGTCCTGTCCTTCCCAAGCTTCGTTGGAAAATTAAAGTGAAAACTTACTTCCTGTTGGAATAGAAGTGGAAATGGTCACTTCTTCTTTGGCAGGGTTAACTTGAATCTTTTCTTTGCTGCAGTTAATAGCTCTTGAGGAAAAAAAAAAAATAAAACAAGAAAACACGAAGTGTATTAGATAACTTTACTATGCTTATATGCTGCCTTGAGGAGGATCCTTCTATTATATCTCTGAGAGGCCTCCTACTCAAGATAACTTTTTTTCCTTCTCTTTTTTTTCTCTTCCTTTTTAAGATTTTCTGTATGCCTTTTCAATGCAAAGTGGGTCATCTTCAACTGCAAGCTGTTAAGCTTTTGCAATCCAATTTTCAAGAAAATTAGCCAGCTCTTTCTTACCCAGATCATATGGGAGCCTGTGTAGCCTGAGGATTTCATCTTGGATCTAGTTCTCAAACATTTCAACGTTGGTCTGTAAGATTTTATCTCCTTTCATTAGACTTGTGTATTCAGGCTTTTCCTCAGCTTTGAGGAAGTAACTTTTTTCTTTCTATTTTATATTCTTCGTATTTTACATTTCTCAAGCTCTCTTTGACGCCATTGCTTTCCTTAAAATCTGCAGGAATAAAACCCCAATTCCTTAGAAAAGCTTCTAACTACACTTTGCTGCTAATCAGCTTGTTTTTAGAATATGGATATTGTCTCTTCCAGTACTTTGATGCTGCAAGGTCTCAAAATGTACACCTGTGTAACATTAATGTTTTAATATTTGAAGTATATTTTTTTGAATATTTATTTAGCTATATATTTTAATAGATTAATGTAAATTTCATTACTGTTCAGTGGTGAAAAAGTAAGTTACTAGATGTGGCACTCTGTAGCCTGATGTAAGGAACTTTCCAGTGTTTCTAGATAAAGATATTTCAAGATGACTTACTCTGTGAAAAAGGAGAGGAAAAAAAAAGTGGTTGGTAGCCGAAGCAGAGGGGCAGGCTACAAATGATGCTGTAGAAAATGCAGTTGCTGGTGTTCAGCTAAAGTAGTGATATGTAAAGTTGATACCCAGTCACATCCGTAAGAGGATGGTTTTGCTTAGTAATGCTTCATGTTATGACACCAGATGTTTAAGGATATCAGTAAGCGAAAGAGTCAAGCCAAGTTATAGCTGTACTAACGTTAAGTGTGTTCTAGCCCAGGGTCGGTCGTGCCAAGGTCACCTCGTTCATGGAGGTCACAAGGCTCTTGAAACAGCGCAGGAGCATCCTAAGAAGTCTTTGTTTATATCTACTCAGCAAAAGTACTGTATTGCATGCATTATAATATATGAATACTAAACTTTAAAAATACTCATTCTTCTCAGCAGGGCTTGGGCTGGTTTGTGGGTTCAGGGATGTAAGAGTAACGCTGCTAATCATCACTAGTTGGGCATTGCACCAGCCCTCCTTGTCCCACTCCTGCAGCTTGATTTTTGCTCAAAATCTTAATTGAGTCCTTCAGGAATTAATTACATTTTCACTGGAAAGGAATGAAATAGTAAAATCCAAAAAGCATTTGACAAACACATGAATTGTTGAAAAACTAGGAAGCAAAGTATGAAAAAAGGGGAAACGAGCTTCAAATTGGGAATAGTTTCACAGTTTGAAAGTTTATGGCAACAGTTCATGAGTGCATTCAATTGGTCTTAAAAGGCTAAGTTAATACAGGCCATTGCTCCTTTTGTCTACAGAAGGAGGGTATTGCATTTGCTGTTGATAGAGGAGTATATCAAGTTAAAATTTTTCCTTTGCACAATTTTTATTTTTTATTTTCTTCTCTCCTGAACTAATTCACTAGTATATATGCATTTTAATATTGTGTTAAAATGTTACTTTTTATCCATTTATTGTGATATTGCCTGGATAATGATTCTGAATGGATCTTTCTAAATATTTTAGAAAAAAATTAGTCTGAGAAACTGGACCCGTTCTTCTTCTCCATGTCCTGTACTTGCTGCCGCTTGACCACTACTCTACCTCTACGAGCAAGTTTCACTGCTCATTAGTTCTAGTTAGTTCAACATTTTCGTCAGCAGTCTGCTGTATGAGAACATGATGATCAATAGTAAAACCACTCAAAAACTACTGTCTGGAAAAATAAAAGTGTCTAGAATGAGAATCAATGAACTTCAGACTGAAGTAAATTTCTACAAAGCCACCTGTTGTTACTACTGCTCTATGCAGTTGCAAAATTTTGACAAATACACGGTTATTGCATCAAGATCTCGGGCATTTCTGTATCTACTATCCTTATATACCTGAGTATTTGCAGAAAAATATTTCAAAAAGCTGAATTTTGAGAGTGTGGTTAAATAGCATTGTAGTGGTACTCCTGTGGGTTCATCTGGTTTGGTTCCATTATGGGATGTATATAGTGGAAAGGTGCTAGAAGTCCCCCCTTTATGTTTGTTATCAAATTGCAGTGAAGAGCTGAGAGGTCGGTACAGAAGCAAAGCACATGAGTTTAAGGCACATCTTGATTTGTGCGGTATCAGCTTCCCAGTGTGGGAAGCTCCAGCTGGGGACTGGCTGCTCCGCAGAGAATGTGTGCTCACGCTGTCAAAGGCGATGAACAAAACCAGAATGACACTGGGCAGCACAGAAGGTGCCAGACGAAAGAACATCCAGTGAGTTCAGGAAATTACACAGGTGGTAGCTCTTTGTACAACTATAATGTGAAAATCTGATTAATTTCATAGCAGATAAGATGAAAAAGTTGATTCTTCATACTGTGAGGCATTAGGAAAGTCCTATCATCTCTCCTCGCTTGGCTGCTTCTGCTGTCATAGAGGTGATCTTGTGCTCTCTGGATATTAATTTTCAAGCTTTTGGTCTTGCATTTTCCGTCACAGCTGTTTTTCAAAACAAACCAAACCCTGATCTTTCCATCCCTCAGATATCTTTTTAAAAAAAATTAGTGTACGTTAGATACAGAAGTTCTTTTCTCCCTACGGTTGAAGTATATTGCGGTGGTGTGCTGGTTTAGACTGACCCAAAGTACTTAGAATGGCATTGAAATGGAATTTGTGTTTGCTAGTATGTTAATGTTGATGAAAATGAATCATAAACCAGATTTAGCAGGGACAATGTGCAACTGACTGGCTGGAACCTTATATACACTGTGTTATAATTGTTCAAATGTAGCTGTTTGCTGATTAGAGGAATGATATCAGAAGCACCCAAGGGATTTTCCTAATCTCACAAAATATTTCTATGGGCGTGTTTTAGCATAAAAACAAGCCATGTAGACGTCTAACATCCGGAGCTGTAGCGAGTTACTTTTCTAAGGTATGTTTGTTTGTGTGTGTTGAGAACTAAAATTTCGGTTGGAAATACCACTGTTTGTATTGTTTCTCCATCAACTCACAGCGTAGTAATCCCTTTATTCAGGATGTGGTGAAATGAAAGGGCTGCTGCTCCTTGGATCCTGTAAGAGTTGGGGCCTTTTTTTCCCCTCCGTCTGACTTGGATGCATGCAGTTGTTAGAAGAGTTGTCTGGCAGTGCTTTTTCACTTCCTCAGCAGTAACGTCTTCATATTTGTCTTTATCTTTAGTTCTTTCTTTGGTAAGACAGCATAAAGATGCTCCTGCTGGTAATAGAGGTTTGCAGTCAGGTTTGTGAGTGGTTTTGCGTGCGTGTGGAACAGTGACGTTGGTAGGACTGCTGTTTAAAGCCACGTAGGAGTCCTGTGAGAAGAAAACAGGTTGACTTAATTTATGCAACACATGCTTCCAGGCTAGATGCGAAGGAAAAAGGGAGAAAAAAATGAAAGGAAGTCCAACTGTAGGCCCCAGTAACACTAAACCTATGAGAAATAATGAAAATGTGAAGACAAAACCACCACACTGTCTTGCTCTAGAATAAATGTGAGGACCATACCCAATGCAGTCTACGGAACAGAAATCAGAGCTTCTCCAGGAAGGGAAAATCACTGACATGGAAAACCACAAAATTTAAAGTAGGATGAACAAGAAAAGGCAAAGGAATATTTTGTTCCTATGGACATGAGATGGTGTTGGGCTGTCACAGAGAAGTAAATATGTATTTTGGCTGATACATCAGAAAGCTTTAATAGATAAGAACAATAAAGTAATCCCGTTATTATAACCCTTAAGGGCAGTTAAGAAAAGCAGATAACAAAATGCAGTGCTGATTTAGAGTAAAAAAAGTCTGCAAGAGAGCCAGAACTTTGATCATGGAAGATTTTAATTCTTGATATTTTGATTGTGATAACTATATTATTCAAAATATATATTTTGATGATAATACGGCATTGCTTAGTGAGACAATTTGTGGAACAATCCACGTAGTCAAAGGCTATTTGGGAGCTAATCCTGAGTAGAAGACAAGCCCAATTAATAAAAAAAGGAGCATGTAGGAACTAACGATCACTGCATTATATGAATGTATACTTTAAGAATCAGTAAAGAAACAAAAGTTTGATTGTGAAACAGCTGATTTTGAGGGAACTATTGAAATGCCCTAAGGAATTTAAGTGTATGGGTAACATAGTGAACCATTTAATAGATAAATTTGAAATGTTTAAGAAATTGTTAACAGCAACAATATTGTAGCTTAATTTAATTAAATTGAATTAATAAATGAAATTAATATTATGAACTGGTGACCATAAATAATAGTGCAAACAGTCAGATTATTTCTTCAAAATATTTGCAGGAAAAAATGTGGTAATACATATGATTATAAAGAAAAATACATGAAATTTAAAAACATGAGAAAAGTGCAAAACTCCAAAGAGTGCTGGAGTACAAAAAAAAGTATTCAACTAACAAAATTCTTTGCTATATTACATTTAATGGTAAATACTAAAAAGAAGTGATCCAGTGGAGAGAATCTGCTGAAGCGTTGAAAGCTGTTGGCCAAGTTAAATGGTCTTGTCTGTGCCTTCTGATCTAAAATAATGAAGTATTGTTCTTCATTATATAGTATGGATAAAAGCGTAAGGGAGGGTCAGAGGAGAGAGATTTGAGCCTGCACCATAGTGATATTGATCTCATTACATCTGCCGTTAGTGGGGCTGCCATCTTCTCTGGGGGGAAGCGGGGGGTTTTCCATTCAAGCTTACTCTGAAGCTGCTTTGTGAATGGAGGAATGTGAATTAATATATGGTATGAAAAGATTTTTAACTAGAATGCACAGTTTTCTCAATTAAATAGCCATCCCACTATTTTATTAAAGTTATGGGGCATTCCACTATTACATACCTACTAAAATGAATATGAGTGGAGAAAAAGTAATTTAAAATTTCATTTGTTTTGTCCCATCTTCACCACAGCAGTCCCCCTTCCCTAGGCTTTGGAAAGTGCATTCATCTAAATGCTCAGTTCAGGTAGATTGCATTTTCTTACCTATGTGCACCTTGATGAACAAAAATAAATGTTGCAGGAAGATAAACATCATTTGGACTTCTTACTGTGAGGGTATATATTAATTTCTCCCAAACTAATCCAATTTCTTAATTGTTGTGTGTACAGACTACTACTTCTCTGCAATTGTTTACCGAAAGGTGTGCCTTGGTCTTTTGCTGCTGACTGACAGAGATGAACTGTCACCATAGCAACAGAAGAAATTAATTAAAAAACCCAGTCAGATTGTCAGGGTTTAAAACAGGAGATGGGAAACTAGCAACTAATCTGTGATAAAATATAATTTTCATCTCCTGAAATTTAGGAGTTGATAACTTCCGCCATCGGATGGATCTGCATTTGAAGTTGCTGGGGTGCGTGTAGTGTATTTAGATTCTAAGGTGTAAATTAAGGCAGAGAAATGTTGTCTGGTGAAATCATGGCCGTTTAGATGTCTTTTCACAACTATTTTCTAACTGCCAAAATGGGGAAAAAAAATCAGCATTGTGATAGCAAAAGCAAGACTTAAGATATCTCAACATACTGACCTAGGGCATTAGGATGCTCTCACCATATCCTGGATCTGCTGTTTTCCATATCCCATGGCAAGCACTAGCCACACGCTTTGTTCCTTTGGCATGGGCATCTCATTTTACTCTGTGGGAAGTAGCCAAGTTCCAGCAGGAAAGGTTGAGGAACCATCTTCAAAACAACTGGCAGCCTTATGCTGCTGAAGGGAGATGGGAAACTGAGGATCATGGTGTTGGCCTGGAGTAGAGAGAGACAAAATTTCAAATTCATTATTTTAGTCTGATCTGGAGAAGGTGAAAATGCTTGTTCATCTTTCTTGTCATGACTAGAAGTTCTAGTATAAAGCTGATAAAAGCTATTTTCAATTTGGCTTTGTAAGATTGACACTTGCCAGGTAAAACCTAACCAGATCTAACAAAAAATGACTATCTACGGGCAAAGAAATTGGCTGAGAAGGCTGTATAAAAATGACTCGTATGCCGTAATTATTGTCATCCCTGTCAGTCGGTTTTAACAGCAAAACCCCAAAGTAACAACTTTTTAGAGGTGTGACTACTTAGGGCTTTTAAAAAAAGTTGTCCCTGGCCATTGTGTACTGTGACTTTGTTTAGCTGGAAACCTTCCTACTCTATAAAGCTCCGGCATCTGTGTTCAGGGACCATAAAGGCACGTACTGCGCTCTCCTCGAAAAGCAAGTGCTCCTTCTCTGTTGGTCTGTTGCTTTCATTAATCGAAAATTGAATTGTTTAGGCTGGAAGTTATTTGTTTTTAATAATAGTATCTTCTGGTTTGTGGTATTGCAAAAACTATTTTCAAGGTATCTTGGGGGGTTTCTGAACTCCGGCTTTGGACTTGCATATTTGATATTGCCAGCTGTTATATTCAAAAGAAATTCTTCCTTCAGGGTTCTGGGAGATTAATTGGGAAATATGTCCTATGTATACACTAAATTATCAACTGACATAAGGCAAATAATTAGAAACAAAATGTGTTACTTAACTGAAGTAGCATTTGTGTGTATGTCTGTCTGAAGAATATTTTAATCATTCAGGCTGCCAGTATTAACTATGCCAGCAATCAGGAATCCAAAGCGAGTTTGAGATCCGATTGCATTCCATAGAGCATATGGTCCAATTATGTAATTACTTTTAAAAAAATATATCATGGAA
Organism: Gallinago jamesoni; assembly: GCA_025769975.1. NCBI lineage: Eukaryota > Metazoa > Chordata > Aves > Charadriiformes > Scolopacidae > Gallinago > Gallinago jamesoni. The sequence continues at coordinate 18,362,094 of JAOQGH010000062.1, read as the reverse complement.
ACACATTTCAAAGGGAAAAATGCAGGTAGCCTTTCTTGTGACATTTTCTATCCTCTTAATTGCAACTTTTTATTAAGAAAGCTGATGCTGCATGACCCCTGGTTAATGATCTACATCAATTTGTACTCTTTTTAACCGTTGCTTCAGAGAAGGGTTTTCATTTTAATCTTTCTACTTTTGCTGAAAACTTCTTTCTTTACTTTCTTTGGTTCCCTGTATTGGGTCTTACTAAGTTTAAGAGCACTGCTGTGGCATTTACATAGTATGACAAAGATAATAGCCTTTCCAAGAATATTCAAGTACCGAACTTTATGACCTTATCAGTCATGTTTTCACTTCCATGTCTACCCACCACAAAACACTGTTACAACTATTCTTAGCTATTGATCTGACCTTTGCTGGTTTTTCTTTCTTTTTTCCAAATGTCAACAAGTCAACCACTTAAATGCAGTGAAAATTCAAAACTTCAGTTTGTCTTGTAACTTAGGATAGGAGTCTAAGAAGTAGATGGTTGTAACCTTTATGCATCTTGATTGGAAGAAATTGTGATGCATGTGTCCCAGGTTAGAAATGGGATAAAAAAAATACCTGATGTCATTGTATGCAGAACTGTACAAGCAGAAACTGAATAGAATTCTTACTATATATCTAATTATTTGGGCAATTTTTTTTGTTTATCTATGTTGTTATAATTAAATTCCCATACGTCCATTAAAGAAATTTTGTTTTCTAAAGGGAGCAGTGGTAGCATAGCGATTGTTCCAAGGCAGGAAATAAGCCTCCTCTCCTTTCCAGTTGCAAATCTCATTCAGTTCAGACTTTTTATTAATAATGACAATATGTTGCTGATATTTCAGCATGTTACAGCAATAAATTTCACAGAGGAAAGTTTTGTAAGCCTATGGACGGTAATGTTCTTGCACTTCTTTTAAAATTGTAACCAAAGGGAAAGAACAAATATATGACACAAAGTTTGTAAAATATGAAAATCATAGCAGAGCTTCCTGTCTGTGTTTTATCATATTCTTTGTGTATCCTTCACCTGAACTGAGAATATAAGTGATAAAATTGTTTTAGTGACATCCTAATCACCTCCCACTCCTGTACTTACAGTGGCACGATAATAGTTGGTGTGTCACAAACAAGGGTTAGGTTTTGTATTTGAGGAGCAAAAGGCAACCAGGTATTTGAACATTCTCATAAAGGACTTGTACTGAAAATATGGGAATGGAAAGCAGAAGTAAGCTTAGACAAAGGGGCGTATTACCTGAAATAATTAAGCTTCTTGACTCATGAAGTTAAACTTGAATGAACTCTTACACCTGCACTGAAAGGTTTGAAGGACTGTCACATTGAAGGGTTGCTTTTATGTCATATAGACATGGTGAAAGAGAAAAGAAAGGATTATTTTTTTAAGGAAACAAAGGGAGGAAGAGGAGGGAGAAGGTAAGTGTAGCAACACATTGCTTTGAAAAATCTATTGCACCGAAAGCAGGCAGAATAACTTTCCTTGCCTCCCATCCTCTCCCCCAACCACTCTCCAAATGGGCTGTCATCCCTACTAAATCCTTTTCCTGCCATTGAGAGTGGAATTCCTGAGATGGGCTAGCTCTGTTATTGGATCCCACCCGCAATTTGGTTTTCATGGTTACAGGAAACCAAGTAGTGCCAGCTGAAAGCATCAGCAGCTAGGGACGTGTCACTGACACACAGCAGGGTGCAAGGAAATAACTGTCTGATTTCCTGGTAGATCAGAAGAAGGAGCCAGACCAGTCCAGTGCCTTCCTGCCAGCACTGATAACTGCTGCCCCTGTTACTGCTGCTGGAGAGGGACTTGGGAAGTGTGGAGAGTGAGATGTCCCAGTCCTATGGCTGCTGTCACCTCTGACAACATAACATAAAAATACGGAAAACTCATCCTTCTGAGAGACTTCTCTGATTGCCTTCCTGACCCTTCCATTTCCTTATCCTCTCCCTCAAAACCTTTGGGAAAGCACAAGAGCTGCTGGGGAAGAGGGCCTTGCTGAGCCGCCAAGGGCTGTCTCAGTGCATCGATTATTGCTGTTAAACTGGGCACAGTGTTTCCTGGGCTCTGAGCAAACTCCTCTAGCCGTGGTTCCTCTGTTAGATAACGAAGTCTTGTCAGCATCGGTCATCTACATTGCTGATCATCTTAGCTTTAGTGGCCGGGAGCAGGTGTCCTTGCTTGTATTTGTCACCAGCTGCTCCTGCTGGGTCTGTTCACTTTTAGCTGTTTCTGCCAACCCCTTCCTTATAACCAGGTTCAGCGTCAGTGGTTCTTGCTCCCAGTACTCCTGGTGGGACTGGATGGGATGGGATGCCCGTGTGACCGTGCCAGCTGCTTGGTGCTCTCTGCCAGATGATGGATGCTACTCTGCTCTGCTAGACCCTAGAAATATTTTTCAGTCTTTTTGACAAAAACAAGGTAACGTGACATGATACCCACCTGCAGCCCATGTTAGAACCGGGGCTGCTCTGTGTACCCAAGTGAAGGCTCGGCATTGAAATGCAATGGAAATTCCTTCGTGATAGCATGAGGTGGGAGAAAGGCCTCAAATAACTTCTGAGTTTTTCCTGGGCTTCAACCCACTGCTCTGGCTTTTGCATTGAGCACAGCCAGCCTCGCCGAGAGCAGGAGCACCCTGGCTGCAGGCTGGCCCTGGAATAACATCAAGTGACTTATTTGCTGATATTATTTAGCTCAGTGTCAAGCTGTTCCGAATCGCGAGTCTTTGTGAACAGTTGGTTTCAAAACAAATCCTAAACCTTGCCACAAATTATTCATAATAAATACTTCTCCGGCTCTCCTTACATCTGTGGTTTGTATTACAAAAGCACCTAGAGGCCTAAGTTGACATTAAGACAACCAGTCTGTTAGAAGCTGTGTGCATAGACAGTAAAAGAAAATATTTAGATGAAGAACTTCTCTACAAATAATACTTGGGGCCAAAAAGCATCATCCCATTTGATGATTTGCTGTTGCGTTCATGTTCCATAGGATTTGGTGTGTTTTGACTTGGACTGTCTAGGCAGGAGACTTCAGTAGCTTTATCACATAAGGAGGAATTTTTATTGCATGTGCCACAATGAATTAAAATATAAGGATTTTGTCATTATCATATCAGTATCTTTTGGGTTTTTTTTAGTTTTAATACTGTGTTAAATTAAGTGAAATGATCTCTACAGTAATGCTTGCGAAATCTCTGTGAACACAGGAATCTACTGATGAAGTAGAAGAGTTTACATTTCTTCACAAATAACACCACTGACTACGAGAATTGTGTGCAGTCAAGAAAATGTATTGTCTACTCTCTGCAGCAGTTTTGGCACCTAGATTTTGAACTGCCCTGTGTACATTTTGTGATATTTTTCCTTTTATTGCACTGCTTGGATGGATTATGCATCAGCCATCGACAGTCTGTTTATGAAAGAAAGAACACTCTGGGAATTGTCAGTAATATCTTCTGCATATCAGTGCATAATAATGAGTATTTGCTATTCAGTAAAAGTGCTGTGGTCTGCAAAAGAGACTGCTTTAGATATTTTTAAATTTCTTTTTTCTTTTTTAAAATAATGGTGCCTGGATAGATACGAAGGAAGAGTTTGTGAGCCTTTGTGTGGAGGAAAGCTTATCAAAGTAGAAGGGGTGCTATTTCTTATTCACGTGCACATCTTAACAAAATATTGCTGTATTCTGGAAGTGTAAAAAGCTAACAGGTTGTCACGTTTCAGGACATTAAACTCCACTCAATAACTCTTTTTATTCACAAATGGCTTGATGGTGTGTGTTTTTTTTCCTTGCCAGCTTAGGTACATGCTACTATATTTTCTTAAAATGTATTCCCAGGTTCATAATTTTTCCATGATGGAATTTAAGAGGAATATTTAAAAAGCAGTAGCAGGAGCTGAATAAAAATGTTTACATTATAAGAAATATTTGCAAAATGTTTTACAGCTTTCTGGTATTGTTGAAGTGGGCTCTTCTCAAAGCTTTGGTATATGTTATTTTAAAATGTCTCTATAGCCCATTTAGCTTTTTGTAGCTTGCACTGTGATATGTTGCTGTGCTCACAAAGAAGATGGAGGACCATCTTGATCCTAGTGATCTTAGCAATCCTTAAGAATTTCTATTGAACTTTGAGACAAGTTAATTGAGTTTGTATCTCAGGCAACATAGCATGAAGTAATGTCAAGGCTACACAGTTTGTTTCTGTTTCAAGTTCCCAGGAAAATTCATACATTGCTGACTCCAGCATATGTCATTTAAGTGTGGGAAGCATGTAGGGTAAGATAAGAGCCCCAGAAAAAAATGCCTTCACCTCCTGTGCCGTGCCCTGGTGAAGATCACTGTGACTTGCACAATATTGCCTTTCTCTTCAGCTGGCACTTACACAGCAATTTCCTTGCAGTGTTTTTGAGGAACCAGTTTGTTTTTTATATGGGATGTATCTATGTAAGTAGTGCTGACGAGGAGGTTAGGTAAGCCACACGCTAAATTAGACTTGAAGCAGACAACATTCTGTAGCTACAAATAGTTACCACATGCTTTCAGAGGGCATGCTTTCACTGAGTAATACAAGAACACGATGGTAATTTCTGCCTTGAAGAGAACACTGACAAGACACTGGCAGATTTAAAAAAAATTATTATTTTTGTTCTTTTTCATGGCTTTGCTAGACTACCAATAACAGTTCAGGTTTTCAATGGTCATGGAGTTCTTAGAAGTGAATTTCTTTTTCTTATCAATTAGGTTTGTTTTCTTTGTATAAGATGAACAGCAAAACAAATTTGGTCAATTTATTGCCAGTGCACTGACAAATGAATTCTCAATTGGATTTCTAACTAGGCTTCAATGGCCCATATGTATCCTCCTCCTTTGTCATTATGAGGGATGTTTCCTTTTATGTTTTGTTGTTGTTGTCATAATAAGGCTAAGATTAAAATCACTACTGTAAGGCTCTGCGAATTGAGTCCCCAACAGTGTAAGAAAAAAAAGGATAATAATTTCAAAAGATCATTCCATCACATTTGGTAAATTTCTGTTTTTACAGAACTGAAATTAAGCTATTAACCTGTTTATTAAGATTGCTTTCAATTTATGACTTGACAATAACTGTAACAAAACAGTTCTTTTTTTTTTTCTGTCAATTAGATGAAGCTCTTTTGGAGAAGAAAGTTAAAAATTTTATAGCGTTTGGACAACATTTTATTTCAAGGTTTTTTTGTATAGCTATGCTACTGTTATTTATGGAGTATTTTCACATTCGAAAACCTTATGTGGGATCTCATAGCAAATTGGACAGAAATAGCTGTAGGTAATTCTGTGCTCAGCCAGAGATCTTTGAAAGATCTGTGACTTCTTTGGAATAGGAGAAGTGCAGAAGCTTAGAAAGTTTACCTATGATGTATTTTTATAGTTTGGAAGCTAAAATGAGTTTATTTTTGAGGTGTGTTTTTGACAAAGGAAAATACCAGAAATGCTCAATGCGTTTTATTTTACTTATGCTTTTTCAAGGCGTTGTAGGTTATAATAGAAATAAGCATAGTTAAAGAAATGAATTTACGTCAACCATGTTAAAGCAGTAAGAGGGGAAGAAAGTTTGAAGAAGCTCAATATCCCTTTTTGACAGGACGTCTGAAAATGGTTCAGGGCAGTTGAGACCAAAGCCTTTCATCACTGCTCGGAGCAGCGTTGTGTTTCAGACCCTGGAGAGCAGGCTGCTTCCTGCTTGTGTGGAGCCTAATTCTGGCCTGAGAACTTCCCATTGTACCTCCAAAAGGAAGGCCGAGCACTCAACTGGCTGCATTTCCTTCATCCTTTCGTCCTTCTAGTATTAGCTAGTGTAGGACTGCATTCGCCAGATGTAAGCTGTGTGCCACTTTCAGCTCCATGTACGCTTACCTTGCTAGCTAAGCTCTCAGCTCAGATATATGTTTGAAAAGTATTTGCAGAATCCTTTCATACAAGAGTCTTTATGGCAAAAAGACTGTCAGAATGTCGTATCTTATGGCAAGCTGTCGTTAATGCTATCCATTACTACTGTAATTCATCTGGTACTTGAGAAATTTAATAAGCTAATTTTTTTAGTGACTCAACCTTTCTTTGAGTAGCACTCTGTCATGACCAAGTTTGCCATTTATTTTTAATTATTATACTCTCTTCTCTTCCAAATATAAGTACTATGAAACTTATGTCAATTTTTTTTTCCTTCAGATTGTTAGAAGATGATAGCCCCGAGCAATTCATCCACTGCCAATTCAGATAGAAGTGAGATGGAGGTGTAGAATTTTCATAAAAATTTATGGGGCTACATCTTATTGGTCTTCCTACTTCCCCATGAAAATGAATTCAGATGTTCCCCTGGGATCTCTCCATATTTTTGCTGTACTACAGGAAAGTCGTACAGCTTCTCTTCAGTGCTCTATGTGACACACCTCTACTAAGAGTTAAAAATGCAGACATTTATTTCAAATGGGAATCACAACTGAGCACTGGAAAAAACATTGCTGTTTATTTTTTTCCCCAGAGACAGAGTAAATCTTACCTCCAATAATTTGTATTTGGCAGTAAAATCTGTTGCATGCTCCTTATTGGAAGTCATTGGCTCTGCAGTTCCATTTCTGCCCCTGATGTTTGCTTGGTGCACAGTGTTTTGAGCAGACCTTACTTAGCTGGGTTGTTGAGTGTCCTTCTACATTAAAAGAAAAATAATTTAGAATACAGTTCACTGTGATACGTGTGTAGTCGCCAGCACTAAGATAGTTTTACAGTAAAATGGAGTTTAGAGACTTGTCAGTCTCTTGCCATGCATCTTGTTCAATACAGCATCTCATGTCCTAGCACGTTACTGACATCAGTCCTTTAGTCATCGTGAACCACAAAAGAGATGGACCATTCTAATCGTTAAATTGGCTTTCCCCCATTTAATAAATATTAATTGCCATTGTCCATCCATCCACACCCCCCGGTGTTTTGTGTAATTTGGAAAAACTGCTAAGTTTGTTTTGGGTTTGAACTAGCACCAACATTGAGTTAGACACCCTAATGAAGGGTGAGGGCTTTTAGACTTCTGCTGTTTGCAGCTGCTCTTCAAGGAAGCCATTAGGTCCTGGTGCTCAGTGCCTTTGATAGAGAATGCCAAATGTTTTGGCTTGTCTTACTAGACGAGAGCTATATAAATGGAAAAATTAATGTTTGATTGTTTTCTTTTGTCGTTCGTATCTAAACTGCCATGATACACGTGCTTACGACTGCTGCTCATAGCACTGATTGCTCTCCTCTGTGTCAGATGGTTTCATCCTGAAACCCATTGCACGCTGGTGGTTCCCGTGTAAGCGTATACTACCATTCACAAGGTTCTGTTCTGAGTTCCACTTGTTCATGTACTTGACCGTTAAACACTGATTTAGCTCACACCTAATGTGCTGTTGTGCTGTGTGACTTGAAAATTTTCTACTTGAATATTTTCCATACTGAGATTTTTTTTTTTGGGGGGGGGGAAGTGGGGGCTGCTAGGTAGTGTTTTTCACAGAGACTGACTTTTTTGGGAATATAATGGAAAAAGAAACAACAACAAACCAGATATCATAACTGTATCTAGTAATTACTTCTCAGAATCTGTTATTTTACAATGCTTCTTACTTTCTGTTCAGTTTAATGTACTGTATCTATGATGTTAACTGCTTCATAATGATTTTGGTAGGAATCTGTAGGGACCCAGTTATGGTGCTATTATGATATGAGATTAGAATGGGGAAAATACATAAGGGCATAAGTCCATGGAGAATTCATTAGGATGCTAATTTGATACCACTGTGATTATAGCAGTGAGATTTCAGTGTAAGCCTTAGAGAGCTTTTGATGATGTGGAAAGGAAAAGGTGTCAATGCACATGACACTGTCATTGGAAAATAAATCAAACACTAAGAAAATGTCATAAAAAGACAATGGCAGCTAAGTTTTTTTACAGGCCAGAGAACTTCTTGGTATCTCTTCAATTCCAGCTTTTCATGGTTTTGTTTTTGACAATAGTGTGTAAGATTGCTAGCTGTACCTCACCTGCCAGTATTGGAGCTATCGTGCAAAAAACATCCTTTGTTATAGTGTTGGGTGTTTTTCCTCTCTCTTTTCGTCTTGACATTTCACAGGTATAAATTATCCTGCTTGGTTCAGGGAAATTAACTGAAAAGTGGTTATGATGCCAGTTCTCTGTAGGTAGAGTAAATCATGGCACCTGGAGATTGGGTTTGCTCCCTAAAGCAAGGTGGGCATGGATCTTCAGAGACTTGTTCGCATGAATATTTTTGTGTAGTGGGAACCATCTAACGTGACCTTCAGTTCACTAATTTTTCACCACAAAAACAAAACAAACAACCAACCCTGAAACAAACAACAAACTGCAACAGGTGACTGCAGCACTTCCAAACTTCCTGAATAATTTGCATTTAACTCTTCATGCTGTTGGGTTTTTTTCAGTCTTTCATCGTATTCCTATGGTCCACAGGGGACATCTGCTGCTGCTGGTTTTTATAGGTATATGCTTTTACATATGTGGTAACTCTGTGCAGGGCAAGCTCTTGCTGTATGTATATAGTACAACATATAAGACCAGTTTTAATCCTTAATAAACCAGATTGAAGCAGGAAGGAAATGTCAAGCCACAGACATATTTGTTTCCTAAATTTAACAACTCCTGTGACTCTGCAAGAGTGCTCCTTGGGGAAGGCACGTTTTCTTTGCAAGATCACTTCTGTTAGATGAAGTCACTCTCTGATATATAACAGATGTATTTATGTGTAATAAATCAAAGTTATATTAATAATACTTCTAATGGACTACTCAGAGACTGAATTATATTCACTGTAACTGAATTCAGTCAAAGCAAAGTTATCTTTAGAAATGAATTTAACTTCAGGAATGGTGAATATTTGCAAGGAGAGAATAGACTAAGATCTTATTAAACCGTAAGATAAACAAGTGGGTGTTTTTGCTTCTCAGCTTGTTCCAAAATATGTTATCAAGCATTGCCAAAATGCAGAGATACTCTAAAGGAAAGCAATGTATTGATGTAAAACCCTTCTTATAGGATAGTGTTAGCTAAGACAAAGGAGAAATACAACCCAGTTTGTTCCTAAATATACCTCTGCTGGACAAGGATGCGATGCTTGAAGCAGAGTCCTTGCTGCATCTGTAAAGCCTAGTTCTGGTCCTGCCTGGTTTGCAGGAGTGGCAACAAATAAAGGAAAGCTGATCTTGAGAATGGTTGCTAAAGGTGAGGTCAGCTTAATCTCTGCGAGTCACAGATGTATGCAAATATACTTGTCACATATATGCACACACGTTACTTATGTATGTCACCCTATAGTAAATAAGTCTTACTTCCCCAGTATTTAAATGGAAAATGGGGCTGTTGCTAAGGGTCACCATGTGAGTCTGCAGTAGGCTATTGGCATGTTTCTCCAAATAAACAAAACGCAGAAAGGGAAATTCTGTTTGCAAGGAATTTAACAGCAGTGATCAAATCTGTCTATAAAGTCAATGGAAAACATTTGCTAAATGTATTAAACAATGATATGCTTCAGACAGCCTAAAAATAAATATTCACACTCGCACAGATGCAGATAAGATACAATGCATCGCATTGACAGAAAATCTAGTATAGCATTTACAACATAATGCACTTTCAAAATAAGGAAGATCCATAGTCTAAATTAGATGTCAGGCCCTCATAATTGGGGAATAGTGGGGATTATAATATAAAACTAAAACAACAAATAATTAATTATATGCAGATTTGTTGAGGTTATACTTGTTATCACATGGTTAAAAGAAGTATTGAGATTCAGAGACAGGGATCTGGGCAATGATGAAGCGATCCTGCCCTGTGGCAAGAGTCCATGCAATTTAGCTAAGCTTCAGCTAAATGGTTTTTTTGTGTGTTTTATTGTGGGACTATTAGTTTCTGCTTATTTGGATCGACATTACACTTTATTTTCTATTAAAAAGACTAAAAAGAAAATGCAAGGCTACTCACACAATTGAAGGATACCAATTCCTGTCATATCAGAATTATATTGATCTTTGTAAGCTTTTCAGTGCTCGGTGACGGTGAGGGACAAAGTTTAGAATCTCTCTGCAGCGTAGAAGAGGGGCTTGTCGTTAGGAAGTCATCCTTCAGGCCCGCTGCTTTCTAAACTTTTGATTCAAAGTCCTTTTGCCTGGCATTCAAACTTAGAAACATAGCTTTATTTTTAAAGGGAGTTATTAGCCTGGTAGAGAAATGGAATATTAGGCCTCAACACCTTTCTCCCTGATTCCAACAAAGAATAATAAGCTGCTTAATAACAGATGCGTTGAGTTTCAACCTTGTGAAAAATGCGTCTGTAATTTCTGTGTGTTGTATTTTTTAGTTTAGATCAGTTTAATCACTTTTACACTGTTTCTCAGTTCTTCATTTCATATACTCGTGTAGCTACCTAGTAAAATATATAATGTATGACTTTGTACTACAAACTGTTAATTTATAATAATTTTATGTCATCTACTGTAATTATGGCTCTGTGTAATCTGTACTAGCTGACAATATTTTGGCAGAAGCATCTACTGTAATATTTACAAGGCATTTCTGGCTCTGTTTAGTTTTCATTGTACTCACAGTTATTCTCCTGAATTATTTGGATACTAGTATATAAAAATGGCTGTTGTTTACTTTGCTTCTTGACTAGTTAATCAAACATATTTTAATATCTTGGAGCTTTTCAAGAGAGAAATTATACTCCAAAAAATCCATTATACGCAAAGAGAAAAAGTAATGAAGTTCCGCTGGTACTGAAGTAATTTCACACCATTTAAAGCTAAGCTCCACCATTTAATCATTTCTAATCATCTGCTTATAAATTCCAGTCTGTCTCAACCTAACTCTCTGGAAGTTTTTTACTTAATTTTTATTTTCATTATCCCTCTAGATAACCGGTGTAATTCCTAGACGTTTACAGAATTCAGGTTGGATGACTGAGGCTAAACATGTCAAAAGAACATTGTAATTGCAATCAGACTTAGATTTCTAGAAGAGCTTGTTATATTTTGGACTCATTGGAAATTGCATGTGTATTTGTTTGCGGCAGGTATTTTGCTGTCCATGGAAGCCGCTCGCTGCTGAACACATCTTGAAACCGGTCACTTATTTTGGTGGTTAATAGGAGCTTAAGCTTTTTGCAAATTCAGATAAGACTACTGAGGAGGAGCACACGAGTATTGTTTAGTTTGTATAATATTGAATTTCGTAGTGGTATGTTGTTCATGTGTCACTAAATATACTATGATGAAATACCTAGATCTTTGGTTTGTGGTAATGGTATGTTGCGTGGTACAGTGAAACTTGCACATAAATGCACAGGAGGAAATGATTTTGCAGTTTGTTCTCATTTTTTAATTGCCCATCATTGATGCTGGAGCTCATGAATATTGTGGATGTTTATATTCTGTATGGTGCAATGATTGAGTTTACATTAGCATTTTGATTTGGAGCAGGAGTGTATATTTGAAGTAAATGTCCTGATTGCCTGCGGGCGATCATGCTTTCATATGCACCATGAAGCAGCCTTGGAGCATGCCAACTGGATTAGTTCTGGATGAGTAGTTGTATTCCAGGAGAACATCTACCAGTTAATGCGGGTATCGTCCCTGGAACCAGAGCATTCCTAGTCCTAAATTGCTCCACTCAGCAATATGTATGTTGAGGACCTTGGACCCTCAATATCAGCTGTGCCATTCTGTAGACCTTCTCCTATTTTGGAGCACTGTAAATTCTGCTTCCCCATTACTGTTGAATTTGAAGACGTTAATGATACCAGTAGCTTATAATTCTTAGAATTTTGATAAATAAGGATGCGATTCCTCACAATTTGTTTGCAGGAGCCTTAACTTTAACATTTGATATAAGACAGTAAGAGAATACAATTTGCCACATGTATAAAGTAACTAGAATGCTCTGAAAGAAAAATAGGGTTTCTTTAGTAAGAAACAACTCTGTGGTTTAAAACTTGAACAGGATGTGTCAAAGTTAACTTTTCTTTAGCTCTCATTAGCTGGTGCTGATCAAAAGCCAGCGACTTCGTTCAGCTTTTGATGCTGAGGCAGTTGTGGTGTTAGAGTTAATGGAGATTACTTCTCCCCAGGACACTGGCTTTGAAAGCAGTTAAACTACGTAGTATATGTGGAATTTGTTTTCGGTGCTGCTTCTCTGTTCCACTCAGATATGCTCATTTGTTTCTTTGACCTGTTGCTTAGTCTCTTCGTATATACAGTTTGCGATGAGGTCGTATTTCTTCCTTCGAGGTGGGATCTTGTGATTTATCACAAAGTTAGGTTAGTTCCCTGTTATTCTGCTCCATGGCAACAGGTTCTCTTCACAATTTGTGATCAATGTTAAACAAAGAAACTTGTGTCAATCAAAGTAGTATTTAATATTCAGTACAGGGCATTGCCTACAAAGAAATAAGTGCAACAAAGATTAAGATGCATATTACCCTAATTCTCCTGCTCAAGTTTACGTAGGCATCAGCATGGTCAAAGCTTCACTCCAGTGTTAGGCTGGATGTTTCTGGTTTAACCTGGTTTATGTAAATGCCTCAGGATGCCTTTTTCATAAGGGTTTTTCTATATTTTTCCATTAGAGCAGCAGAAACAGCTCTGAGAGACCTCCTGAGTCCACTGCGAGAGCTCTGAATGAAATTACTCATTTGTATTCCGCGAAACCAAGCAGACATTAATCAGACAATAGCAAACTGCAGGACTAATGACAGCAAGATAGCAGTGCTATTTCAAGATACTCTTCTCTCAGTACTTGCTATATTTGTACTTCCTTCAGTATAGGACTAATGGACTGTAGCAGAAGTTCCCCCTCGAACCTTAATGCAACCTTTGTAGAGCCCACGTGTTTATGAAAACCTTCAAATTCAATCCTATTGTTGCTGGAAAAGTTCTTAGTAACTCAGTAGATGATTCATTTTTTTTTCAGTCGGTACTTGCCCTGGAGACTGCAGTGGTGCTATAGTGGCCCATGTTAAGGAGGAGGCGTAAAACAGAGCTCCGTTCTTTGTTGTCATTAGTTACTCTGGGTCACTTCAAGAAATGTCTGAAATGTCCATCAGTTTTTATTCACTTAAATCAGAAAGAACGTTGAATACGTGATAGAACACTTATTATTTCTAATTGTTTCTTCGTTTACAGTGTAAAGTTGTGGGAGTAAACTAACCAGTCCCATTTCTGTGCTTACACACCTGATTTGAAGACAACGCTCTGCGTTCCCCTCCCTAAGTGCGGTGTTGCTGTGGGGTGGCTGCTGCATTGAAAGGCAGCCACATCTGGGGTTAGTTTTGGACCCCTATATTAGAAATCGGGGAAAATTGGGTGTGTGGGGGAAATAATTCAATAGTTACCTGTGACCATGAGTGTCCAGCTGAGTTGGGAAATTGAACTGGGAGCATCAGGAATCAGAATTAAAAAAGCAGGACATTTACTCTGCAGTATGTACGGCAAAAGTACTTGAGAATAGTAAGTTGTAATTGGGGCATTTTGGGGTTATAGTTTTTGTTTTGACTAAAAATATTTCTTTAAGGGATTCTTCTTCTGACACTTCCAAGTTATACTTTTAAGGCTAGTAAATTTTCAGTTATAATTTAAATTATTTTTATTTGCTCTTTCAATTATTATGTAAATATTTTTATGGCCTGGAAAAGCTCTCTTTAGCACATCATCAAACTTATACTTATTAATTAATACTTATTAACTTATTATCAAAATTATACTAATTGAATTATGAATCACTTCAAAACATGGCCAACAAAAAATTTGGTCTTGTTGCCCTTTGATTTTTGGGCTTTTTCTGTGTACTGCTTTCATTTTAATTCCTTTAATTGATTTTATAAGTTTCTTTTATCCAGCCATAGGGTTGGATCCAATAGTAATTAAATATTTTATGTGCCAGTTCAAACTGTAGTACATGAGAGACAGTAAGAAAGCTGACATAATGCTAAATTCCAGAAAGACCCAAGAAGTTGCAACATTTTCATATTTATCAAAGCTCCTGCATCAACAATGAAGATGAAAATACTAGATAAGTTATTGTGTGCACAGAAAAAGATTTATCTGTATGTAGGAAGACTTCAGCATAGTTGTTGATTCTGAGGATAGTTCCATTCATTTAATCCCTCTCGAATGCTTTGTTTCTGATCACAAGAGTCATCTAGTACAATTAGTGATTATGAAAAATATCAGCATGCAATTACTCAAGGCAATAAAAATATTCAAAACAACAGCCAGAAGAATATGCAGTAAACACAAGAAATTTGAGGTCAAAGTGGAAAAGAAAATTTGTATTCAGTTAACAAAAAGCCAGAGAACCTATGAATAAATTTGCCATTTGCCCTAAGATAATTTATTGTATTTGAAGGTCTCACATCTGGGCTTTTGTTGTGCTGAAGGGAAGTATACTCCAAAGGTACAGACTTTTCCCCAGGAAGATCCTGTTGCCATTTCTGACTTGAATTATTTTATGTCAGCTATTATTGCGATGCAAAACTGCTTCCTCCTATCAACAATTAAATATTCCTTTGGAATCTGGAAAAAGCATTTGGAAGCTTTTGATTTCCTTTGATGGAATTCATAATAGGAAGAGTAAAACCCCTCTGTTATTGAGAGCTGGGTTTTGTTTATAGCTTAAGACATTTTAAGAAATTTTGGGGTAGATCGTGGATTCTGAGTTTAGCCCCTGACTCTACTGGAAGGCTCCATCACTTGTTTTGCAGCGTCTTTCATATGGATTGTTTTGATAAGGGTTGCCACAGCTGATGTGGGCCTGATGGTTGTTCCATAACCATGTGTCTATTTGCACCTGTGCAGGACAGCTCCCATGTTACCAATGTGCTTTTGCTTTTCTGGGCATGCTAAGAAAAGGAGGGAACATAGGGCAACAGAGAGGTACTGTATCTAGTTTGATGTGTTTTTGAGGAAATGGCTTAGATGCCACGTCAGAACATGATTTGCTTTTAAGATGGTCCAGACCATACTGGGGGAAGTGATTTTTACAATACAAATTCCTCTCAACATTGTCTTGACAAACAGATCATCACCTGACTCAGAGAAGCAAAACCACTGCTGTTTCTAACATAGTACAGACCTTTTTAATGATTCTGTGCTGAGACAGTGTTTGAAGCTGGTTATTTTGGGGACTGTGCAGTTCAATGTTTCATTCCCCTTAAATTTTCAAGTCTCCAAGCCCAGTGAAACAGCAGTTTATTGCAGAATTGAGCAGTGTTGGGCTGTGATATCAAGCACTGAAGACAGTACCCAAGCACGACCTACTCAAATAAGCAGCATCAATTGACTCCACCCTGTCCATGTCCTTAAGAAATTAAGGCAGTTTCAGGATCAAGCCCCAATAATTGAAGTTTTCAAACTTACTGAGAGACTATCCTCTTTGCCCTGCCAGCACTTGTACTCAAGGAAGTGCCCAAGTTCGCTACTGAGTTAATTATAGCTGAGAAGAATTCAACAAAGACTGAAAACTCGTGATCTTGGATGCTTGTCTCAGCAAATAATATTTCTTGCAAAATATTAATGAGTCTTGTACCCAAGACTCGCTGTATTTTTGAATATGTTATCAGCCTGGGATTAATGTTGATGCAAGTCTCCTGACATTATTAAGGTTTTTAAGGTAATACAACGGTTTCTTTCATGTAAAACAGCTTCATTGATTCCAGGGGTGTAAACTCGATACAAAGCCACTTATGTTGTCATTTACTAATTAATAATTTAAAAAAGCAGATTTCTGTGGAGTTTAGATTTGCATGGTTAGTAATGAACTTAACACCATAATCGAAAGGTATTCTATTTGTGTACCGCTGGCAACATTATCAATAATCATCCTGTCCAGAGTCAATATTATGATGTAAATGTCTTTCCAGTTGGTGCTTGTGATGAAATATAAATGTTTCTTCATGCTTTTTAAATTACTCATTCACGTTCAATAGGTTCTTTCGAAGCTATTGCTGGAACTTACCTTGGTGCACTTGAAATGACACACTGTAATGATGTGGATATTTTAACCCATTTTTAAGAATTTATATCACAATAAATATTCAAGCTAAATGTATTTTATCCCATTGAGTGGCATATCTATGTTTTTGAGATAGTTAAGTATTTTTAACGAGGTGATCTGTAGTTGAATAGTCATAAAGGTGTTTCCTAAATCTGGGTACAGCTGAGTCTGTGCACAGCTTTAACAAAATGAGTTTAATTAGCCCTTCCTAAGCAGACTAAGTTTTTATAAGCTATGAAATGTCATAATTGTGACAGGCCCAAGGAGTACTTAAGAACTCTTCATAGGATAGAGGGAGGAAAGGCTTTGATGATGGATGAATCTTCCAACTGAAACTTGGGATGCACATTCAAACTGATTCCATGTACCTCATATTACCATTATATACTGTGCCAGATTCAGCATTTCTTAAGGCTTTTTAGATTTATTTTTTTTTAGTGAGGACTACCAGCAAATATTACGAACTGCATTATGTTAGGTACTTACATACCAGTACAGTCAGTCCTAAATCTGGAAAACTCACCCAACTTGGACATATAGTTTTTTGGTGGTCTTCATCTTGTTGATACATTTTAGAGTCAGAGGTTTTATGCTTAAAGCACAGCAGAGTATATGTTTTTAATGAATCTTAAATCATAAGTCACTTTTGAAGCTGATGAAATACCTCCTTGTATTCTCATCTGTTATGCAGGGGTATGAAGTTGTGGAGATAAAGATTATAAAAATGCTGTTGCTCTTTATCAGCTGTGTTATTGGCTGAGTGATTGAATAGGTCTCTGGGTGAGAGAACCTGAAGCCGTTGTGGTCACCAAAGTTCCAGGGCAGCTAGAAGGGAGCAGAGCAAATATGTGAGGAAGAGGTAAAAGGCCAGGGACATGCTGGCTTGGCCGAATGCCTCTCAGTTGTCCGGGCACATGTCCAGCTCTGAGCATTTTATCTGAAAGGGTGGGTGAAAATATGCAGCTCAACATTCTCTATGCATGATTTATTTAATTGGCTATAGTATTTATTGCATTGAAACAGCTGAAAGACGTTCAGGAGGAAACTGGGAATTAGTTATTGGAAATCTTTAGGTAACAGAGAATGTTGTTAATGAAAAAGGACTTCTGAGTGGTATATTCAGAAGGTTGGAAATTGGTTTATATAAAATACTTTTTTGGATAAGTTTTAAATTGCGCCACCAGAAAGGAATTCTTTTAGACTACGGCCTAATAGAGTACTTCTGTTTTGAGTTCAGACTGAAACTTTTCAGAAAGGTTGTCCCTTTCTTACTAGGAATAACTGGCATACTTTAATTCTTGCTTCAGTCAGTAAATGCAAAAATGCTACATTAAAAAAGAAAGTTGAAAGCATAATATTACTGGGTGTACAAATTTAGCATGGGAAATCCAAATTAAACAGCATTGTAGTACATTCTGAGATAGGAAAATACCGAATATGAGAGGAAGGGAGCGATGGTGAAGTCAACTATTTTGAATCCAAATCAAATGAAATGCAGAATTATCAACTTTAAATAACAATAAGATCAATGTGGGTTTTCTTACAGAAAACTGTTTTAAGTTTGCAAGCGTGTTACTTGTTGTGGAGTTAAAACTTTTCTAACTTTCTTTTACAGCTGTCAAAGAAGGGATTATATCAAAAAACCCAAACCAACCAATAAAAACCTAAACCGACCCAACTGCAGAAGCTGGGGCTTTAAAAGTACTGCTATTATTTCATGGGCAGTGATGATTATACTGAAAGTCAATAGGGTAGAGTATTCTGCAACAGATGGGGTTTTTTTCTTGTATAGGTGTAGTTGTGAGACAGTGTGGGTTTTCTGTTTTGGTTTTCTTGGTGGTTGTTTTGTTTGTTTGTTTGTTTGTTGGGGTTTTTTTGTATTTTTTTTACCTTAAAAGTTAGAATGCAAGTCCTGTGTTAAAACAGGCGAGTGCTGGTTTCCTATCCAAAACCCGATACCACCAGTGTAACTGCACCTCTCTCTCTTTGGAGCCACAAGGCTAATGTTTAGATGATAAACTCCCAGTTACTTGTGACTTATCAGAAATGGCAGCAGATGCAGACTGAATCATCCTTCTGACTATTGTCAGGCATGAATGTCCCATGAGAGTGCTTTGGGAGGTTTAATCAGTCATTACAGGTGAGTGAAGCTGGCAGGATGGAGAAAGGGGGGGGGATGAACCATGTGAGAATTTCACCTTTCTCGTGTGAGCAAACATATGCACATTTGACAACCTCATCCTCCAAACTTATTCTGTTTTCCTCCCTCTGCCTTCCAGTGTGCCAATAAGATGAGCTATTAAAAAGCTATACTTTTTAATTACTAATGAATTGGTCTCATTTGTCAGATGTCTGAAAACGAGAACACAGTGGTTTTTTTTCAAAGCCCCTTTGCTTGTGTGAATAAATAGCTAAGTGGTCTTTACCTCCCAAGGGCTGTGCAGTCAGGAAAAGGTGGAATTAGGCAATTAACAAAAGGAGAGAAAGCAGTGAAATTAGAGTCTTCTGAAAAAGTAGATGTTATTCTGAACTCCCCACAGCCATTCTGTGGGGTTCCACTTAATTGAGATGAACAACAAGGTTTCATAAAGAAACCAGTGGAAGGTGCCTATTTAAACTTTCTAACTAATTAATAGTTTCTCAAGGATGCTCAGCAGTGGGAAAGTTGGAGTGCTGCTCGTGCATTACCATGTTGTCTGCTGCTGGGTCTAGTTCGCCTTTCCGTAGGAAGAACAAAGCATCTCTGGTAACACAGGTCTGTCCGTCTGTCAGGGAGGGAGGGGGTCAGTTACTCTTAGTGCTGGGTACTTCCCATTACCTAAATGCTGTCAGGATTTCAAGACAGTTGTCACCTTTCTGACTGTTATAGACAAGAGAAGAACAAATATGTTGGTTTAATAGTTGTAATTTTCATCTTTGCATCAAAGAAGAAATGCAAGATGTTTTTCAGTATTGATACATTTCTTCCATTCATGATTCACTGAAATGGACATGTTGCTAGAAATTTGCAGGCATCTAATTGTGAACATGACATGCCTTCCTGGAGAATATGACATCTTCTGTGGCCACGGCATCTTATCCATATCTCAAAGATCTCTCTACCTGTGCCTCGCTAATAATATAGTAATATATTATATATATATATATATATCTCACTAATAATATAGTAATCTTCTTGTAGAGACATACTTCTGAATCTGAATTTTATACCAGTCAGTTTTCTGAACGTTTGGAGCATGCTTTTACGGAACAGATCTTCAGTGTATGCAGGACATGTGCTGAACAGACAATAGGTTGAACTTCTTTTTAACAACTTCTGGGTGCCATCCGTGGAGCACACAGGTCCTTCAGTGCTTCCAGCTACTGAAACGTTTTCTGGAGGCTTGGGTTTCTTTCTTCTATGTTATTTTGTCAGTGCCTTTGCTTGTGCATAAATGCAAATTGGTTTGTTGAGAGCTTGTCCATTCTGGATTGGCCTTGTAAAAAGCTTTGTTTGCTCTCTGTGTGGTCACCCTGATGTCAGAGTGTAGCTATGTCTTTGTTTCCTCCTTCGCCAGCTTGTGTAAAAGTCTCTGTTCCTGGCTGGGAGTTACTGTGGAGCTGCATTTACTGAAGAGCATCCTTAGATGACTGTAAGGAATTGTAATACCATGGATAGCCAGTTCCCAATAATGTCTGAATTAGAGCAACAAAATGCATGGATTTCTTATTGCTTGAAATCTTTCACATTGCCAATCCAATAGCTAAGCTTCAAAAAAGTAGTTGTCGCTGTCTTGCCAAGTGTTTATAACTCTTTTTATTATATATGCTTCCTTCAGTATCTCTTAGAGTCTGTTGTGTATTGTTTTTCCTTCTACCCATCTATGGGCCCCTAGTGTGTTTTTGCAGAGGAAGTCAGGTACATATATACCAATAAATATTTGCCATATAGCCATTCAGTACATTATTGTTCTTGATGGTAGTTTTGTTTTCTAAGCTCTTTTCTTTACTACCACTTTTCTCTCTTTCCAAATTCAGGTAGACTTTCTGGATGGTTCAGTTACTTCAAAAGTATTTGGCAAACAAGTTATTTCTCACTAGGAGAAGCATCAAACTTAATCCAGGTTATCCCATCTGCTCCTTGAGAATAGGTCTCTGCTTAATCCTGTACAGAAGTAAATACTGTCTTGAACAAAAAAAAAATCTCTGTGCTGTAAGATTGCTTGATTTTTATTTATTTTATTTTTGTCCAGAAAGGAAGAGAGAATTTTGCTTTAACTACCGTATGAAGAGCTGAATCAATACGAGATAAGACCTTAGAGGCCTTTATTCTCATGTTGAACTATTGGATAAGCCCGTATCATTTTACACCTTGGTATACGCCTTCCTCCACTGCTTTCCATGGCAACCTCTGGCTCTTCTGGAGTATAAAGTTATACCAGGAACCCTATTACGCTACAGGGGGTGAATAGACCATAGCAGCCAACTTAAAAAATGGTCCTTTTCATTAATGAGCCTTTGGTATGGATTTAATAATATGCTATGTTCATTGTACATATCTCTGGAATGTTCAGTGGTGAATAACGTTAAACAAGCACATGCATGAAGTGTTAGCATGTTAATGTATTGAGCTCTTATTTTCCTCACAGCTTTTCTATAGGTGTCTCTTTTCTCAATTGAGAAATTGAAACTGGGAATTCGCAAGAGCAGCCGCTCCTCATTGGTGCTATCATAGCCTAGAGCAGCTGAATGATGAGAGGGAAGCTGGGGGGAGAGAAAAACAAAAGAGAGGGGAAGTACAAAACAGCCACACAATGTATCAAAAGGGACGGTGGTCAGGTGAAAGGTCTTAAAAATAATGGCATTGAAAAGTCATTGAAATTTATAGACATCAGTTTCCTTTAAACAGTGTTGTGAAATTTGTTGTGCCATAAGGCTGAAAGGCTGCACAGCTGAGCTTGTCTGTCAATATGGAGGCTCTACTACCTTTCATAAAAGCATAGAAACACACAAAATTTTAATGTCACTTTTTAGAACCAACTTGATGCAAAGGTGTTTGACTCTGTTGTTACTATCAGTTTATATGTTGTTGTAAAATCATAGACACAAGTTGATTTTCTGGAAAAAGCTAGACATCTTTTGTTTTTTCTTGGCATTTCTGCTCATCTTCGATTTTGAGCTCTTGTAATGAGCTCAAATCCTGTAACTCAAATTCCGTAACTCAAATTCCCTTGAAGTCTTTGTGAAACCTGTGGAGCTCAATCTCTTTGAAATATGACATGAAAACTCAGTTTTCTAGTTGCTACTGTTACTTCTGCCTTTACTTTATATGATGGATCTTGGCTGTTGAAAGGGTAACGAGGAACTATCTGGGTTAGTTTTTCATTTGGGAAATCCATAGCCAAAGTATTGATAGGCACTGCCAAGTGATTAGCAAACTGCTTTCTGGCTTGTGGCAAGTTTAATAATGTTCTTGTTACATGTTTCCTTGTGTTTTGTCTCCTAAGTGTATAGGAAGTTTCTGCCATCTGAAGAACACCCTTACTTGTTGTCTCACAAGCATACATATTAATTTTTATTCCTCAAATCAGATTTATTATTTATTAAATAGTGTATGTGGGAAAGTGAATAGTTATTGCTGTTGCACCTAGAAGCGTCAGCTTGAGTGTTTTCATATTGGCCTAAGACAGACTTTTTGTTCTTTATTCTAGGATCTGATAAGGAAAGGAAGGAGGTACAAATTAAATAATTAAAGTAGATATTGGATCATCATTTATTTTTACAGAATATTTTCTTATTTTCCAAGCTGTGAGGTATGGATGGAGAGCAATTTGAGGGAGTTACTGATTTGTATGTAAAGAACACTACAAAATACAACTCATTTCTGCCTTCCAAATTTGCGTGTTTTAGTCTTTGCACGTGCAGAACATGGACCTAAGGGTACAAATTGCTATTCCTCTATCATTACATGGGACAATTTTTCCTGAGGCCATTGGGACTTAGGTACATTACTCTGTTTATCTCCTTGGACTTTATGGACTCAATTTTAATGACGGAATCTAAATTTTATATAGATCCCTTTGCATGTATATAAAATCTTCTTAATATTGAAGACTCTCTGCCTCTTAGTGTGAGCTCTTTATAGTTTTTCTTCCCATCAACCAAGGAGTTCTCACTACCTTCCTGTAATTTCTCTATGTGTCATTCAAAAAGTCTTACTTCATGGGAAGACTTTTCTGTGCCAGCAAATCAGCTTTTTGATTATTTGACAGATCCCAGAGTCTTGTATCTTGCAAAGATCACATTTCTTGGGAAAATGCTGCATCTTGTGAAGGAAAGATTAAATGCTAATTTAATGGCAGTGTAACACCTGTAGCCTTCTGCCAAATCCCCTCTCTCTGCAATGTCAGTTATGTTTTTCATGCACAAGTTTAGGGGCAAATTATCTTGCTGTTTGTGCTGGTGCAACTCGTCAAGTACCTCCGTCAGGCAGTGACATCAAATTCCAGGCTTTGGGTGAGGTTTTGCCCATTCTCTCTGCCACAATCCATAGAGGGAACTGACTGCAGTACGAGCAGGATTGTGTTGGCGTTATGCTCTCTTGAGAACATTTTCTGGTGGAAAGGAATAGGAACATTTAAAGCGTATATAGGAGCCTCTTCAAAAGTCTCTGCAGCTGTAGTTTGACAATATTACACAGACTGAAATGTTTGCTTATCAGAAAAGCTGAAATGTTTAAAGAACATTGATCTACATTTCTTGTCAGTTTACTGTCTCCATTGGCACAACATTTGGAAGGATTCTGATTTTATGAAATGGAGAGTGCCTCAGACTCGCATCTGCAGTGAATACTCTGTTACCTCTTTTTGAGCCTTGGAACAATAACTCTTTCCCACCTAAACACTTACAGAATGTGAAACATATGATAGATCTGTGCAAGTTGTTCCTATTTTCCACCTTATGTTATAATGGCAACTGCTGCCAATCAGCAAAACACGGAATTTTGGAAATAGCAAATTTCTGTGAATGCCACAGGCTTCCTTAATTTCCTTGAAATTAAGTACAGGCACTGTTCAATTGTTGACATTTTTCAAAGCTGAGATAGCGCCGGTGTTACTGACACAAGATGTTTAACTGCTTATATTAACTTTGTGCATGCTGTAAATGAGCTCTGCCAGCTCACATGACTTGGTTCCTGGTGCTTATCCAACCCTGTCCAGAAGTTGTGATAAAGGAGTCAGATGGAAAATTTCTATCAGAATTATTTTTTTTCTTTAATTTTTTTTTTTAAGTGAAAAAAGCATTTTTTTGATAGTTTGCAGCCAGCTGAATTGCTGAGCAAAGCCACGATAAGCAAGGGAGTGAAGGTTAAGTTATGTAGGACTTGACAGATGACTTTCAGTGAGAATTAGAGTCCTGAATTGAATGTAGGCACAGAAATAATTAGTCCTTTCCTTTCCTGGGGTTTCTTTTGTATAACCCCATGTTACTGTATAATAGCATCGCTTCCTTTAAAGTTGTGAAGCTCTAAATGGTCTTATTTGATCTTATTTGTGGATGTCTTGTTGCTGAATAACCATGGTAATCTTACAGTAGTTAATGCTTAAGAAACTGATAGGGAAGCAATAATGGGAGTGTTCCTAATGTTACTACAATAATTCTCCACAATCTGCACAAAACACTGGCTGTTTCCTCCTGCTTCTCAGCAAAGATTTAAAAGCTGAGTTGCCACGTTACTTAAGGCTTCATTATTTTTTACAAAGTATACTCTGGAGCATTTGCCAGAACATTATGAAGTATTATCATAGATGATTAAGCTGAACTGTAATTGTCAAAATATGTGAAAAAAGCACATCTGGCAAGCCTGGCTTTTCCACTCCCAAATTGACATGACTCAGTAATTCACTGCGGATCCTTCTGACAGTGCGAATAAGAAGTACCCCATTGCAGGGAAGGCATGTGGTTCCTCGGCTTCCTCTAACACTGTGGGTACTTCGTGCCTGGTCTAACGCACAGCAGCACAGACCAGGGTTAGGGAAAGTCTGACAGATGGAGTTGGGCAAACAGGCGTGTAGACAAGCAGAAACCTTGTTGATTGGCAAATCCAGTCTCAGGCAACCGGGTTTACATAATATTTTTTGACTATTTGATTATCCTAACTAGCTGTGGGGTTTTTGCTGTTTCTATTCCCTTTCCTCCCTTCTTGCTTATTAGATAACTATACTGTACTTTTGGAGCTAAGTGTGTTTTTGGCCAATTTATGTCATTTGTTCTTGTGCCAGCATCAAGCTTTAGGTGAAATGGTTCTTTTCCCTTGCCAATTGGTTCTGTGATGAGAAAGAGCAGAAAATAGGTTAAATCCTCCAGAACTTGCATTTTGTGAGGTTATACAAACCAAGAGTGTCATCTTTAAAATAAGTTACAATTTCATCAAAATACTACTAATCGAGATTGAATTTATTTTCCTTGGGTGGAATTGTGTACATTATTCCAGATGAGGCCTCACTGGTACTGTTTAAATACCTCTCCTGATTTAACCTTTCACAGCTGAATTACATTACAGGCTTGTGGTCCTTCTGTCATAGGGCATTAGATCCAAATTTTTTCTCTAGGTTTCCAAATAATGAGATGTTATTGTAAGCCTCCTATAATATTATTTTAATAACATGGCTGTCAAAAAAGCATATCTCATAAAGCTGTTCTGTGATGGGATTGTTAAGGGAGGATGGCCAAAGTGGAAGATTCCTAGTTCTTATTTGTGCTGAGTCCCTGAAAGACAATAATCACCTCCAGGTGACATTTCCCTACTCCCATTTTCCTTTCTCTTTCTGGGAAGATTATGGAAACATTTTTGACAGAATTTACGCTTACAATAGCATTAAGATCTTTAGGTGTACTCAAGTCTGATTGTGGAGGTCTTTAAAGGATCTTAGTATTCTTCTATGTTTCTCTCAAAAGTGATTTTGATCAAAGTTCTGCACCACTGTTCTCTTCCTATTTCTTCACAGCGTTGTTACATAAGGCTACTCTACTACCATGTCGTGTCTTCTCATTCTTGTGAAACGCTTAACGATTGCTGTTCTGTCACAGTGCGATTATCTCTGATTCACATTCTCTGTGAGCCTGCCCTCATTTGACATGATCATTTTCCCAGGACCCTTGTTTTAACATACTCTGTTTTTCTTTTCTGGCTAACACCAGTCAGGTCCTCCACTATGTTGGACCAGATCACCTTTGTTATCGCTGAATTTCTTTGTGTGTCCTCGTCCTCCACTGCTTCTTTCCTTGCCAACCCCTTCTACTCCTTGTGGCTTTTAAAGAAAAGGTTCAAAGCGGGACACGTTTTTCCTCTTTACTGATCTCCTTATTTTGGGTTCCTATACAATTTCACTTGCAGTGTGGCAGTCGGTTAGTGTTTGTAAAGCATTTTGGGAAAAGATTAAGGTTTTCAAAATTTTGTTGTTCAAAATCTTGTGTGACTTTTGCCAGATAGGAGAGGCTGAAGATTCTATCATTACTTAACTGCTCAGGGGCCAGAATAAAAACTAGGCACTATATATGCCAAGCTTCACCTCTTGTGCATACTGCGGCTTTCGAAGACTGTGTAAGACAGTACTGAGGAGGTGTGGTTGAAAGGTTCACGAAGTTGCCTTACAGAATCTGCACCCTCAGCAGTGGTTTTGCTGAGGAGGGACTATATTGCTGGATGTGTTGAGAGTCTCCCCTGCTTTAACCCTCAGATACGAGGTGAACGTATGTGAGTTTTCTTGGTCTCTGTGCAGAGGGGATGCAGCTGAGGAATCGCACCCTGCATGAAGCCATCGCCGCTTCTCTGCCTCGCGAGGCAGAGCTCCAGCTCCCAGCCCGCTCTGACAGCACCCGAGCGCGTTGCTAAGCACTACAGTTAGGCAGAGGATGTACAGAGGGGGGCAGTGGGGATTCAGCAGCAGGCTTAAATTATCAGTACTGAGCAATTGAAGAAAAACTTGGCCTGGAAAGTACTGAGTATTTTCAGCCTTCAAATATCAACTGGTTTTTACATTTTGTGTTTGTTGTTGTTGTGTTGTGGTGGAGCTGTCTGGGTACCTCTTCAGGCTAATTAAAAAAAAAACAAAACAATTGAGGCAGAACTTAAGGAATCAAAGTCACCTGATGTGGCCAGGTTGCAGGTGCCTGCTCTAGGAGTGTATGGGAGTATGTCAGAGACAGCAGGCTGGTTGTGGGATGTGCGGGAGGGGAAGGGGCAAGGTGGGTGCAGTAGGAGCTGTGTAAGAACAGCCATACGGTGTCAGACCAAAGGTCCGCATTGTCCAGTATCCAGCGGGTCTCAAATACGACAGATACCTACAGAAAAACTTGGTGAGCAAGTACTTTGCACTTAGTTTATCTGTGACTTTTTATTTTTTAATTTATTTTTTTGAGTTGGCAGGTAGTATATTTATATTTAGTAACTCTTGATGGCTATTTTCTTCCACAAATGTCCGTCACTTTTAAGCCTTGTACGTTGTTTAATGATAGTAAATTACTCTATTTTTATAGAAATACCTAAGTTGGTTAATTCAACATTCTTAGCAAATTTTTATTGTTCCTTCATTTCTTTTTATTCTCTTTTTTTTTTTTCCCCTTGAAAAGCAGAAGAAAAAATATCTGGAAAAAAACTTTTCTAAGCAGAAAATGTTGTCTTCTGCAGCAACTTTTTAATGAGAGAAAATGTTGTCCCTTTATCATATGGGGAAATATATCTCAGAGTATACCATCTCAAGGATGTTCCATTGCAGATGTGAAGCAGCTGAGGAGGCTTATGTACTTAGTCCTTCAGGTTGTTAGAAGTTGCTGTTCATCAGAAGGAACCCAAGGCCTGTATATCCTGAGTGCTAGAGAAGGAAGAGGTGTAACTGTACAGTAATTAGCAGGACAAAAGGGTTGAGATCAAGAGGTACAGAACCAGGGCTGGATGGAAAGGGACCCTGGCAACAAATGGAAGAGGGATAGATGCAGACATAGATTGGAAGAAAGGGAAAGCAGGTGTTAGAACAAGAGGTGAGGACCTGGAGAAAAACTAAAGGATTTCTAAGGGTGAGGAGTCAGCACAAGGAAACCAGAAGAGGAGCCATTAGCAAAATCTGATAACAAAGAAAGGAAAAGTAGTACAGAAGACAGCGAGGAGGGAATGGACATGAGGTCAGGACCTGGGTGGAAAAGATGGGTAGATGGAACCTAGATGGAATAGCAGCAGGAGAGAGTCCTAGGAAAGCTGTAATTGTGTGTGCTTTTGGCTGTGTTGAGGGTCTCTGGAAATTTGATTCTTTTCATGTGTCTGAGATCCTCAGTGAGACCAATTAATCTCATTTTGAATCTGTTTCCTAAATTCTGTCTCTGCTTGTGAAGGGCAGGTCTGTGGACGTTATAACTAGCATTGCACGTTAGAGGGAGGGCTGTGGCTCTGCTTTCTTTAAGGTTTGGATATCAGTAGTTAATAAAGGTCTATCAATCTATTTATGAGCCTGCTACAGACCATGTACAGAAATGTATGAAGACCTCGGAAATTATTTATGATGCATTTACAGCATAAATAGCTAAGCTGTCAACTGTGATTGTAAAGTTCCTCCTCTACTTCTGCACTGTGCTTTTCATTTAATATGGCTTTGTTCAGCTAAACAATTCATAATTAAAATAGGAAATGACGGAAACTTAGAAACAAACCAATCCTGTGATGGCTTTTAATAGCTTTAATAAAATATTGAGAATATAATGTCTGCCGGTGTGGTGTAGACACACGGGCTGTCTGTGACTGGGATGTTAGAGCTACTTAAAAGTGAATCAGGATGGAAAGGAGACTTCTGAAAATGAAGGGAGAAAAACTTCAGAAATTTTTCAAGGCTTGAGTTTGAAAAGGAGTTTTTCTTCCAGCAGCTTTGGATTTCCAGACTGAGGTATAATTCACTGTACAAGTGGCAAGAGGCAAGAGTTTTAGGATCCCATTACATCACAGGCAGTAATCCTTCATGTGACTTTTCAGCTGCAACTTAATCATGGCCACTTTATGTACACCTAGTCCTCTATCAATGTTATTTTTCAGCTTGAATGTGTATATTTATGGATAGCAATTGTAAGAGTTTGCAGCTATTTTCTAATAGCTGTAATAGTTTTCATTTTGGAAAGCCAAACAAAATCAGGCTTAGAGACACTCCTTGTTCTTCTACCATCCCAGTAGTCTTGCTCCACGCCCACGCCACAGCAAATTCCTCTTTCTGGAACACAAGATGTTATAAATGAGGGTATTTGCTGAAGATTATATTTGCTGTTTCCACCCTTGCTACATGCTGATGTCACGTAGTGTCTTGTGATAGACTGCACTACTGGGTTCCTTGTCAGCAGTTCCAACTGTATTAACATGTTATCACAGAATGTTTAGCAATACTAATAATGATCTGTTTCTACTGTCAGAAGATGACTGAGAATATTTTTGTGAAGTATAATAGTTCAAGCTAGATAATCCTTTAAGTGATGTTTAAAGAAAAATAACCGGGTTTTTAATTTCTTGCTCTAGAAGATAAAGACAGATAAAGTGCTGACTTTGTCAGGTAAGAGAGTCAAGTCATGTTTGCGTTTCTGGGCCCATACAGAACTGAGAAATTGCTGAAGGATGGAGACAGAGCAAGGAAGACAGAAAGCAACCCCCTGTTTTCTCCAGCTTCCCTCCCAAGGACAGGTTTCACATATTATATAGTGCATTAGAATTAGACAGGAGAAACCATTTTATTTACTAGCTTCTGCATGAGATGTTTTACTGGCAATATTAAATGTTCTTTTTCTAGACACAGTCTAGAAGTTTCTCTGCACTTGGGAGATTGGCATGAGAAATCCAGTAACTAAATTTTCGCTGATCTTTATAGAGACTGTCAGTGGAAATGTGAAACTGCAGTTAAATTAAATGCAGTATGTTAGCAGTAATTGTGATATATGGCACTACAAAAGTTTTGGTGTTTTGCTTTGACTTACTCTTATAAGCGAGACTGAACCTCCTTAGAATTCAGAAGTCTACGTCTCCTGATGTTGACCTCCTGAAAAACCCTATTATTAATATTTGTGACTTCTGAATTGTTGTGATATGCTGACTTTCCCTGTTATATTAGTTCCCTCTATTCTGTTTCCAGACAGATTTTGGCAATTCAAAGATGCGTAGACAAATAAAATAAGGGAGAGAAAGAACACAACATAATACTTTGCAGCCTCCAGGAGGCCTGGTGAGGACCTGACATCAGTATGTCATCAATGCAAATATTTAGTTCTGAAGTTCTGGCCTAGATGTCAAAACAGTTATATTGGACCATGTGTTAACTTGAACTACACATAGATTGCTTAAGCACACACTCAAATACTAATTGGGTTGCCTCTAAACCTCAAGCTATTCTTTTGAGGATAATATATTTAGTAGTATAAAATTGACTGCAACACTCCCCCATAAAGATAAAATTTCTTTATTCCTTTTTGGTCATTATAAATGCCATTGTACCTTATCCTCTGATTCTGTGGGAAGGGGCACACTGTAGGAACCTCATTGGAACAAATAACTCTTTTGGGGTTTTTGTTTGGTTGGTTGTTTTTTTGTGTTTTCCCTGGTAGGTGAGACAAGACTTTGTGTCTGTGGGCCTCTATCCTAAGACATTATCTTAGTGGCACTAAGGTTGACAGTGTACACAAATTGTGCGTTTGCTTCATGTTAAATTCAGTGCATAAGTAAGATTTTAACAGTGCCTGAAAAAGTCAATGTTTGAAAACTAAAATGAAGTGTATGGCTCAATATTCTTATATTGATCTCCATACCAACTTAAATCCTATACTTTCAGAACAAATTTTGCCACAAAAGCCTAAAATAATGCTAAATTTTCTCACCTGTGTTAAATACGATTGGCTTACAGAGGTGCTTGCAGAAATGTCAGGTAAAAGGTACAGTCAGAAGTGCAGTTAGCAGATTTGAGCATTCAGTAGCTGATGTTCATCATTGTGGGTTTTTTTTCCCCTCCCCTTTGGTTTGGTGAGAAATGCAAATCACCCCCATTTTTCCATCAGTTTCACCTTTAGGCATGAATCACTCACCGAATGCCCCCCTAGATACTGGTAGAACTGGGGCTGTCGGAGAATCACAGGCAACCTCCCGGAACGTTCAGAAGAAATCCATGTGCTCTCTTTCCTCTAATGCGGCCATCTGTACATCTGAAATCCAAATTTTGCAGCTGTTCTGTAACATCCTGTGGAGGAGGATGAGAAAGCTTTAGATGCAGTTTGTCCCTCTGTTAGGGAGCATGTGTCTTTGTGAAGGGAGTACGCGTGTGAGGCAAATGCACATAACATCATTCTGAAACTGATAAAAATTCCTTCATGCTGCAGGGAAAATTTCACTTGCTACTGGCCAAAGATGTTTCCTGTATCAGTTTAACAGCTGGTCTTGTTTTATTGATATTGAAATATTATCCTGCTTCCCAAAAATTCATAAGGTTGGAGAGAGTTGAAGTAGACACAATTCTAATTATGTCGCACAGTAGAAATCATACTTGCAAAAGAAAATTCATTAACAATATTTGTTCATGTATTCCACATATATTATCTATATGCACTATATTATTTCTGTGTATACTATAGTTAATGCTATTTCACGTATTCACCTTCTTCAGCCTGGACCCTGAAAAAGTGGAGGGAAAAGTTCTTTTTAGAACTACTCAAGGAGAAGTTACAAGCACCTCATTGTATGTGTGGTGTTGTCTAGCTATATGTACCAGTAACTGCTCAGCCCTTAACAGTCTGGATGTCTGTGTCGGGAGTCGTATTTTCCTGCCTTTGGAAAGACTGATAGAGCAGTTATACTGGGTCGTAAGTGTTCCGGCTTTCTGGGAAGGAAAGGGAATTTTGTCAAGGAAACATTTTGCAGTTTGGAGATGCTGTGAGATGAAGAATTAAGGAATCATTTGTGTGCTTCTGTAAAATCCCATAGACTGCAGTTTCCTCTGCTGTGTTCCCTTCTGGTATACACCAGAAATTGAAAGAGATTTATTTGGGGAGGACACCATGCCACTTCTATCAGATTCATATCAGGACATTTTCTTCTACAACAGAAATTCTCCAGTGGCTATTATCAATCAAATAATCGGTTATGGCTGCAAGAAACCCAAAATTGTTATTTCACAGATTGACTAGAAAAAAAATCCCTTACCATGGCCATTGTAATATACCAAATAAGAAAATAGAATTCTTTGTCTCCATGATTCTTAACCTAGATTTAGCGTGCTGAAGAGATATTTCTCTGACATGTTCAATGATAGCAGAAAAATCTGTGGTGGTGCATTAAAAGCTGTAGAGCAAAGGAAGTTCGGAGAACTTAATCAGAGCCTTAGGCAAGAAAAGGATGTGTAACACTGATATGTACCTTTTGCTTTTGCTGTAGTTAATGAAAAATGTTATGCCAACACTGTTTTGCCCCTTATGGTTTAGCAGTGCAGAACCAATCCTTTTTGTTCTTTGTGTTTTGTATTTTTCTTCTCTTAATGTTACTTAATCTGGAAATAAAAATGTTTGGTTTCTGTCATTCCCCTTGGCTACTTTGCTTAAAATGATACTTAATTGTTTTCATTTTAAAGGAATGGTGCCAATTTTAAAGGTTTATTATATTTTCATGGATCTTGTTTTAAGATTGCCTCTTTTATATGTGTCTTCTTGGCACCTGTCATAACATTAGGCTTTTCAAACTTAGCCACCATCAGTCTGAGAGCAGTTGTTAGTGAATTGTCAGGTTGCCACAAAGATCAAGATTCTTTTCATTGTCTCCTAGCAGCACTAATCAAGACAATTCTTTTACTCAGCACACTGCAGTAAGTGCCTCCTATTATTACACATGTCATCAGGAAGACTTGAATGAACTCTGTTGGTTTTGTTGGGAGTGATGGATGTTTACGTTCCTAATTTTCCTTGTGTAACTGCCAACTCTGTACTGTTGCTTTGAGAAAGGGCATTTAGAAAACCATTGCTGTTCTCTAGTGGACTGCTTAGTATCTCCTTCTACTCTACCGGGTGGGTTTGGCTTACTTTCTTTTCTTTGAGATACAGATGCTGCTGCTTGTACTTCAGGTACTGGTGCATTATTGATCAAAGCATAGAGAATGCAGAAGTAGCGTTTGAACTGAGGTTGTATGGATGAGAGAAATTAACTGTTGTCAGAAGCTCACTGTTTCCTATATCAATTTCAAGACTTTTAGGATGTTTCCGTTGCCACCATCTTAAAATTCTGCCAGTCCCCATTTATCTAAAGAATGATTTATGCTTAGAATTAATAATTTCTCAGCTTTTAATTTTTTTCTTTAATGTTTCTCTTCAAGTTTTGTTTGGTTTTTGGTGGTGGTTTTTTTTAACACCCGAGCTTATTCCCAATTTCCAGACTTCATTTCCCTTAAACATTTTAAGCTATTTTCCTACCCTGTTGTCTGTTTCAGTAGGTTGCAGACAAATTTAGTTATAGCTAATTAGAGAAAACTTTTTTTTCAGCCCTTTGAAGATTGTCCTCTCCTTTATAGCGCAAACAGTTTTAATTCTGAAGGCCACATTCACCTCTTGTCTAGAACACTAAGACCGATGAATTGACTGCTCCTGAGGTTATGGTTCTTGACCTGAATAAAAGAGCAATAAATCAAAGTATGTTCACTGGCATTGATGCAGGCTCCAACTGTGTGGAATCAACATACCAGTTCCAAATTGTAATTTCACTAAAAATAGTTTAGTTTAACAATTTTGACAGTTGTAAACTTGAAAGATCTAGGCACGCTGTCCATATTGCTGTGTCTCATATGTTCTGTCAACCATGCATCTTCTGAAAATAAAACCAGAAAAGTGTTGAACGTCCCTCATTTTTTTGCTAGGTGTGCCCATCCCTGCCCTCTGCATAAGGAAGCACAGATTTAATAGTGATTTTCCAAAGGCAAAACAGAATAATCCTTCTGTGAGTGGCAGTTCTGGGATGGGTAGAATTTTGAATCCTTATCTGCCCTTTAGTGTTCCCCTTTTGTGGGTCTGTCTGTGTTTTCAGGAAACAAAAGACAAATTAGCAACTGTGTTAGAGTTCATTAGTTCTTATAGGGGCACAATGCAACTGCTCCCGTTTCATTCACAAATGAAAACTTTACTGTATTTTCTCCTATCAAGATTTATCACCTAATCCATAATTTGTCCAAGCTCTATTCAGCAACTTCCTGAATTTGTCCTTCAACTTCCATAGATTGTATGGTCAGGTTAGAGTTAAAACCATATTTAAATGCTGAGATGAATCGGGCAGCGGTTACTTCACATTGGGGAAAGATAAATAAGTAAAATCTGTGGTTAAAGTTCGTTGGTAAAGCCAAACTTAACTCTTCAGGTGGCCATTTCCCTGCCAGAAAAGTATGTGTTGTTATGTATTGGTTTAAGACCAATTAATTGCTCTCTGCCTCACAAAATGCCTGAGGTTGAACCACACTTTGCTGCATCAGAATTCAACACTGCTATTGGTCTGTGGGGAGGAAAAACAGGAATTAGAAGAGACAAGAGCACTGGGGAGCAGTAATCTTTTATTTATGTATAATGCTGTACATTTCCTAACTGTACTGTGAGTTTTCCTTCTAACTCTCACTAATTATGGTGACTGGCATGTGGCATGTGATGGAGCCTCAGGAGAAGTGGGATACATACAGCTGTTCAGAGCTGGCACATTGCATTCCAGTTTGCATTTGCTGGCAGGCCAAACTCTCTCTTTTCAATAAGAGAAACAGGGATGTTGTGATTTGCTTCAAGTTGTGTTTGTTGCACGAAAGGAGACTTTATTAGAGGGAGCTGAATTACTTTCTGATTTACCCAGAGGAGTTGTACACGCGGAATGGGAACGTGGCTCCAGCAAGCTGGTTCCACTGAATTTGCAGAGGTCCTTGCTTATATCTATCTGTTCCAGTTCTAAATCACCCACATATTGCTTATTCTGTATCATAGCTAGTAAAAAAGGTAATGTTTGGCCAAAAAAAGATGATGGCTGCAGATAGCATTAAGCACTGAAAAATATATAAATTCACCTAGAGCTATTAAGGTTTGTGATTATTTTGGTTTTTTTTCAGAGGAAGGCAAGGAGGAAGAGTATTTTCAAATCATTGCCATTACTTTTTCAAGGTGCTAAAACACTTAGCTCATTTTACAAAATGCATATTTGCCAACAGTCATATTTGCTTCATCATTATTAATTTAGTGAGCTCAGGCAGAAGTCTTCCTAACTTTTAAATGTGTACCTGAAGAAAGTGGTAATGATGTACCAGACTTGCTGCTCTTGAGGCTAGATTTGTACCCTTGTTGCACAAATGGAAAGAAAGCCAAATAAATTCTTTCCCACTCTTGGGAAATATGTGTTATCCTAAGTGCAAGACTAGGAGAAATGTGTTAATTGTTTGACACTTCATCATTTACAGTGCTCATTAAAGGAGATAATGATGATGCCACAAATACTGACCTGACAAAATTTTTTAGATCTCCAAGGTGGCCACTGCATTCTTAATATATCGGCAAGACTTTTCGGAAGATTCCATAAGGATATAGTCTAACTATCTACAATCCAGTAAAACTTTCTTTGTTTCCAACTTCTTCCCATACATGTGATGTTAATATTCACATTTTCAAAGATGACACTATAGATAACACCAGGTCAGGGAGCTACAATATTACAACTGGTGAATGCACTATGTCTTCCGTGATGGTGAGACGTTGCTTGGTAATTTTTGTTTTGCTATTACAAAAAAGATTTTAAATAGAGCAAAACCAAATATATTCTCTCTCTTTTCTTTTCCCTAAGTATCAAAGAATAAAAAAAAGTGCTATTTTATTACATTCTCTTTTGCTGTGAAGCCGTTCTTTAACAGTTCTTTCAAATGGAGCCCAGGGATATCTTTCATCATTTCCTCTATTGGTTCCTTCT
Organism: Gallinago jamesoni; assembly: GCA_025769975.1. Taxonomy (NCBI): domain Eukaryota; kingdom Metazoa; phylum Chordata; class Aves; order Charadriiformes; family Scolopacidae; genus Gallinago; species Gallinago jamesoni. The sequence goes on along the minus strand of JAOQGH010000062.1, from coordinate 18,327,018 downwards.
CACTGTAAATTTAATGGAAGCACTGAGGCTTGTAGTGAAGAGGAAACCCACAGGCGAGTGACAGAAGCATCATAAGCTTCAGGGAGCTAGTTTAACATGGTTAATTAAAGGGGTGATCAGTTCAGGGCAGCACCAAGTGTGAACAATTGATAGACAAATTGCTAAAGTCAGTCTCTAGATGAATGCTGTAAATATGACAAAAGGCCTATCAACTTTTTGGAGTCTACACTTATTTATGGGGGGGGGGGGGAACAACAGCGGCAACTCAAATTAATATATGGAGCAAGCCCATGTGTTTGCTATTTCCTGCCTTAAACCTTGGTACCCTAGGTGTACAGTGCATTGCATAGGTTATTTGAATAGATTAGCTTTGGTTTAGTCTCTTAGCTTTGGTTTAGTTTCAGGTTTCAGATCAGAAACAGAGGGGGAAGTTGCATCTGAAACTCAACTTGCTTGGACTTGGGCCTGATCATATTTAACGTTTTCACTGAGGAACTTCATGAAAAATTGAGAGCGTGCTAATGAAATCTGCCATTTACATAAGTTTAGGTGGTGTAGTCAGTAAAGAGGAAGATTAGAGTGTTATATGAGAAGAATTTAATGACTTTGAGATGTAGTGTAATAAAGTTAGGATACAATTCAGTTGTACAAAAATAGTAGCTGATATGTTCAAGGAGGAATAAAAGAATTCTGCAGTAAAGAGGGTTTGCCTCAGTTCCCCAGATGAAGACTGAGGTCTCCTTGGAAAACCTGTATCAGTCAGATGCCACACTATTACAGAAGCACTAGTGGGTGATCAGTCAGTGGCTTCTTTTGACTAGTTACTGAGCCAATGTTGAGAGAAGCCTAAAGCAAATCCTGAAGAGCTTGCAGAAAAGCACAAGTCACGTAGAGAGTGTGAATTCAGCAAACAGCAGCTCTGTGTTTCAGATCTCTCTGAATCTGCATTTGGTGGTGGAAGCCTGGGCTGCCTCCCTAAGGGCTGGGGGTGTCCCTACCCTCTCACTCCTGCCCACTTCCCTTGTCCTGTCACTAACATCTCTCTATCTGTGGGGTGAGCTGGCTTCAGTCAACTGAGCTAGCTAAAAACTGACCCACCAAAAGGAAGAGGAGAGTCTTTTTCAGCCTGTTTAGTTATCTAATCCAGGCTGCCCCATTAGGCTGGGGATGCGGTACTGCTTTTGGCAGCCACAGGTTTATGCAGGATTAAAGTGACTGTGTTAGCAGGGTGCAAGCAAAGACCTTGCGTCAACTCTTGCATGTTTATCAGAGGGTTGCACTAAGCCTAGTGCTAACTAAATGAGTATTTTGAGGTATGTTGTCACGTTGCTGCCGCCTTCCACATCTGAAGCCACTGTTACATAGGGACTCACTATATAGAGTTTATATTCAGTGCAGTCGAGTTGTGTATTTGTACTTCATTGTGCCATATAGATAGTATTTTTAGTCCTATAAAGCTTTCAAATAAGGATTTAATGGTTTGTGTAGATCATACCTTTTATTGTCCTGGATTCAGAGTGGTGTAAACACCGTGGGGCTCTCCAAGCCCAGTGCTGTGACACATGGCTTTGGGACGACTTGTGAGTTGAGTTTTTACTGCCTAATCTTCCCTTGGGTAGAAGAAAGAAGACGCAGGGAGGAGTAAGGAGAAAGGATGACAGTGGCTTAGGGGGAAATTTAGCCAGGACACTAACCTTAACAACTGGGTTGTGTAGGAGTTTGTCATTCCTGAGAGCAGAAGGGTACAGTTTTTATATTTTGCCTAAAAGCCAAAGCCCTTGGTATGTCTGGGCTCCTTTTAACACCATGAGGGATTATCAGTACAATCTTAGAAATAAGAATGTCACAAATGAGATCGCTGTCACTTGCTAAATACTTCATAACAGAGCCTCAGGGAGTTGAGAAAATCAGAATTTAGTAGCATCTTTGTTCTCTCTTTAAGCAAACCGGCAATAGCTGTTGAACTGCTGTACCCAAAAATCACAGAGCACAGTAAGAGACACTTTCTGCCTTCCAAAATACCCTCTAAGTGGGGGGGAAGAAGGGGAGTGTGATTAGACCTCATGTCCTTCAAATGATCTCTGGAACTTCTTTTCCCCTTTTTCGAAGCTAATATGCCAAAAAGAGACCAAACACTTACAATTTCTTCACTGTGTTTTCACTAAACACAGAATAATAAAGCAACTGTTTTGAAGGAGAAAGCACATATTTTATGAGAGAGAGCAGGTAAATGAAAGGCTAAAAAGCAAATGTACTCCATACGTGTCAAGCCAGGATGTCCTTCAGGTTTTCTTTGTACTCCAGCAGCATTCCCTGTCTTGCTGAATGCCACAGGCACAGGGTCTTCACAAGCCCTTCATGGCTTCCTGGGAGAAGGGATGCTTTCCTCCACGTCTGAGCCTTGGCTCAACGTCAAGTTCTGCCCCATTTCAGCGTTCAGGCTGCCATGGTTTGCTGGGGCTCAGCCTCCAGGTGCTGGGACTGAGCAGCCACTTCCCTGCCCAGGAGTGAACCACCAGGGGTTCCATGGTGGAGGTGAGCAGAGCCTTCTTCCCCTCACTTTTTCTGATCACCATGGGAAGTGCCTCTGTTCAGCTTTTGTGATTTAACAAACTCACAGTAGCTCCAGAGTAGTAACAAGTGCAGATGTACGGTCCCACATAGGATTTTCACAAGTGAATGGAAAGATGGTGACAGTAATGAAAGGCTGAGGTGTGAGTCTGGGGAAGATGTTTCCACGTATGATTTCTTGATGCATTAAGAAAAAACAAAATTAAAACTTCCTGGGAGGAATTAAATTGCTTCCAAGAAAATATTTTGAAATGCTGCAGGGGAGAATATTTGGATTGCACTGTAAATAATGGAAATTTGCTGCACAGACCAAGTATTTTGAGTCTATGCTCTTTCTGGTACATAAACTGAAATGGAGAAGTCTTCTGCTCCAGTGCTGTGCAGAGCTTGCGTCCATTCCCAAACCAAACTGTAAAGGCTTTAATAAGCAGTGGTAAAGCTCAAAAGCACATTTGCTATCACTGGAGATAAGTATACTTCTGCAATATTTTGAAAATTATTTCATTTTATTTTATTACAATGTTTGACCTGAAGGAACTGTGTCTCTGGAAGCTTGTCTGCTTCTCCTGGCTGCATCATTTGGTTTAATGAAGTGCATTACCTCCCCTCACAAACCCCGCTTCTCTGAGGTTTCTTGGCAAATAAAAAAAGAGAAAGACAAGGAAATCCTAAATTTTGTTGGGACTGCTACTCTTTTGCTAGTTGTTCATTGCCTTAGGGCTGAATTTTAATGTACTTTTAAAAGATCAGATGCAGGGATTTTTAATTGTCATTAAAACAATTATAGTCGGATGACTTAACAGTTTGGTCACAATCATGATATTTAGAAAAGCCAGTTTCCAGCAAAAGCAGTGGAGGTCCTGCCTTGAGTAAGAACACAGGGGAAGGGGAAGTGTAAAGGCTCTTCTTCCAAGGTCTCTGGGTGGAAGGTTCAAATTCAGCATGGTGGGCAGAGAAGGAGGACGAGATTTTTAGAAGTGTTCTGCATTTTGGGTGCCAGTCCATTTTGAAAAACCATCAAGAAGGTATTATTGGAGGTCCAGCCTCGGTTGTGTGTTCAGAGGATTTTAATATCTGAGCTATGCTAAGAATTATTAACCCTAAGTGACTTGAAATGACTTTCAGCTGGACAGATTATAAGTACATTTCCCAGAAAGCTGGGAGTTGTGAAATAGCCTGTTTTATTTCTAGCCATGTCGGCGCGGCACTGAATTTGTGATTATGACTGGAAGTTACTGGCTTGCATTGGCCTCGTCATTAAAGCCTGACCCTACGGTTGGAATATGAACTAATGAACCAATTCCAGACTGTATTTAAGTCTGCTTCTCGTGAGAAGACATTCATATTTCTTCTCCCGTAGTTGCTCTCTGGAGCCAAGAAGGGCGAAGTTCTTGAAGGCTGATGGATTGTGCTTTGTCCTTTGAATGCTCAGGATGGAAGCACGCAGACATCTCTGAGTGCAACCTTCCATTTTGATGAATCTGTGCTGATAGTTCCATTTGGGTATAGATTTTTGTCTTGTTTGAATGTGTTCTCCCACTAATAGAATACACGTTATGTGATCTAAGTTTCCTAGTCTCCTGTGACCTGGGCATTGATAAGCACTGGGTAGAATAAAAGATCCCTGCTTCCATTCAGAGAACAAACTGGGTGAAAAGAACCAAACAGGGTGCTTTGGGATTGTTAATTATTAACATTTTTAATTATTTTTTTAAATTATTTACTCTGCTCGCTGCCATAATAGCAGCAATGTCCTTACATGGAGCAAGCGTGGCTGTAGGGGATTTACAATGTGCTTGGTTTTGCTTTTGAGCTTGACAGCCATTTCTCACTTTCCGTAATAATGACAGTTAGGGAAAACGAGGAATATTAATAGAGTTTGAGAGTGCTGTGTTTCTAGAGTAAAGACAGAATACGCCTTAGCAGGAATAGAAGAAAGGATTATTCCCGTTTCCTGCTTCGTTCTTGTTTGCAGTCTTTTATTTATACTGTTTTTCTAAAAGTAAATGTAGTAAAAGAAAAAGTCTCCATCATGATTTATTCTTGCAATTTTCCTAGGCTTGTAGGATTACACTCTTCTCCCTCTCCTTGCAATAACCAACCACTGTAAATCCAACTTACAACCTTTGAAAATAAAGGGTTTTGCAGAGGAGAACTGAATCAACCTTAAACTTGCATGTTCCAAATAAAAAAAAAAAAAAAACAGACCAAGAAGCATAGGGCTAGTGAAGCTCAGGAAGTATTTGTAGCATGTTATTGCTAGACTAGATCTGTCTGAATGTACTGCAAAGTAGACACCAGCACTTGGAGCTGATTGTTCTCTTTAGAAAGCAATGAATTTCCCTGAAAGTGCTTGGAGTTTTTTGGATTTTTTTTTTCCACATTTTTACTTTCATCTTGGATTTTTCTTTTTTTTTTGTTTTAATGTTGAACTTGTATCTGCACTTGATCTGACAGACAAGAGGCTGTAGCCCATTTTCTGAAATGTGAGTGTTTGCCGCTACCAAAATATGTCTTTGACAAGCCCGATAGTTGTGTATTCATCTTATTTCTACTGCAGCACATAAATTCAGCACTAATATTACATTTATCTTTTTCTTCCTTTGTTCTTTTTCTGGTTAAAGAGAAGAGTTGTTGTGTAAAGATACAGTACGCATGTTACAGATACTGTGATGTGGTGACACTTGTCACTTTTTCAGTGAGTAGATGAGCAGAGTTAGAATGAAAACTTCGAGAAACATTTTTTTGTTCTCTTTCACGCTGGTTAGTTTTTAAAAATATTAATTAGGTTTTTGTTTGGCACTACTGGAGTACCAAAATGCACTTCCTGAAAATCACTTTAACGAACAGAGATCTGACAGGGTAGTAACTGGTCTAGACTATTTAATGGCTTCAAACAGAAAGGCCTGCTGGGTGGCAGGGGCAGGTTTTTATAGTTCAGAAATACTTAGTTTCTACCAAAATAGTCTGAATCTCCTTCCTCTTTTGTTATAAATTTACAGTGTAAAACTGGTATGAACAAACACAAAATGAAAATATGTATTGCTCCTTGGCAGGGTTTAAGTGGATGTATGGGGCTGCTAACATCTCCCTAGACGAAGGCACTATGTTCCTGTTGTGGCTGAGGACTGAATATGGCATTCATTAGAGATTTTCAGTAAAATTGGGAACCACTAAAATACCATTTTAAATCATCCCCATGTTCAGAGAAACTATGATTATTTTACAATTATTCAGCCTGAGGTGCAGGAAGTGGTTCATCTAATTCGTTTTAATAGAGAAGTGCGCCTGCCACAAAACCACAAATTGACTAGCGGTATTTGACAGTGATAAAGAAGCAATTGCATAGATCATGAAGAATAAACTCATTGCTCACCTTCAAAGAATATGCTTAGGAAGAGGGCTAGGCAGGTCAGTGGGAAAGCTTTTACCAGTAACCACCCTGAGACAAGGGTAAGGTATATTTTGTTCAGATAGTCTAAATCAGGAAATGATAGGGCCGCTAGCATTGGAAAGGGTTTCTTTTTTTATATATATTAAGAAGTTTTGTTGCTAAAAATATTCTTATGAGCAATTGAGGTGGTTTCTAAAATGATTCCAAGTTCTGTTGTACAATTAGTGCTTGTTGATGGTTGCACCTATCACTTTCAGGATTGTTTTTCCAGTTCCCGAATGAGTAAATACAGACAAGAGTTAAAAGCAGGACCAATTACTTGATTTCTTACCAATATCTATTAATGTTTTTTTCCACATAAACTGGATTTTTTTTTTTACTGGCTTGGAATTGTTTTCCACTGGTAATTTTGTGGCATGATGCAGATACTCTTTGAAAGACTGGGAAAAGTAAGTGACATCTGATTTTCTGTAGAGGATGCATCAGGTGAGTTGGCAAGGGCTGAGAAAAATGTATCTGTAGTTTCCTGTATGGTATTGACTCGGTACGGCTTGTTGCTTTACTACACTAAAATAGAACCTATTTCATAGCAGTCAGAAGAAAACCACACGAGAGTTGGAAGGGACTTTGAGCCACTCATTTGGTGTATTTAATAAGGTGCTTTCCAGCCGAGTGGAGAAACTGGTACGTCCTTGCACTTTCTGTAGCCTCCCGTCATCCCCTTCCCATCATGTGTACGAACGACTGTGCACTGGGGCTTCTGGGCCACTGGCTTCGGCTTCCTTGTCAGCTTCATTGCGGAGGGGGTTTTGTTGCTGTTTTGTTTTGACTGCACTGGGCTTTGTCTTATAGATCAGGATTACAGTCTTGAATAATTCTTACTAGTAATGTCATAAAAATTTTGTAGGAGCCAGTAAACACATCTCTCATCTGGCAGTACAGTGTCATGTGTGACCCAAGTGTTTTTATATTGATGTAGGATGTCAGGACAATTACAAGAAAGCCTGAGCCATCCCCTGTTGGTCCTCAAACCCCCCTGCTCCCCCACCCAAAAAAGGCAGCAAGGGATTTTATTTTTTTTTTTTGTAATTGCTGGGATTTTTTTTGTGCATTTCTGAAAAAAAACATGGTCTGTCTCCTAATGTGCCATTAATATTATGAGGAACCTTGTACACCTTATAACAGCATTACTGATCTGTTGCTGCGTTGTGTACTCACACACTCTTAAGAGCAGAGAAATATATTTTTCCTGGTAAAATTTTCTTCTGTGGTGCATAAAGAAAAAAGAAAAGCACTACAGCTTTTGCAGAGTGAGCCTTTGTATTGTAGTGGCTCCTCCTTTAGGAGAGAAACTGAGTAGTGTTATCAAATGCAATAAAGCAGAGAAACCCATGTGAGGGCCTATCTTGGCACGTGGCTGACAAAAAAAATAAGTAAATATTTAAGTTGCCTTTAAATACCTCTTTTTCTGACATGTTTTTCTTATTCCTCATCTTCAGCTGAAATATTGTTGAAATTACTTAGCGTTTGGGAAAACTTTGCTGGACTTCAGTCAATTGTGCTGATATTTGTTACTGTTAAAATGTACTCCCAGTATTTATTCTGTTCTCTTGTGACTTCTTTGAAAACACTTTTCCTCTTTGAGGTCCAAGTGCTGGAATCAGTAACTATTTACCACTATTTGCAATTGCAAATTTGGCTGCAGTTTGGTTTTACACTGGTAGTCAGGAGCTGTGGAATGAAAACATCCTTTACTTGTCATTAAGGGATTCAGACAGCTTTTAGTTTCCATGATCGTTGTTAATTTAGAGAGAGAGAGATGGAGTTTTCACAGGTAAGCGATTTGAAAGGTTAACAACAGAAATAGATCTGGCTGTTGGACCTGTTGTGTCAGAATTGCATGCAGTATTTCTGTTAAAAGAACTGTCATACAATATTAAGTTTTCCTTATTGTGGCACCCTGATTCAGAGGAGCTGCAGTTCTGCCAGGAGGGGTGCTTCCTGCCCCCACCTCTGTGGTGCAGCACGGTGCCACTCCTTGGAGTGCCGTGGTGGGGTCCAGGCTGGAAGGGTAGAAGGGCTATTTCAAGAGGGGTGATCTAAGCAGTGGGCTTCTCCCAGGAAATTCTGCTGCCGGTGACTGTTCCTACTTGTGATGTACAGTACAGCTGAATCGAACTGAAGATATTTTCACCCAGGCAGTGCTACCCCATGTATGTGCCAAGCAAATGAAGTATGGAAATGTGCTGCAATTTTCCATCCCTCTCAACAACGTGTCTGAACCAGTTGCTCTGGTGTAACCCAGCATAACCCTTGTGTAGTGCATCATCCAGATGCTTTTTGGAGGAGAAAAAGATCAAGGTTGGAAACAGGTTTGGAAGTTTCATCTCGTCTCAGTATGTTCTTGAGAGAGATATTTTTATTTTCATCGTCTTGTCCGTTGTGGGCTAAGACCATCAGGCTTGCAGAGGTGCCATCTTCTCAACAAGTGACAGAGTATTGAAAATGTGAGGAGCCAAAACATGATAAAATTTAAAACACAGTATACCCATCGCGTTTGGAAGGCATAATCTGAGGGGGGAAAATATTGTCCTCTGTGTTTGTCCAGTCAACTCATTTGTCACTCCTGGCATGGACATTTCCTCAGAGCCTCATCGTCTTTATTATGTGTCCCGTAAAATGCTGTCAGCTTCTGAGAGCTTGGAGAGTTTTCTATGCAGGAGGCCCAACAATCTTCAGACAGTTTTTACTTCTAGGTCTTAGTGTCCCGTCGATCTCAGAAATCCAAAGGTCCCTGAAGGAGTGAGTCTCTGGAGATTAGGTTGTGACAGATAACCAAAGTCCAGTTCCTCACTCTTACATTCATTACCTTTGGAAGATAGTGTAGAAGAAACTCTGTTTCATCTTACCCCTGAGAGGAAGATAAAATGCTGCAAAAGAAATAGAAAAGGCCGTGGTGCTTTGGTACTTGAAGGTACCACACTGTGTTCCACGCTGTCATGAACAGGATGGGGTTTTAGACACACTGCAAGAAGTCAGCCCTTCTCAAAGCTACAGGCTGACTCCTTCCTTTCCTACAGTCATCAAACAGGATTTCCAGATCTCTTCTCTGTAGGTCAGTGTAACATCTTGGAGGTTGGTTATTTTTTTTTTTTTGTCTTGTTTGGGTTGAGCTGAGTGTTTTTGAAACAAAACACTTCTCACTGTGTGGGAAGCCCCTAAACATGAGCTCTCGGTACAGTGCTGTGATTGAAGGGAAACAAGCAGTGTCTCTCCTGGAGTTTTGATTTTATTCTGAAGTCCTATGCAGGTTGCTGGAAGCAAAATATTAACAGAAGAGGTGTTCTCATCTGTCTGTTCTTGTAACGTTATTGATTGAGTCTCTGCTTCAACTGGCCTGGACCAGTTATAACCACATTCCACTTCCTGCATAATACTTCCTGACATGCGAACAGCAGGTAGGAATCCAAGTATGTGCTTTGTAACTCTGTCTTAAACTTAGTGAAAAGTTATTAAACTTCAGATATTTCGGGGAAAGTGTTTCAGTCGCAACGCGTTGGGTTTTTTGCAGTGCAATATCAGAAGTTTGTACTACAGTATCCTTAGGCAGAAATATACAAAGGAGCCTCACAGTGGCTGGTGGTTAATCTCATTCCTCCCCTCTCTTGGTCATACATAGCTAGGCCATCTGAAAGCAAATCCAACACGTGTGTTATGTGTACTTTTCTTGTATGCAGGGCTTCAAACCTTCCTGTACTCGCATGCATCATGTTCATAGTGTGCTGATGAGTCCCTGGAGCCAGGGATATGGGCTGAGAACAATATTTGCCCCTGCAGCAAAACCTCAATTGAAAAACTGATTTAGGGCTTCAGGACTTGACCTTAGGTATATAGATCTTGCCTTGGTACTGTTAGAGAGCCTGGAACAGCGGTGCCTGGGATTTAAAATGAAACAAACCAAGAAACAATCCTTCATAATCCTGTGGTGCAGGGGAATAAATAAGTGGATGTTTGAAGCTGCCATTTCTCCTACCGGGACTTAATATCTGAAGGTTATTTCAGAAATGTTTCCATTTTATCACTAGAAATTTTTGCTTTTTTTGTTCCTTGCTCCTTCCCTTCCCTCACCCTCCTCCTCACCTGAGGGACAGGCATATATGAATAGTATCATTCATAAGTGTTTCACCAGAATTCATTAGAGCGAGGCTGAAGGTTTCATTATTCTTTAAGGGTGCATTAATAAAACTACTGTACGCTTGGGTTTTTTAATACCATATGAATTATTCTGACAGTCAGTTTGCAAAGCCAACATATCAATCATTAAATTAAAAATGTAGTAATACAAATTAGTGTGATTCAGGAGCTGTAGAACATGTGGAACAATATGCTCTCTGTTTGGAAACTAATACAGATCTGTCCTTCAAATGAGAAAAGATAGCAAGCAGAGAAATGGAAAAAAAAATGCAGTGAATTTATCCAGCACTCCATAAAAACATCTGTTTCCATGCATGTTTTGTCCAGATCTCTTTTATTCTTTTAGCAAATATCGTAGCAATCTTTAATGATCAACCATAATACTCATTTGTGGGATGAGATGTCATTTGGAAGTTGTCTGACATGGTGCTTACATCTAAGGAAGAGGCAGCAGCACAGAAAAATCAAAACAGATGTCCCCACAATTACCTCTCTTGTTTGCATGACAGAATATGCAACCAAATATGTTGCAAAAAACATTTCTAACTCACTTCTTCATGAAGTTGCGCACATGATGCACAAGGTTGCATCAGCCCTGTAAGCCTAAGCTAGACTGCCCTTGAGGCTTCTGGTGCTCTGGGGAGAGGTACTGTATATGCTCAATTTATGTGAGGAGAGAGAAATTACTTTACCCTTAATAAACGTGAGGGACTAGGTGCTTGCTTTTTCACTTCCTTGAGCAGAAAGTTCTTTTTAAGCATCTTTTTTCCTTCCTCTGCTGATTCTGTGAAAACTGTGTGGCCGTGAATAACATGTTGAATGTTTGAAGTAGTCCAGTGAATGTGAGATAATGAAGTTGTGGCTAAGGTGCAGGACGTTTTCAATGGCAAGCCTTTGCCTTTGGATTTTTCTCCTCTCTGAATTATGTTTCAGCCAAGCTGCTTTCAAGCAGCTTGCCCACACTACAGATAAAACCATGCTATGCATAGCCAGGTCTTATGTGCTTATCCAGCGCAGTGTGCTTACCCCAGTTGTGTCCTCACAGCATTCGTTCTGGTGCATCCAGTGTCAGCCCTGGTGCCTGTCAGCAGTAATCGTGTAGAATAGCATAGTCTGTATCAGCCCGTTCCCGGCCCCTGGCTGCCTGCTCCGTACCACCCTGCTTATTGGGGCTGGAACCGCAGCCAGGCTTCAGACAGCACCACCCTTTTTAATATGTACGCCTCGGTGAAAATCCTGCCTTAATTCTATCACACAAGCACAGTCAAGAGTGCTAGCAGAAGAAAACAGGCTTTAAAAAAACCTGTTCGCAGCCAGGACAACATGTTAACGATCCATTAGAACCTCACCACTTGCAGGACACGAGGAATCACGGTGTGTCTGACCTTTGCAGGTTTAACTGCGGGCAACCTTATAAACTCGTTAAAAATATCTGCAGTCTTAAGATATGAGATGCAACTTATTATTCATGCTTTCTGCTAACCACAGATTTAAAATCCCTGGGTATTTCTCATCTCTGGTCCTTTCAGGGCTGTAATTTTGATGCTGCCAGTGAGGATTGCAGAGGTAAAAGCTGTTTGTTCTTGTTTGCTCCTTATCTGTGCTATATAAGATGCATGAAATATCACAGTGGTGGAATAAAGGCAATAATCGTTTCTAATAATGAAACTGTTCTGAAAGGGAAGACCTAGATTTCTTACCAAGATAGTGTGCTGAAGTATTTGCATAGTAACTGGGCTATAATTACAGATTCATCTCCTTTATGTCTCTTAGCTCTCAGGCTTAAGTAACCAGATCTTTAGAGCAGTCGCTCTTTTTCCTGGGAGGCTGGGTGTCAGGCAGCATATGTTAAGACTGTGTGCAGCGGTACACTGACTGTGAGTAATGAGTGTTGATAAACTGTTTACTGAAGCTGGCTGAAATTCAGGATTTATGTTTTGTGGGGTTTCTGATAGTTCACAAACATTTCCGTTTTCAAGCAGTGAATACTGTTGGGATTCTTCAGACATTTTAGTTTCTGAGATAAAAATTAACTTAATTTTGACTTTTTAAATTTTGCAATTTTGATTCTGGATTTTTTTTATTGGTTTTGTATTTTATTAGTTTTATGAAACAGCAGTGGCCATTGAAAATATACCAGCACAAAATAGTCAATGCTTTCTTTTTAATTTAAAAATCATTATCATCAGCTGTTACTTAGATGAGAGTTTTTAATCAGAGGGGTCTAACTTGGTGTATGATCAAAGAGCTCAGCCCTATGATACTAAGAGCTTGCCTGAGTGTCATGATGTGGTGAAGCACTCACAGTCTCACACTTGTGATACAGAAGGTGTTGCCAAGCAATGCTGCTGCACAGACCTTTTTAGTTCCTTCTGATTGGCGCACTGGTACATTTTGAGTCCTGCTAGAAAGAATCCGTTAACTTTTGGCTATACCAGATTCTGGCTAAAAGAAGTTAGGCAAAAGGGTCGTTGTCCCACCTCAAGTTAAGCTCTGTCCTGGGTCTGGAGTTGCTCCTTGAGAACCAAGAGCTGGCTGTGAGCTGAAAATCCCAGAAGATGGGATTTTTGTGGGGATTTTTGTGTACAAGAGTATTTGCAGCCTGTGTGTCGATGACTTTATTCTCCCAGAGAAACCAACCTGCAAAGCTCAGATATTTTTCCCACTCTGCAGGAAGATTGTACAGAGAGGGGACATTAGTATGAACTTGAGAGGCAGAAATTCTGTGTCAAGATGACTGGGGGGGGTGTCGTTCTTTCCTTTTAGGTGTGTCGGAACACGAACAACCTCTCTGGAGAGACGAACAACAGTTTTGTTTCCTCCTTATACTCTGAAGCTGTTTTGCGTTTCTAAGTGGTGCAGAGCTTGGTTACAAAGGGGACTCTATCCTGTTGTACTGTCTGTGCCCGTTACATTTTAAAATATTCCTGGATTTAGTTGCTTCATGCACCTGGAAAGTTTGCATTTCCTTAGTTTATATAAACTCATTATTACCACGTTAGTAAAGGTGTAATTCTTTTGCTGTTCTCTGTCTCTAGGCACCAGTTGTCTGTCTCTCTTCTTCAGTCTGTGATCAGGGCAAATAGCCTCCCTCCCTGAAGAGTGTCTGCTTTGTTATTGATTATCTGTTCATTCCTGCCTGTAACAAACTTGACTTTTTCACAGGTGAGCTGAGATGATCTTGACAGGTCTCAGATACTCAGTATTCTTCCCTCCTCAAGAGAAGGGATTCCACTGAAAACAGAAATCTAGTGTGGTTGCTGTGTTTTAGCTCCAAAATTGAATTAATCTTTGTGTTTGGTTTTTTTTTTTCTTTCACCGTAGACTTGATGGTACCAACTTTGATTACATCTCATCCGTTCTGAGAGAGTATGCACTACTGGAAAGTAATGAAATAGATAACTAGCCCTTCATTAAATGGTATGATTTGAAATAAGGGTGAGTGTCAGAATGTCATAACCAACGATGAACCAAAAAAGTGAGATGTTCATTTGATGTATCTGCTCATTATTTGGGGTGAAGCAGGGGGAGGTATCCTTTCTTTATATTGTGGCTGTAGCTGAAATAGGTTTGCCATATGTAACAAATGATAATTTGGAAAAATGTCACAGATTTCATGTCTAAGATCTATTTTAAAAAGATGAGAAGCTTTCCGAATCACTAACGAAACAATGCTGGAAACCAACGAAATGTCACAGTTTGAGAAAATGTGTATATTTTTTCTTCCTTAAAAGAGGTAAAGAAGAACAACCAGGGCACAACAGGCAAATTGACCTGATATTGATTCTATGTAAAATAGCAAAACATTTGATTCAGGAGTTCATCAGCAAGACTTGGCAGCTAAAAAATTAATTAATACTATCACAGTGACTTGGAAATACAGACCTTGTCAGACACTTAGTATCGCTCTTTTTTTTTTTTTGGTTGGTTTGTGTGGGTTTTTTTAGTGGATTATGGGCAGGTTGATAAAGACAAATCAACTGACATTGTGTGTTTGAACTTCAGAACTTAATACTGTATGAAATTTTGATTTAAAAGCTTGGATTTAGCTGGATATCTTTTAAAATTTGATTCATTGGTAATCTCAAGATAGTTGTGAATAGAGGGAGAGATCAGTAAGCAATACTCTCTCTGTTGGGGCAGTAAGGGACTGAGTTGTGTCTAACATTTAATATTATCAGTGATTTCAATTGTCAATGTGATTTATTTTTTTTTTTCTCAAGGGTTGCAGCCTTTGCAAATATTGGTGGAGTAGTAGGAAAAGAGAAGACAATTTGCTCTTATTGATTTATCTAAGTTTGTTAGTCACTTGATCACAGTTGCAAAAGGCTGTCTTCAATAAAACCAATGCAAGATAACTTGCCTGGGAACAATGAGCGTAGATTCTGGGGGCGAAAAACTTTTGAACGTACTCAGGTAAAGACCAAGGGGCTGCTGTAAGAATGCCCCTAAATGTGACCTCTTGGTGTGGTGCTGTGATTGAAAGGAAACAAGATCTTTTAGATAAAGGAAAGATGTTTAAAATGTAAGTGGGAAGGCAATCTTGCTTCTGGGTACACCCTTACCAAGATTGTCACTAGAATTTGTGTGCCTTGTTCTGGTGTCAGAGCTTCAAGGGGTAGAGAAATACTGTGCAGAGTTTTTAAACAGGTTAGAAATGTTCCTGGGATTGGAAGGGAAGTTCACGTTCCGTTTATTGTTCAGTTAATTTAAGAAAAGACTGAGAAATCTCATGGCTGTTGTATGGAAGTAGAAAAGAAAAAGAGGTGGAGATGGGATACAAAGGAGATGGACCTGTGTCTGGACATTGCAAGCATGTTCTTGAGCAAGTTGTCTTTTTATATCGTATTCATATGACTAGTGCAGACTGACTACCGGATTTGGGTTGGAATACATTTTCTTCCACTATTTTCTGATTATTGGACCTTCTGGGGTTTTATTTCTTTTTCTGTAGCATGGGTATATTCCCTCTGTTGGGTCTGCTTTGTAGGCTCAAGCTTTGGTCTCTCCTTTACCTATTGTGCACATTTTAGTAAATTGAGAACTGAAATATTTTGCATTACTGAAGACATAGGCTGGGTAAAATTTAACAACCTGAAACACATAGAAGAGCAAGCAAAACACGTCACACAGCATATGGTTCTGTGAAGGATTAGGTTCTGTAAAATACAGAAGGATCATCCCTGGTAATGCACTGCAGAGACCTGAATAATTGTGTATGACTTGTATCACTTGGCAGCGCTAAAAATGGATGCGCTGGGTGCAGTTCAGGCTGAATGATCTGGATCCATCCCCATCGTAAAGACATTAACTTCTATGCCCTTGCATTTTGGATTCCATGTTACATGAAAGGTCAGACCAGACGTTTTCAGAAGTCCCTTCTGGATGAATTAATCTCTGAGTTTGGGATGCCTTTGAATGGTGTGGAAGTAACAAATAATCTAACAGGCCTTGAACTGATTTCTTTTTACATAGCAAGGAATTCAATATAAAAGAGGATAGATTTGAACAAAATGAAAGAAAGCCCCTTCTTTAATACATATTAGTGCCGTTTCAAACTCCTTCAGATAGCTCTGAAATAGCTAGTTTCAGGAAATATCTCCAAGGCTATGAGCTCAGATCCCTTAAGCAAAGCAGCTGTGTGACATGGCCTCCACCTGAGCTGGCCATCTCACAGCTGCAGAGCACACTGGCTGGATGGGCTACCTCTCTTTAAGATTGAGTTCTATGATGCATACATGAGACACTTTGATGTCAAGAACTATCATCTTTCATTTGAGTGTATCAAAGCACCTAGATTGTATTAATAGGGTCTTCTTGATCTAATGAGAGGAATGGAGAGGCAATGGATAATAATATTTCAACATCAGAAAAAAACTGAGGCAAGGCAGGTTCATCAGCCATAGAGTGTTTCAGCAGTGTAAAACATACTTTCCTGATTTTTTTTTTATGTTATTGCAGCAGCAGCATGAACAAAGGGTGAATTTAGTGTGTGTATATAGTAGCCAGCCCTTAGAGCTTTTAGTGCTTTGTGCCAAAAATGCACTTTCAGAAACATCTCAGTAGGAACATAAACAATAGGCAGCTCCAATGGGTAAGTACTATGCATTTGCAAATTAGTACTCAAACCAAAGAATGCATGTATTCAGCTGGTAGACTTCAACAGTTCCAGTAGATATCAAACAATATTGATATTTTTTTTTTTGGAGGGGGGGGGAGGGCGTGGCAGTGGCAGGGACATGACACAAATAAACTAAATATAGTGGTTACATATATTAATGACTGAACTGACTGACATGGGATAACACAGTGCTATTAATGTGTCTCAACGCAAGTTTAATACTACAATAAAATGCTAATTCAGACGAACCCCTCCATTTAAACAACATTAAGGACAATGAAAAAAATCCACAAAAGCAAGAGATTTTAGAGTGAAGGCAGGGAGGCTGTAATTAGCTACATGTAGGCAGTGCTGCAAAACTGTGCAATAGGTAGTATTTTTGCTGGTTATCCTGCTTCCATCAAAAGCATTAAAATTTTAGCAGTATTTCAGCATGCGTATGAACTAGGATATACTTTAAACTGTAAATTTGACTTACATTTGTAGCTTGACTCTGAACTGGAAGCATCGTAGGTTTTCAGGTTTTCTTGAAGTACAACAAATATCCTCTTTGTATTTTCTTCTATGCATTTATTTCCCTTTTTGATGTGCCTAGGGAAGATGACAAGATTAAAGTTCCCTCACTGAAAGGATTTAATTGTGATATTTAATTACTTCCTATTAACTGACCCAAGTGTGAAGGTTTTCTCAGACAGGATAATGCCATTTCAAAATGGGCCATGCTGACAATTCCATTTCTAGGAGGACTGAGCCAGATTATGGACAGCTCACTGTGCAAACACAGATCAAAAAATTCTTGATGCACAGCCCAAATATTTTTCTCTTAGGTTATATTATACATTTTCCTTTTTTCCATGTGAGTTTCTAAATCTGAGAAAGGGACCAGCAAATGCCAGTTGCTAGGATCTGTCAGATCTTGTGTCAACACCTGTTTTCTCAGGAGAAAATACTCAGCCACTGTAATTAGAAGCTTGAAAATTAAATATTTGCGAAACAGTCCACTCCTACTGTTTAATCAAGAAAAGAATTCAAATCTCCAGGAACATGACAGTGCCCTGCTCATTAGATTGTGATGCCTCCATGTGATTTGTTTTGGTTGCTTCTGTCTTCCTTTAAAGTATTCTTTTTCCTAAATATGATGGTGGGATCAGCTAACTTTTCTCATAATATGTTCTCATTTCTCACAGAAAGCAGAATATAGAATCTATTATTGTGGATCAGACAGCTGGAATATAAAATGTGTCCCTCTCCAGCAGTTTGTGGAGGATTATAACCTAACATTCCTACAAGAAAATATGGTTAGTTCTTGAGCTCAGGCAACAGAAACTTACCTTACACTGCTGCTGGTATTTGTGTGGTTCCTCCATTCATCTGGGCCTCTTTGTACTCTGGTAGTTTTCACGGAACTTAATACAGAATAAACTTCTACCTGGAAGGATAATATACTTGTATACTACTCTCCCTTTGTGTCTCTTGAGTTCCCCTTTAAGCAGTTATGTGATCCTTATGTATTTCTACAAATCTAAACAGAAACTGCTTTTGATAACTGCACTCTGATTTCTCTGGGCACCTTTTTGGACCTTGGGGGCAGAGAAGCCACTAGCACAAGTCCAGGAGGGAAAATAGGCTTTGCTCTTGGAGAGGGCTGAGCCCAGCATGTGCAAGAGGGCTCCAGAAGTGTGCTGGAAGTGTTCCAGCTGCAAGTGGGTGCTCAATTCATGCCATCCACATGTAAGTGGATGTATTATAAATGTACACAGTTACACACTGCTAGCTGTCCGGCCCTATAGATCCATGGCTGTTGGGTGCTGCTGGTTGCTAATGTAGCTACAGCTGCACACAGTGATAGCTGGTATAGCGAGAACATCACTGTGGTTAACCCATTAGCAAGTCTCTGCTGTTCAAAGCCACTGCTTTTGGTTTATGTCTGTCTTGGTTTCATCTTCATTACTTCTCCTTCTGCAGGAGTGAACTTGGGTGGGTTTTTTTCAGTATAGTACAGAAAAGCAGGCAGATGCTGCTTCCCTTCATGTGTAAATCTCCTAGGTACCCGGTGCAGAACACTCTAAATAAGTAGCATTGACTTTTCAGAAGCGGTCAATGTTTGTGCAGTTCTCTTGCTGAAGTCAGTGTGACTCTAACCCAAGACTGAGCACAATGGTCATCCTAGTCAGGTGAAATACACTCATATTCTGGAGTATGTATGTCTAATTTTATTTTAGTTTTTCTCCAGAATCCTTAAACTGCATTAGAATTGTGAAAATCCAGGGTTTAAGTCTGCATGGCTTGTTTTCAGCTTTATCAAGATGTAGTAATAAGAGTAGCTATTTGTTACTCAGTAGTAACGACGTTAAAGTTATGTTCAATGATTAATAGGTAATAATTAATATTTTTTTTCTCAGCAAGTCATATTTGGACCTGTCTATGCTTGCAAGTTTGCACTTGTGCCACTGGCATCGTATAAAGGCAGTGTGATTTTCTGATTTTCAACAGTTAGTGCAATGCTGATTGCCAATACGAGTAGTGTTCTGTAATGTCTTTGGTAGGGGATTGTTATCTCTTTTTGATGGTTGAATTCTTCCTTCCAGATATGCTTGGCAGTTCTTATCTAAGCAACCATCAGCATCTAACTTTGGAGTTTTGCACCAATACCTCTATTCACCTTTTCAGTAAAGCTTTTTCAGAATGTGTACATAGGAGCCAGATTTGGTTTGAAGGCTGCTCTATTGAGAGTGAATGGTAGGTGGCTTTGAAGAGCTCAGCCAGCTTAGCTGCAGTTGTATTATGTCTCACTTTTTTATTTCTGAAAGGAAATAAGACTATTTGAATTAAAATGCTCCCAACAGCTCGTGTATAAACTCATGGATAGTATCTGCAACGGTCAGATTTGCATGGATTGTTTGAAAGCTGCAGTCAACGGCTGGTAGGGGAGGACTGAAGCTGCCACAACAATGGGGTGCTGCCTATGCCCAGGAGCCTTGAAGTGTAGCTCACTCTCAAATATCTTTTTTAAAAAAATCAAAACAAGATTAATTTAGGAATCATTTGCTCAACTTGTATCTAAAACAAAAAAAGCCCAGCAAAAGGAGCGGCTGTAATTTGTAAAGGTACAATGCATTTGTACACAGGAGATTTATTCCTTTTGTCCTCTAGCAGGGGACTCAGCTTTCCTCAAGATGCACAAGTTCCAGACTCTCCCTCATTTAGAGGCAGAGGTTGGGTAAATAGCTTTTGTCCTCATGAACACCAGGAAAATAACATGCTCAAGGGCAATATTGCACTTTGCTCTTTCTGTCACCTCAGACTGCAGCAATGGTGGTTTCTGTGGTGATGAGCAACATAAGGGAGGCTCATCTTACTTACTAGCCAAAGACTAAGCAAATGGCTTGAGCCATCTACGATACTTCTGAACTTTCTCATGGTCTTGTGCCTTGACAGCACTGTTACCAGTTTGACCTAATTCATTGGTATCCTCTGAGCTAATGTTTACTGGGTATCTGAGTTACAGATTTCACCAAACAGAAACATTCCTCTGCTTGGGGATTTTGTGGTTTACTAGTATAGCCTTGAGAAAGTTCCAGTATCTTTGCTTGGATTTTTTTCCTTGGGGCCAGAGTAAAGCCCCAGACATTGCATCTCTATTTAGTGTAGAATGCCTCGCTGGTTTAAGAAAGGATGTAATTCCACAGCTCCATGCTGTGGGATACATGATGAAGTCACTAAGCCATTATGCTAGCTGAATGCAAGTGTCTGAAAGTTAATGGTGAACTGAATTTCATCCAGTTTGCATGCTTCTAATTATGACCGGCTGGTGTTTGCAGGTCTTATGCCAATAAAGACATCCAAAAACTACAAATGTAACTGGATCAGAGAGCATTTGGCTTTAACTAGCTGTCAATTAGGAGGAGAATGATGGATTCCAGATATCTTTTTGTGTCTGTGTTTATAACTGTGCATTCGCTTCTTTTTGTTCTTCCCCAAGTTTTCTCTGCATTGTAGCAATAGGACGTGCTGTTTCAGAACTGCTTCGGAAGAAAAGTTCCCCAGACACCTCCTTTTTGGCAAAGTGTACCATGCTTGTAGCATTTTAGCTTAGATATTCACTTCAATTGCACATTAGTATAGTTACCTCTCTCCTGAAGTAAATTTGATAATACATTGATTTTAGTGGAATTATGTATGGAGAAAAAGAACGTACAGCTTGTCTAAATTAAGTGATTTACCAACATAGCTGTATCAGTGCAGCTCTACTGCTACAGTCCTGTGAATAATTTCCCATGTGGATGCTTTTAATCAGGAATAGATGTGACCTAACTAGAAAAGGGGCATCTTATACCAAAATAAGTGTTATAACTGTATCATTAAAGGTCTACTTTAATGTTCTCTCCCAGCTGCAGCTTTTCTGGCTAAAGAAGTCAGCATCCCCTGTCAGCCCTCAGCTTCCTATCTCTACTGTGTGGGTAGAGATGGCTGCCCCCTCTGATTTCTCTTCTCTACTGTTTGTTTTCTAACAAATTTTAAATTGTAATTTAAATTTAAGCTTGCAAATTGAAGGCAAGATAATGACTGTTAGAGGGGTGGGGTTGAGTGTTTAGGGTGGCTGCCATTTTAGACGTCGCAGCAGCAGGTAGGAGTTTCAGCAGGACAGCTTAGCACACGTACAGTAGTACTAAGCTGTGACTGTTCAGACAGGAAGGAGCATTATCCTGAAATGTTAGTCAAAACTGACAGAATTTAGTGAACTGGAAAGAAATTTTGTTCCCTTGTGTATCATCAGGTGCTCCACACTTAAAAGATCTCTTGAGATCTGTGTACTGGAACCTACAGAACAGTTTCTCAGCCCATCCCACTGAAAATGAAGTGTCAAAATGAAATTTCACTTCATCAGTGTTAATCTGCAACTTAGACCTGAATGTATAGTCTGAAATTTGAGGCAGAGTTTGGCCCTGTCAGCTGATGGTTAGAAGAGTGAGTGTTCACTTGCCAGAAGAGTGAATGGTCACAGTTGTTTTCTCTGTGGATTTATTCAGTGCCGTTTGTCATGAATTAATGATCAATTGTTAATTCAATACTTGGTTTTCCAGCTGCACTGATTAGATGCAGAAATCTAAAATAATAAGTCACATGACATTGTTTCTGCTGCCAATAAGATGAGTCTAACTTGGATAATATTTGAACAATTCAAATAATTCAAATGAGCTCATGGAAATTGAATTTAAAATATTTCCTGTGCATCTTCACGTGTACAAGCTTAACAGTTTACTTTCTCAAATAGTCGTGACTGTGTTAATAGGAAGGAATAATTGTATGTGCCATGCAAACTAATTATAGTAGTGCTCAATATTTTCCATTATTCACCTTGCACCAAGAAATGTCACAAATTAGATACTTTATTTAAAATGTCTCTCTAGTAACAGGCAGATAATCAAGACTCTGCTTTTGTGATCGGCTTTTCACACTGGAGTGAGCTAAACCAAGACCCTGTTCTTCACTGCGGGAGTGCTTTGAGATCAGGATGAAAGACTGATGGTCTTTGTCCCAAAGAATAGTTGTTATCATGGATTTTACTTGAAAGTGGAATTGCCATGTGTTGGGAGCATGCGCAGGGAACTCCAGTTCTGAATGTCTTTGAATTGGCAAAGTTGAGATGTAGATGTTTAAGTCAGCTGCTGCACCAATTTTGTTGTTATTATTCTTTGTTTTGAACTAAAGAACATTTGGGGTCTAAAATCAATAATGGAAGTGGTGTTGAGTGGGGATGGCGCTGTTGCGTACTGTGCTGTGTATGACCCCCAAGGAGATCAGTCAGTCAAGAGCCTTTTGAAGGGATGGGGGCAGCAAAGGCCCATAGGCTTGTCACCTCCAAGAAATTTCTATACATACATTAACAATAAAAGGAGGGCTAAGGAGAAGGTCCATCCTCTATTGGATGTGAGGAGGAACATAGTGACAAAGACTGAGGAAAACACTGAGGTACTTAATGCTTTCTTTGGCTCAGTCTTTAACAGTAAGACCAGTTGTTCTCCAAGTATCCAGCCCCCCGAGCTGGAAGACAGGAACAGGGAGCAGAATGAAGCCCCCGTAATCCAAGGTGAAATGGTGAGGAACCTGCTACATCACTTAAATGTGCACAAGTCTATGGGGCCAGATGGGATCCACCCGAAGGTACTGAGGGAGCTGGCAGAAGTGCTCATGAAGCTAGGTGCCCATCTACTGGAAGGAGGATTCAGGGAACTGCAGGCCTGTCAGTCTGATCTCGGTGCCTGGGAAGGTGATAAACAGATCCCCCTGAGTGTGATCATGTGGCACATACAGGACACCCAGGCAATCAGGCCCAGCCAGCATATGTTCATGAGGGGCAGGTCGTGCTTGACAAACCTGATCTCCTTCTACGACAAAGTGACCCACTTGGTGGGTGAGGGAAAGGTTGTGGATGTTTTTTCCCTGGAGTTTAGTAAGGCCTTTGACATGGTTTGCCACAGCATTCTCCTGGAGAAGCTGGCTGCCCGTGGCTTGGATGGGAGTGCTCTTCACTGGGTGAAAAACTGGCTGGAGGCCGGGCCCAGAGGGAGGTGGTGAACGGAGTGAAATCCAGTTGGTGGCTAGTCATGAGTGGTGTCCCTCAGGGCTCAGTACTGGGGCCAGTTCTGTGGCCAAGAAGGCCAACAGCGTCCTGGCCTGTATCAAGAATAGTGTGGCAAGTATCATCCCGCCTGTACTTGGCACAGGTGAGGCCTCCACCTCCACTACTGTGTTCAGTTTTGGGACCCCCACTACAAGAAAGACACTGAGGTGTTGAAGGGCAACAAACCTGGTCATGGTGAGGGGTCTGGAGCACAAGTCTTGTGAGGGGCGGCTGAGGGAGCTGGGGGTGCTCAGCCTGGAGAAAAGGAGGCTGAGGGGAGACCTTCTCGCTCTCTCCAACTTGCTGAAAGGAGGGTGTAGCTGGGGGGGTCAGTCTCTTCTCCCAAGAAACAGGTGATGGGACAAGAGAAAGCAGTCTCAAGTTGTGCCAGGGGAGGTTTAGGATGGATATGAGTTAAAATTTCCTCACAGAAAAGTTTATCAAACATTGGAACAGGCTGCCCAGGGAAGTGGTTGACTTGCCATCCCTGGAGGTATTAAAAAGTGGTGCTGAGGGACACGGTTTAGTGGTGCTTTTAGCAGTGCTAGGTTAATAGTTGGACTTGATCTTAAAGGGCTTTTCCAATCTAAACTATTCTATGACTCTATGAAATGCCAAAAAAGAGGTTCCTGGACTATGCAGGCCTCATTACTCAGCAGTGTTCAGCTCGCTCTCTCCGTTGTCCATAGTGTGATCTAGAAATTCGAAGTAACAAGTTGCAAGGCAAATACATAGGTAACTACGCTTGCTACCTACCTTTGAATGCCCTTCAAAATAACTGCTTCAGCACCAGAATCAACCGTAATGCAAACATAGCTGACAGAAAGAGTTGGATGTAAATGATGGCTTAGTATAATTGACGCCTACCTACCTGCTGTAAAAGGCTTGTAAAACACACGCGTCTTGCTTTGACTCTGTATTTTGTAGTAGAGTTGTAAATAATGTGTAGCTAAGATTAGATAGGAGGATCTCGCAACCTCTTGCAACCTGATTTGCAGTTTCCAGCAGCGTCTCGGGGGTGACAGTCCTAGCAGTGGAATCTGCTGAGAGGATTCTTCGGCTGCAAGATGTCCGCCTCAGGCCCAGCTGGCCGGTTGTTTCTCAGACATACAGTGAAAGGGAAGAGAGTTAAAATTCCATATATCGTGTGCTTTGGTTGTTGCCTGACACAAACGTGGTGTCTAAGGAGGAAAGGAAAACAGAATCTTGAGGAAGAAGTAGTGTCTTCTAATAGGCTGGGTGAAGTGGTTGTAAAAAGCAGACAAGCTTCCAAGACTCAAGCCTGTGTCTGGATCCTCGGTTGTCCTGCAGGGCCTTGAATGCAAACAACTGTTCCAGGAATGGACAGTGAGGATCTGTGCAGCCTCTCATCCTGTTTCAAATTTGTTTGTGAAAGGTCAGATCTGCCTGTGTTTGTGTCAGTTTGTGTTTACATAGGTTAAAGCAGAACCAGCAAAAATCTAATGTTTTGTGGAAACTTTTCTCTTAACTAGGCATGGACAACAGTGAATCAAGGCCTGTGGACAAAATTCTTGTCAGCTTACCTTCTTCGTGACTTTGAGGTACAATGTCCTCGTGTGAAACTTCAGCATGATCTTACATGTAAGTTACACCTGCTTGTTTTATGTTTGATTTGGCTCTCACAAAGTACTAGTAACTCTAATTGATGAGTAAGTTTTATTCAGCTTTGAGTAAATGCTTACGTTTTGCTTGCTGGAAAAAAAAAAATCGCCACTATGAACAAAAAGCAAGTTATTTTCTGTTACAAATCATTGTAAATAATGTCTGTATTCTGGAGTCTTCAGGGGGATTATAGGATTGGATCTCTCCATGTATCCTGCTGTATCTTTGTTTACTGTATTTTGTCCTGTTGTTTTGATCTCACCTATTAACACTGATGTATAGCACACAAATGTCACTTTCTGTGATGTTTCACTGTTCTATCTGGGGCTACATCTGTAATTTCTCTGAAACATACCCTGGTAGATTCACACATAAGCAGTTGAAAGGAAGGGTGGGAGTCACTTCAGTTGGGTGAGGCAGTATTATTCCGAATTGCATTTTCAAAACAATTACTTGTTTGTTTTGGGAGGGGCCGTTGTTATTTTCATGGTGTTTTTCATCCTCCTCTACTGTGCTTGCAATTTCCAGACAATTTCCAGACGTATTGCTCTGAAAAGAATTGTTTGCACAGTTCCAGCTCACATTGTCATTTAGTGGTTGGATTCAGTAAATGACACAATCTTGTCACAGACTATCAGTAAAATGCTAGCCACTTAAGATTATTTTGTGTATTTGGATTCAGATAATAGTTACTTCTTACTAGCTGTTTCATACAAAGTCACAAGAGAACTAACCTCTGTGACATGAGAAACAGCAGTTTCATGCTTTTCTGATCTTAAAATGTTGGGAAAGGTAATATGGTTACATACGTTAGGGCTTCCTGTAAGATATTATGGATAGTGATATGTGATTATTGGCGTTCTTTGAAGCAATCGGGCTTAAACTTCTTTCAGCAGAGAAAACAAAAACCAAGCGCAGTGGAAATGGAACAAGAAGCTGAAATATAAAGAGGAAAAAAAAATCTCTAAGGAAGTACACTTTCTAAAGATCTTTCATGTTTACATTTCTTTTTTCCTTACTGTGAATAGAGCAGCGTGAATGTGGTAACAGCAGGGCTCGTTTGAAAGTTGTCTAGGGGAGTTCTGCATATGCAGGGCACACAGAATTTACTTTTTAAAGTAGGCTTGTTTCTTCAATGTACCAAATTCCTTATACTTTTATTCAAGTCATTCATCACAGAAGCTCTCCAAATCTTTAGGATTCTGCGTGGAGAGTTACATATGTAGTACCTATTGGAAGTCAGATTCACTTTTGGTTTATACCTGGCGGATTTGAACTGCAGAGAATTAAATTGGAGATTTTGGTCAGATATTTTGCCACATATTCTGTACAGTTATGGTAATTAAATGGTGTTTGGACTATTAAAAAATGTTTCAGCTATTGAAGAAATTACTGACACTCAGCTAGGAATTTCATCCTTCCCCTCTACCCCCAGCTGATATGGGATAATTGACTGTGAGTAAATTCCTAGTTTATTACAGTGTAAGATTATATGATGTAGGTTAAGTCACTTTTGATGAAGATATTTTCAGTTTACACAATTTGGACTCCAGAATAAATGCAGTATTATTTTGTCTCAGTCAAGGATGGGGTTATTTTTAGCCAGGACATTCTTAAACTTCCTGACTTGGTCATTTCTATGTGTCTGGTCATTCCTGTAGGAAGTTTTTCTAGTCATTTTTAGATGCAGTATTGTATTTGTGGCAATTTTGATCTTGCAGATGCAGGAACAACCTACTTCTTTCTTATTTTTTCCTCTACTCTTTTTTCTTTTTTTTTTCCTCTTTATTTTTTCTCAACTAACAACCATGACATTAGCTGCTAGATCTCCCAGTTGTTCTTTCAAAAGCAGGTGGAATAGTCTGGTACAGAGGCACTCAAGGCTCTTCTGTGATGGCCCTTTCCCTAAGTGTAATGACAGTGTAATGGTTGCTACCTAGAGGTTGACTCATCTTCTAATCAACATACAAGAGTTCCTGTCATGACTGCCTCTCCTCACCATATCTGTAGGAAAAAGGGTTGTTGGGAAAAACCTGTGAGCCACCAAAGTAAATTGGGATACGCCACCACCCTGCTGTCTGCCTTTTTATGTGAAGTTTTGAGGAAAGTGAATAGCCAGGAGTCAGAGCGCTGTCCTGGCAGGTCAGACGTGACCCAGGGAACTATTAACCAGCTGATATGGCTTGAAGTCAGCAGGTCTGCTGACTGTAGTCATTATAGACTACAGTCTCCAAAGACTGCACAGCCAAGTAGTTACGTTACGCTCGTGGTCAGTGTTGTGGTGTTTGTATCTGAGTTTTCTGTAATATAAATAGTTTGAAGAAGATCAAGAAATGTCTCAGAGAATTGTAATAACAACTCGTGATTCCATAACCGTTGTTCATAATTTTCTTGTCATCTTTTATATGAATTGCCAGTGCCTGTCTGCCAATTTATTTATATAATTCTTGAAGCAGAGCTAGAATTTTCAACCAAATCAGTGTCCTTGTTCTGTTGTGTTTAATTTACCTGTCACTTAAGTGACTTTGCAGCTTGATATTTTATGTATGTAGTAATTTTCCAGGTTTTACCAAACTTGTTGTTCCAGAATGCTGCACTTGGTGTATTACACCTCAAATGTGTATGCTTTGTGTTTTATAGTCATATTGTTTTCTAATGCTTACATAGGAAAATATTCAACTATTGCCTCTTTGGCTTTCTAGTTTCACAATTTAAAAAATTTTTGCACGCCTACAGATGAGGCTGATTCCCCCACTGTGTCACCTCAGTTCTACATGTGTGGGATACTCTGGATTAGATAGGAGCACTATCAGGAGAGGAGTGAGCTGTTGGACTCAGGAGATGCCCCTTATTTTACGGTCAGCTTTTTAGCACAGATTTGTACTTGAGGGGAAAAACGATATGGAAGTATATATGTATTTACTTAGTAGGAAATTTAGTGTCTGTAATTCTTGCAGCAGAAATACATCACCTTACAACATGTCAAGGAAAGAACAACTGAAGTCCATTTAGGCTCTCAAAATAAAGATAAGTTTCATTTCAGTGACCTTCATTGAAATGAAGTATGTGTTCAGATAAAATGAATTATGTGTACATGTGTTTGCATTTAGTAAAATGATTCTTTAGAAAAAAATGTTGAAACATTTTTTAAAACATACAGGCAATCTCACTGAACTTGCTGATAGTTTTATTTATTTCAATGTGATACTTTGAAAATCTTTATAGGGTTTTAGTAGTGCAGATATTTCTTATAAATACATACAGTATAAATCCATCAAATACCATTGTATTTGAGTGAAAGATATAAAAAATAGCAATAAGGCAGCCCTCCTCTGGACATCAGAAGAGAACCCAAGTATTGCCTAAAGCAGTTAGTGGAACAGGCTTGTAGAAGTTGATGAAGACGCCCTTTACAAAATGACACTGCCCAGAAGCATGATCAGGGACCGGGGTGAATTGTTTGAGTGATCACACAAAGCAGGAAACTGTTTGAACTGATGTTTTTTTCTGGTATTTATACAGTTCTGAGTTTCCACTGAGACTCTTCCAACTAATATGCCTGTACTTACAATATGACTGCAAAAAGGATGTCACATTCTTCTACTACTGTAGAAGAGTAGTAATTTACTGGTGGAAATGGTAAGAAAATAAAGAATTATTATGTGTGGAATGGAGTGCTACCCAGAATAATTCTCTTCCGCGTAGCATCTGTTTCCCATTCTGCTTTGGAGCTGAGGTATGTAGGTCCTGTTCTGCATAAACATAAATATTTACTTGAAATCACATTTCCAGGAATTGTGTCATAGTAAGCAGGAAAGCAAGCCAACTACATTTTACAGCATAAAATTTTTCTGACTCATGTGGGTTTTATTCTAATTCTTGAATAGACTTGAAAATATTTCCATTACCAGTAAGCTCTTATACCATACTATGTCCTTTTTAAAAGTGCATCATGAAGATGTACTCCATGAGTGTTACAGGTAACACTTGTTCCCAACAATAACAAAATCACAGGGGAAGCTTTCTCTTCATATGCTATTTCTATCCCTAAAATTCTAAGCCAATCTTCTATCATCTTCCTCTTATCTTTCATTGTGATAGGTTCACCTTGAGTGCTCTATTCTGTCTTAACAGCTGATGTTTAACCTTTGTTCTAGATGACTCTTCTGTATCTAATTAGCTTGGTCTTTAAAACAAACCCCCAAAAAAATATAAAAAAGCCATATGAAGCATGTTACAAAATCCCTCCTACTGCCTTATTGTTCTTTCTCCCCGGCTTCCTCATTTTGTTGTCTGAAGTTATTCTGTATTACTCCCTTTTTTGAATTACCCTTTACAGAATCCTTTCTGATCTCCTGGTTACCACAGTTGTCTTGGTTTCTTTATTACATACATGATTATCTATTCCCTTACGGTATTGGGGCTTTTGGAGTATCACACTTGTCATTTGCAAGCTCCTGTAATTACTAGCCATTCCAGAGTGTTTTGTTTGCTCCCTAATTTTGTTGACTAGTTTTTCAACAATGCAGAGTTTCTGTTTACTCTCACTTCATTAGTTTTGAACCTTTCCAATTTTGAAATCTATGATTGTCATTATATCAAGGCTACTAGTGCTTGCGGTACTTTCCCCTCACCTTTCACATTCTGTAGTCACAGTGTATATACCCTCCTGTTATTCCTCTGCCATTCCTTGGTGCCTATATACTGTGTTCCCTATTTATTTTATTTTACCTCATCCTCATGCTCTTGAGATAGCTTGACTTTGTGAATTTACGTGGGAGAATCTCAGAATTCTGTCTAGGGGTGACTTGTGCCATGGTCCTCTTCCTTTTTTTCCAAAAGCAAAAGCTTCAAACTAGCAAAACCATAGCTTTCACTCTGTCACAGTCTAAAATTAGGTTTTATTTTCTTGATATGCCACGTATTGCAGCATAGTGCTCAAACAAAGTGTTTGGCTTTTTGCTGTTGTTCTGTTTAAAGAGGTTTTAGAAGGGAAGCATCAGATTCAGAAATGAGATAAACAAAAGCTCAGACCTTGTCACAGGCTTACAGGCTCGCTGATTATTCAAAACGGACAAAGAAGGGTTGGCTGTTTTAAGGTTCAAGAACTTCTTGGACTAGAACTAGATTTTTGACTGTCATGGAAGACTTAAATTTGCTTCAAGGATGAGTCCATTCAAAAGTTGTTTTTTTCTTGTGTATATGCAGGGAAAAAGATACTCAGAGTCCTCAATTGGCCCAGGTCAGTTCTCTCGTACACACAATGCTCTGTGATTTATTTTTATATATACATTTATATAAAATGCCTTTTCTGTTTGTCAGTAGCTTTTGTTTCCCTGCTGCATTTTTACGTTATTTTCACCACTAGATATTTTCAGCCTCTCTTCTTTAATTATATTATCTCTACTAAAAAAGAAATTCGTCAGCATTGAAATTTCAAACCCACAGAAACCAAGTGGATTTGAAATTAGAGAAGTTGTATTTATTTTCCTTGACCTTTTGGTTGTGCTGAGTTTACTCGTAGGGATGAGGTCGTGGCAGCTTTCCAGTCTTGGTCCTGGTGTGTGCAGGGCCCTCTCCTGTGCTGTTGCAGCATCCAAAGAAGATGATTTGATCCAGGAGGGTTTCTGATGGGTCATTTCTGTTGGATGGACATCACTTTTGTAGCCCCTTTAATGAGCCTATATTAAAGACTGCAAAATAAAAAAAACTTTGTGTGAAAATTAATGGTGTTTCATATTAATCGCTAAAACAATCCCACTCTTTTGGTAGTCTAAATGTGTTCTGTTCTGCTGCATCATTGTTAGAACTATTTGAACCCTATTTAAACATCTTGATATTATCAGAGAAGCACATCTCCAATTGCCTCCTCTCACTTTTTTGATAGTGTGTGACATGATGTGTTATGAGATTGTACCTGGAGAGATATTGTTCCTTATAGCCACCGTATAGCTTAGCGAAGGTCACATGCAGAAAGGTATTGGGCTACCTAAGTTTAAGATTTTTGCCTACTTAGCGTCTGTCTTGGTGTTTTTCTGTGCTTATTACAGCAAACTTCTCTCTGCTTTTTAGCTGTCATAATCAATTTTTTGGTCAGTCTGAAAGTGTTTGTCTTTTTTTATATTTTCATGCATAAACATTGGTAGTTCTCTGTAGAATGTTTATTTAGTTCATAACTGAATGCTTGGCAAAACCAGTCATTTTAGTAACCCGAACAATGATAAAGAAACCATCAGAAACTTGCGATGTGGCAGTTATTTTGCATGAAAGAATTAGTAAGTGAGCACAAAAGTGAAAGAGAGGATGCTCATCTATTATCTGCTTTGTGCTGCTACAAGTCAGCCTAGTTTGTACAGCTTCCATCTCCTGAAAATATTGTTATTCTGTTGCTATCCTGTCTGATTCCTTTTTTTTCCCTCTGCATAATTATCTCATAGTATCCAGTATTCCATCTCTTTGCTCTTTCTTGCATGCAGAACATGTTTCCCACAATCTGTTCACTTCTTCCCGAGTGTCTTTCTTAAAGGAATCAGTTTACATTGACACTGAGTAGACAGTAGAAGAGTCCTGCTGGGTGCCCTCGCTATAACCTGATTTCCTCCCTATTTGTTCCATGGGAAATGGTTACCTGCAGTGTTTAAACACACTTTTAGACTGCTGATTCAGAACTAAACAACTTAAAAAGCATACAGAAATGAGATTTGCAGGATCATTTGGAACGTTAAGGCTTTTGCTGAAAGCATTTTCAGACAGCAGTAGTCGTAGTTATTCTTACAGAGTGGCAGAAAGTTTGGAACAGGGAAATTAAATTCTTGATTTTCCTAGTCATGCCTTAGTATTACCTCTGTGTGTGTAGTAAAATTGAATTAATTATACCTCTGTCTCCTGCCAGTTGTGTTTTGTCAAGCTTTGGTATATTTTGCTTGACCAGATGGTTTCAAATATTAATTTAAAACACTTCTCAGGATATGGACATCTCAGTGGTTTTTGCAGGAACTGTGGAGAAGCTGACAGTTCTGGGTCTAGCTCAGGTACATAGGAGTCTTTCTTGATATAAAAGACAAACAAATAAGCAAAAAACCTCCCACTAACTGGCATTTAGCAGCCTGTGAGAAATTATCTTGGACTCCCTTAGTCAATCCTGAAAGAAAGCTATATACCCAGATGATTTGCTGTTGCTATTAATCTGCATCTAGGTTAACAGTCACTTCAGGATTAATTTTTTTTTTTTGCAAACCTGGTGTGCTGTGGTCTTTCAAATAAAGGTTAGTTCATCCCACCATAATATAGGGCTGTACTACACAGGTGTA
This sequence comes from Gallinago jamesoni, assembly GCA_025769975.1. NCBI lineage: Eukaryota > Metazoa > Chordata > Aves > Charadriiformes > Scolopacidae > Gallinago > Gallinago jamesoni. Next base: position 18,295,180 of record JAOQGH010000062.1, on the reverse strand, counting down.
ACAAATAAACTTTGTCCAAATTAGAATTTAATTTATGATTTTGAAATATCTCAGAGTGAAAAGTGTGACATAAATATAAAATACTGTCTGCTCTTATAAATCTTACCTACTGTAGCTGGGATATCCTAGAAGCCCCTAGAAAAGCAGTAGAGTTCAGTTAGCCAGGTGTAAAAACTTGAGAAATGCGTTATTTTATCAGGATAAATAGACTGTGAGTGCTAAATCACAGAAATGGTGAGCACTTTTTTGGATTTTGTATTATTTAATGGACTAGTATATTTGTCTAATCAGTGATATCAGGACTGTGTTCCTTGTGCAAGGTGTAAATACACATCAGGAATGACTCCTATCAGTAATCTGGTTTTGGATAAAATATATGCACATTACTGAGACATAGTTATATGGTGCCTCCAGCTCTGATGTGTCCTATTTAAATCCCTACAAGTCCAGCAGAAGTCAAAATGGATCCAAAAGCAAACTGACAGAGAGGAGAAAAGGAATTGCAACTCCCTTTTTAATGTTGAAGAACAGATATTTGCCCGGACGTGTACTTGACCTGTTTGTTCAGCTGAAGAGCAACCAGTGCTTTGTCCAATAAGGTATTACAGCTTTATTTCAAGAGAGCTATTTATCAAAACCTATGGGGTCTGTAATCCATCTAGTTTTCAGCATCCCGGCATTTTAGTACCTTCCACTGATTCTCAGTGCTTATTTGTAACTTGTTTAGGACCTTGATCCTGATCCTTAAGCCATCAGCCCTTCTGCTACTACTTAGCTACTATATTATTTCCCTACATGGCCCACCAAGGTGTCTGTGCTTTTTTTCTGGAAAAAGCTCATACAGTCAACATGGAACGTATTGGAACCAGAAAGGAAGAGCCTGTCTACCTCTTCCTTTGCAACAAATACCTCCCAGCAGGTCTTATTAACTTGAGCTTAACGTCACTGTGGCTTTTCCACAGCTCACAACCAGTGAGCTCACGTCCCTCTGCAAAAGACTCTACAGATGTATCTAACTACGACTTTATGAGGGTATTTAGCCTTACAGATTTGAAGCTCTGTGGTATCATTTGGCACAGCTCTTCCTCCCCATGAAGGTTTCCAACTCCAATTAGGGCTATATGTACTCGTGCTTGAGACTTGCACAGCAGAATGGAAAAATGAGGGAAGAAAACAAAGATCACAGGAAAATTATATCCCTGCTTCTTTCTCTCTCTTTATTTGAATCCATTAAATTTTCAGTGTTTTCAGAAACTTCATCATATTTTGTTGCTCTCATGCTATCTTGAGTTCTAGGCGCCTCTGTGCTTTTACTGCCTTTCAGAAAATTGAATTCCTGGAAGGAATTTTTGATAGCATTAAAAGCACCCACAGAAGGAATGGGTTTGTGCATCCATTCTCTACCTTATGCATACCAAAAGGCAGGAGGTTCTTCACTTACAAAAGCTGCTTTTTTTTAGATAAATTTCACAATAAACAGTACCCCTCATATAGCAAATACTAGTGCAAATACCTGTGTGAAGTATTCTGTGCAGGCATCACATCAGTGACAGCTATTGTACATTATGTATCTAAAGCCTTTGTCATGCATTTGGGAGGAGCAGATATGCAGCTGATGTACAGTCCAATCTATACCTGCATAACACAGAGAAACTTCATTTAGGACATTTCAGATATACACGCATTCACAGGAAAAATGTGCTATTATTGTAATATATGGCAGAAATAACTGCATTGTCAAGCTATCATTGTTCACCTATAACAAAGGGATTTTGAGAAACTGGGGATGAATTCTGAGTACGAAGAAGCAGCTGAATATTAGAATGAAATAAAAGGGAAATTTTTCTTCAGATTCTTCCACTTGTATGGAAGAATCTTTTAATAATATATAATATTAAATGTAGGGATTTCTCAGTGCAAATTACGGAATAATCTTATAGAGAATAATATAAAAACTTGCAAGTGATGCAGTTTGGGTTAAATTGTGTATCTAAACTAACAATTGTGTCTGAACACTGGAAGTGCCCTTTGAGTTTGTTGCGCATGCCTTGGATTTCATATAGTAGTCTCAACAAACAGCATTTAGAGGATTTGGCCATCTGTGGCCCTTTGATTCAGATGGATCGCTCTGAGTGATACCAAATTTTGCCTCTTGGACTTTGTATGATATTGTTGCTGGTGTAATAAATCTCCCTGTTAAGAAAGCACATGTACTGTAACGAGGACTAAGAAAGATATTCAGGCAATGGTGGTTGCAGTCAGTGCCTGTCTTCCAAAACAGCCCAATGTAAAAAAAACCTCCAGCGATAAAAGGGAAATATGTTCCAGATTTCTGTGAGATGGTTTATTGCCTGTAACTTCTGTATAGGTGTTTCTGTGGACTCAGGTAATTATTTATAAACTAGAACTGTATTTTTGCCTTGGGAAGCTCAATCTGGCAGAACATTCTGCAGAGTAGAGGGATTATAGAGAGTGGTAACTAATCAGTTATTTATTAGCATTTTAAAATTCCATCATAATTTTTATTCCTTGGAACTTTGGAAACAAATAATTTCCATATTGTTTCACTTCTTGTTTTGACATAGAATAATTCACCCTTGAGATATTTGCTCTCACTTATTTTATGTAGAAGAACAATAACACATTGTATCACAAAATGACCTAGACAAAAGCAGGGCTTAAAACAGGCCTTATAAGTAAATGAGAGTTTGAGTCAGATCTAGAAGAAATGGAAATGAGTCCTTTATGTCTGCAACATAAAGACATTCCTGGAAAGTGGAAAGTTACCATCCTTTGGAAGTCATTCAGCACGCAGTTGAATCTGGCCCTCTCTCAACCTAACCATATTACCCCATTTTAGATCCATGTCCTGCAGGATGCACAGGCTGGTATGAATTTTACATGTACCAATCCCAATAGTTTCCCTTTGAGCGTGCCAAAGGTACACAGTGTGTATAGATGAAATGCCAGGACTAAACTTTGAAAGTAACAAATGTGAATAAATAAAAATAAAGCGTAGCACCAAACATAAATAAAGTAATAGATAAAAATTAGTAAAAATAGACTTCAAAAATGTGTCAAATAATACTCTGGTGTTATGCAGTTATCTAGGGATCTAACACATTTTGACAGTGTATCAGTCTATGTATGCAAAGCCAAACATTTTATTAAAACAAAATATATCAGTTTTTAAAACATGCTATGTATTCTGTTCCCTGAAGAACCCTTCAAGAAAGATGCTCACTGAATTTTGTGCAAGTTGATGAATGATTGGAGCTAACAAAGCAGAAATACAATTTTCAACAGGTTAGGCTTAGTTTGATCAACAGTGCACTCCAGTACACCGCTTGTATAACCATGCATCTAGCTTTGTATGTCAAACAAATGCATATTTGTGTATTATAGAGGAAAATACCGTATGGTGGGTTTAATGAAGTATTGTATTAGTATTTCTGTGTGTATTTTTTACTGTATGAAAATCACAGAGAAGAAACTCAACAAAATGTCCATCACAGAGACAGATTTTAGGCTTTATGAACAGACCCCAAGACATGTCTTCATGGAGGAAAATGGCGTCAGTTATCAAGTGAGGGAATATTCTACTTTGTCAGGCATTGACAAAGCAAGTTGCTGTTCCAGCGTGTTTGTCCTGACAAGTTATCAGTGTGCAATGCCTACACTTTTGTCCCTAGCATGAATATCGCTGTAAAAGACAATATGGAAGCCTAAGTGCTACTCGTTACCATTTGAGCTTCTTGCTGCTGAGTTCTCTGTGAATATGTGCATGCTGATTCTTATTTCTTTGCTGAGTCTAAGCTCAACTGGAAGAGTACTCAGACTATTAGAACTTGAAATGTTTTCTCTAGTTTCCCTTCCAAAAGTGCCTGTGGCAGCAGAATGCTGTTGGAGAGCCCATGCATGCCAAGTGGAGAGTACAGCCACCACAGGTAGTTGGACATCAAGCCGTGCAGAAGCTTCTTACAAATATTTGAATGAAATCACAAAATCACCTAGGTTGGAAGGGACCTTTTAAGATCATCTAGTCCAACCAATAAAAAAAAAACCAACAAAAAAACCAAAACAAACAAAAAAACCCCACAAAAAAAACACTACCCACACCACACAAAACACCACCCAACATTAATGCATATCCCCAAGTGCCATGTCAACTCGTCTCTTGAATACCTCCAGGGATGGTGCCTCAACCACCTCCCTGGGCAGCCCATTCCAATGCCTG
>JAOQGH010000062.1:18262587-18282168 GCA_025769975.1 Gallinago jamesoni | reverse complement strand
ACCACTTTGGGCTGTGCTCCTTTCCATCCCAATCACGTGGTTGGATACTCACCGAACAACCCGGCTTTATGAATATCTTATATATCTGAGCTGAGCTGTTCAACAGGCTGTTCTGGTGGGGTTGGCACCAGGGTTTTCATTTTTCACTAGAACTTCTCACTCTCAGCTGTCATGCTAGATTAGTAAAGCTAGTGGAGGCAGGATCAGCAGGTGTAGCCTTGCATGGCAAAGCTCAAAAGAATTACTGTCTAAGTTCAGCCACCGGATCAAAAACCAGTAAAATACCCTTTGGAGGTTTGTGCCTTGAGTTTCAGCATGTGCTCATCCTAAATTTGAGCTTATTGAGCAACCTGGTCTAGTGGGAGGTGTCCCTGCCCATGGCAGGGGGTTGGAACTAGGTGGTCTTTAAGGTCCCTTCTAACCCAAACCGTTCCATGTTATCAGGAGGCCATTCCATTGCAGCATTTGCTGTGCCTCAGGGCTGCAATGCTGTAAAAGCACGTAGTGACCGCTGTGTTTCAGGATGTGGTTTTGGGGTTGGGATGTCGGAGGCAACACGAAAGATTTGGTGGCATTTAATAAGCTGGGCAGGGACTTGGGTTTCCAGGCTTTGTGGAGAAAAACAGCCCTTTAGTATTCACTAAGCAGAGATAGTCAAAGCAGGCAATGGCTTTATACTCATTTATGCGTGATGTATCTCTGTACATCTTTGTAAAGTCATCTTCTAAGAAAATAATGCATGTGGCAAAAAGCCAGCCGGGGAGCAGCCAGAGGAAAAGTAACTGAAGCTCTTTGATTCCCAAGCATGAATATTCTAAGCAGACAGATACATGTTAACTTTACCTGCTACCTTTAGCACATGCATTTTGTTTAAACTTGGTGCTGTGCAGAAAACATTAGATGCTTTTGACACTCCTGCTGCCCACATTACTTTTAACAACTCAGCTGTGGAAGCTTTCTCAGAGCCTTGGGGTGTTGTACTTCAGTATGTTCCTTCTTCTCAACTTCTCCTTTTTTTAAACAAGTTTAATGAAACACATATTTAATTAGCAACACATTAATGAATAAATACAAACAGATATGCCCCTGTACACAACGCTATTGAAGAAGAATATCAGTGTGAATATTAAAAATTAAAGCCGACATTACAAAAGGCAAATATGTTGAATAAATAATGGCTGCTACTATTTACAAAGCACACAAAACAAGAAGGGAACCTCCCTTGTTCAAAATGAGGAGATTGGAAGAGAAGTACAGAAAAGCTGGAAGTATCTGCAATGGAATTTTTATTGTTTGCATTTTTTTTCTTTCTTTCATTCCATCCCTTTGGGACACGGTCTAGTTCTTTTTATTACTCTTGTGAATGTGTCGAGCAACTGGCAACAGAGTGGCTCACAGCTTAGGTGGAGGATGGCAGGGGATGAAAAGGCAGTGCTGCTTCCAGCTCGTGAGCGGCTCCTCGCAGCCATGTTACGGCTTTGAGCAGAACAGTGGCTTCCCTCTTGCAGGCGTTTCTGTTCTTAGTATGTGTGCGTAGACATTTAAGAATCTTTGAGGCTTTTTGGCAAAGAAGAAAGTACAGACTCAAGCTATTTTTGTATCACATTAATATCCTTGTTCCTTTTAGTTTCACCTATTTTCAGTGTCTTCAATTCCTGTCCTAAACTCTGTGCAGTGACACCGTGCACTGTTTGATTTTGTGTGCTTCATAGGTATGACTAAGTTTCAGTGGTAGATCAGGCAGTTTCTTCATCTGGCTGAATTCAGATGTATTTATCAAATAAAACTACTCCTGTAATTTCAGTACAGATAAAACAATTATCATTCTGCAAGATATAGGCTATAATTTCTAAAGAATTTGAGAAAACTCCGGAGGGAAATATGTGGCAGAAGTATCAGCTGTTTGCTAGGATTTATAGGAGTAATTTTTTATCACATATATTTCCTGCTACGATACTGAGGTTGAGTGTAATGATAAATGCATAATGCAGGGCCTTGCATAATGCACCCTTAAGTATTTAAAGATATTCCTGTAGGATCCTGACCACCCGTTTCTAAGTTCTTAGTAAAATTTTGTATCTTGTATCACATTTTTTTAATCTTGAATTTTAAAAACCTTCTCTTTCAGTCTTTCATAATTATGATCTGTACTCTGCCAGCTTGTGTCTAACCAAACTCTTTGCCTTAGGGATTTGAGGATGTTGAATAAGTAGTGCTGTGGAGCAGCAACACATTTTCTCTTAAGATTCAAACATAAAAATAAAAACTAATGATCAAGAGGTAGTCTCACACAGACCTTAAGTATTCTGTAATGATATACAGACATATTTCTCCTTTTCAAAACAAAAATATATCCAAAACTGAACCCAGCACTCATCTTTTGAAAGTGCTGTTTATTATTCATTGTTAACGGATAAATGAAAAGCTGTGTTTGTAATAGCTACATATCTCATACATTCAAGCATATATTCAGTATTTATTCCCATCACCCTCTTTCATCCGTGTAAGCAGGAGAAGCCTTTCATGACAAAGGTATGGATCAACAAGAACCAGCAAAGGTTGTTCATACAGTAATATTACAAGGCAGTCGAAGTGTATAACTCACACTGTGGGCTGAGGCATTTACTTCCATCACACTACACATACATGAAGAGCTCCAAATTGCAGCTGGCTTTGTATACAGTGCAGGGAGTTGTCTAATCTTCCCCATGCTGGAGGCACAGCATCTGCATCATCAGGCTGCCAAGTGATGGCATTTGTGCCACCAGCTCTGCTCTCCCTGCTCTGCCCCCTCTGCTTGTCTTGCTGGGGTTGGTGGTGAGACCACAGCAATGTGCTGTCACTGCGGGGAAGGGAAAAACACCTTCCTGGGCTTTATGTCCACTCTTACCTGACCCCAGCAGGATAAAAAGGAAGCAATTCCTACCTAGGTTTGTGGCTCTGATGGCTCCTGCTGTTGTATTTGGATGCAGTAAGCTAGTCTAGAAGAGATGTTTCTGTAGGGATAAGTTTATGTGAAGGTATAAATTAGAGGAGAGATGCTTTCCTTAGTGCAAGACCAAAGGGAAGGGCATGGAGGTAAAATTCAGCTTTGATTGCATTGCTGATGAGTCCTGAGCTGCCTCTGTTCTAAATCTAGTCTGGAGATTGGTGATGAAGACTGGTGTCTGTTGATCTTGCTTCCTGTCTGTTCAGGGTTTGTCATTTTTGTTTTTCTCTTTAATAGGAAATTTTCTTGAAAGATAATTAAAAATCTTGTAATAGATTTTGGAACTACTGTGCTCTTACTCTTTGCCTGCAAGAACTGCAGAGTTAGACCACAGCTGAAGCCTTAAAATCTGACTTGTACATCCATAGAGCAGTACTGCTTGTGAACAGTGTGATACAGCCACTGTGGGAGTGGAGATCATTCTGAGGATCACAGTAGTGAGGGAGCTCATCTGTGAGACTGTGTCTTTATCAAGCTCAGGTCTACGCTGTTAAAAATTCTCGAGATTGCCTGTCCTTTTAATGAACTGTAAGTTCACTTTCAAAATGATACTAAAAAATGATTCAAAGTGTGTCTGAACAAAATACGGAAACTCTCATTCTGTATATTTACTAAAGTGGTCAGAATGCCATGTGAAAAAGAAAATAAATAAGGGAATACTTTATTATTTCTTAGATGTGGCATAGTTGAAGGGCATTCGAATAAAAATATATGTGCTGAAAAGAAATATGACAAAAATATTCTTCTAAAAGCTCCTTGAGGAATATCAAATGGATCCACTGATTCAAATGTGAACATCGTTTTCACATTGGTGGTCCATTAGTCCATCTTTTTCAATGAACCTGAAGATAAGACATTGCAAATGCAGTCTGGACACGCTTTCCCCTCATCTTCTGTTACTAAGCAACTTCAGTGAAAATGGAAAGATGAACTCACTGGTATTGATGTGGTGGGTAGAAACACATCCAGGCTGCAAACCCGCCCGTTGCCTGTGGAAGAGAGAAAAACAATCATTTGGATTAACAATAAAAGCCCCAATCAAACCAAACCGAGCTATGATGCACGCTTCTCTGCTGTTTCCTTTCATTTTTGTTTAAAAAAGTAAGACAAATCCAGGGAAAATTACAGTCTAACACTTCTCCAATATCCTTGCTACTTCAGAGAGAGGGTAGATGAAAATCTGTGACGTGATGTGTGTGTTGAGAAATGCCCGGTGTAGCAACCTGTCACCTCTACGCTGCTGCCACAGTTATGCTGCCAGTGCACTGAGATGTTTACTCCAAATTGTGCAGGTTATTCAGTTTATCTGATCATCAGGAAAAGGTTTTAGCAGCAGCAAATCACAATTCTAAAAGACCATGATGGGTGTGGAAAGTAAACTATTGCTGTTGCCAGAGGAGAACGGGAAGGGAAGAGTAAAATGGCTCAGTATAGGATTGGAAACTTTTAAGACGTAGTAGTTTACAGCTCACAAGTCAGCCTGAAAGCCTGGCTAAGAGAATTGGGAGGTAAATACAAGCATTCCCTGCAGTGCTTTATAGTTTCACTTTAGAAGGACTGGGGAGAAACAGAAAGATACTAAATGAATTGAGAACTTTAATCAAAAGGACTAAAAAAGAGATAAGCTGACTAGAGAAAAAAAAATGCAGGTTAGCAAACAAAGAACAAAGGGAGTGTTTGAATACAATTACCAAGAAATAAGGAATAGAAATAGGGCACTCATGCAGACAGGGAACAGGGAGGGAAGGTTGAGCAAGGCAGGATTTTTTGAAGATCCATATGGAGTTGTGCAGAAGGTATTGGAGGGAAAAAGGATGCAGAAGTTCACTGTCTCTGAGAACCTAATTGAAGTGATGGATGGAAATTGGGTCTGAAAAAAATAACAAAACCCTCATTCTCTTCCTCCCAATTTTCCTTCTCTTCCTTTAATATTTATGTGTGTTATTAAAGAAACATTTCTGGAAGGCACTAAGAGCAGAAGCTGTAAATATTCCTGCAGATACTACCTTGCTCTAGCAAAATGTTCAGCATTTGAGACTGGCTTCCTCCAAACACAGGAACAGTGGCTGTAAACTGCAAATGACAATTGGAAGATACGTGAGAAAGGCCAAACTCAGATAAATGACAGTGCAAGCAAGGTAATAAAGGAGACATATGAGAGGGCAATGAGAAAAAGCACTATCTGTCTGACTGGGAAGGGGGGAAACAGGAGGGGTAGCATCGCAGTATATAGCAACCTGCCACGGTCAGGAGTTGACATCACCAGCAAATGAACGGGTGAGTCTCCAAAGCTGCAAGGGACTGATCTTACCTCCCTCCAGCTGACACCCCGGGGACTCATGTGTTCTTGCTTGTAGTTTGGCAATAGGAGCATGGTTTGTCATGCTAAGGGAAACACACAAAACCCACCTTTCTGAACTGAAGAGTAAATAGGGTATTGACAGTCTGTTCTTAGAGAAAACATCTTCCAGAGTGGCATCAAAAAGCTGTTAAATGGATTTGGTTTGTATCTTAAAGCTGTGGTTTGACAAACGTTTCTTTTGGTGGCAGTACTGGCTTAAGCAGTTTGTATCCACCTCTGTGCCACCCTGTCCCTCATGGCCCTAAACTGCTCAGGGGTGCGGGTGGTGAACCAGATCAGTGACATGATGCACTGTCACTGAAAGTCATGCAGAAAAGTGTTTATTTTTAATCTGGACCCATACCTTGATCCAGTTCGGAATACAGTGCCAAACATGATTGTACTGGTCCAACAGGTACTGGGAACAGGGGAAGGTGGAGCATCGCAAGGTGAGGGTCACCTTAAGCTGGCAGTGGCACAACAAGAAAATGTTTATGTACAACACTGGTCTTCTGATTGGAAAGAAGAATGGAATTTGGTTCATTTAATTTGCAAGTGGGTGGTAAGTAGACACAGATGTACCAGTATATCTAAAGCCTGGAAGAAAATAATGTTCTCATATTGGTACCCTAAGTAGGAGCAGAAATAAATGGATTGAAAGCCTGATTTGGGACTTTACAATAATTTAAATGTTTCCATGTAATAAATCCTTAATAGCTCTATGAGGGACACATTTTGTTTCTATCATGAAACTTCTCTCTGTTGACCTGCTGTTGGATGTTGAGGAGTTAAAAATATGCATTTCATTGTAAACCTCATATTAACAACTGTTCTTTCATACTAAGTAGGGGAGTAGTTACACATTGATCAATTTTACGATAGTTGAAGAAGTCAGACTTTTCATCACTGAGTCAGAGAGGTCTGACTTAGAAAAAATTTAAATAAAGATTTCCCTGAGCCTTGTTGCAGATGCAGACGTAGGCTGGTGGGTGGAAGAGAAGTGTGTCAGGTCTCAAGAGCAGTGAGTACAAGCGTTGCCCCCAAAATAATCTTTAGAAGAGTTTCTTTTGACCCAGGACCTGAATGGTAAGATGGCTTGGGTTTCTGAACAAGAAACTCTTGATCATTTTTAGGATTCTTTTTTTTTCTCCCCATTTGGTTTTACAGAAGGAGAATTTTATCTGTACTCTCTCTCTGTACACTGACTTGTTCCAGAAATATACCTGTACAAGCAACTCTGTCTCCCAATGGAAACAATTCAGTGAAGCCCAAAGTACTGGGTACCTTCCAGGGTCAGTATTTTGTGATGGGCTTTTTGACATACTTTATTTGAGAGGCAAGAATGTTTGCTTGCTTCCCAAGGATAAGTGCATTCTTCACACGATGGGGAATTCTCAATTGTGCTTCTTTCTCTGCAGTGACTCTTAAGATATTGATACTTTGGTATTCTGAATCAGGGTTATAACGTGCTGCAGGATTATTTCTTAATGAAACGTGCACGATGGCCACAATGCCTTCTAGCAGGTGGCTTTTCTGGCAGACCTGATTTAGCTTGTACAACTTGGTTTGTTTTTCTCCTTCCATAAACTCACCCTTGTAACGGCCACAAACATTCAATTTCTTACTCACCAGGTAGGCTTAATTCACATGCAGGCTGTCTGCCAAGGATTAGAGCTTGCAGTTGGCCAGGCAGAATTTTAATTCAGGCTTTTTTGGTCACCTAGGAAAACTGGTGGTAACACCAAGAAAAATGAACAAATTTCTGGCAAAATGGAAATTCACAGTATTTCAAAAACCAATATATAAAACAGTATATAAAATGACAACATAAAAAAGCTACAACAATCCCCTGAGGATGCCCTATGTCTAGTTTGGAAGAGAAAAATGGTTAAAATCTAGTAAATACCAGATTATTTGATTCATTGCAAGTAGTTGAAAATTTCATTAATCAGGAAGGATAGCTGTTCTGAAATATCATCGTTTCAGTGAGCGAGCCTGTGGCTGTTTGTTTGTTTGCGTGTTTTTTTAATCAAACACACAAAGTTGGGTGAAACAAATAGATTAAGAAGAAAGAAATGAACAATGAAATTATTAATAGGCTAACAGCAGGCCCGCCACTTTGGACGAGCCACACTCGTACTCTGCAGGTGTCAGATGATCTGATTTAGGCATCCAGTAGGTGATTCTTCATTACTCCTCTAACCTGCTGAATCAATTAGCTCTCTCATTAGTGGTTTTACCATCATATTCATCTCTCAGAGAGGCTCTATTGCCATTGCAGCTTTTTTAAAGGACATTAATTGCGTCTACCCTAACTGCTGCATTGAGTGGTTGTTGCTTTAGCCAGGGAGAGGTGGCAGTCTCTCCCTGGCCCTGGTGTGTGCTCCCCAGCTTCTCCCCACTGACTTTTGGTGGAGCAGCTGTGAGTAGCTTATGTTCAGTGTCGTCATTACTGCTACTAGTAAAATAATATGAAGATACTCTGATTTTGAGTACTGTTTTCATCTTCATGGGTCTCAGAATAAAGTATATTGAGCATATCTTTACCTTTTAGTATTGTTTTGGGTTTTTTTTTTTTTCAAAGAAAGTTACTTTGTACCGTAGGATACACATGGTTTACAAAGAGGTGGTCTTTCTGTAGTTTCTTGTAAAGTGTCCTGGAAGATATTACCTGCAGTCTTTCTTCCCCTTTATGTTTTACTGTGTTGCTTGGACCCACTTTTCTGCCATCCATCTTCTTGAAGGACCAGGAATTTCTTATTTTGCTCTAGGACAGGAATTTCTGAGTTTGCTCTCTTTACTTGGAGGATACTAGACTAAAAATCTGGTTACAATCATGGTTTGGTGATTGTTCATGAAACTAGCAGAATAATGGGGGTGAGAAAGGCACAGAGGGAAGAGGAAACTCTGCCTGTATTTCACTCACTAGAAAGAAAAGTGCAAAATTGTCTGGAGCAGTGGCAGAGGCACGCTGAGCAGGCTGATGAGGGCTAAGGATCTGCAGGGTCCGACCTCAGCTGGAGGTGAGGACAGGGCCAGTTGAACACTGGCCAGGTCTGGTGTGGTGATTGTGTAGAACCCCTTGAGTACACTCTGTGTGAGGAAGCCCTGTGTTCTTCAGCTCCTCCTGTGTTCTTCAGCTCCAAGGCTAATGTCACTAACCAGTCCCTAGACCAGAGCTGGCCAACGTCTGCTGGTGCAGTTCTGGCATGATACTGCCAAGGAAGACATGGCATTCATTAGCTTTACTGCTCTTGGATCTGAAGTTCTGTATTCACCCACAGCACTGTGTTTCGCCACTTAGAGGTATCTTTTGAGTTATTTCATTTTAATCAGTGACATTATGATGATAGCAAGGGAAAATGAGGGCAGTCACCCCCAGTTGGTATAGACATATTGTCCTATCTACTGAGACAACACTTCTGAACTTGAGAGAGGGAGAGGGATTTCACTGGGAGTTGTGCCTGAGTGAGCAGGACAGAATTGGGCCACCATTTGTAAACAGGAGAAAAATTGAAGGAAACACCTGCTTTAGTTTTCGGAGAAAGATTAGTGTTTGTGATGGACATGTTTTTGCAAGGTTAGTCTGGCAGGTCTCTGCAGACAACACCGTCCTCCCCTCTGTCCTTTACATTTTCTGTAAGTATTTCAAATGAGTTTGAATGTCTCAGAGGAACTGAACACTCAGGAGCAAAAAAACATTCTCCTGCAGATCAGTAATGACTAAAATAGCTTAGATCTGAGAATAAAGAGCAGCCTGCAGTTTGTAACCAGGACTAGCTGACTAATGCTGGAGCTGGAGCAAGGATAACAAGTACATGTGGTCATTGGGGGGGAAGCAAGAAATCACCATGCACCAATACATGTTTTCAAGCTCTATTTCGGGATTGTCAAGAGTTTCACTCTTAGCAGCCTAGGCATGTCTATTGATTTGCATGCTGTGGTTTCTGCTTGACAGATATGCTGTAGATTTTGGAATACTTGCAGCTTAAAAGAAAACTCAGCAGCCAAGGAAAGCAATTCGAGTACTCATCTCGCTTTAGTCTTCTCAGGCACAGTTACTATCACAAGAGGAAGAAAGAGAAATAATGATATCAAATCAATAGAGAGAGAATGAGTCAAAAGAAGATTGTAGTGTATGAGGATATAAGAGAAAGGAAAACAAGCTGGGAAATGTGCTGCAGCTTATGGGAAATGGGTTGGACCAAATCCTGATGCTCTCTGAATTGGTATGAAGATAGCAGGCAGGATTTGGCCCTTGATGATTATAATTCCCTCTTCTCGGCAATTTACTGAAGCTTTCAGTGAAATTATTGCTCAGAAATAAAGACGTGTGTCAGTGTAAACACTGTGATCAGTTAAATGCTAACTAGCACAGGTTTGTGAAGTCTCATTCGTTAATCTTTCAGACTGTATAAGAGAAGCATCTTTTGAAGTGCAAAGTATTATCATCATCATTATACTTCCATAAAACGGGTTCTGTGCCTCATTGAAATGTGAGAAAGCTGAAAGTGGCACACAAGGGTGCCAGATCTGTGCCAGCTCCAGAGTCTCTGCTGGCTTCCCCATATTCTCCTCACCCGGAGAAGTCTGAAAGGGTGACAAATTTTCTGACATGGAATGCCTTGGAATTCCTTCTTTAATTTCCTAGTTTATGTGCTTGAACTGCTATGGCATCTGCTTTGTTTCTGGTGACTGCCTTTAGGTTATTTCTCTTTTCTGGGGGATGTCCAGCTAAAATACCTCTGACTATATGATACTATTTAGATACAGTTTAATACACTCTCCTTACCCTGAAGTACTTTTATGCAAAGAAACAGGTACTAACAACTGGAAAATTAGTAGAAAGGGCAGATACCACACGGGGACATGAGTTGCAAGGAACTCATGCAGTGATGTGAAGGCAGCTGTGAGCTTGCTCTGCCTGTACTCCTAGTGAGCAAGGCAACAGCTCTACAACCTGGTCACTGATGCTAAGCTACTGAGTCCTGCTGGGAGTTAAATAATATTGACCTGGGCTCAGCAGTGTGCCATATAAACATACACTGGGTATGAGTATGATCACTCGCTATTGTTCATTTTAAAGTTGTCTCTTGTTAAATACACTTAAACCAAGAAGGAAATAAAAATCAATGTCACTGATTCATACAGGTCACCCATCTTGGCTGATATGAATTGGCCTCCTGATACCTTGGAAAGGAACTTGAAGGCAGATGGATTAATACCTTTGCAGTCCAGCCAGGGAAAGCATCCTGCATATAGGGAACGATCTGGAGAAGCTGACTTTTAGTGGCTTGGACATCTCCGAACACATGCAGGCCTGTGTGCTGGACTTCCACGGTGCTTGTAAAGCCAGCTATGAAATTCCAGTGTCTTGTGGGAGCAAAGAACGACCTGTTGCTGTTTAAACCATTGCACTTCTCCCATCTGAAACCTCCGCGAGTCCTTTATCTTTATTCTTAAAGCAGCAGTAGCCAGCTTTTGAAAGCAGTACATCATAGTACATTGTAGCTACCTGGAAGGGAGCAGTACATCAGAGAACCTTACTGGGTTTTTTACCCCTCGTTTTTCTTCTCTTCTTCAGATAAAACCTAGATATGTCAAACTTCTGGGAATAAAGCTATGAACATCGGAGGGGGCAGAGAAAGGCGTATCGGCTGAACTCCTGCACAGCTCTCTCACCCCCCGCTGTTCGTGAGGGAGGTTAAGGGAAAAGACTCCTATGGGTAATCTCAATTATTGATAAATAAGTGGAAATTGATATTTAGCCCTGAGTTCAGTACCTGAAAATGCCAATGCAGTAAATGGGGCTATAAAATCACTGACTTAAGCATCTGTCATGCTAAAGAATCTGTAAAGCAGGAGGATACAGGCACAAGGCATGCTTATCTCAAGGGACAAGAATAACTCTCAATAGAGTTGGAAAGAAATGAGAATTCTCCCATGGGGATTTTCAGAGAAAATCTTACTGAAAATTTTCTTGAGAAGTAACTTTCTTTCTGTGTGAGAATTAAAAAGAACAAGGGGAGGCTCTGGGAAGGGGAAAAACTTTTCACATTTTTGTTACTGTTTTCCATCTGCTGGAAAACTAGGTGCAATTACAAAACTATGTTTTCTTCTGCTTTCTTGTACTTGTTTTTTCAGACAGAAAAGCTGCAAGAAACTCAAAAAGTGAGGAAAAACGTAGTCTCAGCTTATTTACTGTTTTCCATGTAGTGAATGATGCAACCCGTTCACAGGAAGCATAGGAAGCTACATTTTCTGTAAATCATATTTTCGCTTTTAAAATTTACTTTGTCAAAGTCATTGCTTCTCTGTGAAAGAAAAATCTTCCTTTAAAAACATTTTTTTTTGTTGTTGAAAAACATTCAACCAGTTGTAGCAGTCAGGAACGTGCCAGTTCTCTTTTCAGTTTTTTAACTCCGTAATCTATTTTTTTTTTCCTCTTTGTCTTACCTTGATTTTAAGGTTTGCTTTGCTTACCAAATTAATTTCATGGTTTGCTCTTCTGCTTCGTATCCTTCTGCCTGAGCTGCTTATTTATTAGCCAACCCTCTACATAGCCAAAAAAAAAAGATAAGAAAAAGCATAAAGGCTGAGTATTTTGAAAATATGTTAGACCTAGAGACAGCAAACCGAAATGTTTCACTCTAATGATGAGTGAGTTGCATACTGATTCTGTGGGTGATAGATCTCTTGAATAAGATGTGCTTTGCATTCTTCAGTGCTCTACACAACAGAAATTTAAATTGAAAAGCTCACAGAAGCTCCTGTTATCTTTAAGAAATGTTTTTCAAAAATCTACGTAGTCTGAAAAAATTACTGAGGTGTCTCCTGTTGACTTTAACCTGTTCTTAATAGCTATCAGTACCGATTCCTAATTTATACGTGCTGTTCAACTTGAAAATATTTACTTTTATGTGCTTAGCATGTGAATCCTGACAAGTTAGGTGGTTCTCTAGCAACTTTCTGAAGCTTTAAAAGATCAAGTAGTTAATTAATTTCTGAAATGACATGGAAACCAGAGATACTTCACAAAATTCCTTTCCTGTGTCCTCAAACAAATGAAGTCATTGGAAAAGCCCTTGCCTCTTGAAGTAAGAAACACAAACCTATTTTGATATGGGAAGCGTATGATAGCTTGCAAAAAAATGACAATAATAATTCATTTTTAATGTGTCTGATAATAAGGGAAAAAAAAGCTGCTTTCATCTGATAATTTGAAAGTCATGCATAACCTGAGGTGATTGACACTCATGCCATGTAAGTGTTCCTCTATGTAAGCTTTGTTTTCAGCATTGTTCTGTTCATTTTGCATACTCAAGTGTGAGAGACGTATTCAGAGAAGGTACACTATTGCACCTAAAGTGCAGCTTTGGCTTTCACTGTTGTCACTCAGTACACTTTAACAAAAACATTGAACTGTCAGATGTCATAAGTGCTGCAAAGTTACGCTGGTTGTGTGACATTTTGGATGATTGCTTTCTTCCTAACATATTAAATGCAATTGGATGGAGGCGGGTAAGTGCTTTTGTTTGTCTTCTAGAAGACCTTGGCTGTTAGTGCATGGAGTGCCCAATGATTAGATGGTTTACCTGACAAGCAATTTACTCAAAAATCATTAGCTCAAAATTCAAAGCTAATGTTAAGAGAAGGAATGGTAAAGTTGATCTCGACTGTTCTTTGTGGACCACCAAGTCAGTGGGCTTGGTGGTGATTTATTATTTATTGCTTTGCTTGTGTTGGCTTGCTTCTCTTGTTTTTCTTGTTGTAGGTAGGTCATGATAGCAATTAAGTTTCAGAAAATTTCCAGGCAAAGGCCCCCTAGGCTGCCTGGGCTTGCACAAGTAAATGCATGTCCATCTAGAACGAGGATCTGAGTTTGGAAGGTGGCAGGTCATATTGTGACTCGGGGGGAGCTTGGAGATCTTCTTGCACATTGGTGTACTTTAACTGCCACAACAGCTTCATCTTGTTATTTGTGATTTTCATACTCTATAGGTGTCCTCGGCTAGATGTAGGAGGGATCTGTCAGCCAGCAGGTTCAAAGAGGAAGGTTTTGTGAAGAGGAACTAGTGTGACTGAGCTCATTTAAACTGTTTGCAGATTGTCTGAGGAGATCAAGACTGTTATGGATGTGTTTGTTCAAACTTCCTCAATTAATAGTTTTTATTTGATCTGGTGGATAAACTGTTTGCAGAGCAGTTCAGTGTGAGTGTTCCATCGATTATTTGCTATTCTGTGTTTATCATTAGGTTTACATTCCTTGTGTTATATATGAGACGCAAGATTATTTAAGAAATGCCTCATCTATAATGTGTAATAGATCCTCCATCAGGGTAATGAGCAGCAGCCCTCAGAGTTCAATAAGAGAAATAGTTAATGTATTCATGATCACATAAGAGTGCTATAACTTTGCAACTTAGCTGAGTTATCTATGCAAAGAAATGGGTGGACACTCACAGTTTTGTCCTCATAACAGTTGTCCAACTGCCTGTATCACAGGGGAACAGAAAATGTGAACAATTCACAAGGTCTTAAGGAGGATTGTCTCAAATGCTCTGCATTTTCCTGCTCAGGATGAAAAATGACCAAGCGATGCTGAAAGGCACTGTGTTTTCTGCTTTTCCTTACACTGGGAAAGGCCAGGAAGTTAATCTTTCATTATAAAATTTGAATAGTCCCTGTTCGCACCAAGAAAAAGTTTGCTAAAGGAACCCTGAGAGACAACACAAGTTTGGGCATTCCCAGGGCTTGGCAGAGGAGCATCACAAGGAACGACTGCTCTTTTCTGGCCACCAGTACTGTTGCTGTAAAACAAGTTACCAGCAGGTATTTAACCACTCCAGAGACTGGTGTCTCCACAGGAGTAGTTGGACACTAGTGTTTTACCTCACAGCTCAGTCTGCTTGAGCCATATGAACCTTCTTATGGGTATTGCCATGCATTGAGGAAGGAATGTGGAGAAAAACCACCAGTGAAATGCACTGTATTGTACTCTACATATACATGTGTACATATGCACAAACACACACACACAAAAGCTTATGCAATGCCACGCTTGGTAGGGAAAGTGATATCTCTACAAAGTCTGGAAAACTGGGGTGAGCCTGTGTCAGCAGGAAAGTGTGGCTAATGAGTAATTTTGCTGTAGGTACCGCTTACCCCACGTAACTGATGTCAAAGTTAGAACTAGGTGCCAGCCTGAGTGTGGGAAAATCAAGGTTTATATTTTTAGCTTGTCGCAGTCTGCATAGCCCAGGAAAGTAGGAGTATTGGCAAGCATTTATAACAGGTGTTGGTTTTCATGTACATTCTTGCTTTGATTAAGTGTCTAGTGAAGGTGAGGGTTAGGGCTTTGGAAAAGGTGTAAGCGTTAAATTATCAAATCTGTTCTTGTATTCTGTCTGGCCTCAAAACCTAAGGTGGATACTGCAAGGGCTAAAGGCTCATGTTCAGTATTGGTCAAAAGAAGCCTAACAAGGGAAGGGGTAGAGCTAAAGGTGGGAAAGTATGCATTTATACACTGCATTTGTGTTTCATTCAGCAACAGGGAAGAGTTGGGAATGAGTAGAGTTACCAGCAGGGACAACCTTATCAATACTTACAAGTATCTAAAGGGTGGGTTGAAGAAGGAGGGAGCCAGACTCTTTTCGGTGGTTGCCAGTGACAGGTCGAAGGGCAACGGTCACAAGCTGGAACATAGGAGGTTCCACTCCAATGTGAGGAAGAACTTCTTTGGGGTGAGGGTGGCCGAGGTGCCCGGGGAGATCGTGGAGTCCCCTTCTTTGGAGATTTTCAAGACCTGCCTGGATGCAGTTCTGAGTAACGTGCTCTAACATGCTCTAGGCAATCCTGGTTCAGCAGGGGAGTTGGACTAGATGATCTCTATGGTCCCTTCCAACTCTAAAAAAAAATCAGTGAAATTCAGTGATGGCCCAGTGTAGACTACAGCTTTGTTTGGGGCTGTTGTTGGCATTGAGGCTGCAAACAGAAGAGGAACTGTGTTTGAAGCTGCGTTCTAGAAGGTGAAGAAACAAAAGATCCTTGTAATGATGGTAGAGATGAATTTTTGTGCAAGTACCAATATTGTAGGTATCATAAAAGCTAGCATAACCATTCATTTTTGAGTAAAAGGTCATGATTAAGATTAGCGTTTGGAAAAGAGTCGTGTGTGTTGATTTTAATTCCACATTGTGTATGGGATGGAAATACAAGAAAGTGTTAGCAGTGAGGAACAATTGATGCTTGTTATTCTCTAAGTACAGATACATATATCCTTTCCAGGAGGTTTCTAGGTCTTCTTTGAAACAAATGTTTGCTTGATGACTAAGATGTTTTCTTCTCTGCTTTGGTCACACAGATATAGTTGACAAGTTGAGTTAAGGTTGGAATTAGGGCTCAGGTTTAGGGTTAAAGAAAGCATGTATGAGTTAGGGTTTCTGTTTGGAAATAAAAAATGAATGAGTAGATCCCAAATTAATGAAATAATTGCTACTGTTCACTTTGAAGTAACTAAGAATGGGCTGTAGATACTTGTGAATTCAATACAATTGAATTTATTGCTACGTTTTCGGAGGCTCAGAAATGTAGGATAACTGCAAGTCTTATCAGGAATGAGTGCCTGATGTTCAGTATTTGGCTAGTAACGATCCCTCAGGTGCAGTGAAAGCTTGGTGTAAGGCAAGTCTGGGGAATCAAACATTTCCGAGTCAAATTTATTTCATTTATTTCTATATTCTCTAGGGCAGGGAAATGCAGGATGAGTTTGCACTCATCTTAAATGCATGATGTTTGAGGGGCTGATATCAGCTTCCCTCTAGGTATTGGCTCCCTGATATGGGGAAGGTTAGCATTAGGGTAGTGGTTGAGGGATTACGATTAGAGTTAAGAATTTGTGAACAGAGACATTTCTGAGTTAGGCTGAATGCTGTTTCTATGCGGAGGGGAAATGTAGGATAAGTGAGGTTGTCAGCAGTGATAAATGACAACTCTTTGTTCTTCTTCTGGATTCTGCTCTCCTGGGTATCGTTAAGGCTAGCGATAGGATTAGGGACAGAGAAAAGACGTATTTATGAATCAGGTTTATTGCTGCGGTACTGCTGGTTTTCTAGGATAAATGTGAAATAAGTATGGGATAATTGATAATCTTTGGTTTTCGTCAGAGGCAAATAATCTGGATTCAGATGAGGGAAGTGTTAGAGACTTAAGTTAGATTTGGAAAATAAGAATTTCTGCATGTGTTTTTTTGCAGTATTCTCCCAGTCCATGAAATCTGTGGTAAGGGCTGAGGTCAGTAGAGAGGAGTTGCTTGTGTTTAGATTCCCTGGCATAGTGATGTCTGTGGTTAAGGTTGAATTTCTGGCTAATTTTGGCAAAATTAGCATGTGTGAGTTTGCTTTGGGTAAGTTTGCCTAGTTTTGTGAAAGTGATAGTGTCAGCAAGGATGAATGATAAAGCCCTGGTTTTTTTAAGTTGTCCCCTTGAGTGAGGTTCAGCTAATTAAATAATTTGGATTAAGATTTAGGAGGAAATTTTTTTTTTTACCAAAGTTTGTTGTGACATCTTTCTGGATGCAGACATTGAAGTTTAATAGCAGTGTCAATGGTAGCATTTGATTCTTTGGTGTGATGCAGAATTACAGCAAAGAACAGGGTTAGCATTGGGGAAGGATTTTGGGAAGAAAATATGGTTGAATTCTGAAATTGCTGTATTCTGTGTAGTCTGAAAATAGGCAAGGGAGGAGGGGTTTATATGCAGTTCTCAGGTACACTGTCATCACTTGAAAAAGGTTAAAGGTAGTATGAACCGTGTGTTGATAAGAGATTGAAAAGAACTATGTTTATTGCTGGATTTTCTAGACATTGGGCAGTTGAAGGACTTGTCAGTCCTCCCTACCACCATGGGTAGGGCTGGTGGTCCATATTTTGTTTAGATGAAAGTAATTTTTGTGCTTTTAAATCCAGGAGTGGGCTTTAGTTAGGATTAGGATTTGTGAAAGAAAGGATTTAAAGTTAGAACATGCTGCTGAATGCTGCATGCCCAGAAACCTGGGGTGGACCCTAATATTAGTACTGGTGCTGGTGTAAGTCTGAAGGCTGGACTAAATGTATTTGAGAATAAGATTCGGTTCCATAGTTGCTCAGATTTTAACAAAGGAAAAATAAGGGGTCTGCCCCTGTTGCTGGGTTTTCCAGGTCCCAAAGAATCGGAGAACATTCTTGATAAAAACGGCAAACGTGATGCTCAATTTTGATGCAAAAAGTTTCCCCAGTTTGTTGGATTTATTTTTTTTTTTGTACAAGTAGTCACAATGTTCTGCAATCTGTGTTAGTCAAGTAAACCATCTTGTTTTAATATCTGCAGATGAAAAGCTCGGAAAAAGATGAAACTATTATAATCATTGCTTGTTTTTCTTGATCCTTGTTTCCCTTTATTTGTTGGAAACAATTGCTCTTCTACCTGAAAATATGCAGATTTGGGGGATGAATAGGACTGATTTCAGTTCATGTCCAATTGCTGAAACTCCTCGTAAATCACTTCAGAGATTTCAGTATTTTCTTCTTGCCCTGTGTCTGTGTATTAGAAGATAAATAAATAACTAAATGCGGTATATTCAGTTTTGACACTGTATGTACTGATTATCTTCTCAAGCGAACAAGGACTTTTAGCTTACTAAAGAAAACTAATATTTTTCCCTCCTGTTGTTTCACTCAGTGTAAAAAAATTTCTGGAGGACACTTGTGCAACTGCTCTGCAGTTGATATCCACTTAAAAATTACATTGGTGAATAATGAGACAACAAAGAAATAATTCTTGTTAAATCATCACTGCTAACAGCAATTAGCAAATCGACAAAACGTGTATGTAAGATGATGCAATTTGTCAATAGTTTTCAATGTAGAAGCACAACTCTTACAATTCTCATTTGTGTTCTATCTCTTTACAGTAGTCAAAGCATTGCAGTAATTAGAAAGGGTAGTTTTTTGTCTCCAAGCAAGCTAAAGTTAATCTTAGTGGAGTGCCTATTAAATGGATATTGCCTCAGCTGTTGGCTGTTTGAATCCTGGCACTGATCCTAACAAAGCACCAAAGGCATGCACCAGTGGCCAGGTAATGTAGACCCTGTAGGGCCTTATTTCTTCTTTGAATTTAAATTCCCGACCTGGACAGGTGCTCAGTCTTTGAGCTTTGCTCTCTTTTGCCGTAGAGGACTTTCATTTGTGAGCTTGAATGACTTACAGTTTCAATATCCATGGACAGGATTCTTCTAAGAGAGGTATTTCTTAAACCTGTTTTTAATTTTGGGAAAAAAAAAAAAAAGATAGTGTTATTTTGCTTTCAGGTGTGAAAAGGGTAGAACATATTTTCTCACTTCACTTTCTCATATTCACAATTATTTTTTATAGAACAAAAAAACAGACACACAGAATACACATTAGGAAAAAGCAAAGAAAGGACTAGCTCAAGCATTAATAAAAGCCATTTGAAATGCCAGGGAGAAAACCTCTTTCAGAGTGCAGTTCTTAATTGAACATCTTCTCAGAAAGAACCTAGACATTTTCCTTAATTTCTCTAAAATAAACTTAGTAAGTTTGAGGAGGTCAAGTCTTCCTTTGGCTAGCTTAGGTAAGGAGCAACAGGACAGAAGAATATTTTTTTTTTTTTACTTCTAGGTATTACCGCCAGAACAGAACAGTTATTTTAGGACAGCTGAACATCAGCTCTGTGATCAAACTGGTGATCACAGTCCATGTCCCAGTGAACAAGCATATCTTCATAAAACCCTGTCTGAGGAACTTAACAAGCACTGGCCAGTTTTATCAGAATCAAGGAATTGTGGCTTTAATCCAGCAAAACACTTAAATGCATGAGAAACTTTAAGCATATAATAGTTCTACTGAAATCAATCAGACTGTGGATGTACTCAAGTGCTCTGCTGGATCGGTGCCTGCAGGAATGGTGAGAGATCTCTGCCTCTTATATTTTAAATATGATTTCTCCATGGACCGTCCCTGAGGCATTGGGCAGTATGTGTTGCTTGTGCTGTACCTTGTCAGTGGATAAATTGGTTTAATTCTTCCATGATGCATGTCTAGCAGTCTTCTTGGCACTACATTAACATGGGGGGGGGGGAAGAGGGAAGTTATTGCGTGGTGTACCTGATTAAAAGTTCTTATTTTTCAAATATCTTAGAAGTGAGTCTTAAATTGTGGGGGTCACAGAGAAAGTAGGGTGATTTGCTCCATAA
>JAOQGH010000062.1:18184806-18262487 GCA_025769975.1 Gallinago jamesoni | reverse complement strand
TCTTATTTTTCAAATATCTTAGAAGTGAGTCTTAAATTGTGGGGGTCACAGAGAAAGTAGGGTGATTTGCTCCATAATTTGCAGACATTAGAATTTTCAATATGGGACTGAGAGCTGAGAGAAGCAGTTGTGCTTTTCAGGATTGTTCAAGGCTTTTGATGGCACTTTGCCTGGATTGCAATGAAAAGAGACTCAAACAGCTACAGGAGAAAGGAGAACGAAGGTGATCACATCTCTGAGACAATATGTCCAATTATCATAGTACAGAGTGAAATAAAGGAGAAAGGAAAAATAACTCGTAGCACATCAGACGTCAGGTAACTGCAGTAGCCAGGAGTCAAGGAAAAGCTAATGTGGAGGGTCATGTTAAAATCTCAAGCTATCAAGTTATCTCTGTAGGGATACAGCAGTGGAGGTGGGGGAAACTGAAATTTGTTACTGTCTACCACAGATAAAGGACTGTTGCAGACAAATACTACATCTCAGTGCTGTGAAAGGAAAAGGGAGGAAAAAAGAACAGGGGTAAAAAGGACAGGGAGTTTCTACTCTAATTTTTGCTGAGGCAAGTCAAGAAAAAGATCATTTTCAGTGGAGTTACTCTGGAGTAAGAGGGGAGAATCCAGCTCTGAGAGGTCTGTAATGGAATCAAATTCATCCAATTGGCAGAGAAGAACTACATTTGAGCAGAAAAAATAATGTGCAGAATTTGTGCTTTTGAAGCACAACAAAGAACCACAATGGCCAAGCAGGACAATGAACAGGAGAAGAAAAATCACCGCAAGTGGTAGCAGCTGAAGGATGGCTTTAAATTTGACACCTGCAGAATGGTAATAGTAATTATGTTTTGTTCTTACTGTTATAAGGGGGAAAAACCATTGAAGTAGGGTGACATAAAATCTAAGAATCAGGAGTAGGGCAGACCATGTAATTTAGAGCTATTTCAAAAGGATGCTAAATGGAAAGATGGAAAATAATAGCAAGAGCTAAATTTTCCTTCTGCAAATGACAGCAGTTTCAGTCAGACTCCTTTAAGTGCTTCTGGCAGAAAAAAATATAAAAGAAATTGTCTTTTAAAAAAGTGGTTTCAACCAACAATTGCATGTGTTGATAATATAGGGATTTCTTGCGAATTTATTCTGCATGGCTACTTCTCTACAAATCACAATGCTGTTGTTGTTTCTACCCGTGTCTCAAAAAATTAATCCCCCAGACCACATATCACTGCTATTTTTAGCACCCTGAGAGCCTTAAAACAAGGTGTAGCTCATATGAAATGAATATAATCAGAAAAAAAGTTTATCATAAGAAGTTAATTCACTGAATCTTTGCCAGATAAAACGTTGTGAATTTGAACAAATTAAGGACAAATTAAACAAACAAAAGATAGAGATTGTAAAAAGGCAAAAGATTCAGTGCTAGATTTTAGAAAAAAACAAACCCTGATGGGATTCTTTGGAATGAAATTCATTTTCAGCTTGGATAGCATCCATCTAAAGATTTTTTCCCCTACAAATTAATAGCATGAAAGTCCCAGGCTGTGATAAGTCTTATTCAGAGCTATTTTGTGTTTGCTAAATGGAATGTGACAGGGATCTGAAACACTACTATACTACAGAAAATAATTAGTTGAGAAGTAACTTGATAATTTTACCACTGTGAAGAATGAATGGAAATCAACCTTCGCTTTAATTATGTGCAAAGGAGAAGTATAATTACCTGCACAAGATACTAATCAGAGAAAATGATAATACATTCCTCTCTTATCTAGTAGATAGCAAACTAGCTTGCTTAATCTGTTCACCTCTGGTGTATCAAAGATAGCAAATTAGTTACTGCCGAGCAATCTATATTCTAAGGTTACTTTATTCAGTCCTTGAGATAAATGCTTACGTCAAAATTTTGAAAAATAAAATTACTGACTGCTATTTGAACATTTCAAAATTAAAGGAGAAAGACAAAATTGCTTTGTGCAGCTCCAGGATATCAACAAACTGAGAACTCAGGCGACTTAGAGGCAAGAAGTAGTCAAGAAAAGATGTTACCCATGGCTGATTTGTCACAACCTTCATATTTCCCAAACATGGTTGCCAGAGGTGGTTCTTTTACATTGGCAAGATTATTGATGCTTTTCTACCTTCTGTAGGACCAAAATCAGGACCCCGTTCTTGAAAGTACAGCTCTGTACTTCAAAAGGAATGTTTATAGTGGCAGACATCAAAAAGTCTCTTCCCAGATCTTAGAATCCTGGAATCATAGAATTGTTTTGGTTGGAAAAGACCTTTAAGATCATCAGGATCAACTGTTAACGCAGCACTGCCAAGTTACCACTAACCCATGTCCCTCAGCACCACATCTAGCCATCCCCATCTTCTAAATACCTCCAGGGTTGGTGACTCCACCACTTTCCTGGGCAGCCTGTTTCAATCCCTGACAACCCTTTTGGTGAAGAAATTTTTTCTAATATCCATCCGAAACATCCCCTGGTGCAACTTGAGGCCATTTTCTCTTGTCTTATCACCTGTTCCTTGGGAGAAGAGACCGACCCTCCCCTCGCTACACCCTCCCAGTACTTAAATTAAGCAGGGAGAAGTCAGTGCTCCTTTGTCTTCCCTGTCACAGGCACAGGAGGCCTAACAGGCAGGTTTGATGCAGTTGCACAGAGGAAGATGGACAGACTTCCAAGGTTCATCTCCAATGTATACTATGGAAATAAGCAAAAGTCTCTGAGATTTTAACATGAAGCCAGGTGGTTCCACGTGTGTGATGTTACAGTGTGGTAGCAGCCAAGGTAATGTGGTGACCAGGCATGTTTCCTCCAACAGAAGCCTATGAGAAGGCTCTGCACTAGGCTTTCTTGTAAATGCAGTAATGTTTGGCTAATGAAGCGCTACAGTAGCTGGAGGCACCCTCTCGCCTGTCTCCATTAAAACAGTAAAGAACAAATCAATAAAGTGAATCAGGAGATCATATAGTTATATTATGGCAGCAGTCAGAGAACACCACGAGG
This sequence comes from Gallinago jamesoni, assembly GCA_025769975.1. NCBI lineage: Eukaryota > Metazoa > Chordata > Aves > Charadriiformes > Scolopacidae > Gallinago > Gallinago jamesoni. Next base: position 18,259,480 of record JAOQGH010000062.1, on the reverse strand, counting down.
TCAGGAAATATTACAAACTAGTATTGGGGCATTCTCTGTGTAATGGATCTTCTGAAATTAGATCCGTAGAAACCTGCAAAACACAACAGAGCTTTGAGTGTGAGGAAAATACTTACATGATAATAATTTAAACAGAGTCTGTTTGTAATCTACTGAAATTGCTGTGTTCAATTTATATGAAAGTCTATTTAATCTTTGGCAAGGAGTTTCCACAGTCAGTATTTGCCTTCTGCTTGATCGTTGAGAGGTCCATGTGCTTATGACACCTTGTGGATCACCCGAAATTTAGTGGTATGGTCAAAGAAAAAGCATCAGCTTCAGGGTTTGGAGTGGAAATAACAAAACAGAATTCCTCATTGTTCCTATTTCCTCCTTTTACTCATGTTGGTTTCCTTGTAGTAGTAAAACTGTATCCAGTTGCAGTTCTGGCTCTCATAATGACTTCATGTCAGCTTGAAAAAGAGGAGAAAAGCATTAAATGCATCTCTTGCGTCATCTCAAGCTTGGCAGAGTTGCACTAGAAGTGTCTTTGGCCCAGTGCGCACTTATCCAACAGGACATTCTGTATCGTAATCTGAGTTTGTCGGTGCTATTTAAAAATAAGGGGAAGTTTCTTAAGCCAAATAGCATCTCAGACTCATTCTATTCTGAAACTCCGAGTGTGCTGGCAGGGTTGGTTGTGAAAATGGTGTAAAGGTGGCTGAGACCGGCACAATAGAGGTGAGGTTAGCCCTGGCATGTAAATATGAGATAACTGATATTAAAACAATAGTTTTGAAATCCGCTGTAGGCTACCACTGTAACATTTTCAAGATCTCTTATAATGATACATCTACGTGTCTTTGTTAAAAACTAAATATAGCTTGAAATGAGTGCTGTCTCAACAGTGCAGCATTGCACCATTGACCATGGCCATGTGTGGAATGAATGCAAAATGAGGGTGAACTGCTGGAGCCCAGAAAAGATAGTTACTAGTCCTCTCTTTCCCCTCCTTCTCTGTTTGAAAACTGTAATCATTGTCTTTCCAAGAATACGTGTTGCTTTCTGAGCTGAGAAAAAGCTTTTTTTCCTCGTGGTCTTTGATGTATGTGACAAGCTACTGATGCACAGCGGTGAGTGAGGACCAACTGAAAGCATCCACTTTGATGGCATACCTTTTCCTTCTCTTTCCCTCCACCTCACTTATGTTTTATGTACCTGTGACTTATTTTAGCCATCCCTGGTGTAAATTTTTGAGGCAGAGATTATTACGTGTACAGTGATTAGTACAATAGGGCCCTCAAGCCTGCTCAGTATTTCTAGCCACTATCTGAAAATAAATAAGTTCCTGAAGAATTGACACCAAACTATCAAGTTCTCTGCCTCTTCCATTGCAGTAGCAGACATCTACTACTTTTTTTGGAGACACTGTTCTTCGGTATTTTTATTTATATTTTAGCTTTTCATCCAATTCAGAAAGAACAAGAGGAGATATATTTTTTGCACTCATTATGACTTTGTATACTTCCCCAACCATTACTTAGACCATACTAATTTTCTATTTTCTTTCAATTTTGAAAAAAACTTCTGTCTGCAGGTTTGATCCTCTAGTTCATAGCTGCAGGATTTTCCCTTTCTGAGAGAGAGCGAGCTTTTATACTTTTCTGCCTCTGCCTCTCTATGCCTCCAAATTAGGTTTAGGTGTTTTTCCTTGAAAAAGCCATTCTTGGTCTATGAAAATAGAACCAAATACTGTGCTTTACACATCAGTCCTAGACCCAGAGAGTCAAAGAAAATAATCAATTTAATTTCTTTTTACTGCCTGTGTAATTAGCTATATGTCATAAAATATCAGATTGCATCTGGAGTTAATTCCCTAAGCCTCATCTTAAGTTTTCTTATCAACATTATATTAATCCTATACATCCTTTAGGTTTCCCCACCTGCAACTTCCAATAACATTTTGTGCCACATGAACTTCTCTTCTGAATCTTCTGAGTCTTACCTTAGTGGCAATTAAGAATTGCTACACTAGGTCCATGTTCAGGGCACCAGGTTTGTAGACTATGTATCTTCTCTTTTGGCAGTTTTGTGCTTAACCTTTGTAGTCCTGGAGATGATAAACTGGTGTGAGACATATGAATGTTGGATTACATTTTTTCTTGATTTAAGTACTTGGCACATTTTTCTTATCATAACTCTGTCCATAGAATATCATCAGTCTGTTGGATCTCAGGGTTTGGGGAAATCTCGCGATGTATTTTTTTTTGAGCCACTGATAACTTCCTGAATTCTGTACTGTGTCCTCTCTCACACAGCCTGAAGGGTTAAAAAAGAAATCAAAACAATACAAACAAAAAAGTGGAGGGAAGCAGGAAGAAAGAGTATCATCCAAAGCAGAAGGAAGGTGGGTGTATGTCTTTCTGAGCTTTGTCTGTCATTGAAAAGAAAACCTTGGGTTTACTTTATGAGGAATAAATGGGGTTGATAACAGAGATGAATTATAGGAAGGGAGAAAGAACTGTGGAGACTTAGAGAAAATAGAAGTGGGTAATGTGAGAAGTATAAGACTTAAATTTTAGCAAGGAGAATTTAAAAGAGACATTAAGAAAGTATTTTTTCTGGTGACAGCAATTCTGAAGGTAATGGCTTTTCACTCACTGCAAATTTTTAAAAGCAACTCAGCTAAATATCTCTCAGGAATGTCTTGGATGTGGTTTTTCCTGCTTTAGGCAGTGATACAGACAGTGAGATTTCTCTGGATCTGCTCTATAGAGTTTGGTAAGGTGGAAAGTGAATGAGAGGGAAGACTGGGATGAAGAACAAACAGAATTTGGAAGGCGCAGTGAGGAGAACCATTTCTTGAGAGGCTGTGGTGGCACAGGGACTGATAAAAACCAGGTCCAGCAACAAGTGAGACTATAGTAGAAGAACAATAGAATATCAATTTAGAGTCTCAGCTTTAGAACTTTGTATGAATATCATTGAGAGGTTGTGGTGCTTGTCCAAGTTGTTTTTTCCTCAAGAGCTTATAGTTAGTAACAACCAACTTCGTGCAACTTTCTGCAGTTTCCCACTTGTCTTTTATAAGGTAAAATTTGTCTCATTTTCTGCGTTCTCATCACCACTGATGGGAACTTGTATAGCTGCTTTCAACTTGCCATTCATGGAACAAGTTTTAGAGCTCATTATCCAGTTGTATGGAATGCATCACAGCTCATACTCTTCCTTTCTTTCTTGTGCTCATCTGCCAAGTAAAGGCTTTTTCCTCAGACTTTATCATCATCCTTCTGTTTCTTATCATCATCACCTATAGAAGCAGAGTTAAAATATTGCTACATTTGCAAAGAGTCTTTTTCATTTGGATGGTGCAAAAATTATGTATATGTCCATGTCCCTGTGTTCATTGAATAGTTGCTTATTACTTAAAGAGGTAAACAGGTAAAAAATTACCTGGTGGTACCAATTGAACTAAGGAGTGGATGTTCAGGTGTATACAAATTTAACACACCACTGGAAATTTTACTTCTGATGCTATTTTATATCATTGGCTATGGGGAAAAATAAGGCCAAAATTCAAACTGTTTTCCAGATTAGATAAACAAACTCTTGGGCTCCTGCAGTAAGCCTTTAAGACAGGGTGGAAAGCTCTAGAAATTGTATTACATAATGATTCTGTACCCAGCTTCTCATTTCAGTGCATCACAGATGAGAGTGGGACTTCTTATCACTACATTTATCTTCTGCAAATACAAATGTATTAAGATGAGTTACTGTGTAATTACGATTGCTGCAGACAGATTTATTATGAAGCTACCAGATTGTTACCCCTAAAAAAGCCTGTCTTATTTCATGACAATTATGCAAACTGGTGTCATTTTTGTGCACAAGTTCTAAACTGATAATAAAGCAGGCACTCTGCCAGTTTAAATAAGCAGTAGAAATTAGTTACTCTTGATAAAGAGGAGATGGGAAACACGTGATGTATACTTACAAAATGTTCACCTGCAGAACATGCAGGTGAACATATTAGGGGATGAGTTTCAGATACAGAAAAATGGTACAGATGGATGAGGATAAACAATACACAAATAAAAAAAGCTACTGAAGTCATTCAAACTGGAAGACATCACACCTAGTACATCATCCTTACGTTTTGACTTTTAAATACTTTTTTTCTACTATGTATTTATTTCAGTGTTTTATCTGGGTGAGAGCGAAGGTTATAGCTCATTGTAGTTATTTGTGCAGTATTTTGTATAAATTGAACTAGAATTTATTTAGTCATATGTACTAGGTTCCTGTTATCGTAAGAAAAGCTAAATTAAACCTTTCATGAGAGGAAGGGCAATGTTTCTAAAGCAAATTCAATGTCTGGCTCCATGGAAATTCATCACCAGTTTGTCAAGAGAAAGAACCAGCTCAAAATTTTAGCAGAAATTCAGAGTGAATCTGTGGATTCTGGAAGAGATCTGTCACTTTCTCTCCTGTCATGCTGCGTTTTCACGTTCCTCTGCTGCCAGCTTCAGCTCATACGAAGTGTTGAAGTCCCATTAGAAAGTCTGACTTGACAGTTTGACTAACCTGACCAGATGTGATTAATATCAGGACTCTCATGCTAAACTGGGACTATAAAGGTTTTCCACCAAATTCTGAAAAGCAAAGGAACTGGAAAATAGTTGAGATGAGGGTCTGGGAAGGACATTCTGGTTTTGGTGATTATCCACATGCCCCCTTCCAAACTTTGGGACTTTTCCAATTACTCTTTAAATCTGTATTCATGTGCTTTTCTAATAGTTAACATCTGGTGCTGATACTGACTTTTCCAATGACTTTAAATGTAACAATAGCTTTAAAAATCTCATCACTTTTCAAAATAATATAAATATTTAACCTAAGAATTTCTTGAAAATACACAAGGACACAAAACACCCAAAAGTTGTGAGGACACTGACAGAATAGGTATTGAAGAAAGAAAACATTAAAGAAAATAACCCAACCCAGCAAATGAACCATTACCATCTGTCAAGAGGAAGGCACTGAAATTAGGAAAAGTGTAGAGGGGGCTGTATGCCCCATCTTCAAGGAAGTCATCCTGGTCTCACTGAGTATCTGCCGTCCATGTTCATCTGCAAGACTAATGAAAACGGGACAAATGACATCATGGCTTATCTGCAGAAATGTCATTTAACAGAGTTAACGCAACCAGGAATGCCCAATATCAACAGTGTCTGTTTGCCAGTATTTTATTTTCATTATCTCCAAATTCAGGCCCACATATAGTCAAAAGACAATAGTTTGGCTGTGTTCCGAAAGAAGGATTTGATAGATTTGTTGCTCACTTTTTTAGGTAGAAATCCACAGTAGGTTTGCTTGTTGTTTTGCTATGCTGTGGAGTATAAGTTCTGAAGTATTTTTCTATATTTTGGAAGCAGGGGATTCGCATCACTTTACTGACTACATAGTAGTTTTGACATTATTCCGAGTTATGTCCCAGAGCATACGAATGGAGCTCCCTGAAAGCCTCTGGTTCAGCTCGTGAGGGTCTAACTCCACTGGACAATGAGCTATCTTTTTTCAAAATGATGTGTGGTGCGACTCTGGCCACTGGTTCATGTAACCTGTTGTCATAGAGAACATATTTTAAGAATCAAAAGCACATCTCTCTCTCTCTTTCTCTCAAAAAAGCACCATTATTCATTATTTAGAAATTCCATAAATAATTGACCCTTGGCTAGGGAAGTGGAGGAGGGTTTCATCACAGTAGTTTGTTTTTTTCTTTTGGTAGAAGAGCAATATGTTTTTCTGAAACAGGTTTGTTAATGTATACAGCCTGTTTGCTTTGAAGAAGTAATAAAGCCAAGCATGTCTTGCTGCACACTTTTGTCACCTGCAGTATTTTACACAATTCTTTTTCCCTGATAACTAATCCCAAATCCTCTTTGCTGCTTTTTAGACAAGTCATGCTGAGTTTTTTACTTCCGTGATAAAAGAAAGCTATTTGAAAACAAATTTTAGTACTTTACAGGGGAAAAATATTTTCTGCCTTGTATTTTCTGATAAATATTCACTTGAGAGTCTCAAGTCCTTTAATTTCTTGGTGAGTAAAGTTGCAGATTCATTTACATTTTTATATAAAAGTATAATTAAAATATCTATATTTGGAAGCAAAAATTTGCCAGTTTATCAAATAAGACAGATTATTTTGATAACATTGGAGTTCTGTTATTTATTGTCACATGTGTCCATATGCTGAAATCTTTCTCTCCTGGCAATGCCCAGCAGCAGCATCTCTCTTCTAAGTAGAATTTCGGGTACTTGTGCAGCACCGACCGTGTGTCTGTGTTTCTCCAAAGTCACACAGCACGCTTGAAAGGAGGCTGCACCCATTGTGTTCAACAGAGTGTTTTGACAGAGAGAGTTCCCACCATGTATAAAACTTTAAATTGTATTTTAAATTAAACTAAGCCTTTTGTTGGTGGCAAGGAGACCATGTTGCTGAAAAGAGACATCATTTGTGACAAAAGCATTACAGACGTTGAATGTCAGACACTGTAAAACAGTTTCCCTTCTGCTTTAATTAAGTGAGTGCTTTCTCAAACAGCTGAACCTCAAAGGAAATCGCAGTGATTCCCATTTTTCCACAAGCACTTGAGCTGCTTTAAGCTTTACTTAAAAAAAACTAAACTGGGAGTTGTTTTGAGGTTTCCAATTTAAAGTATTTTTCTAGACTGTTACCAGGAACTGCAGTACAAATGAATAACAATAGTCAAAGGGATTTTAGTTACCATTGCTGCTATATCAGTTACTGGGTCTTTTAAAATACGAATTTAAAGAAGGTGAAAGAAATTTACTGCTTCCCCCCATCACTCCTCCCCCTCCATTGCTTTTAAGATCGAAATTCCCCTTGTCCATTGTGTGCACATGCATTTTTTTAGCTTGAGTGATCACCTGGCATCCAAAGATCAATGGGAAGTGTTACACAACCATGTCATTACATATATTTCAACAAGCAGATGCTAGTAAGAAGACTTCTTCGACCAGTTTTTGAAGTTCTTGTCAAATTGTGGCTTAAACATCAGAAGAACATTCTGCAAATTTACATAACCTCTACAAAGCTTGAAAAATTAATTTATGGTGAGCATCACTCAGCACTCATTTCCAGGGGAAAAAAAAAAAAGCACAACCCAACTCTTTGAATGTCCTTTTCAGTTGAGCTTGTATTTATAAAATTGCAAAGATAATAACGAAGCAGACTAAAATTAACAGCAAATGCATATGTGCAAGTGCTGCTTTGGATGAATACATTACAGAAGTCACAGTGAATTAGAACCATGTGAAATATTGCAGCCTAGCACTGGAGTTGGGATATAATGGTGTCGTCCTTGAGGCTAGAAGCTGAAGAGTAAGGTCACTGCTAAGCAAGATGCTGTTAATCTGCAGAGAGGCACATGCTCTATTTGTGGGTTTATGACATGAAGATCAAGGTCTCATTCTCAGAATTATTTTTCTCCTTGTTTTCTTCTTCCCCCATCTCCTTTGGTTTCAGTACGTCTTAGTTTGGTGCAAAAAAAAAAAAAAGTATCTAATTTGTAAACTTCAAAGTTGAATGTTAAATTCAAAGTGGTGATGGACAGGAGAGCCTGTTCTGATCTAGATTAGTTCTGTGTTTTCAGTGTTTTTTTTAAAAATCCTGGAAAGAAGTATGAGTTAGGTCTGTTTTTTTTCATGGTGAAAAAGATTTCATAAGCTCTGAATCGAAGTGCTGAAATCCTCGTGATGTCTCCTGAGCCTGCCAGATATTTCTTCCATTTTGAATCTGAACCTCAGAAGAACTGGTCTTTGGATTTGCAAGTTTTAAGGCTAGAAGGGGTTAGATCATCTAGTCTGACCCCCTAAATAGCACAGCTGTTTATTTTAGATAATCTGAGACCAATAAATTGTGCATGATTTAAACTTGTATTTCCAAAAGGTACAAAAAACAGGTTCAGAAGACACACAGGTCAGTTTTGTGTCTTTGATACAAACCTAGAGAAACAGATCTCTCTGTGTGTTTGGATTCTGTATCTTCCTCCTTTTCTCCCTGAAAATGTAAAGGAGTTCAATGTGTAAATTCTGCATTTGCTTCTTTCCCTCAAACACAGGAGGACAAGAAAATTAGAATTTCTTTCTAGTGCAGTAGGAGAAACATTTTGATGTGTTCCAAATGCTAAAATGTCAGGGATAAAAGGGCTTGCTTTGTTTTTAATCCAGGAGAGAGAGAGTAAGAAAACTTAATATTAGCAGAACTGCTTTCGTGCATTTTTAAGCACTTCAATAAATGTGTTCTTGATTGGATGTAAACCTTCCCCTGTAGTGTTTGCAACCCAAGAGAATATTAAAGTAAAAAATCACTTTAAAAAGTTAGAGGACTATAAATGATTTTACATATATTCCAGTCTTTAGGGTCCTAATTTTTTCTGACTCATATTAATTTTATTCCATATTTATAGCTGAAGTGAGAAGAGAATCAAATTCAAGAGGTCCATAACTGTGTATAAATAATTACTGTTTATGAATATTACTACACGAATTATAAAGAAGATCGCAAATCAAGAGAGATGAAGTGAAAAACTCTCCTGAAAGCTATCTAGGTATTTAGTTCTCAGAGTTGTATCAGAAGGACTTGCAAGCATAGGCAGGTTTTGTATTTTCTAGTTGTCTATTTGTATGCTATTGGTGATTGGGCCTTTTAGAGGAAGCTTTCCCGTCTAATTTCAGGCGTTTAGCTGAGGAGCTCATGTGAATAAGGCAGCCACCACTAGCCCCCATGTAATCTTGAGGAAAACCAGGCACCTTTAGCTTTGCTTTTTGTCCAGCGGAGGCTGATTTGGCCCCTGGAGCTGGCAGCCCTCCTCCCTCAGAGGAGCCCAGCACCATCAGCACTTTTGGCATAAATACCTCGGGTAGATGGTGTGAAACCCTCTCTGGCTCATTTGACACGAGCAGGAGACCTAAAAGGAAATCTGGACCTTGATTTGCTGGGTGACTTAGAGTTTCTTCATACTTGCTGTAGGGAGCACAGCAGAATTTGGATACCCAGTACAGGAGCTGAAATCACCTGCTGTGATTTCAGCAAGTGCTGTGGCCCTTCATCTTAAAGGGTATGTTCATGTGGCGTGTGGCTCATAGCGCTACCCGAGGCGGTGCGGAGTGGCACAGCTACGTGTTAGTGCTCCCCTGGGGTAATTGCTTCTGCTGAGAATCCAGCATGTGTTAGCCAGGGGCGGGTGGCACCTACGGTATTCAAGCTCATTAGTGCAAAGACACTTGGAGTGTCACTCACAGCTTTGCATTTGTGCCACACACTTTTTATGTGTTTGCTTAATTAATGCAGTGGGAAATCTTATTTCAGTCTACAGGTAAAGATGCGGGAAGTGGCGAAGCTGAGGGAAAAGTAATGGAGTTTTGTGCTTTGTGCCCGTTGTCTAAAGCAGTATATGAATTCGTACCCATTTTCACCCAAAATGTATGCTCCTAATTCCATTCATCTATAATATTACTTGTCTGGGAGATTTTCTGTGATGAAAGGACTATTTAAGGGTTTCCAGTAGTCATGGCTATAATGTTTGGGTTTTTTTTTTTTTTAACTTGAAAGACTCCATACCATGTTTATTTATATTTACATTAAGTTCAGAATGCTGAAGGCTATCTCAAATAGTTTTTCCTTTCAAGAAAATCTCCTGTTCACATCCTGATTCAACTCAGTTTTGCTAAATTTGCAAACTGATGAGATCAGGCACAAAATAAAACGGACTGCTGCGTTATGCCTTAATTTCTCTGAGCAGAGCACAGCCCACTGAGCCAAGAGGCCAGAAACAGAAGACTCTCACGTATCTCTCAGTAAAAGATTGTTTCTTTTTCTTGGAAGTATTACTTAAGGTAAGATTATGGCCCTGTCTTTATACCTGGGTGTGCAAGAATAGGACATTAAGCCCCTGACCACTGGACCAGCTACTTACACCCTCTGGAAAACACAGGGGAAACAGGCTACTGACCTCGGAGCACTGGAGGAGAGGAAGGGTAGGGATGAAGGGGCTGATTCTTTGCCCTCCGCATTTAATGCCATTTCCAAGTCCACATATACCCTGAAAGAAATAGGATATACCATGTAGTAGGTTGGTATAGGAAGGTTACTCTCAGAGCCGTGTACCTTTAAGTTTCTCTACCCACACCTGCGATTGCATGGCATTGTAAAAGGGTTGTCTCGTACACATAGAGAAAATACTCCACAAATATCAACAAGTTTAAAATGTATTTAATAAAGCAAAGACCAGTAAAGTTTAAAAATGAATGTATAAATATTTATGAAATCACAACACAAATAAATATTACAAAAGCTCATCTGATTAAGACAAAAGCTGTGACAATTCTTTGAATTTTTAATATTAAAAATAGACATTACATTAATGAGTCTTCATTATATCATTAAGCGTTTTACTTTGTTTTCTGTAGAGAATTTTATTTTTACCTGACATACTTTTTCAAGTGTCTAATGGGCTCTTATGACATTTGTAAATGAGGCAAAACATAAGGAATAGAAGAGTTAATTCTTTATATTCATCACTAATTCAGGCTAATTTATCATAGGGGAAATAATAGGGAAGTAATCTTTTCCTTTTTTTAATTTACATATAAATAGGTCTAAACCACAAAATTGGGATACAGATTTTAAATACTCCAGAGTTCAGACTGACTTAATGTGGGGTTTCACTTTAATTTATTGTGGCATAGCAAGAACCTCGATATTTCTTTTAAAAAAATTTTCTATGAGCTCAGAGATGCTGGAAGTTGGAGGTTGCTCTGATGTATTTCCAGGGGCTTGTACAGAACCAGCAAATATCATCTACTTCAACCCAGTTCTTTTGTGCCTTAAGGACTAAAGTTTTATATATTGTAGCCTGGTTTTGTCCCACAGTGTTTATGTTAGACTGTGATCTGCAGGTCCTCCCCTCAGTGAAGAGAATAAGCAGCTCTGTGGCACGGTGTGGACTGCAACCCGACATTTCTCAGTTCTTAACTTCAGTGCTCGGTTGGGTGACTGGTTTCAGTGGGATGAATTGGTAAAGGCAATTTAGGCAGGAGCAGGGACCGTGAAGAAAGGGTTTACTATTTAGAGTGACTGTTCTCTAAGACTCTCACCTAACATTTCATTTGTACTTGTGCTGAATACGGTATATTATGGTGATACTAAAGCTGGGTTTGCAGTTAATATGTTTGTTTGCAGATGTTTCTTTGCAGAGATCTGTTTTTTAGCTCTACAACAGTAATGGGAGCTTGGGAGCGACTGTGATCATGTATTTATATAGTGTGGCTAGCGCAAATGGAATTCAGCATGCTTTTGGCTTTGCTAGCCTGGCTGCAAGGGAGTGAGAAGCTCCTGATCCTGCCTTGTTCTGTGATATGGGCTGTTCACTTCTCAACAAACTGCACCAAATGGATGCTGCATAGGTGGGGTGATCCTGCTCTTATTAAAATTGATCTTTTGACATGTCCTGTTCACATGGGTTAGGGAAAAGGAGCACCTTTTATAAGCAAGACTTACCATAACGTAAATAGTGCATCTCATATGCCCTTGTCCTACTCCTCTGTCCCTCAACAGTTGCTAGCCAAGAAATATTCTATTTTGTGGCGGACCTCTACATCCAATTTTCTTGGTCCCCCAATAAACCTGCCTGGAGGCTGCTGGCCTTTGTGCTCAGGGAAGGAAAGTGACTCAGGGTAGCAGGGTGGTTAATCTTTCTGCATTTAATGGTGTGACACTCATAGTGCATGTGGTATTTCCATGCGTGGTATTGATCCAAAGTGTTACTAAGAAGAGGTCGGACAGCCCAATACAGGTGATATTATCTTCTTAAAAGCACAATCTGACCCAAGACAGTTTCTTTAACATTTTTGTTTAGGGTATTAGCCATCTCGTTTCCCCAGGCCATGTTTTCTACATGGAAATTTACACTACAGTGCTTCCATTGCTGTGGTCCCATCATTGCACCCTCCAGTAATTTACTGGATTAAGCAATATCTTTGAAAAGCGAGGCTTGCCCCAGTGCACAGCATCCGCCTTAGTGGTTTGCACTGGGCATCCACAGTGATGTTGTTAGAGGGGATCACATTTCTTTAACGGACAAAGGGCATCAGTTTTGTGAATTTGTCTCAAAGCTAATACTGTGTTAAGACCTCTTCCGCCATTAGGTTTATGCACCCAACTAAGCAAAGCAAATACTGATGCTCTCTGTGCATGGAATAACAAATGCATTTCCTCGCAAACATTTGAATTTCTGTCAAACATTTTAGCACGTTTACTTTTTGCTTTGCCCTCCCTCTTTGTGCATTTTTTAAGCAAATTAACTCAGAAGAAAAAAGTAGTTTACAGATCAAAAGGAAATGTTGAATTATACAGTTTCTTATTCTCTCTCTCCCAAGACTGGTAAATGCCTCTTCTCAAATAGAAACTTGAATGCTGCCACATTTTTCACACTTCTCCACTGATCCAGTTCCAATGTGATTATCTCACACTGTTCATGCAGGAATGCAATTTTACCAGAAAGGCACAGACTAGAAATCTCCCTGCTCCACAGAAAAGGTAAGATTCTTTAGGAAGCTGTCCGACCAATTCTACCAGTAGATTCGTATTGGTTATAGCCTCACCTACCTTTTCTTTACTCTTCCCACTTTCTGGAAACATTAGAGACCTCTGCTGATTATTGATCTTTTTTTGATGTCTGGAGAATTCTGGCTGGAGTTGAGCTCTGTGTGCGTTTGGAACAAACTAAAGTTGTGACAAAAGAAGAGAAATCTCCCCGCCCCTTGCTTTGCTTTCAGATCAATTTCTGTAGGGTTTCCAATAAAACAAACCAAACAAAAGCTGTAACGGGCTATTGTTACGGAGTTATTAGATATTCTAGATTTCTCCTTCATTTATGTTCTTTTTATCAAATCTTTCTGTAGCATCATGGTGCGTGGTAAAGACCTGAAAAGTAGGAGCCCCACTGTGCTTTTATTTTCTTTCTTGAGCTTTTCTTAACCTGACCTCATCCGCTGTCTGGCCCAGCTGTTCAGAAACTTTTGGGCCCCCAAGTAGATATTGTAGAGAGATTGGCTAAATCTGACAATTCTGGCTAAACATCTAACAGCACTGGGCTATGAACTGGGGGAGGGAAGAGGAACAAGTGAGATGAAGTCTCTTATTTGCCTTCCTTCTACATCATAACTTTTTAATGTCCAAATCTTCCTGTGTAATGAGAAGTGAGTCACCCTGTTTTGGATAGTACTAGGGGAGATAGGGTGGTTTCTAGCACTCAGATCACCTCAGTTCTTCACCTTTTCCTGATCTTGCTGTATCTTGAACTTTGAGGAGGATGTTTGGCTTTTCAGGACAATGACATTACTACCTGGGGAATGAGGCTAGTCAAGGCACGCTGGTATTTATGAAGCTTTTAAATAGCCTCATAAGAAAGGACAATATGTTATTTTGTCTAAGCATTATGGTTTCCTGGTTTGTTATTGCTCCAAAACATATCCATGACCCTAAAGGAGCTATTAGGTTTTCGATAATTTACATCTCAAATAATGTCAGCGCCTGAGCCCCAGAAGCTCTTATCAAAATAAAAAATAATAATAAAAAAGTAATGTTAAACATTTTATTTGGAAAGAAATCAGAGGTCAGGAGAGGGCAAGGATTGAATACATTCACAGATTCTGTTATGCTGGCCTTAATGTAACTTCTGAAGCATATTTGAAATAATTGGGTCTGCTGGAAACCTTCCAAAATATTTCAAGGGGCCAACAGAAGAATTGGCTATGCTGTGTCTAAAGTTTAGTTACAGAGTCTTAATTCTTAGATGTATAAAAGTCTTCTGAAAAAAAAAAAAAAGGAAAAGATTTTCTTAGAACTCTTCACTTGGTCTTATTAAAATAGCACTTCTCTGTAGAGACGAGTTAATCATGATTGCCAGACTAAAGATTCTGTTAAACATAAAAGCTGTCACAGCCCTTGTAGTGAACTGCAGCGTAGAGAGAAAAAAGACTGAGATGATGCTGTTAGAGAAAAGGTTGTTCAAATTGTACAGACACCCATCATAATTTGTGCTAATGATAAATAAACATGCCGCAGAATAAGAAAAAGATCTGCAAAAGGCAAAAGAGTTCCTAACATGCTGTTCTCTCAGTCCAAATGTGCTCAAAGAGGGAATCTTGCCTTATCTAGAGGAATGCCAGAGATGTTAAAAGCTAGAAAAAAACAGATTTATTGCAGCTAGCTGAGCTGGTATCATGATTACTCTGTCTTATCTTTGAACAGCTCTCTTCTACAGCAATGTCTTCTTCAAGATCAAATGCCACCAAAAAGCATTGCTTCTGGGGTGAGATCAGTCTGCTGATTGTTCAGTTCTACAAAGTACAACAGCATGAAAACAGAAGTGACTTGACATCTAATTTACTCACACGAATAGCCACGCATTAACTGACTGGCAATTTCCCCTAGGCAACAGCAGCTGGCTTGCTAGCTGTAAACTCTCTGGTTTTGCTCTCTTCATCCTTCTGAAATCTGTCTGAGTTACCTGGTCTGTAGCAGGAGATTGCCCTGGCCATGGTAGATGGTGCTTTATCAGTTATCTTTTTAATGGGCAGGTAGTAAATCATTACTTTACTAGGACTTCTTGATAGCTCCAAGAATTCGTAGTAACCTTGATGCCTCTTCAGAAATCTTCTTGTCTAAGCCAAGTAGTCTTGAGAGACATTAGGTTGAGAACCGTCTTTGACTGGCTGGTCTGGCTTTGTCAAATATTATGGAAAGTGTTACCATGAAGAGGCATCGCTATGAGCCAAGTGGAACTACATTTTATATCGTGCAGAAGGTAAGATATATTGGAACACATCTGAAGATTGATCAGTAAGAACAGTCATTTTACAGTGTTAGTATTTCCAGTTAATTTTATATTCTGGTTTGAGAAGTGCTGCACTTCTTGCAAAAGGAATTATATAAGAGCAGTTTTTAAAATTACAAAAGAAAGGTGAAAAAGGCAAATTGCACTAATCCAAGTTTGAAGAGCCCTTCTTGTGATCTTTAAGGATTGAGTCCCGGAGGAAAGATCAGTTTGTGACTGAAGTCTGAAACAGGGTTTTCTCAAGTGTCTACTCAGAGATGCAGAATGAACCCCTCGGGAGAGGAGTGAGAACAAAGGGACTTGTTCCACGTGGGCTGAAGTTTCTGGAGAACATGCGATGCTTTGGGTGCTTACGCAGGGTGAGCATGAGAGTGAATTTGAAACTGTGCGGCAAAGGAGAGCTAAGACAAATACCTCTGACAAGTGCGCTAAGCCTCCAGGAGCTGGCATGGATTACCCTGCTATAAGGAGGTGCCACAGGAGACTGTCTATCAAAAGTTGTGCTGGCAGAACCGAGGTGTCATGTAGCCTGTGCACAGGCACGAGGAAAAAGTAGCTACAGTTTGTGGAAAAGGCCGCTTGCCATTGCTTGGTAAACAGCACGTGTAAAAATTAGGATGAATAGGCAAGGTGTTTTATTTTGCTGCTTACTGCGTATGTGTTTTCCATAAACTAAGCCCACCATCACTTATGCTGGTGCAGGATTAAGGTCACTGTGTTTATTTCCTTTGGTCTGCCCTAAGAATCATCAAATGGTTAGAGTTGGAAGGGACCTTAAAGATCATCTCATTCCAGCCCCCCTGACCTGGGGGCAGGGATACCTCCCACCAGACCAGATTGCTCAAAACCCTGTCCAGCCTGGCCTTGAACGCCTCCAGGGATGGGGCATCTGCAGCTTCCCTGGAAATGAGTGTTGCTGACAGTGCTTTGAGCCACACCTCTATCAGCGTTGTCACACTGTATGTGTACAATGACATTGTTGTACAGCTTGCTTTGCCTTAAATGGTGGGATAGAACAGTACTTTGGCAGAAGCAGGAAGTGGTTAACCAAGAGAAGAAGAATTTTTGTAAGATCTTGACTTAACCTGGGTATCTGGTGGATGGAAGCAGAGCATTTTTCTCACCTCAAGGCACGACCACAACTGTGCTGTAATTCACAACTGCCAGTTATTAAAGGAGGAATAAAATAATCAAAGGCAGGTTGCTGTAGTTAAGGAAAAAGTTTTCTTTGTGTCTTTATGGTCTTTCAAGATATACTGTATTCCCCTCCCACTACTGGGCTGCCAAAGGCTTCAGACCCACTGTGATAATTACCACTTCTCTGATTGCCTTTGCTAAATGTTACACTTCTATCATTTTAACAATGAAGATGGAGTAGTAGGGCAAAATATTCATGTGTGCGCATGTGCACGTCCTCATGTATATGTGTGTGGAGAGAGATTTATTAGATATTGCTGTCACATCCCTAATGTGACACTTCAGACCTGCACCTGCTGGATGCCTTCAACTCCCACAACTCGATTTTTCAGAGGTGGTGGCTCCCTGCAGGTCTGATTGATGTCAGTGGGTTTGTGGTTTCTCAGCACCTTTGTAAAGGCTGTCCCCTGCTGTCCTCAGTGAAGGTGCTCAGCACCTTCCCACATCAGGCTTCTCCGAGCTCATTTTCAGTCCTTCATCATGGCTAAGTAACTCCAAAGCTGCCAACAGCCTTTTCAAGTCTTTTTATCAGTCCCACACCACCCAACTCATTCCTGAATAGCTTGCAACTGATGACAACTACTAGTTTTGTTAAAAAGATCAGGAATATCTCCTTTCCTTTTCCCATCATCCGGATACTCTGTATAGTAATTCTCTTCCTTACTGCACCTCTCAAATGCTTTCCATCCCTTGATGCTGAGTGCTCTTTATAGTATTATGTCAGTGATCCCCTTACACTGCATATCTGTTCCTCGTCCTGCCTCTCAAATACTTCTTATAATACCGCATCTCCCTTCCCTGTAATCTCTCGGAGATACTTATAATGCTTCCTTTGCTTGTCATACCTTTCAGATCCTCCATATATTATAACCTGAACATTTCTGTGCTCACCTAGCCAGAAAGATTGCCAACGCTCTGAATGACAAAAATGATCTAAAGAAAGAAGATGTAGCGAAAAAGTAAAGGTTACATCTTACTGCACTCAAGAAGGATCAGTGTGGCTTTTCAGGTCTACTAGCCAAGCAAGGACTGCAGCTACAGCATCATTTGTAGTTCCAATTTGCCTGGCAAATATCATGAAATTTCACAGTTCTGGCCATTGTGTTACAAGAAACCTGCACTGGCAGCATACAAGAAAAGCTAGACATTGATATAATTCACTAAAAGGATTTTCCTGTCTATCAGACAGAGAATTAAGTCTCCGCTAGGTAGTAAGTTGTATATCTTCATTCAAACTATGGAAATAGTTCTCCACAGCTTAATTTGGCAAAACACGCTCAGAAAGACAAATTCTCTGCGATCTTCCTGAAGTCAGTGTGACCGTGCAGAGTTAAAACCAGCCCCCCAGTTTGATGTAAGCACTTCTGCAAGTTACTAGACTGAACCTGCTTCTTGAAATGTGATGCAAGGGTTGCTTGTGCTGGCACAGAGATAGGAGCTGTATCTCCCTCCGCCTCCCAGACCTTCCTCCCAGTATTTCACTGTGTGGTCGAACATGTTTCCATCAGATGCAGTTAAAACGGAGTGAGGCAATGTGTGAAATCCCAGCTAACCAGGGGGGAATGGGAGCTATTAGGGGTGTGCTGATTTATCTCAGTCAAAACCAAGGAAGGTATTTTCAATGTGGGTACTCTAACAGGGAACAGTTATTAGTTCATACCTGCAGTCTCTCCAGTTATCCAGGAGCTGAAGGTCATAGGCAGGATATAAATATAGGGCTGTCCAGTGGTAGGGGCTCTACAACATGTGGTACCAGTGAGCACTTTTCCTTTGGGTGGGTAATCCCTCCTGGGATATATTTTATTAATAATTGGAATCCCTCCTAACCAGGTTTGGTTAGCTCATCCACTTCTGTGCTTAATGTCAGTTGGAAGTAAGGCTCAGATTTTACCAGGATTTATCAAGTTCTGGTGGAGGTGGGCATGAATTCCACAGTCTCCAAGGCAACTGCCTCCTCTGCATTTACCATACAGACATACCTGCTGGTGGAGCGCAGAGAGCCTGGTCAGGTCAGCAGCTGCATCTTAGCCAGCTCTCTTTCCCAGCCAGTAATTCTATATCTGCCCCTCTGTATTGTCCTCCCTTCCTGTACCGGGGAGGGTTTCACCATTCTTCACTGTAATGCTCTCCAAAAGTGACATTTCTGCCCTCTGTGATCGTGACAAGTGGTTGCCCCATGGCAAACCCGTGCTTTGTGGACATGAGTGATGCTAGTGCAGCAGTAACATCTTATCCCTCCAGGGATGCCTCCAATGCCACCAAGGCTGCAGACACCTTGCCTGCAGCTTACTTGGGCTTCATCAAGGAGTACAGGCAAACTAAATCAGAAAATAATAATAATAAAAAACCCCTTTTTTCCATATACTTTTGTCTCAAAATTTTAATTGAACGAATCCACTTGTTTGCGTGATCACTCTGAGACTTTTATGCCCATTATGCATTTTGCTGTTCCCTCTGCTAACCAGTGTGATACCTTCATCGCTTGCTTTAAGGCTGATGCGTTCGCTCCTGGCTCTCCCTCATGTGTTAGGTTTTTCTTTACTTTCTGACCAGTGGTGATACGTTTCTGTTTGACTCTTGCCTCGTTCATCACACAGAGAGCGTTCCCTACCCGTTCTGTTTCTTCCATCAACATGTTTTGCTGCATCTGCTTTGAAGTGGGCAATACAAGAGTTGTCTAATCAGAACCTGATTATCCTGTCGCATGGATGTAGTACCGTTTGGATGGGCTCTAATCTCATTAACACTACTTTCCTTGTCTCCGTCTCACTGATGACATCTGCAATTCTACCAGTGTGATTAACATCCCGCTCTGGCTTTTGGCATGTTTAGCCCTGATTTATGCCTGTATGGGTTGACAACCAGACTCTCAGACTTTCTCCAGCTTAGGAATTTGATCCTTCTAGATAGGTTTGGGGGATATTTTTGCTTCTCTTTAAAGTATGATCCAGCTGGTGTTTTTTCCATTCTTTTGTGTTATCTGGCCAGTGGAAATAGGATTTTTCCTCTAAATGGATGATTTTATTACTGTCATACAAATGTATGATTGCTTGTTGCACATCTTCCCTTTGAAGATTGAAGTTATAAATCAGTTAAGAAAGTGACATCGTATTGGTAGATATGTTTCGTTTTCGTAAATATTTTTGTCTGTGTCTATATATTGAGCCATGCTAAGAATCGACTTGGAAAGTACTAACTTTATGAGTGACAGATAATCTACTGTGGTAAAGGCACAGCGATTTAGTTCCACAGCAGACTTGTTACCAAGACTTTGCAAATTCTTTTCCTGAAGAGTTTGACATTCACTGTTATTAAGTCAAAAAAGCAGCACTTGCTCCAGATTGCAGAGCTGACATCACACTTATGAATATTTCTCTATTGAATCTTTATTTTTTGTTATCGTGGAGCTTCTGCTTTAAGTAGACCTCTTTCTCCTTTTAATTTCAATTTTAATTTCACTGTGTTTGTGTGGAAATTTGCAGTGGTATCTTACCCCAGCATGTGCCACGGATCAAGTCTCTGCAATAAAGGAATATGTTTGAAATGAGCAGTAATTTTCAGTGAATGTCAATCTTACTGCGAACTAGAGGAAGCATAGCTCGCTTTATATTTTTCCAGAAAGTTATTATCTGAAAATGGAAAGTTAATTTATTTGTGGAGCATACCTAGGATTCTTTTGTGGTGGTACTTGTGATGCATCTAGACTGCAAGATAGGTAGGCAGAGACATCAAGAACAAGCAGAGAAGACTGTTCACACAACCTCTGTGTCCATGGCAGAAAATCAGGCAGTGAATGACACTGATTAATCAGGAAAGTCCCAGAAAGAAGGCTTACAGTTTACAGTGAGGGAAATGTGTGGGACCGTGGTGTTGAGCCCATCTCTTAAAGCTCCTTTTTAAGTATTAGAAAGATGATAAGAATTGCTTTTGTGATTTCTTAGCATTTCCACGTGACAAAAGCATTCAATTTCTGCCCTGCAGACCAAAGATCATCCCCTGCTGCTCCAGCGAGAAAAGTCGCTGCCTACTGGAAGCAGTTTGTTTCTGAAAAGAAATGTTGGGTATAGGGTAATAAAGTATTCGCTTCCAGTCCACGGAGTTGGTGAAAACTGATCTGGTCTTTGGTTATCAGCTGACAAACATAATTGTGGCTTATAAATCAAGCGTGGCCACTTGAGAATTTGGCAGCTCTTCTGGTTTAAGATGTTTGCTAAAACTGCTAATATGATAATATAAGAAAAGTGATATAAGAGTTATTTAGTTTGCTCTTAAATAAAAGTAACAGCCATCTATAATTGTTCTTCTTTGTCTCCTCCTTGGAAAGAAACAGGATTTAAATGTGGAAGTGGAGCGGGAATAGGGAAACTGGCTGGCACCTTGTTTTAGTTGAAACTGGGAGAGTAAAGAAGATGTGGCCTGTGCTTGGCTGTGGCCAGTGTGAAAGTGTGACTATCTAAGGATTAATTTTGGGAAGCAAGAAAAAGCAAGGGGGAAGGGAGATTCTTGGCACAGGAAGGAGGAGGGGAGCAGCTATTGGTATTTGTATTATGTTAGAAACAAGAAGCTCCAGCTGAGGCAAGAGCCGTGCTGACCCGAGGTTTGGCACTCCACATAAAGGAAGAGCAATCTTGTGCTGGAGCATTTATAATCTGAATAGGAAGCAAATTACTCTGCTCTCTGGTTTTTAAGACAGGTAAACAGAAGCAAATTGAATTTAAGTGACTCATCCGGAGTTACATGGGGATTCTCTAGCACAGCTGGGAATAAACCCAAATAATTTTTCTTTCAAAGAGCTGGCAGTATTACCCATCTTATTTTATAGTCAGGTTGTTGAACCCAGCCCAATGCCTTTGCTGGCACTCAGAAATCTGTCTTGAATGCATCCCAGATCTGTCTCTCTCTCCTGATCCAGAAACACTTCCAGAAATCTCTCACAGCTGCTCTCAAACGGAAGCAATTTTTCTTTCTCTGCTCCTTGCAGGAATTACACAACCCCAGTTGTTTTTCAGCTCTGACAGTGTTTTGAACTGCTTGCTTTTCTCTAGTGAAGGTGAGAGAAGCCCTTCAGCGTTCCGAAGGAGAAATGAATTACTGAAGGAGGTAATGTTCCTCCTCCACTCTCTACCACCAGTTCTTCTAGAGATGGTTCTGTTCTGTCATCTAACAGCTACATGAAATGGCTGGAGAACTACAGGTGCCAAGCTACAAAATGCAGGTTAAGAACAGCTTTGTTAAACAAAAGAGTTCATAGTTCAAAGGACAGGAGGGGCATGAATATTTTCATCTCACCTTTTTTTGCTCCTGGTCTCTACTGAGCTTTCAGCAGTACTAAAAGCATTCTGGAGACAGCTGCTTAGATTCTTTCTGTATTACCATATCCATGTCTGTCACAGGGAAAAACACTTTCTTTGTTAATGTACATGTCTGGTAACTCTCAGGTAAGTACATGCAAAAAAACAAGGAAAACAATCTCACTTACACTTTCTGTTAGAAAGAATGATGCAGGTTGGAGGAGTTAAATCAGGAATAAATAGGAGAAGCTGAACAGTCCCTGAAAAGCTTCCAACTAGTTTCTGAAAAATGTATCTGATTGCAATCATGGTGTGACCTTTGGGCTGCAAAAAAAAAGGTCTTGCGACCCGGCTCAGCTTTCCCCTGTTTGGGACTTTCCCTGAACATAATGAAGCAGTAGGTAAACTGGCAAAAAGACTGCAGACTCCAAAAACATACAGTTGTCTTCCTTTTGTTGCTAACTGCCACACGAGTCCTCGTGGGCTGTTGCAATCTTGCATGCTGTAGGACTTCAGAACAAAACTGAGATTGTCCCAGACTCTGACAATTGCCATGTTTCCCTGCGTGGGACAGAAGGTGAGATCCACACAAGCTCATCCTGCCTAAGACTAGGAGTGGTAAAGGTTGTGGTGCAAAGCAGACATCTTCAGCCACTGCTACTAAAGTGCAGCAATGCAAGATCTGCTCTGGTGAACCTGCACGGTGCTGCTGTCCCCTGTGGATTTTTACTGGTAGCTCTCCAGGGAGTCCAGGTTTCCATTTGTTCTTGCATCGTTTCACTGCCTCTGTCGAGATGCCTCCTGTAGTCATGGGATCCTAAGCATTTAGCGATCTGTGTGATGAGCTCCTCAGCTCTAGTTAGAAAGCTTATCCTATGTCTTTAATAATCTTAAAGCAAAAGTAATCAGTACTTATATTAGGAGTAAGCGCACAGGATGCCACTTAGCAGAGTGTGTTTATGGGTGCTGTCTGTTTAAACAGAATGTAAATGCAGTCAGTCATCCACATACCTGCAAACTATTGTCTTAAACATAGCCCCATTTTTTCAGCTCATATAAATTGTCTTCACTCTACTGTGTGTTGTAACTCCACTAAATTTGAGTTGTTTTAGTCGATGGAACTAATCCAGTTTGCTTCAGCCCAGGATCTAATCCATAATTAAGACTGGGTTTACAGTAAAGGTTTTCTCAAAGCAAAGTTCTTGTATAGAGTTTGAGGTGATCAAAATTTTCCCTTGTCTGCTTCTTGCTTCCTTAATCCCCAATTAATCTTTAGACCTAAACACACATGTGACTTTTTCAAAGAACTTTCAAAGAACACTCTGAGTCACTCCAATCGGTTCTGAAGCACAAAATACCCCTTGGTTGACATTCTGAGATCATGAGCTGTGGTTATGTGTATTTCACTGTTCACATGGTAACAGAATCAAAAGAAAATCGTAATGAAACACAATGGTTGGCTTCAGAAATAGGTTACAAAAACATTCTTTGGAGCAGTCCTAACAATGGAGAAGAGATGAATTTACATTGGGCCAAATTCATCCTTGTTGCAGTGCCAATTAACTCACTGAAGTCGCACCTTGGTGTAGCATATGAAGGCATGGGCCCTGGTCAGTGATGCAACCAGAATCATTTATTATAACAAACAGGCAGCTTATCTAGTACCAATGTATCTCCTTTCCCAACCCACACGCCCCTGCAACTCCCAACTGCCAGGTGGGTGGAATTCCCCTCCATCAGTTGGGCCACCAGGTGTTGTTCATGGGTCGTTAGGACTTGATCATGGGCCTTCCCATGAGCAGGCCAGTCTTCCTGCTTCTTCTATTCCTTCTTCCACAATCCTGTTCACCCACACCTTGGAACAACTCAATAATTAGGTAAAATTATTTCAGTTAGACTCGTGCCACCCCCATTCTCCCTGCAATGCTAACCTGAAAGTAATTTGGCTGAGAAAAATCAGGAGTCTGTATTTTCGTTAACTCTTTGTAAGTCTTCATTTTTTAAACCATTAAATATTTAATGCAAATTTGCATTAGAAATTGATATTGAAGCTGGATTTATCAGAAAAGATGAGCCTCTGATGGTTTAAAACAGAAACAGCTTCTGCATAAGTATGAGAAGAAAGGGATGAAAAAGACTTAATTCTATAGCTCTAAGCTGTCCTTTGTCTTAAAAGGTAAGAAAAGAATTGCCATGGAAACCTGCTCACTCACTTCTTTTCATAGAAAAAGAGTTTGACTTAATTACTGTGAACTTATACTATCTTATCTTAAAATAATATTCCAGGTCTTTTTCCTGAGCAGTGTATTTATATGTGTCAGAAAGAACCGAGGAAAATGCTATCAGAAGGGAAATAAGCATTTGTCTGTGTTTAAATCATAGCTCTCGCTCTGTAGAAAACATTTTTATTGCTGTTGTGAAATTCACACCTCTCAGGAGGAAACCTCCTTATAGAATCTGCTGGTTTCTTTCAGCTCCTATACGTGTATGTAAGCAACTGTAGCAAATCTCTTTTAACTGGCAACAATAAAGAACAGTAATTGCACACTTTAATTTAAAATTACAAGAATGTTCCTTCCTTTTCTGGAGGGAAACCTCTTCTGTGGGCCACTTTCCAGAACTAAATGCCTGATTCTCGGAAGAGAAAAGCATCGTGTTGTTCAGATTTACAGGGAGCACAACAGTCAAAACGTGGGACACAACAAAGAGCTCTGAGCGCTCTGCTTTTTCACTCTTCCTCATGTTTGCTCTGTTTGTACTGTCAGCTCAGGTGCTAATGAAATATTAGAAGACTGTGGTGCTGTGAATTTATGCCTGCAGGTCTTGGCTCCAGCTTTGAGCAGGGTTTGCTCCGGAAGCTCCACCACACCATGAATCATGCCGGCATTCACCCTGCTTCTGAGGCACCACTCCTATGGCTTCCTCTCCTTGACTTCCTTCAATTTGTCTCCCATTCTGGGGGGAGAATAAGGTCCTACAGCTGTTTGAAGGTATAGATTTCATAGAATCATAGAATGGTTCATGTTAGAATGGACCTCACAGATCATCTAGTTCCAACCCCCTGCCCTGGGCAGGGACAACTCCCACCACACCAGGTTGCTCCAAGCCCCGTCCAGCCTGGCCTTGAAGCCCCTCCAGGGATGTGGCAGCCACAGCTTCTCTGGGCAACCTTGGCCAGGCTTTCACCACCCTCACAGCAAAGAACTTCTTCCTGAGATCTGATCTGAATCTCTCCTCTTTCAGTTTAAAACCATTACTCCTTGTCCTTTCACTCCGCTCCCTCATATAGAGGCCCTCCACACCTCTCCTGTAGGCCCCCTCTAGGGGCTGGAAGGGACTCTAAGGTCTCCCCAGAGCCTTCTCTTCTCCAGGCTGAACAACCCCAACTCTCTCAGCCTGTCCTCATAGCAGAGGTGTTCCAGCTGTCTGAGCATCATTTCTTCATTGATTTCTTCTAAGATAACTTACCTTTTTCTAAGATAACGTACGTTTAGCCAGTGAGACCTGCACTGTGCTCCTCATATGAGAGCTTCATCCGCGTATCTGGCAGTCTTACCCAACTCAGCAGTCATTGAAAGTGGAATCGTTTCTCTAAGTGGAACTTTGACAGTCTAACCCACAGTAAGCGTATTAAACATCTTACATTTCACATCTAAAACAGTAGCTTCCCATGTATCTCAAAGTGCTGCACAGGCTTTTGGTAGTGGATCTTAAAATTTTTTTCCAACTAGCTGGCCCCAGGAGGAATGGAGCCTGCATTACTTGGTGACATAGGAACAGAGAGCGTATCGTTATTTATCTCTGAGATAATCCTGGGTTGTCATATCACATCTGTGAGGCTTCCAGTCGTCTTCTGCAGCTAGACCGCCAAGAATTATATCTGTGGGAGTTAAACAGAAAATGTGCAAAACATTAAAAGCAGAATGTGCCACACAGGCAGCATGTTCCCCTGTGTCATTATCTTTATCTGCCAGGAAGGTCGCTCCAGCCCATTTTTACATCTGGGCACCAAAGCCTGTAGAAGCTTCAACTTTCAACATTTTAATTCAGCTGCTTTTAATAATGCTTATAACATATAAAGATCAGCTTCAACTTTACTGGGGAAAAACTGTATTTTCTGGTATCTGCTAAGCTGTGTGTCAGGAGTTTCTGTAATAAGTACCAGGGATTAGGTTAATAGCATTACTGCTGGAAGTGGCACTGCTGGCTTTGTGAGAGACCTGTTTACGATTTACAAGGTTGGAGTGATTAGTAGTGCAGATGCAGACTCCGCTGGTAACAGAAGCTTATGTTGGCTGGAAAGCATAGTGGATTCATTTTCTGGAAGAAAATGTGGCATGTTACAGTAAAAAAGTGTTGCTGGCTGTGGAGAACATCGGGCTAGTTAAGGGTCTATTCACATGAGTAAAATAACCGTTATTAACATGCTGCAGAGATTCCCCCACAGTAACTGGGATGTTACATGGCAGCATACATTCCAGAAAGTTATGAAATAAGCTGGTTCTGAATTCTCTTTTGAGAAATTCTTGTTGCTTCTTGTTGCTGTTCTGGATGTTTCTGGATATCTTCACATCTAAACTAGGCTTCCAGTCATGTGGAGCATTTCATCTAACATCTTGATCAGACGTGCCCTTCATGTGAGAATGTGGCTTTAGAGATTAGCATACTGTCACCGGAACAAATGCTAACTGCCTTTTACTGTTGCAAATTCAGATTTTCTGATCTAAAACTTTGAATCAAAGTAAATAAGATTGTTGCATCATCAAACCTGATAATGCAGAGTAAATTCTGACAGTCTTTAATATTAATCTTCCTCCTTTATATTCTTGGCACCCATGTCCATGGCATTGCTAACCATGATTTTTACACCATCAGAGGCCGGTGATGCTGTCGTGGGTTTTGTCAGCTCTGGTAATCTCAGTTTGGCTTCTTTGCTCCTGAGTGGTTTCCAAAGATTGACATTTTTCCTTGCTATCCTATGAAATAGGAAACTACTGATTCATACCGACTGTTCTTTAAAGCATGAGAAGGAGCGATTAGACTCTGACCACAATGGTGAAAAGCCCTATGTCTCATTTAATTCCGTTTCTGCTGCATTTTTCTTAAAGATATCTTGCTAGCTACAGCTTTCTATAGATAAACAGGCACTGTGTTGGAAAATTTCACACTCAAAGTGAAGCCTACAAAATTTGCATTTGTCAAATTTTACAATGAAGTGGAAAAATGGCACTCTCTGCTCGGAACAAACTTGAGACAAAATTGCTTGTAAGTTAAGCAGATATCAAATTCATTTGGTCATGAGTTAAACCAAGCTTTGGTTTTGCAGATTGCAGCCCTCGGAAAAGGACCATGTTTGCTACTGTTTGCTGAGGGGATTAATACCATCTGAAAAAATGGATAGTATATGATACGAGTAATGAAATACCAAGACTACTGTACCTTCTTCAGACATAAAGACAGGCTGACTCTTCCCAGACTTCTGTACCTACCCAACATTTCAGTGTTGGTCTAAAATGTGATTCTATAAAATGTTGCCCCATTTCCAGTTGTGCTAACGGTGCTTACTCAACCAGCCTGTCCTGCACACTGAATGTTTGCAAAATCAGCTGGGTCCTTTTGAAGAACTTCAGTCTAAAAAGTGTCCTAAATTTGTCCTCCAGGACAGTAAAAGGTTGCACTAGTTGGGAATTCAGTCCAGCTCTCCAGGAGGGCTCCTGTCACTGCTGCTGGGAGGCCCCCGTGCCAAATGGCAGCCGTGATTAAAAGCATGACAGTCAGTGACCCTTAGCTTGCTCTCATAGCACAGGACCTTAAAAATGCTTCAGTGAATCTCAGAGGAAATTCAGATCACAGGAGACACTCTTTCAAATTTGCCTAGAGCAACAAATTTGTTTGATTTTGTTTTGGGTTTTTGTTGTTTTGTTTTTTGGGGGAGTTTGTTTTGTTTTTGTTTTAATTCCCTTCAGAATGTATTTCTTCCTGGGAAAAGAAGAGACAAAGACTGTATTGTCCCAGGGAAAGGTGGCTACGGCGTGAAGAAAGGGTAATGGGGAGTGGAGGGGAATTACAAGTGCTTTTTGTTTGCTTGTATGTGTTTTAAGTGCTGTGTTGCTGATGCTTCTTGTGCCATATGGTGGAACAGCTGATGGTTAAATGCTGATGCTGAAACATGATGCTGACACAGCAGATGCTAAAACGTGATTGTGGCAAAGATGATAGCAAAACACTGAAGGTGAAACACCAGTGCAGAAAAATGTTGATGATAAAATAGAAACCTCTGATGTTCCTCTATTAGAAACTGTATTTCTGGAGCTGGCACTAACTGTAGCAGCCCAGATGATGTTTGGAAGGCCAGGCTGGAGAGTTGCCAAATTCATGGGAAACGAGAAGAGTTGTCAGCTGTTTGTTGGTAGGAGATAGTGAGAAAAGTTTCTTGCTCTTTGCTGTAAAGGGAAGGGCACAAACCCTTTAGGAATAAGCAAATCAGTTGTGAAACTTGCTTTCCACTTCTCACAGTCCATCCAGCAGAGGCTTCCATCCATGCATTGGTCTTACAGACATGTGGGAGGCTGGCTGCAACCCAGCAGGTTTCCAGCTGGTCACAGTGGAATAATGAGGTCATCCAGCACATACACAGCCTGCTTGCTTCCTTGTTTCCCTTAACGTTTATGTATTTTTTATGGTTCTAAATATTTAGAACAAGAGTTTTAAACATTTAGTTGCAACAAAATGTGGTATGTTTTTTTTTTTTAACAGGAAGAGTCATTCTGGGGTGTGTTTGCCTAAGTTTCTGAAAGGTGGCTTTGACCCTGTTAGCAGGTAGACACTGTGATCATGTGAGGCACAGGAATGGCATCTTGTTTATCAAGTATCTAAGCTGTTCTAGAAAACTGAGGTACTTTAAAAAATGGGAGAGGGCCAAGTAACTTAAATGGCAATATGAAACTTACAAGAAGATGTGTTTTCAAATATTAAATATTCTCTGCTCTGATGGTCTGTGCCCTCAGAAAATCCAGGGTAAATTGAGCAGGTGTCTGGCATCAGGAAAACCTGCTCCTGTTTCCTGCAGACCACATCTTGTTCTGCTTCTTAGCTTGTTGACTGAATGTAGAATATAAAATTCATATTATTAAAATACTCGGTGATTGTTTCAGTAGCCATTTACTTGTCAAAGTTCTTGCAGTATGCATTGGAAGGGGGTGGAGAAAGTTTGACTGCTGGCATGCGATTATTTGGAAAGGAGGGAGGGTGTGATCAGCATCTCCCAAAATACTGAGCGTGTTCAACCTGTGAAATTTGATTAGAAGCCTTCAAATTGTGCATTTCTTTTGAGAGTCCTGGCATGTGTTTTACTTGTTTGTCTGCAGCTTACTGTGTCCTCTAAAAGCTTGTCGGTAAGCAGCAGGGAGGGGGACTTGTTTGTGCCTGTGGTACCATCTGCTGCAGTTTGGTCAGACAAGCTTGGTCAACACAGGCAGACCTGAGGGATGCTCCTGGAGTACAGAGAGAGCACAGAGAGATGATGAGAGATTTTGGTGGCAACTGATGAGAAGAGCAGAGAGAAGCCAGGACTCAGACATGATACGAAATGTGGGAATCATTCACCAAACCACTGACACATAGTGTGCTTTTAAATACCTAAAGGCATTGAGCTGTCTGTAAGGAACACCAACCTCTGGGAGACCTGCACCATCTGAAGACTTGGTCCCTCAGATGCCCTTGTGGCTTCTCAAAAGACACAGTGTGCCAGTGTGTAGGTACACGTGTCCCTTGCCAGTTGTCCACGTGTCCTTGGGCTGGCTGTGAATAGCCGTTGGGGAGTCAGATGCCACCTGTGAGTGACAGGAGTGCAGGTTTTAGAGACCCACTACCCTTCCCTGCTGAATAATGAACCCTGCCAAATAGCGTCGGTGTTAGGAGGGGGTCGATAGTAGCAGCACACAGGATTGGGCCTAGATCTCAACTCTGGACAGGCGTGTGGGAGAGCAGACAACACCAGAACTTTTCTCCAGAGAGTAACTTTCATGGTTGTGCAATAAAAATGGGATTGATGAATTAGTTATTTTACAGTAAAGTTAAGTTTGACACTGGAGTTAATTTTGGTGAGCATTCATGTCCAGCTCGTGCCTTTCCTGGTTCTATGCTTGCAATCTTTTTCCCAGACTAAAACTTCATTTGCAGTTCTGCTGGGACGTATTGTGGTGGCTGTTTGCTTGCTTGGTCGAGTGACAAAAGTGACAAAAACATCAAAAAAAAAAAAATCACTAGGGAATATGAGCTAGAGTCTACCAGCACTTAAATCCAGAAAACCAGCTCCAGCATCCAGGCAGGTGTCAATAACTAGACAGAAGTCTTCAGCGCAGAGCCAGGGGGAAGGAACACCACTCTTGTCCCTGGGAAAATTCATTCCAGTGTGAATGCTTATGCCTGAATCAGTTCCAAAAATGTTTTTGAAAAGTAATTTGCACCCCAGTGACTTGGGAAGAGGTTCAGTGTTTGGTACCTAATAAAGATAGCTGGCATTGGAGGGGATGTTATTTTAATTATAACAACATGGTGATGGCATTTTCAGGAAGGGATCCCACAGAGTTCTGACTGCAGACGTTTCTGTACTCACAGCATTTAAATAGCTGCCAAAGGGTTTTCATTAATAGGTTATTTGGATACAGTATATGCAGGCTTATGCTGTGCTATCACTGCCTCACAGCCCTTCTCTCACTTTCCTGACTTTCCTGGAAAGATGAGCCAAATAGATTTGGCCAGAGCCGGCGTCTCAGATTAGAAGGCAAGAAAGCAAGCGGTGAGAGGCAGAGGGTATTGCAGCTCTGTACCAGAGATCAGGGGGAGAACCACAGCCCTGGAGATCACCAGCCGCAGTAATCCCACTCCACATGCAGAGCATTTGCAGGACAGCTTTCGGCGTCTCTGCATCCGATGCCGTAAAAACCCTCCTAAAGTTTGCAGCGTGACTGCACTGAGGGACTGGGAAATCCCAGCTTCAGTCTTTACATGAAAGCTCCCTAACTGCCCGTTGTTTTGGGAAATCACAGCGTTTGTGACTTGCTGTCATTTGTTGTGCTGGTGTGACTAATTGCCAGTGACCTTGCTGGCACTTAGAACAGCTGAGGATCTTGCTCAAGGGTGGGAGCTGGGAGCCAGCATTCTTCTGCAGGGAGTGATGCACAGCGTGGCCAGCTCTCATCTCACATATATCGCCCTATGTGAGGAGTAACCGGGTAGGAACCTTCAAGTCAAACTGGTGCAAGGTGAGAATCAGGCCCAGCTACTCACGCTGGAAAAGTCCCTTCTCCTGAGAACTTGTGTCTCTTATGGTGCTGCCTCTGTGCAGCTTGGGGAAGGGAAGAACTCCAGGAGCACCTGGGGCCTGTCAGAGCCTGCAGCTCGTCTCAGCTCGGTGCAGCTCCACGTTCACATTGCTTAGAAGATTTTGCTAAAGTATTACCATCCCAATCAGTTTGTAGTGCTCTATTTTATAGATATTAGAGTCTGTAACCAAAAAATCTTTATGCAAAAAAAACCTGAAAATAACTCTGTGTAAATCATCATCAATTCTTTTATTATTCATTAAAATAACATTAATCATAAACCTCTTTGGTATTCATGTGGATGTAATATGTAGTTCCAAAGGAATTATGGATTAAAGGGGACTTAAGCTCAGAACACTCAGTTCTCTATGAACATGCTGTGTTCATTATGTTAGATTTAGTGTGAACTATTTTCTTCAGTATTATTAGAATGGAGTAATGGGCGAGTTTCGCATTTATTTGGAAGTGATTAAAGTAAAATTTTCACCTTGAATAAAACAGCAGCAACATATTAACAATTTTTATCATGCCCACAAAAGAAATCTCTTCTCAAAAGATTGGAAGTAATCCTCTGAAATCTACCTGCAGCTGATTATATTAACCCATGCGAAATATACATTTTCACCTGTACAGATTATTTTTTTAAAAACTTTACACTATTGAAGTTGTTAATATCTCTGCTGCTCACATGTACCTTGGGGTAACATTAGGATCACTGCACATTTACTCTTCTATTTCTGACTTCTGAAGGCCCTACATTAATATTCTAAGACTCATTACTGATGTAAAAACTAACTGGTTTATTGAACATTGCATGTCTGGCCTCATGTCTGCATAGTCCTAATTAAAAATCACAAACTTGTTTACCAGCAGGAAGCTTTGTAAAATGCGGTGTGGAATTTTTTAGAGGATTTGATCCTGTTTCTGTGCATATAAACCAGAGGGCGTTTTCTAGGCACCCTGGCGAGTTTAGAGGTATTATTTATGAGGTTTAGAGGTATTATTATTTAGAGGTATTCTATGATGAATGTACTAGGTTGGATTCTGCCCAACCTACCGTTTTACACCACGGTACTAGACAAATTAACTCCAGATATGAGTTCTGATGATGAGAAATGAGTTTATCCCAGGAGTTGTGAAGGTGTGGGTCACAGTGGACCTTGTCCCTGCCCCTGAACCTGCCAGGCTGTTGGAAGCATTTTCTTTCCAAAACACCCACCTTATCTGAAGTGCAGAAAGTCCTCCAGATGCCCGGAGGTTGATTTGTGTTTTACCTCTGAGCTTTCCCTGTTGGAATGGAGATTTACATTAAGACCCTTATGAGATAGCATACAGGGCCATATTTTATCAGGCAGTGGATTTCTTTTCGTTTTGTATTAGCAAAGTGTTTGTAATCCTAATTAAGAAATAAATTAATCCTAATGTAAACTGGCACAAATCCTGTGAGGAAGAGTGTTTGTGTTTATGAAGTACTGGGATGTGTTTGCTTGCCTTTGGTCTCCGTGCCGTCCTTGTTCTTGTGCAGCCTAATTTAAGGTCAGGAGAATGATAGAATGGTTTGGTTTGAAAGGAACCTTTACAGATCATCTAGTCCGTCCCCCCTGCCATGGGCAGGGACATCTTTCTGAGTTTGAACACCTTGAAGAACTGGTCCACTGCCCATGCCAATGTGCAGCTTGTTTGGTGGAGTGTCACGAGATACCTTATAATTCTCTAGATACTCCTCAGGCTCCTTGCTTTTCCTTGTCTTCCACAGTGCAACTTTTGGTAACTTCTTCCGGTAACTCTTGAGATTGATGTGGTGGGTTTGGTGTTTTTTTTACTTTTATGAATTCTGAAGGGCCAAAGCTTCTAGCCACTATTCCTACCATCAGACCTGTAAATTCCCTACCATAGCTGTCACTGCACGGTCCAACTCAGCTTCATGCCACTAAAACTAGGTTTTGGTTGCTTTTCTTTTAATTGAAGGAAAAAAGAAATAAAAAGGCTTTGACAACAACATAATTCAGAAATGGGAAGAAATTGCATAAAGGCAGAATTAACTCCAGTTAAAGTTCCAAATGATCCCTTCACGCTGTCTCTGAGCCACGGGCTGGGCTGACAGGATCCTCTTTCAGCCTGGGTCTCTCCATGACAAGCACATTCCCCACTGCCAGGCCCTTCTGATGGCCACTCTGTGCTGCTCCCAAAATGTTTGCAGCCCCGTTCCCCACAGAGGGATTCTCACGAGTGTGTGCTGGCTGAGGACGGTAAGTTGTTGCTGTTTAAGTGCTTACCTGCCATTATCACTGTGTATCAGTGACTTCCACTAATTCTCTTAGAAACGTGGTGTGTGATTTTTTCCATCCTCTGCTCTCCTTTGCACAGGTGCTCAGAGGAGAATTGTGTACTCTCTCAGAGTGATTTTGGGTTTGTTCTTTGGTAGTTCATTTTTTTTAAGGACAAATACAGGTCTCAAGTCAGAGTGTCCTTAGATCCTCTGAAATGGCTTCAGGGGCAGGAGCAATATCAGACTGTGCTCTGAAGGGTGAGGGGGTTCGTGTGGCTTTTTGAGGGTGCGGGTGAGAGGAGAGGTGCTCCCAGGAATGGCTCGGGGCAGAGGATAAAGCCAGATCAGCCTTATAGGAGGGAAAATGATGGGAAAAAGGGGAAAACAAACCCCTTTCCCTGCCACTCCATAGCACACTGAAGCCTGAATTCTGTAAATATGCTTTTATGTAGAATAAAGATGGTTGTGTAAGGAAAGCTATAACACTAAATACCTTCAAATAGTGCCGCCTTTAGTCTGTAGGGAACCTTTATCTGCAGCAGTCACAGCTCTCCTGCTAGAAATCAGCCCCTTTATCTCTTACTGTATGAAGCCTGGTGCAGGGGGGATAGAAGAGTTTCTGCCGGCTCATATGGCACACACCATTGTGTTTCTGAACCTCTCTCAGTTATTAATAATGAATTAGTCTTTACCACACAAACATATAAGGCAAGGTGGTTAGTAGTGTCATTTTTGATTTGACAAAATGGAAGCAGTGAGAGATGAAGAGAGCTGGTCAGGATCATACTGCACCAGAAATTGGAAGCTGAACATGGATTTCCGGAATGCTATGCCAATGCCCAGGCCAGTTAAAAAACTTCATATTTCTTTTATTACTAACTTACCCTGAAGAGTTTTTCTTTTTATCCTATTTCTTTCCCTTTTCTTTCCCTCCTGTCCGTGTAGGACAGAGATCCATGTAAGCACAACTTCATATTCTACTAAAAAAATTGAAAGGCCTCAGGATACGCTGTATTTGCAACATATGATGCCATTTTGCAAGACAAAAGTCATATTGCTGTTACTGAAAATAGTAAGGAAAAAACCAAAATGCCATGTGTTGCAGCAGCCCATGTTCAAACGTGCATGTCTGTCCTTTTTTCAGATTAACAGCACACTATTAACTGTGCTTTTGTTCCTGGTGTTCCCTTCTCTCCGTTGGGTCATGTGCTGGTCAAAAGCTACTTGCCATTTTGTCCATCAGTGAAAGGAAATAAATAAAGGAATGGGATTTTTCACTGCAGGATCTCCTGTCGTGTGGAAGGCTGCCAAAGGGAGGGTTCACATGCTCGGGGACTGGTGTTGCTGGTGCTAGTGCTTGTGTGAGCTACCTGGTAAGCCATAGGGTAACACTAACTTTTTTTTCTTCTAGGGGGTTAGGAAGATTGGCGACATTAATTTTCAGCTGAATTAGCTCTTTTGATAGCAGTCCATGAGGTAGTCTTGAAGCAATCATCAAAAGAGAGTAGCTTGTGCTGCTTTGCTGTGGGCACAGGAGCACTGTTGTCCTGCTCTGAGAGTGTTCTTCAGGCACTCCTGTTACAGCTTTTTAATGATGTGTTTCCATCCCCTGCTCCTAAATATCATAGATGGGGATGGAAAAGCGCCCAGGTACCTTTGATATTCAGTCAGGATAAATTAGAATAACGTTCAGGCTGCTCTAGTGTCCTAAACAGAGCAGCAGCAGTGAGGTGGAAGCTGTCTGTACTGGCACTGAAGTGTACCCCGATTTGTGCCCTGGGGAGCGTGGCTGTTCCTGGAAGGTTTGGGATGGAGCTTCTTTTGAAGTAATAAAAGAGGACAATGAGCCCAACAGTTCTTCTGCACAGCCCTCTGCTTCTCTCTGAATTCTGCCACCTTTAAAGTGCTCCTCGCTGTTGCTGGTAGCAGATGTGTTTAATCCCAAAGAGAGGAATTCTTCCAGCCTCTAACCAGGGGGCTGTGTCACTGCTCCGATTGTCAGGAGAGGGAAAAACACACCGAGCAAGTAAGCTCGGAGAAACAGGAGAATCCCAAAACGCGAAGGAAAAAAGCTTCCATGGTGAAGGATTTTTCCTGGGCACAGTGGGATTTTGCTGTAGGGGAAAGTAAATCTTGTGGGTAATTGGGCTGTGAGTGGGAGGAGGGGAAGAGCCGGGTTCCTGCCCGCGGCTCCCACCCGGGGCTGCTCTGTAGCCCCTCCGCACCGACAGAGTTCTGTGGCACAAGAGGGTGGCCAGTGCCTCGCAGGGAAAGGTCGGTAATGAATAAACATCCTCATTTTAAATCACTGTAGGTGCCTGATTTTGCATTTCATTTCCAAACGTGGTCATCCAATTTTCAGTTTAGGCCCTCTGAAGTATAGAAAAATAGAAGTAAACTGCAGAAGAGGGAGAAAAAAAAAGACTTTAAAAAATTGCTACAATGATGCACAAAGAGAGAGAGAAAATGACCTTTGGTTGGGCATCCAACAGTGCAAAGAAATTCTAAAGTAGTTTACTTTGAAGTACATTTCAGTCAGAGGGATTTTCTAGCAGAAAAATCGGCCACTTAGCAGGGATTGCATATAATTTCCACTCTATGCCAGTATAAAGCTTCAAACATAATGATTTTTTTCCATTCAGCACCAATAACTAAAGCCCTTGGACATTAATAATGACTCATTCTTCACCTGCACTATTTGAACTGCATTTGTCATCTACTTACTGGCCTTTAAAAGAACTTAACCTGACTCTTCGTTTTGCTTTGTCTTTCGGTTCTGAGTCATTCTCTCCACAAGTGAAACACCTTAGAATTTGACATTTACGTAGGACTCTGTACCTTAAATGCACTTAAGAAGTGCTTTTTAGATTGCATTTGTCTTAATTTTTGGTGTTACTATTATGTGCTGTTACATTTACTACCTTGTTTAGTTTAACCCTCCCATACGAGCATCGGGTCACGAATGGTAGGGGTTTGGGAGTGGGGAGGAGGAGAGGGCGATACGGGATCTCCACCACCAGAGCTTCCTGCCAGGAACGAGGTGGAATAAGGCAGCAGCCGACCTGGCAGAAAGACTCATTGGACACTAAC
Source organism: Gallinago jamesoni (assembly GCA_025769975.1). NCBI lineage: Eukaryota > Metazoa > Chordata > Aves > Charadriiformes > Scolopacidae > Gallinago > Gallinago jamesoni. Next base: position 18,223,404 of record JAOQGH010000062.1, on the reverse strand, counting down.
GCATTTTACCAGAAAATCTGTCATTGGCATCTGTAAAATGACCTAATTAATACCCAGTTGAGGCAGGCAAGCAGTGTGCGCTCATCGGTGAGGAGTGAAAGCCTCTTTCTCAGTGGGTGAAACCCAGCATCTGAACACGCGGCAGCAACACCTGTCGTGTTCATCCTTGCCTTGTTCACAGCCTGGGGAAAACTGGCCCTAAAAGCTGTTTCAGCTCGTATACTTCTTTACACTTAGATATGGCTGAAGACCACACAGAGAGTGACAAAGTTAGCTGTTGTGCCCATTTGCTACACGCATCTGTAAGAACTGTCACATCAGAAAAGTCCAGTTTAATCTGCTTTTGTGTCCACAAAAATGGCAAAGTCCTCTGTTCTAAACAGCAGTTGCAAACCTATTCCATACCAAAAGAAGTATTTCTAGCTGGAAACTTTGTCTGTGATTAATATAAGTTTTGTTGGCACTCATTTTATGTTTTAGCCTGGGAAATGTTTTGTGTTTTACCAGTTACAAAACCGCGTTCCAGTGGTGCAGCAGCCACGGTAACAGTAAGCAATGCTAATGAGGGAAGGGAGCCTGGCTCCCAACAAAATCACTAAGTTTTGTCAGTGACCTTCATGTTAGAAAGAGCCGGCCCTTTTACAGAATTCAAAAATAAACCAAAGCTGTAAAAACCATAATATTTTCTTAAGGGAGCCATCCTTTTGTGTTTTCTGTCAGTGCCTGAAGTGCATTTTGTAGAAAGGTTACTAACCTGCAACAGATGAAAGTTAAAAGAACATGGTTAGAAGGCAAAGTAAAAGGTAGTTATGAACATATGGTTGGTAGAAATATTTTTAGAACTGAAATATAAAAAAGTTGAAAAGATAGGCAACTAGTGCAAACCAATGTACCATAAATTGGAAGAATATCAATAATCAAATATTTATGGCACTCTTTGCAGTGTTTGAAAAATTAAATTGTTAAAAGCAAATATTGTGGCAAATAGGTTCCCATCAATCTCAATAAAAGTTACATTTCACTATCACTGTCACATTATTACTTTTTTGCTTTCAGTCTTTTAAGATTGAAGAGAACGGTAACAAACTCCAGTAACAAATCAAAGCTTTTCAATGTAATTTACTTGGTGAGTAATTTCTAATTGATTCAGACTGATGGGGCTGCATAGCTTGATGTATTGCCGAAGCGAGAGATACTTTGGACAAAGTGAATTTATAAGCACCTCTTCTCCAAAGAAAAATGGCTGCTATATTTCATTTTGTCATTTTTAGCTGTAGCAATGTTCTTGTATACCTGTCTGTGTGGATTCTCACGAAGAGAAAACCCCCCCAAACAGGGTGTAAACCCGATGGGAGGGAGCCCTCCCTCCTTCCCCGTGCTGGAGCGGGAGCCGGCTCCTGTGCTGGATCCCGGGCGCGGGGAGCCGGGCACAAAGCCTGTTTACCCCATAGCAGCAGCCCAGGGTGCCTCTGCCACCCGCTCCTTTCCTCGCTCTTTTTTTTGAAAGTGTAGTTGCTTAGCAACATAATTTAGTCACCTGCAGGTCAGGGTTCAGATCTTGTTAATGTCATTGTGAATTAGAAGGAGGAAATGACTTTGGGGGTTTTACAGCTTCTTTGTGACATTGCTGTTAACCAGGAGGTTGGTATCCTGGTTGGTGGAAAACCTTCAGCGACTGCTTGTTTTTTTATGTGATTGTTTCCATACGTATTCTGCCGTATTTCTAAGCCGAAGAGGGGAAAGGGGAATATGACAGAAGATATGTTATTTGATATATACATTGTAGATGTTAAAGGTCAGCAGCAATGCTTTGCACCCGATGAAAAATTGCTTCGTTTTAGGGCAAATTAAACTCTAGACTTCAGAAGGAATTGTTCCAATGTCAGTCCTGCTCTGTCCTCTCGTCTTTCCCCACAGCACATTCAGGGAGACTTTCCAGAGAGCAGGAGCCAGTTCCCCTCCATGTGTGCCTGCCACTTTATTTCCCACAGCAGAAATCCCTGAAGGCTGATGCCTCAGGGGAGCAATCTAAATTTAGCAACTACAAAATTCATCTTGAGTTTTTTGCTTTGGCCACTTTGCAACATTTTGGATTCCATCTGGTTCTCCCTGCTTCAGCCTGGTGTAATAAAAGCTCTGGTCCTCCCCTGGCGTCCTGCTCTGCTTGGATGGAGAGGTTTCCCAAGACCGCTTGCTTAGTTTTGGAGGATCCAAAGCGTCCTGGCTGATGCCATTCCAAATGTGCTCCGAGGGACTTGCAAGGCCACTCGGGCTTGGAGCAGCGTGTGCCCTCCAACCTGCCCAGGCACCACAGAGGGTGTCGCACACCCATCAGATGTGTTCAGCGCATCGGGCAGAGCCGGGAGGATGGGGCCATAGCATGAGGTCAGAGATCTGCAAAGGCTGGGAAAAGCCAATGGCATTTTTGCATGTTCTGGGTGCGAAGGAAAAGCGTTGCCATTTCAATAGAAATATTTGTGTGGAGCTGTCAGAAGTGTTTTTACACTTCATCGGCCTAACCAGTTGAAAGGAAAGCCTGTGTAGCGTGTGTGCATATACGTATATCATGTGTGTGTGGTCTTGTTATTATGGGCGAAGGTCCAAATTTGATCCAAACTTGAACTATTTGGTCCAAAACGAAATATTTCATTTTCATGATGGTAAATACTTTCTATTACTATTTTAAAATAAGATATCCAAACCTTAAGTAGGAGTCTCGCTGAAAAATAAAAAGCTGCAGCATTTTCCTTGGGAAATACCAGAACTAAATACTTCGTGTGTACTGAAAATATTTTTTCATTGCTTAAAGCTAAACCAGTTTTATCAAATTCAGTCTGAATTCGTGGGGAGTTACAATCCTCCCAAAATGTCATTTATTGGCAAACTTACTATTCATCAGCTTTTTTAGCCAAAGTTTGCGTTTGATTTCCTGATCCAATTTGCATGCATTGCTCTTGTCCCTCTGGTTTGACATCCCGTGCTAATGGCTCTGTCCCGCTGAGGTTTCACATACGCCTTGTTTCACATGGGCTTTGTGGCTCAATTGTAAGCTGTGCGAGAAGCTGCAGTTGTGTTCACCGTTCCCAAACACTAGTAATCCCAGGATCATTTGCATGGGTGATTTGTGTTCTGGAGTTCATTAATCTTTTGCTGTGACTGTTCATTATTTGTGCGATGTGACTGGTCAGCTAAGACATATGGGGCCAGATTGCCAGCTGCTGAAAATCAGCGTGGCTCTGCTGATGGATGGAGACAGGCTGGTCTCCGTCTGGGACGGATTGGATGCTGGAACAGAGGGGTTTCCTGCCTGTTTGCTGGGCGCTGGGGCAGGCTCTGCTGGTTTTTGTGATATATGAGCTTCTACACAGGTGAAAATCCACCTGTGAAACAAGCTGCCTTCTAATACCCGCCTTATGTAAACATTTGGGATCTTGTAAAAAAACCCACAGTGTGAACAGGTGTTTGCAAATAGGAGTTATAAAGACAACCAATAAATAGCTGAACTGAAAAATACTTAATTTTTTTTTTCTTTTTGTTTAGGTGACTCCCAAAATGCAAAATTGTTTCTTAGGTGGCTGTTTTACTATTTCGTCTGAAATGCAGACCGTATTCTTGACTCCATTTCCTGCAAAAGCTTCAGCAGTGACAACAATATTATGCAGCGGTTGTGCTGACACGTAAAACCCTAAACTATTATTTACAGGGGTCGAGGCAACAAGCATCAGTGATTCAGGGTAAAGCTTTTTAAAAACGGATGCTGGCAAAGGCCCAGTGCCATACTGCCAGCTCTGCAGAGGGGAACCCAGATTATTGGCAGAAGGGAACTTTTCTGAGTTTTCCTTCGGAACTGGGGGAGCAGGAGAGCAGCTACGCAAAGCCAACATGTCTTTTGGGTCTGCCTTAATGATGAATTAATTAACTGTAGAAAGATTTCAGATCCGTTGCCTAACTCAGGCCCTTACAAAGTTGTTGGCGTACGAGCCATGAATCACTCATGTGATGGGGCATCTACCATCAGGGGTGCTAATTGAGACTAATGCTGTAGTGGGGGTGGCTGTGAGATAGCAAAATGGCAATTAAAGCTGAGAGGAGGGAATATTTTCTCCTTCCCTCCTTCTGGGTAGCATTGGCATTATGATTCTAGACTGGTACCTGGATTTCTCAACCTCTACCTGGATTGTACTGATCTCCAGCAGCACCTTTAATGTAGAGCAGACACCAGTGAATATAAGACCACCCTTAACCCATGATAGGGGTCATAAATTTAGAAGAGTGTAGAGGTGGATGGTTTGTATTGTTATTGATTGTTTCCCATCCCTTTCTGCCTCTTCCCCTAACATTTGAGGGGGAGATTTTAGCTGATAATACCTGACAGTTGTGGGAGGTAAAACTTTTAATCCATGGATCTCAAAATGCTTTCTGAACATTGAATATCACAACTGGTTTGCTGGTTAAGTCTGAGGCTGGGGGAAAGGGAAGTTACACAGCTTGCCGAATGGTATGTGGAACATCAGCAGCAGAGCTCAAAGCAGAAGGCAGAATTCTTTCCCCCAGCCCCCTGCTCCTTCTCCAGACAGTAGCTACTGCTCTCAGGTCTCATTTGCAGAACGGTCAAGTGCCTATTAGTGATTAGCTAAAACTCAGTACCCTGATAACTCCTAATAAAAGCAAAATCAATTGACACACACAACAGTAGAGCGAGGAGCACATCGGAAAAAAGTCACACTGAACAGCTAGATATCTTAGGTTTAATCACAAGGTTTCACATTTCCCAGCCACTGGAGATTTGGGGATTCAAATGAAAGAAATGGAGTATAGATTTTGAAAAGGCTTCATGTATTGTTTTATCTACCATGTATTGTCTCAAAGACATCAAAACCTATTAGGAAGCCTGCTCTGTGAGCCTGCCAGGTGTGTTGGTGGCCAGGGACAGGTTTTGTATGAGGGCAAAAGTCCCCGGGCTTTGTTTCCTACATGTGCCTAGAGCTCCAGAGCACCTGGGCTTAATGAAACCTCATAAAAATGAAATGGTTAAAAACAAACTTCTCTTTAGCCAAAGTTTTTTTTATTTTTCTTTGTAAAGTTTGGAGAAGATGTACCAGTTTTGTTTTGGTTTGTGTTTTCCATAAAAAGAGAACCAACAGGGCTTGAAGGGAAGTGGATCTGTAGAGCTGTCAGCAGAATCTATAAAAGAGACTCTCTGGGAATCCCATCCACCTCTCCACTTGCAGGCAAAAAGACATGGAAAATAACACATCAAAACTATATTTCTTAAATATTTTATACATAACAGCCAATGTTCCAGCCTTCACAAGAATGCCAGATAGCTGTACTTCCTTTAGTGTTTTATATATGATACTTTAAAAACATCTGAAATAAGTTTATACTTTGTATTGGCTACCTATAGCAAACTGTCTTACGATTGCTGTGTGTAGTTCTGTTGTATATGCTTTATTCAAGGTATAAGCAATGTAAAGCTGGAGCCTCTCTCTCCTGAAGTACCTGTTCTTTAGCTCATAAAAGGCAGTGCTGTTCTTGAGCTTGTGTTTAGGACTGTGATATGTTCCAGTGGCAAAACTACAGTCAGGTCGCAGATGAGTCCATGATTTACAAGAACTGATTGACCAAACAAATATCCTAAACCCTCAAGTGGTACAGTAGATTGAAAATTAATTTGATGTGAGGTTAATGACTCGGCAAAAATATAAATGTCACCTAGGAAGTCTGGCATTGTGCCTCTTCTGTAATCATAGGTCCATAGTGATTGTACATGTGAATGGGTTAAATACAAGTCTGAAATATACAGTTCCTTATTCAAGAACTGCTCGAGAATAGAAAAACATAACTCTGTGTTGTAGCTAATTTGACAGCTTAAATCCAGATTAAATCTCTCTATATTTCTTAATTAACTGCAAGGTAGCTTTATGCAAACACAGTTTGATGTACATATTTGTGTGTGATTGGCACAGAGATCAACCATGTCAAGTTTAAGTAAACATCAGCACACAAACTCAAACACTGAGCTGTTTGCCCAGCAAAGCAGCATAACTCTTGCAAACAGACAGTCAGATCTTCATCTTCACCTAGAAAACCCTTTTTTCTTGGAGTCTTCCCGCACTAGGAGCCCTGCAGAGTCAGGTCTTTAAAGTGCACTAAACAATTCTGTATGGATGCAATCAAATGTATTGTGAAATACTTCGGTTTTACTTACTGGTATAAAGACACCTGCAAGGTAAGGCTTTTGAGATCTGGCTGCTTCAGTCAAAAACCAAGCTATTACATTTGTTACTCGGTTAGTAGACCAGAAGATCTGCTCTAGAGCAAAAGTTGAACCTCTTATTTCCATTATTTGAATTAATGGGAAGTTCCTGAGAGATGCTGGAGAGACAGCAACAGAGCTCCAAGTCCATTATCCATCCCATAGCAAATATAATTGAATTAAAGTTGTAATTTGCCTTTCTCATTATAAAAACTTGATTTGTGTTGTTCAGTGTATTCATGAACGTGACTCTGAAACAAATTTCTTTCCTTAAGAAGATACAAGATGTAAGGCCTGGTTTCTAAGATCCCTTCCCCATGTGTGGGACTGGAGGAGGTGAGGGTGGGGGAGCTGCCTTCAAGCTGCCTTCTCTCTGCCTGCATTCAGGGACCTGTGGAACCTCTGGGTGACTCAGAGCAACCTCACAGGCCACAGGAGACAAAGGAAAGGCCACAGAGCAGCAGCACTTGAGCTAATTAAGGTGGTAGTTTTCCTTGTACTTGTGTCTAGACCACAGTAGCTACTTGGAACAAGCAAGAACAGGTAACAGCTTTCAGTCACTGAAGGCTTTGATAAGATCCAAACTCATGAAGTACAGAAGAACTGAATGATGCAGGAAGTGTTAAAAAAAAGGTGCAAAGACTTTCCTGCCAAACACCTTTAATCATTCCGTACTCTCTTTTCTCACTAAAACTGTTTTCATGCAGTCTCTGACACCCTGGGTCGTGAGCCCGACTGGGTGTTTCTGTGGACAGACATCACAGCTCCACACAGCACTGAAGACAGAACGTGACTCACCTTGAAATAGAATCTTAAAAACAGGATTTCTGTGAAATTGTTTTGTCCTGTGCGGGTTGTGGCAGACTGCAGAGCAGATGAACGCTGCTGTCTGGAGCTGGTCTGCGGCGGAAGAATCGAGGAGAGGAGCGTGTGCAGTATTTTATATGGCTTTGGATGGGTTTTCTACCTGGACTTCTTTGTGTCTGACTTCCAACTCTGCCTGTACATGCCTTTGGAGAACGGCTTGCAGGAGCAGAGCAGCCAGGAAGGAGGTGAAGGATCACTGTCTGCTGAAGCTCTTTCAGCTTTCTTTCTAAAACCCCCAGGGAGGCGAGGGGGAAGGTGATGTGGGATCAAAAGCAATAACGGAGGAGCATTCACAGAGGTGATTTTTTTAAGATGAATTGTTTGGTTAGAGAGATTTCTTTCTTCTTTTTTTTTTTTTCCCCCCCTCTAATAGCTAGCTGCTGAACTGAAATCTAAATGTACCTGGTCAGTGCAGAGCACTGCAAACCTACAGTCCAAATGTCCCAGCCATTTCTTGCCTTGTCAAAGGCCATCAAATGGTCTTTCTTGCCATTTTTTACCTTACCCAGAGCAGCAATAATTCCTATAAACAAGCAGACCCTTGCCAGCCTCTCACACACAGGCACTTTCAAACCTCTTTATAGATTTAAGAATACAGCATCCAAGAGCTTTAAGACACTATTGCTTCAGAAAGAAGGGAAAGCTGCCATCTGTTTCTTCCTTACTTCTCACTGCAAATGGCAGGAGAATACGTTTTTTCTGACCCAGCTCTTCCCATCTTTTACCCCCTAAAGCATTAGCTAGAATTAAATGTCAGTGTGTTATTCACATGGGAAAAATAAGGTTTTTACATTTTACATTTACATGCCTGTGTAGTGGAAGAGCATGTTCAGGAAGGTAGCTAACCAAAGGAGGACAGTTCATGTCTCTGAAAGAATGGACTGCTTATTTAAGCATTAAAAGGAAGTTAAAAAAAAACCCAGCCCATCTGCATTCCCCTTTACATACAGCTTTGAGAAGGTGGAAGATTTTATGCTTCAGAGTCGTTTTGTCAGCTGGCTGGCAATGTGTTAAAGGTGCTTAAATGCAGGAGAGCAGAGCTGTGGGGACTTTTCCCCTCACCAAACAGCGTGGCAGGGAGAGAATCACAGATGTGGTTCTGGGGCTTCGAAATCAACAGAGCTGCGACAGCAGAGGCTGCAGCTTCACCTGTAGCTGAGAGCAAGGCAAACAGTGTGCTGTATTCATCTCTCTCCCGTGTAAAAAATTTCTATTGCAGCTGTCTAAAAGTAACACAGCCACATGTAGGTACTGCATCGTGGGGTGTTCTTAAAGAATGGGGGACCATAATAATTTGTTGGTTTACTGGTTCTGTTTTTTTAAGAGTCTCCTGTAGTTACACAGTGAGGTCTTTAATTACAGTGAAAATCTAGTAACTATGCAGAATAGCTTGGGTTTCCCACTGGACCAGGAAAGGGTGAATTTAAGAGGGAAAACAGCTGAGTTTGGCTCATGCTGTCACGAGTCTTTGTCATGGGGTCTGTCTTTGTTTTATTCAGCTGCACCAATGGCTTCTCTGGTTGCAAGATCAGTCTTTGGGAGAATTCTTGCCTGTGGTGTCAGAGAGAACCACACCCAAGACTTTAGAAATCCCCTTCACTAAGCTTTACCCTCTAAACTTCGAAACCTGCCCTTTAAAAATAAATTTTTTAAAACCTGAAGGTGGGGTGGGGGGAGATAAAGGGGCAAAGAGAGACTCTCCTGAAATGTGTGTTCTTTGAAGTAGCAATAGAGGTAATTGGATGGATGAAAATTATCTTTCAATTCAGGATCTTAACTTGATGAGTTTGAATTTAATTATAAACAAGCAGCATACTTGGGTTTGCTGAGAGCTGCCAGTATTCTCTTGGTGCATGGAAAGGACAGGAATTTTTCTTTTCATACATCATTTACAAGTAACTGCCATGACTCCACAAAGTCGGTATAACTCCCTAACACAAAGCACAAAAATGTACAAAGGGAAGGAAAGGATATTTTGTTGCTGGGTTTCAAATAGAAGTTCTCTGTAGGCAGAGTTCAGCTGCATTGGGGTGGAATCAAAGGGCCAGGAATTTTTTTTCACATTCTGGAATTTGGATGTCTGGCTTTTGTGTCAATTATCAGTACTCTTTATTTACTGAACAATGCCTCATATGAAGATAGCAAGGTAATCTGGTATTTGCTTATGAAAAGCCTGTTTCTAAAGCAGTGGTACTGGAATTTTCAGCGGCTTTCACAGGTACTATTTGCCAGAACTTCAGAGAACAGTGTTCTTGAACAAACAGCCGTTTGGAATAAACCTATGGTTTTTATAACCTGGGAAGAGGAACTTTTCACTGAGAGGTAAAAATTAGCGAAGCAAAGCTTCAGACCTTTTGTGCCCAGTCCAAGCACTGTGGCTTTCTCCTTAGACCCCCTTCTCACAGGCAAGAGCTGCATTTTCCTCCAGCAGCCAGCCTCAAAGCACTGACGTTCCTGTAGCTCAGAAATGATTTTCTGATCAGGCTGGAAGCCAACCTTCCCACCCATCCTCACTATTTATTTGCTGGAGTGATGACAGGTCCAGCCAGTTATGGAGTAAAAATGTAGTTACTCCTTCCATGCGAGACCACACTCATAAGCACAATTTCCTGCTGTGTGGGAGGGCTCCTGTCCCTGTCCCAAATGTCTCTATTATCCCTTCTGACTGTGGAATTCCAGGTAGATGAGAAGGCAGATGAGACATCCTCGAATCTTTTCCAAAAGTGCCCAAAGCTTGATGCTTCACGATCGAGAGATAGCAGCGAGCAGAGCTTTGTCCCTCCAGCCGAGGCAATGGGCCAAGCAGATATGCAGAGTTTTGAGAGAGACCAGTCACAGAGACTGAGCAAGGGAGAGATAAGAGGTATCATGTAGGAGAGAGAATAAAAGGAGAATGAGGCAGGCAAAACTCTACATGCAACAGAGCGGAGAAGGGGTTAGAAAAAAATCCTTTGTGCTTGTTAAGATTTTTGTAAATCCCAGTCTGCTTGAGCATGGGTTTGTCCTTCAGAGATCAAAATGGCTGGCAGAGGAAGAAGTGGTTAGAAAATTACCTTCTTGCATTAATTCCCTGGATAGAAAGAAATGTAATTGTAATGGTATATTTTTCAAGATCTTTTTATAGGTCTTACCAACTACAGCTCTGTCTACAAGATTGTGGAAACTGCAGGGTTTTTTTTCACACCGTAACTCTGAGGTTTGTTGTCAAGTGCCCCCAAACAGCTTAAAAAGCATTTATCCATCTTTCAGCAGCATGACAGACCCTGTTGCTATTCTGTTGTCCTCCACATCCTCCTGTCTTAGAAAAACCAGGTCTCTTTTAAGGAAGTGTTGGTTTTTCTTTTCTTTATGCAGCTGGGCGACATGGAGCGATACCACATTGTGTGACACAGATCACAAAGTGGGAGAGTCCTCCCTTCCCCACCTCTGCCCCTGGACACCTCTCCTATTTCACTACTTCATTGTCACATAAGTGTTAATCAAGACTGTGCGTGATGCTCACATATGAGCTTATTATGCAACCAATATTGACAATCATTATAAAAATCAGTCTGGCTCCATCAGTCAAGCAGTGCTAAGCTGTCTGTGATGGGCTGAATTCAAGGCCACACGATTTCTATTCTGATCATCTATAAAACTTAAGGCTGGCTGTCTTCAAACCTTAGCTTTGCACACCACTAACCTCGGAACAAGCTGCTCAGGTGACCCTGTCACTGTAGCTTTCCAGATTTTCTGATTTCATCTTAACTTAAAGCTTTATTTCTGCAGCCCATCGCTTTCAGCCATGGGTATGTAGTATATCTAAGCTTCCTGCATATCAAAAAGGATATGCACAGACATAATTTGCCAAGGAACGATATGTTGAAGGGGTGGACTTTGAAAGGCATTTGGATGGTAGAGGGGCACACTGAGAGAAGAAATGATCAGAGGAATTATGAACAGACACATGTTTTGGAATTCTTGGTCTTTATAATCTGCCCCGAGCTCCTCAATTATGGAACAGGTCCACAAGGAAAACCGTAACCTATTTCCCTTTGTTCAACTCTTTCTGGTTGGAAGGATTTATTAAGCCAATGTCAATATTCTTCCCATCAATTTTGGAATGTCTGACTCTGTTGAAACAAGCTATTAGCAGCAATAAAAAGACACAGGACTAGAATAATTTGTCTGGAGTTCTCTTGTGTGAAATATTTGCAATAGTGTGAAGAAGCCAGTAAGTAATATTATACTCACGGCTTTGGCTCACAGGTGGCAGCAAAATCAATTAACTACTTCTATCCATAGGAATTTATTGACTTCCACCCATTTTAGAAAGAAATGTGACTTTCAGTTGGTAAAGTTGCAAAACGCTTGTCTCATGCTGTGCAGTTTTGTGATGTGCTGCAAGACGTTCTGTCTCTACCAGCCAACCTGGCTCTGGGGCAACGTACTTCATCTAGTTATTCCTTCCCAGGACGCAGAAGCTCCACCAGCACTGAAAATCTTCCTTACTCGAGTGAGCTGCTAATCTGCGTTCTCATTTGAAGTTTCTCAAACTACTGGTTGGCAATGCAACTTACCTCTAATTACTTTTTCATGAAACTCGAGTCAGCAAAATTTGCAATGACTAGTATGAATCTCTTAATACTATGAGCGGTGGGAAAGTGTGTTTTTGCAGATAAGGCACCCCACACTACTCATTTAACTCAGTATGATCCCCACATTATGAACTTGGCACCGTACCAGAGAAGGATATGGGAGAAAGAGGCCAAGCTATTATAGCAGGTAGATCAGTACACATAAATTTAAGCAATCATTTAATGGGAGCTCAGCTAAACAAGCTGTCTCTCACCTTTTGTTCCTTTATAGATGTTTATGTTACTAATTAAGCTGTGGGTTTAGGTTTGCAAAGCAATGAGGCTCTTCTACCTGCTGATGTCAAAATATCTGACTGTTTACTGATACTTTAAATAAAAGCAGGTAGGAGAGCTGGCTGTAGTAATTGACTGGTTGCCCGCAAGAGTTATTTCAGGGTGAATGATGGAGAGGCTGGACTGGCCTAGAAATTCAGAAAGAAATGTTGATTTTTTCTGGTTTGCCAACTGGAATGTTATCCTGACAAGTCTTTGCGTTTGGTAGCGTTCCCCACTCTAGGTGTAGTATGTACTAAGCCTACATCTGGGTTTTCATAAGGGAGCAGATTGTGTGTGTCTCTCTTGTATAGTCTAATTAAAATAACTTGCATACATATGTCAGTGTTCCCACTGAGTCTTATGGTATTTAGTTAACTGGTTTTCATTTTGTTGAATGTAGACTGGGACAGGTTTGTGTTTCTAAGCTTTTGTGGTTGACAAAGTTTTAATTGAATATATAATGAGTGTTGTATTTAGGTAATTATTTGAACCCTGTGGCATTGGCAAACTGAAATCTAGCATGGGCTGGTATTTTGCTTTATATTTAAATATCCCTGTTTGAGTGTTTTGAAAACCTGAAGCTATATTTTGGGCTACACCTTTGGATTCTGGACTACACTTGAGTGGGAGACCTGTGAGGAACAGTCTGGGTTTACAGAGCAAAGCTGGCGATGCTACATATTGTTCTTGCCCTTTTCTGTGCTTTCAGACCTTGACCCTGAAACAGAGCCATCTTTAGAGTGCAGATGATCACCCAGCTATCCACGGTGAGCTGTAAAACCTAGGTGCTGAGCACTTACTGGGAACTTTTTCAAGGGTAAGAGCATTAACTTAGATCTGCTGGCCAAATTCCAGTCTCTGTATTTAACTTCTTATCTGAGTTCCTCTGGTAGTTTCAGTTATCATGATTTTCACTCTCTCTCATCTCCGCAGCTGCCATGTGACATTTCTTTGCTTACTTCAGCAGAAGTTGCAGAGTACCCAGCTCTAGTTTTAATTCAGCAATGAGGCATGCATTTTGGAAAAACACATTTCTGCTAAAAGATATTCATGTTATCTTAATCATATGGTAGGTTAAAATCTGGATCAATGTATAGAAATGAAATAATATATTTGCATTTCTGAAAGGATAACGTAGCTTTTTGCTAACTGCTAAATCCAATCTGGAACTTCTGTATCAAGCTATCTGAAATGAATGAGCTATTAACAAAGCAAGTCATTAAAGCACTGTGTAACGAAAAGAATTGCACATCCTTGTATAAGGAGGACTTCATCAGCGGGTTAATATGGCCTGTGTATGCAGTTTAAAAGGAGGTAAAATACCATAGCAAAAATAGGGGTGATATGGTAAAGAGGTGACTACTCAATGACTTAATGTGTGGAAGGAAATAACAAGATTGTCGGAATCAATATCATAATATAGATGAATTAGTGTGGGTTCAAGCAACAGGTGGTTTAGCTTTTCCCCTGGTTCATATCCAGATTATGAAGCGAATTCTGCCTTGATGTAAATCACTTATTTAACCCTATCGACTTTGGTTAGTAGAATTTGGCCCTTTCTCGGTGATGACTTAAATACGTTACTGCAAACAAGTGAAAAATTGAAAATGAATATGTTACCTATTCAAGTTTTACTTATTTTTATAGTCACAAACTGATTAAAAACTGGTTATTTTTTCTATCCTTCTGGGATGAAGGGAACTGTTTTTTAAATTGTTAGTTTTTACAGCGTAATACCTGCTTCATGGCTCATGAAAAGTGAATATGAACCTACTGGATTACTGTACAGGCTGAAGGCTTTTTTGAAAACTGCTCTACTTTGAGCTGCTTTAAGGGAGAGACCATCTGCATCAGGAGGCTCTACAGCATTTTTGCCAAAGTTTCTTCTGACGCTCATCACTCAGATGTCAGTTGTGCCCAGAAACAGAAGTTTGAATTTTCCTTAAAGATGACCAAAAGTAATATCAAAAAGTTGATTTTGCTACTGAGCTCCTGTTTCAGACTAAACTGGAGTGGTCAGAAGGAATGTATTATGTTTTATGATCTGTTCTAAATAGGGATGTATTTAAACACGGGATTGAATTTTGGGATCTAAGAGGGAAGAACAAAGAACAGGAAGGAACGAAGAAGAGTGAAACGTTTCATACCCATGACTGTAGCCAAGTTCTACAAAACCAGTATAAGTAGCATAGACTGTGCTGTAGGATCAATCTCTGGGGCAGCTATTTAGCACATTGAAACTTGGGTATCTTCTCATCCTTTATGAAGATAAACTCTCCACCACAAAATTAAGACCAGTGAAGAAGAGGTTTCTTTTTCTTCTGCTAGAGAGTTAGAAAAGGCAGGCTGAATTTAGTTTAGCCTTAACATAACTGAAAAACCTAATCTAGTTACTGCATTTTTTTCCCCAAATAATGCATTCTTTTAGGGTGTAAAAATGAGCTGCAGCAAAGCATAATGCAGGAAATAGACCTTAATCAGAATTTCAATCAGCCAGCTGTGGGTGACTGAGAATTGCTGGTTAGGGCTTTTCCCAGGTAAATAAAACGCTACTTGGTTTCTTTCTTTGAAGGAAGAGGTGTCAGGAAGTTCACTTCTTGGGGAATTTCTGTACTTAAGTAAGCAATAGTGTTCTTCAAAAGAATGAACTGTTGGGTTAACTCAGTTCTAGCTTTCAAAAAAACCCAAACCCTGTTTAATTTTTACTGCTAAAGGGAATGCTAGATGTTTATGTATCAGCTCCAAACTGGTATTAAATGAGTAGAACCCCATCAATTATCATGGGGCTGAGCTGAGCGATACACACCATGTGATAATCACACCCACACTTTTGCAGGGAAGATTGATTTGGGTATTTTTATTCTTTTATTGTTCAGAAATTCCTATCTGAAGAAAATAAGAAGCTGTAGTTTTTTGGCGTTGACACAGCTGTGACCTCATTGATTGAATGAAGGTTGCTATGGTTTAACTGCAGAATCTGCTCGGTGATGTATTCGGTATCACCACTGAAAGCCCATCATCTGCCAGATACCACACAGTGATAACCGGGAGCCTGCGTGTTCCCTCCCACCTTCACATGGTGCCATATGGTAGCTGTTGCAATCACTGACCTTTAGTGGCTATGAGTGTGTCTTCAAACTACACTCTTTTATTTATTAAATCATTCTTTTTTTTTGGCTTCAGGACTTAGTTGCACACCAAACCTAATAGCATAATTTACTACTGTGGATTTCTCCCTAGGAGAATTGACTGGCTTGTCCTCTGAAATCTGCTAAGAAATAATTGCAGGCAGGCTGTAGCTTTCTCTCAGAGGGAAGCGGGGTCCCCTCAAGGCACCTGCCGTGCCGAAATGGTGGGGTCAGAGCTGCCTGCAGGCAGGGAGACAGCTCTCGGAGGTGGCTGGGCACCATTGGATGGCTGTGTCCATGCAGGAGAAGCATCTCAACACATGGGGACTGGTTTTGTTTGCTTCCAGAAACGCTGTGTTAGGCTTTTTGCAGAGTTGTGAGTGCGGCTCAGACCCATCGCTGCAGGGTCCCGATGGCTCGGGAGGAGGTGAGGACTGTGGGCAGGATTACTCACCCGCTGCCTGTCCACCAGGGATGGGGCAATATTAACATCACACTAATATCAGAGCTGTGAGTACTCTGTGATTCAGCTACCCACAACAAAACAGCTTTTGTGTAGAGTGTGTCAGCCTTGACAAGTGGGGGGAAATGTGTCACGGGAATATAAAGGCACATCTCCTGTGACACTTCTCTGGGGAAGTCAAAAGCAGGAGGTGAGGTGAAGGGCTGGGGGCTGGCATGGGGGAGTTCCATCTGCCTACTGCTGGAAAAGAGTTGGACCTGTGTTCGGTGTTCTGGTTGTTGGGTGATCCCATGTGTGCTGAGCAAGGATGGGTGGGTAGGAGGGGAGCAGAGGAGACGGATGAATTTGTTTGCTTCATTACCGAGAAGATGAATGGCTGTACAGAGGAGAAATAAAAGTATGTTTGCTCTAATACACTTAATTGGCACTAGAAATTTCCCAGCTACCCTTTACCTCCCAGTGCCTGAGTTTTGCCTTTATCAATTCACTTAAATGCCAGAAAAACATAAAAGCAAAGCTTTAATTTCTTCTGAACACATGGTATCTAAAGCTTTCCTTGCAGGTTTCTCCATTCTGTCTGAAACTGGTAGAGATGCCATCCTTCATATCCTGGATATGAGCTACTAAGATCAACTTGAACTGACATGAGAGAGTGTATCAGCAATGAAAAAGTCCTGAATCCCTGGGTTTAAAGTTGTCAAATCTCTGAAACTCCTTCAGGGATCTAAACAGCACACCGTCGCTCATACGTACTATATGCACATTTGAGAATTCCTCCTAAATTTCATGTGGGGTTTCCACTTTTATCCAGTGACATATATACTATATATAACGCTGCTTTATTCTTTTCCACTAAATAGACAAAATGGGTAGAGTGGTATGAACGAAAGTAATTGTCTATTCATTTTACTGTATCATATGCAAAAGCCAGCTGATTCAGTCTAAGATGCAGAACAAAGAGAACGGAGGAGGAGAAAGAGATCGTTTCTGAAACTCCTATTTCTCCAATGATCTGTCAACATTTATGTTTCTTTTTCTTAAAGGAAGTTTGATATCAGTGCCTGTCATGTCCACTATGTTTTGCCAGCGAAAAAGGCTGTACTGATCCTTTGATTTGAAATTAAGTAGATATATAAGGCTTTAGTTATAAAATAACAAGGGGTTTTGCTGGTAAAGAGATCTTGTTTTCTCTGTTCCTGCTCTCTGACAGTTGGTTGGCAGAGAAAGAAGGAATAATAAGTTTTAATTATATCTCCCCAAACAAGCAGATTTGAAAGCAATGCAGGGATTACATGAGAATAAAATCCCTTCAAGCATTAACTGTCGCTGGTAAAAGGATGTTAGATATAATCCTATAAGGTTAGATGTCCAGACATCCTGGTTGAACCAGGACAGTCTAATTTTTAATTTAACATTCTGTCATCCTGATTATTTTCTTCAGGAGGCTCATGTGTCATGTTTGCCTTTGTGCCATACTCAAAAGTGGCACAATCATGAAAATAACACTTTAAATCATCATGCAGCTTTTCTCCTCCAATTTCATCAACCAGCATCACATGTCAAAATGCATTGAACATCATAAGCCAGGAGAATAGGAATTGTATTATCTTCTGCATTAAAAAGGAATAGATAAGCAATAGAACAAAGGAAAAGTAATAAAGAGGAGTGGGGAAAATAACTCCAGTTCTATACATGCTTTTTTTTTCCTCTATGAGGAAAGATGCCCGTGACAATACACAATACACTTGTCACTTGCTTGTTACGTAGAGCTTGAACTAAAACAGTTCCACAAAGCTTCAGGTGCTGTCCCCTTCAGACACTTCTTGCTTGGCAGGAAACTCGTAAGCAAATGCCAGTGGAATAGTTAAGAAGATGGAAGCATATTTCTTTTTTTTTTTATTCCACCCATAAGCTTTCAAACTCCCTCAGACAACAGATGGGTGATCCAAATTGGGTCTAATAAAGCAAGGATAGATATTTTTTCTGAGGCTAGAAGAAGTTTGGTCAGACTTAACAGAGTGTTTATTGTGCTCTTGCAATTTTTGTTTTTAGGCTGGCAGCAGAAAAATCTGCTGAAATACAGTATAGTTTCCAGCTGAAACCAGAGCAGTTCTGTGAATCACATGAGAGCAGTGGATCCTTTGTGATTTCTGGGCAGAACAGGTTCAGAAAAGCATCTGAACTCCTTCAGGATTTTCTGATCATCCAGGCCTGAGGCTTTGCTTTTCTCATCCCTCCATCCTTTCTCTGAGTCTCATTGTGAGAGTCACTGAGTGCTCTCTTTGTCCGGCTTCACTGTCAGGCACAAACATTCATCACCTCTGAGAAGGTGCCACTGCTTTGTAGGGTAAGATCTTAAAAATACCGTGGTCAAGGGGTAATGCGCAAGGTTTTAATAAGCATCTGACTAAACCAACTGGTTGTTTTCTTTTCAAGCCAGATTTTCTTTGATAAATCATGTAAGTCTCATGAACGTATTGCTCTTACGCCCACACGTTCATCATCACTTCACTTAAGTCAGGACTTAGGTCTGTGATTCATTTGGAATTTCCCAGGTGCTCAGGGGCTGTGTGCACAGAGCCGGCATCTCCACCAGCCTCGAGGATTTCTTGAAGGTCTAACTACCGTACAACTCACTCTCCCCTTAGGGTAGACAATAGTCAGTTTAATAGATGTCTCGTTGGATGAATTGGACATGTCATCCTCAGACTTGTGCCAGGCGCTGCGCACGGGGTCTGTTGGTTGTTACATCCTGGCAGCTTTGCAAATCTGCAGGCGTGGGGTAAATGTGCTGAAGTACAGTGGAACATGTTAGTCATACTGAGGGAGGGTCCTCTGGGAGCTCTTTCCGTGAAAGAAAATAGTGCTGCAAGAATTAAAGATGAGGTGTGAACTAAGCATTACCACTCTGAGGAACTGAAAAAGGCCTTCTTTAAGTAAAGAACATTCCTGACCTGCTGTTAAGGAGTCAGTAGTCAGTGACACTTAGAAACCGTTGATCCTCAAGCCTTCATCCACCTTGGATCCAAAGGCAGAGCAGTGAGAAGGCTGTGCCAGTTAGTGGAGATCTGCTTGTCTTCTTGAGAGAATTGTGAAGTGCTAACTGGAGTCCTGACTTCTTTCATGCTGTGGTACATCTACAGCAAGCTGGTGGAGTGAGAAATGGAAGGAGCTCTCTCCATCTCAGCACAGCCACCTGGAAGCGGTTAAGGGCTGCAGACGAGAGCGAGAAGCCAGTTGCTTTTGGAAGTAGGAGCCCTCATGTAAGATGTACAAAGGTGGGACAGGATGGAGGGATGGTCAGGCCTCTTCCATCGCGTCATGTGTTCTTGCAAATGCAATGGTAAAATATCCGGGATGGGGTCATGTTGTCTCTACTGTCCACCTCCGAACAGGATATAGAGTGGATAAATGGTGCTGGGATCCATTAATCTCTGCTTCTCTTCTTTTTGCGTATTCTGGCAGACTCTTGATAGTCGGATTTTGCTGTCAATTTTTATAATTTCTATTTTACGTCGAGGAATGGAAGAAAGCAGCTTTCTGTTCTGTCTGAGCAGATGAGCTCACGGGTAAAGGAGTCAAATCAGACCACTGAAATCTCAGTGCTCTAAAGTTTGATGGTTGCCAAAATGACAGGTGCCAATCTTCCAATTGGGCAGGACACCCCCTACCACCCACTAATAATCGTGTCATTCAAGAATATAACTCAAGATGCTTCTGACCAGATTGCAATATGAGATACACCTATTTAAATCTGGCATCAATCTTTCCTTCTGCTTCTATATTAATTAACGTCTTGTGGGCTGTATTTCTGCGGCTAGATGGTAGGCTGCTTTGGATCCGATTTATTTCACCGGATCAGGCAATTTAGTTCTCTTTGAAGTTTTCATTGTGATTTATATTTGGGGGTATCTTTATATAACTGAGAATTAAAAATGGGTATTTATGTCTTTGTGATTAAATGCTTGTCTTTAACAGCGGATTGTAGCCCAGGAAGTCCTTTCCCATCCCGCATTCCTCTACCAAAGGCAGCAGGATTCTGGGCCATGCGGGGTGACATGGACACAGAACTTCTAGCGTGGTGGCACGGAGAAGGGGAACAGATTTCTGCAGAGAACTTCACCTGAGATTTCCTGCCAAGGGTGTGGGAAGGGCAGGGTGACCTACCCAGGCAGAGTCCTGGGGCAGAGTCAGTGAGGAGTTTTGTGAACCTTTAACTACGCACAGTGCTATGCAGAAAACCAAACACATATCTCCCAGCCTCAGGCTGGACTCAGGCGTGATAGTTTGTATAACCACCAGCAGCTGTTCCTTTGCTGGCTGGGGCTCAATCTTCATGGAAGGCAATGGAGGGAGAGAGATTAAGTAGTGTTGCAGGCACAGCTGCATCTATTTTTAACCCCTGTGGCATCACCACTTTGCTTCTTGTTAAACAAATAGCCTCTGCTGATTTTCCCCCCCTTCTGTGTAGTACAAAAGCAGGATGAACTTGGACTCTGCTCTCCACCCCTGAGCAAAGCAAACAGTCTAACTTCTTAACAGCCAACAAATTAAGCAAGGCAGTTAAATAAGGCCACAAATTGGTCTGTTTTATCAACTTACTGAACTTTGGGTTGTCAGAGCATTCCATGTTTTACACCTGTGAAGGAAAGGCAGACTTCCCTACCTCAGTTAAGCGTGTCCATCTCAAAGCACTCCACTAGAACTTCTTAAATACCACATTAGACCACATTAGAGTGTGTCTCCAGTATGTTGAGGAGAGCTTGGGGTACCAGACAGTGATCTTGGCTAGAACCAGGGACAGATACCACTCAGACATGACTCTGAGTGTGCTGGGTTTGACAGCGCTAAAGATTCTCAGTGTGCACTTGGGAATTCTCCTAAGCAGTCACGTTCCCAATTTCTTCTCTTCACCTGCCCTCCTCCATGTTACCACTGTTATCCCAGCCTTCTCCCAAGGACATGGCAGGCACCAGCAGGAGAACATTGTTCTTGAGGGGTAGAGCTAAGCTTCACTGTCTCCTCTGTGTTGGTTGGGAGGTACAAGGTCATTGCTTTAACAGAAATCAGCATTAATTAGGAGAAGCCCAGAGTACATTTTGTTATGTACAAGGAGAACTTGGTACAACCTTTCTCATGACAAACCTTTGGCTGGAGTAATGAAAGTGTTCTGGCAATAGCTGAAAGGAGCAGTGCGCTTTGAGAAGGACAGCCCCTGGCTACTTGGTCAAGGTGATGCTCTCTCTGCGTGGCTGCCCAGTGTAAGTCTCAATTTCTCTTACCCTCATCCCAGAGACTCCTTTGAGATTCCTGTCCTGATACTCACACCCGAGTTCATCCTTCAGCAACCAGTGAAACTGTGACCCTACTGAAACCAGTAGTTCTCTGACTTTCCTGAGTCAGCATTTTAACCCCATGTGTTTGTAGACTTTCCAAAACATTTGTTTTATAGGAAAGAGTAGCCACGTCTCTCTCTCCCCATACAAGATACTGTGTCTGTTGCCATCAGGCTGGCATATGCTCCTATGGTACTTCTTTCTTTGCCGATTTGTTTTACCCAGGTGTAAACTCTTTGACTGTAGGAACTGTTGCTGCTGCTGATTTACCCTGGAGAAAGGTAAATCAGATCCATAGGTCATGAGTAATGTAGCGTAAGTACCTTATCTTCTATTTATCTAGAGAATGTACTGCTGTTTAGGTGCTGAATAATGAATATCATAAAAAAAAAAGCTCTGCTTCAGCTGGTGAGGTGTCCCCGGGAAGAGAATTCCACCAGGCAGGCACAGAGGATTGAAAAGCATGGCACTTTGAGCGTAGCAATATTTGGGATGATTAACTGGTGCTGTAGAAGGTCGTGGCAGAAGCATAAAGAACATGCTGCAGAAAACAGTGATTCTCTTCCATAAATAAAACAGCATTATGATCTTAAAGAAGCAGGACTTGGAAACAAGCAGATGATGTAAATAAGTAAGTAGCAGGGGGAATGTGAGAATATCAATCAAGAAATTAAGCCAACAGCATAAATAAGCAGGCAGCCATAGCCTGGGGGGCGGAGAGAAGAACATGAAGTCAGGCAAAGATGTCAGTGGAATAGTCGAGAGAAAAGAGAATCTGTGCTCTGAAGACAAATGGTGCAGTGGAAAGAGCCTGAAAAAGAACCTCACCTCAAATACCAAATTCACGATAAGCAGCGCTGGCCAACAAACAAATTAATAGAAGTGAAGCATAGGTCACAGTTGAAGAGACAGAATGGGATCCTTTCCACCGATAAAACTATGTTAGCCTCGAAAAATGACTTTGTATTTAAATCACTGGTTTTATATCTCAGGATTTGTTTTAAATACCACACACTATAGAGGCTGTAAACGTGCCTAGGGAGGAATGCATTATGGATATATAACTGTCAGTTATTCTTTACATTTCTAAAATCCTTCATTTTGAAAACTCATAAATGAACTGTAGGAAGGCATTTTTGAGGCAACTGTAATTTTGGTTTTGCTTTTAAGCTGTATCATTAGCAAATAGTTTTCTTTTGCAACTAATAGTCCTTGTGGGATGTATTTGAATATTTAAAAAAAAGGGGAGAGAAGGTCAAAAGACCTGTGTGGGAAACTTAGTTTTGTCGTTTGACGTTACCTACTTCCATAAACCACCAAACTTTCTAAATAGTTCTGGTTGGCTCAGTGAGCCCATCTTAATTCTTTTTCATTAACAAAAGCTGTAGAAAATACCACCAGTGACAAATTTGGAGGTGTCTGAAGAGGTGTTCTGTGTTCACAAGAAATCACATGTGGGAGAGGACAGTTTGGTGCGAGAGTTATATATGCAGTCAAAGGAAAAGAAAAGAAACCTTTATTTTTTGTAACAAAGGAAAGCTTGCTTCTTCAAGATTAATGTAGAAATTTGTTGAGATAACAAGAGATGGGATGAAGCAGGCTACACTGACGGAGTACCTCCATGGCCACTTGAAAGTAGTGAACGTGATTCAGAATTTATTTGAACCCTTTTACCTCACTGAAGCCCAGCTTTGTGGGTGTTGGCTCGTTCCTTGGCACCCTCTTGCAGAAACACCACTCCGTCTTCCTCCAGAACCAAATTTTGGATTTTTTTCCCCTTCAGAGCCACATACCATTTGCAGCTATGCTCAGGGACTCTAAAGAATGGGACAATTAAGTTATTTCTTTAGATTTTCCTCTTACAAATCATTATTTTCCTTCATTTGCTTTTGGGAAAACCTTGATTAGGTCTTGTTTGAGCCTAAGAAATTCCATGACCTTTCAGGACCGGGCCCTGGGGTTCTCTTGTTCAGAGTACAGAGCTTGCTAATGGGTTGTGAGGGCATTCCTTACATCTTTAGTTCTTGGAGCAGTTGTGTGTGTTGGAGGGCGGATGCCTTTAATCAGTGCTCTGGAGGCTCACTGCTCCAAGGCCGGCAATCTGCTTGCGCTGGTTACTATGTTGGGTTTTGGTTTTGTTGGTTTTTTTTCCTAAAGATCACAATATGTGACAGTGTATTGAGTTTTTCAAATCAGCTCCGATGTACTGGTTAAGGCTCTTGTCTCCTTTTTTTTTTTTTGTCATGTGGCCTTTACCTCATGAACTTATTTAGCCTGGTTGGAAAATCTTATGTTCTTCTACTTCAAATTTAGCTTCATTTTCTGGAGAGCGCAGATCTGGGAGCTCTGTGGAGTTTGTCTGGTAGCCTGTGCCATACAACTTTATGTTTTCGGTTGCTTCGTGCAAACTGCATCCCCAAATACAGACACAAAACAAGGCAGGAGATAGAATATGAAATAAATTACAGAAAACACTCGCTCAGAGATAACATTTGGAAGGAATACGTAGAAGCAATCAATCACAAAGCTCAGGGGTAAGCTCCCTGGGACACTGCCTTTTCTGTGTTCAGAGTTGTATTCACATAACAGCAAAGCCCTTGTCCATAGTGGGATTTCTAGGCATTACTACAATACAAATAATATTTAAAAAAAAAAAAAAAAAGGTGTTTAATTCATTGCAATTCCAACCAAACTCTTCAGAGAATTCTATAACAGCAGAAGATAAACAACTTAAAAGGAAAGGCACTGTGGACTTGATTCTGCTTGCTCACAGCTATGATAAAAGCTATTACCAATTTAGACTGGCTTATCAAAAAGGACTATCGGGTGTATCAATAAGTAATTGGTAAAGAAGATCCAGCCCTGTTTATTAATTAACACCTATCACTTCTGCGCAGACAACTTTGTTTGCAGAAGAGGCAGCCTTAGGGCCTGGCTAAACCTGTCATTCCTTCATACTTTATAGATACTATTTTTTTCTGGTTTAACTGAGTGAAGTTTTTAGGGTCCAGGGGGATTTTTTTCATTACTGATACCAGCCTTTTCCTTTTCTTTTTACCACCATTTTAGGACTGAACATGTAGGTTCTCCATGAACAGGGCTTTCCAGTGAAGGGTTTGAAGTAAGGAGCTTGAGCCAAGATCTCTCCAGGTGCCTGGAGAGAGCTGGAATTAGGTTGTCCTGTTCCAGGTGACAGGTCTCTGGGTCGGGTCAGTGCAGGACAAAGTATTTGGGTTCTTGTTTTGTTTAGTCCAGTGCCTTGCATCAAGCCATTGGTTTTGTGACGACATTAATGAGCATCTTTACACTGCTGTTGAGCAAAATGATGCTTCTATGAATTGGTAAAATAGGGAAAATTTTTTTAAATCTTAAATGAGCACTTTGTTAAGACTCCTTCTCATTGTAGTCCAGTCACTGTAAGAGATGGGCTTTTAAAATAAAAATACAGTCAATTCTCTTTCAATGTTGCCAGCAAACAGAGATTGACTGTTTTTAATGTACATTTCAATTTACAGTGCTTTTGGAAGCCATGAGGGAAATATATAGTCCTAACCGCTTAGCTGAAAGTCGTTGTTATGTCAATACAAAATCATTATAATAAAAAACTCCTGTCGGCTCTGAACTTAAAAAATCTAGAAATAATTTGATACGTATTTTATACAAATCCATAGCTTACCTCAGTTGGAAATGGTATTATGGTTAGCTCCGTTATCATTACTGCAAACTTATGATCATAATCATGGCACCCCTGCAGAAAGAGTTCTGAACTGCTGACAGGGTGGTTTCCATGGGAGGCTTTACATCAAGGTAATGGATCTGCTGAGCCTGTCGTTGGACTGGCTGGGACTGGGGCAGAGCCATCGGTCTGTGTGCCTGGGCTTGCCAGCACCACCTGGACGGATTGACTCTCCTGAGAAAGCAGTGGGTGCTTGGAGCAGTGAGTGTTAGAAGGAACCTCTAGAAACCACCTGGTCAAATCCCCTGCTAAAGGTGAGCCAGCTAAATCAGGTTGCTCAGGGCCCTGTCTAGTTAAGAGCTGAATATCTCTTAGGATGGAGATTTCACAGCCTCACTGCATACCTGGTCTAGTGTTGCATTGGTGACATATTTTTTTTTCTAACTTCTACTTAGAATTACCCTTATTGCAGCTCTTGTCCATTGCCTGTCATCTGTGCACTTCCAGCGGTCCAGCTCTGAGTTCTCTGCACCCTACAGTTGAAGGCAGTGATCAGATCCTCTCACCCTTCTCTTTTTAAGACCAGCCACATCCAGTTTTCTCAGCCTCTCCTTGTGTGCTGTGTACTCCAGCCCCTAACCAACGTGATGGCTCTCTGTCCCTTTTTCTTCTGTACTCCAGGGACCATGATTTGGGATGGAAACTGAGGATTCCATGGGACTTAATACTTAGAAAGGGAGATGGGGATTGGTACAGGTCCTCATGGAGAAATTCACCTTGTTATCAGGAATGCTGTCAGGGCTAAAGGCCTTCTGCTTCTACGGGTGGAGAGCATGAGCCTGTTACTCTTGGGGGTTTCTGGCAGGGTGCTTAACCCCCAAAAGAGCCAGGTTTGGGAGATGGTGTATGGCAGGGTAGCAAACAAGGTTTGAGCTGACTGATCAAGTGATGTGAGAGGAGGGTGGTGATGAGCTGCCAATTAAAGAATATAACAGGAGATCTCTAATATCTTCAAAAGGTGTACAGGTGGAATTTACTTTCCCATAAGCAGAGGGTGAAGCAGAAAGCTAAGAGAACATAATCCCCTGCATTGCTGAGCTCCTGGTGAAGCAAGACACAGGTCCTTTTAGTAATGAACTCCTCAAAGAAATTAAGGAGTTTTGAAGGCAGCATCTATCTCTCTCCAGATTCGGCTCCACATGTGACAAATGCTTTTGCTATCAGATCGAGCATCTGACCTTTTCTTTCCCACTCTCCTGCAGCTGCAGTGCTCAGCCTGCTCATTAACAGTGCCTAGGTATTAACCTCAAAATTAATCCAGGAGGAAAGCACAGAGAAAGCTGCAGCCTCCGTTCTTAAATATTCCATTGCAGGCTAAATGAATGGAGCAGGTTCCATGTTCCTCCACCCAGGAGAGTTCCTATGCAGGTGACCCGTGTTTTAGAAACTACTAGTATAATCCCTTTGAAAGCACTGATGTGAATATATCAGAAATATTTTGGTTGACCCAGTAAAGTCTGTAAGATGTGTGGATCCGTAGCTTTATGTGTGATGTGAACAGAAGGTAAAGCACATCTTCCCACCCCTTTTCTTCTTTGCCATGCACAGACATATGCTTAAAACCTGGGAAGTACAAAGCCAGGGTTTGAAGGGAAAGGTGCTGGCAGGAGGCTGCTGGCATCTCCGAGGCTCTCTGACATCCCTGACCGCTGGTTCCTCGCTGTGGCTGTTGTAAGTGCAGCTGCTGCTTGTTCCACCGCTGTCAACACCCCTGTGGTACTGGTAGAGAGACTGGAGGAAACACTGAGCTTTGCTTATCAGGTAGCTGTGTTGAGAAACTTCCTGAGAGTTGTGCTTAAATACAAGTTGGAGTCAGGACTGGCTCCCGGAATACACCTGCGTTTTGAACGGCAGTGGGAGCAGAGGATTGCAGCTCTCCCAAATGAAGGAGAGCTGGATGGTGACAGTGACTCTTCACATAGCATTACAGATAATTACTTGTAATCTTGGAAGCACTATCATACCTAAGAAGTTAGAATCATAGAATCATCTGGGCCAGAAGGGACCTTCAAAGGCCATCTAGTCCGGCCCCCCTGCAGTCACAGGGACACCTCCAACTAGACCGGGTTGCCCAGGGCCTCCTGGTCTGGTTAGTTGTTCAGTTGTAGTTAGCCAGAGCACAGACTCACAGTCCTATCCATTCTTTATCCCTGGCTTTTGCAGAAGAGCTGCTTTATTTTCTTCCCTTCCATTAGCAGTTTGGTTTGGGGGAACAATAAAATCTACCTCTAAAATAAAAAGACTTTCCCCTACTCTTTCTAATATTAGTAATTTTATTTTAATTTGTGCCTCCATATTTAATTAGCAAGCGAGGAAGCCTAGTTAGAAGCCTGGAACCCAGCTGCCTCTCTGGAGGCTGTGTCCAGGTGTGCCAGCACACCACTGGACCGAGCCAGTAGCTGGCACAGCACTGCACAGCCTCCAGACATACTGATATGATTTGCAAAAGCCTCTGGATGCTAGTTTCTATTTGTTTTACAAGGCTCTTCAATAAATGATCACGTACTGTTCTGTACTCTCCAGTAATTTGATATTCATCTTAAGGCAGTGATATTTGTCATGAGCTACCAGTTTCACTTTTTTTGCAGAAACAAAGGCCAAAGAGACCAAAAAGACGTGCGGCCATTTCATCTCCTTCCTGACAAAGAAGTATTTTCTCCCATAGCTTTTCTACATCCTGCAGCCACCTTCCACTAAGATTTTGCCAGCTTATATAACGTAAGGAGGGTTAGTCCGGGTTACTCAGCTATATGGTTTCTAAGAAAGAACTGGGCTGCTGAAGAATAATCTCCATCTGATTCAATAGGTGACATTTTTTCAAACAACATGGAAAACAAGCTTTTGAGTGCATACTGTCATTAGATACCTGGCTGCGCTTTTGAAAGAGGTATTTTCCAATAATTTCCCATTTAGGTAATCTCCTTAATTCATGATTCAGTAAAAGAAATATTAAAAAACATACATCAGGCTTTTTGTGTGATCATGTTGCCAGAGTGTCCCTCACCTGTTTGTACTTACTGGTTTTCCTTAGACTTTTTGTAGGAAGTAGAATGGAAACAATTGTATTTTATTGGATAAAATATGACTAAACAATAGTCATTCATTTAGTTCATTCATTTGCCAACCTATAAAGTAAAAAAAAAAAAAAAAAAAAAAAAGAATAAGAATAAGCTGGGGTTATTTTGGATTGCCAAAATCCCACAGATAAATTGATTTTGTACTCTCTCTACTTTCTTCTGTACTTTTTCCTTTTCCTCTCTAAATTCCCTTGTGGCTTCAAATGGAAAAGATGATTTCTAGTTCCTGTCAGCTGAACTTGTATAGTGCAAACACGTGCCACAGCACCACTGCATCTTGTGTGCTGGATGCATGTAAAGCGGTGCCTCCAAAAAAACCCTTGTGCAGGTTCTTCTTTATTTCTCAGGGCTACATGAGGGTGGTCAGAAGAACAAAACCCACATGTTAAATTTCTGAAGTCAACCTGAGGGATGATCTTGTGCCTGTTAGAATTTACATTTCTAGTAATTCTGTTAAATCACTCAAGCAAGGGATCCCCAACTCTGAGGCTCAGGGAAATGCTTCAGAAACGCTATGCTATCAGTGAGTTCCAGCTATACCTAATCCTTTTCATCATTTCTCACATGAACAGTCTCACTGACTTTGGTTGGACTTCTCCCAGGCCTTGGTTCAGGAGTGTCATCTGCGTGTGCCTCCCAGAGCGCAGCCTCTTGTACCTTCATCTGCCGCTCAGCGCTTCTTCCTCTACAGCTGTTTTAAAACAGGTACATCCCTCTCCTTCCTGCTCCCCCTCTTCCCACACAAAGTGTGGCCTAGAGTAAGAAGAGAAAAGGAAAAAACTTCTTGTTATATTAGGATTGGTTTGGAATAAAAGGGTGGTGTAGAAATGCCTGATGGAGATGATTATCATGTTCTCGGCTGTCAGTCCTGTTGAGCCTTTCAGTTGAACATATCCTTGTGACTTGCTGTCCATTTGAGATCAAACCAGTCCATCTGTCTAACTTCTCTGTGTATTTATTTTGTCTATGAAAGTAAAGCAGAATCATCCCTCTGCAGTGTATCTCTGTCAATACATTGTCTGCGTTTTGCATTAACAAAAACAACCCTTTGACAGTTAGGGAAGATGATTATTACTTAGTGCCTCTCTACTCACTACTCTGCTCCTCCAATCTCAGCTGCATGTGTTAATTTAAAAGAGGAAAAATAACAACAGTAAGAAGAAAGAAGACCTCATGTCATAAGAAGCTCAGTTTGAGGAGTTTAAATTCCTGCCAAGAGTTATGCAGCAAAAGCCTGTCTAGATGCTCACCTACGATGTTAAACTCGGCACGTTTTTGCAGGTGCCTGGTTTTACATTATGTGGTAATTAAGCTATCCAGGTCTTGCAAAAACCATGACACTGTAGATGGCAGAAGAGACATTAGCACCTGGAGATAGCAGAGCAGACTTACTTAAAGGTCCTTTCTTGGAGGACCCACCACTGCAATTTTCAGAGATTTTTTTTAGGATTTAAAACAATAGCTGAGCTTGCTTCTTTCTGCATGGGCTATCAGAACATGGGGAGCTTAGCATTCCCTTTGGGAAAGTGGCTCTTCAGCTGCGTTACCTCTGTGGTGTTTAGGTCTTTTAATATTGCTTTATTTTGTTGAAGACCTGAGAAGATGCGTCACGCTCAGCTATTAATACACAGCACCCTGGCTGCCCCTGGGCGCCAGCACCCGCTGATGCATTTCCAGGGAGAACATATTTTAGCTTCCAACCTAAAAATGTCTGCTCAAGGCAAACAGGCAGCTACAGGCTCAGTTCCCCCTGTAAAAGCTCATCACTAGAATCAAGAACAAGCCTGAAGGTGGCCTCATTAAAAACAAATAGTGGGTGCCGTAAAGGGGCAACTAGTGATTAAAGCAGAGCACAGAAAGCAAAAAATTTAAGTTATTACGATGAGAGATTTTTTTCTCTCCTGTGAATGGTAAGAAAAGGACATATCTCAGCTCTGACATCAGAGAGTTCCTTGATCATTCCATCACGCGTCAGAAAGCTCCTTGATCAGCCCTGTGATTGGTACATCAGTGTTGAATTGTCATTTCTGTGAATGTTTTCTTGTTAGTTTTCATTTTACCATACAGAAGTATCTGAGAGGCAACACTTAACTGCAAAGGTCCTCTGAGGTCAGGCATATTAATGTAAAGAAGCGTCACAGCACTTGATCGTTTTGCTATGGATGAAGCTAAAGGTCTTTGTCCGAGACCTTCATCCCTCACCCTTCCAGCAGCCTTGCCAGGCGTCTCCCTTCCCCCAGCTGTCTGTGCTGGCAACTGCTCAGCGTAACACAAGGTGGAATTTGGCCTTGTACCTACCCCTGTAAGGCTGTAATTTTTTGTTGTTGTTGTCCTTTTGTACCTGACTCGTTCGGGAAAAAATGCTGATATCTTGGCAAATATCTGGACATCTTTGCTGTTAAGAGAGCAGTGATTAATGTGGGGTTTGGTTTTTTTTTTGTTCTCTCCGATTAAATTAAAACATGTATTCTAACATGTCTTGGAGACATTTATAATTGTCCTTGTGTATCCCAGCTTATCAGGACGCAGGAGCAGGTGTTGTCAGCTCAGCCAGCCAGGGTTTTTAATCCTGTGTGCCAGCCTCTCTGCCGAAGGCCAAGGCCCAGATGCCGCAGCCCTTTGCTCATGCTAAGCAGGATTTCCAGGAGAAGTCCTATTGCCTGGGATGGAGACCAGAGTGACTCTGAGGACCACAACAAAGCCCACCTGCCACCGGGACACTGAGTGCTGGTGCCATCTTGTAGAGGTCTCTTCCCATTAACCCACGTGGCTGCACCGGAGATTGGGGAAGGTGGCTTTTTAGATTTCTCCAGATCTCTGTGGGTACTTGAAACAAACTTTACTGGCTTTATCTTAAATAGAGCTTTTTGTTAGTTTATCTCAAAGTGTGTTTCAGTGGAGAGCAGTAGCAGCTTTGATGTGGGAAGAAAGCACAATTTCTGTGAAGAGCCTGTTGTGTGGCCTGTGAAGAGCCCTCTCTTCCTCCCCTGTTGATGTAACCCTGAGCAAAGTGTCCCCCTCCATCACCACCACTGCCCCAGCTGTCACACAGGGTACTCAAATGGAGGGTTTGAGCAGGTTGTCATTGCCGAGGTGGCTGCCATCCCTGTCTGCCCTGACCCCTGTGCTCACTGCTCATTGAGGGAGGCAGTCCTCAATGCAATGAGTTTGTCTGTCCGGTGGTCACTCTATCCGGAGCTGGGGTCAGCTTTGTGCTGACTAAGCTCCTTCCCTTCTTCTGCTGAATTTTAGGCAAGTGCTTCAATCTTCTCTATTTTCAGCCCCTCTTGATGGGGATAACACTATAGGAGAACCTATTCCTCCAAAAAACAGATTACGAACTTGGAGGTTTTCCTTCTTGTTCCAGAACAAAGTTGAAATAAGTTTTATTTTTGCTTTTACCATCTTTCTGTGAGGAATAAGGAATAAACTGATTGATGGCATTTGCAGAATTGCAGGAGTTGTACACAAAGGGTCAGGTTTTTCCTGTTTCTACCATTTTGTCATTATTTTGCTTTAAGGAAGGTTAAGTCCATGGAGGTGTTGGCACGTGCTGGTTGAATGTCTGAAAAAAAGTTTCAAAGGTAGGACAGTGTTTGCTGTGACATATTCGACAGCTGGAAAGAGGAATGCATACTTGTGATATTGTTCTGTTGCGACAACTGCTTGGCTAATTTTTCCTGCACGGGAAAAAGAAATAACAATCCCTAAATACGATACTTAATTTTGGGCTGTTTTTGCAGTTGCTCGTTTATGTCACTTAAGTTTCCTTTACCCGTCAGCCCCGGACTCACACTAATTCATCAGTTGGGATTTGGGGATGTAAATTTATTTGCTGCTGTGAAATGCCCATAGACAGGGATTTGGTAGGAGCTCTATTAGGGCATTCATCAAAAAGCATCACATAAACGCTGTGTCTGATCACAGTAACAGACACTCAGGGCTACCGCTGCTTTGGAAGCAGATGTGCAACAGACAACTGAGATTTTTATCAAAGCGTTTCTGGGCAGTGAGTTACCATGGCAGTTGCAGTAAGATGAAACACAGTAGGATCTTTGAGAAGGAGTCTGTTATAATTTTGTAATTCTATAGGGCATATTGTCCAAGAATTCAAAGCACCCCATTAAGTTTCACTATGCTATTGTAAGGTGGGTAAATATGATTAGGTCATTATTAGACTGGCTAAATGAGACCCTGAGGTGACAGGGTTTCCCCACTGTCACATTGATAGCCATGGTATAGAAGTATATATTATCTATTTCCTCTTATGAGGAAAGGCTGAGTGACTTGAGTCTTTTTAGTCTGGAGAAGGCTGAGGGGGGATCTGATCAATACATATAAATACTTAAAGGGTGGGTGTCAGGAGGATGGGGCCAGTCTTTTTTCACTGGTGCCCAGTGACAGGACAAGAGGGAACGGACAGAAACTTGACTATAAGAAGTTCCACCTAAACACAAGGAAGAACTTCTTCACTTTGAGGGTGGCAGAGCCCTGGTACAGGCTGCCCAGAGAGGTGGTGGAGTCTCCTTCTCTGGAAGGAGAGACTGTTCCTGTGCAACGATGCACGTTCCTGTGCAACCTGCTCTGGGTGGACCTGCTTTGGCAGTGGGGCTGAACTAGATGGTCTCCAGAGGTCCCTTCCAACCCCATTTCATTCTGTGATTCTGTGTGGATTCGGTGCTCCTCTTCTGTTGTGTAATTCTGCCACAGCCCAGCGAGGCAATTGCAGGGTCTCTGATGGCCCCTTTGTGGGGTTTTGCAGTCTCAGGTGCAGCTGTGTTTCCCCAGTGGCATCTGTGCCTGATCTCTCAGAGATTCACCCCTGGAGTGAATATTTTACATATTTTACTTGATGTATCTAGAAGCAGGGTTCATTAAGCAGTGCTTAAAAAAGCCCTGCCACGCAGTTCATGCCTTCATTAGTGTCTGTACGCTGTCAGGGCTTTTATCAGCCCCCCCATGCACTTGAAGTGTTTCCCCATTGAAACCACAGTCTGTGCCTTCACTCCCACACAGTACATTTGTGGCGGAGACCATTCCGTCCCCTTCCCACACATCCCAGACTCTTAGAGCCCTGACGTTGTCCTCTCCTGTGTCCCTACCACGGCTCCTTTTGATTACAGAGCAGAGCTGCTGCCCTCCTGGGAGCCTCCGCACAGACAGGTACAGGCCAGGATAGTATTTTTATTAAAAATTACTCCCATAGGCTTATTGTTATTATTATTCTTTTTAATCCTGCTATTGTCTCCCTTAGGCCAGTCAAACTGAGAAGAGACAAACTTTAATCTGCGATTGCTTTTACACTTGCTTGTGTTTCACACATGCTGGGAGGTGCGAGGCTCCTGCGTGCGCTCTCCTGGTGTGCTGCTTCATTACATTTCTGAAATTCTTCTTTGCAGCTGATTTTCTCCTTTTAAAGGCGATCTGCACTACAAAGGAGAAAACAACTCTTCCTTAATCCTGTTTTCCTTGCTGGTGTGTCTCTACCTTTGTCGAGGCGTGGGCCGTGTGTGGCCTGGCCTTCCCAGCGGGGAGCATTTGGGATGGGGGAGAATGCAGGAGAGCCCTGCTTAGCTTTAAAGCCAGCCATAAAGAGATTCAGCTTTCCCTGGAAAGGGGCCAACTGCAGTGTTTTACATCTGAGCTTGTTCCAGCTCTAAGATCTTGTCTAATCTGTGGACACGGAGTTCAAGTATGATTGGGGAGGCCAACAGTGGTCCTTCAAAGGGAGCTTCAGCAATCCCCGCTTGGTGCCAGCCCACCAGCGTGATGTCTGGACCTGTGGCCAGTTATGGTTCTGGATGACAGTCTAGCAACTGGTAAAGTGCAAACGCAACCTGAACCCACAGTCGCACGCAATGGCAAGCTTTCAGCTCTCTTGGAGCATGAACACGTAAGCGTGTGGGATGGGAATTCAAGTGTCTGTGCTCTGTGGGCCCGGACCTTTGAGACTGCAGAGCACGCTCTTTGCTTCATGTTCTTTCTCAGAAGAGCATGCAGAAGGGCTACAAACATTAGGTCAAATAACTTTGTAGCTGTTTAATTAAAAACCAAATCAGCGCTGTTGCTGACTTCATCCTTCAGAATCTAGACTGCCCAAGTCCTCGTTGGTTCCTCGGATACCCTCCCCATGGCAAGAAGACACTGTTGATACATCCTTCTGTCCTTCCAGCCCTGCTGCTGCAATTGTAGTAGCATCCATCAACCAGGGATGGTCCCTGAAAGTCACGGCATCCTTCCATCCATGGAAGCCCCTCCTTCTTGGTGTTTCTCCTGCTGTGTCATCCAGCTAACAGTGGTATCTTTGTCCAGTCTGGGCCTATTTAGCTATTGTTCCTTGTCTCCCCTTTCTTCACTATTTTGTGATCTCCTCAAGGCTGGTTGTTTTTAGAGCATGCTGAAAATCTCTTGTTCAAACCTTCCCAATCTTTTCCTTCTCAGCCCTTCTTCTTACAAAGGGCTCCTATGGGGAACCTGCTCTTTCCCTGTGCTTCATTTCATAATCCCCCACCCTGATCTCAAATATTATATGATAGATCTGGCTGATTCACCAATTAAATTGAGCAGAAGAGTTTTGATTTATTTTTTTTAAATAATGTTTAACACACTTTAAATCAACCCTATTGATTCTGTCATCATGTGGCCCCTGTTAGGTGTTTTTTAAGGGGGGTGGGGGAAAACATCGCTTTTACTCTTTTTTTCTGACTTTTGGCTTTTGTGGCAGCACAATATTTGACTCTCTGCTCCTTGTCTTGCTCTGAAACAGTTTATCAAATCTCCTTCAACAATTACTGTCTGCTCCTCTATTATTCACTTTCACTAGCTTGATTCTCTCCTATCAATCAGCTTTCTGTTCCTTCTTCAGCCTGCTTTCTGTCAGCGTAAGTCTCCTGCCTTGAACTGGAGTCCAGGGTAAATGCAGGCTTTTAACCCTTCCCGCAAGCTCCCAGCCCTCTCTACCTTAATGCCAACGCAGCAATTAATTTTCTATCTCCTTAGTTCAGCTTAAGCTGTTTGAGCTCTCCATCATCTGCTCACTCTTGCTCTCCATTTGCCAGTGTGGGATTTCTCAGTCAATAAAATGATCTCCTGCAGTTTTTGCTCACCACCCCAGTGATGTTCCATGTTTCATCAACATTTGGGTGGGTGCTGCAAGTTTTTAGGGCTAAAGCAAAACCTGCTGCAGTACTGTAGCTTCTCCCTGATTTCTGTGTGCTTCAAATGAAACTGTCAAAGAACTCACCACCCTATGAATATCTCCTCCGTCGATGTAACTGGTTTCAGGCAAGACCATGGGGAGGTTGTTTCGCTCCTGAAAACAAAAATTGTCCATTCATTATGATCACAGAAGTAGGTTTTGCTCCATGTTCTCCTGTGGCCCATGGTGTGTTCTGTCTTCTATGCCTTTGAACCTCTGCATCCTCCCTCTCCCTGGTCTCACGGCCCTAGTGCCATTATCCCTGCCTGCATTCACCTCAGAGCCTTCCTGTGTTTATGTTTTAAAGGCTCTCAGAGAAATAGGTTTTCCTAAGTAGGAAGTAAAACTCTGGTTTTATCATAATCATTAATAAAGCAATTAATTTGGTCCGTGTGCTATAAAATTTGAAGACCTTTGGTAGGTCATGCTTAGAAGTACATGTCTTTTGTATTAGTGAAGTGGTAAAATTCAAATGGAAATGAGAAATGTTTTCACATTCTGCATGGAATGTGAAAAAATGTGCTAGAATTTAACTGGATTATTAAAGGAAATATGTAGGGGGGAATATTCTTACTCAGTGCTGTTTAATCTCAGAAAAACATGAAATATTACATTTTTCATTTAAAAAGAGTAGCTTTGAAAAATACTGTTTGTTTGTGAAAGTATATAATCTTGTACAACCCCACCGCCATTCATGAAACCGCTGTGGCAGTGGGCTGGCACTGGTGACACAGCTGCATGTGGCAGCGTAAATCCAGCGTGAGGCAGTGGAGGGATGGACTGGGGGAACTGGAAAGAGAGTAATTGTATTTGTGCTTCCTATCAATTAGGATCAAAGCTGCTTAGTTGGCTGAGATATGCTTCCTCTGAATCCTCATTTTGGGTTTCTGTCATGCTTCTCTAATCTCCTACAAAGTTACATTTCCATAAAAAATATTTCCATTTTTCCTGCTTATTTTTGCTAACTGGAAAGTCTCCTTAATGATGGTTGGGGTTTTTTTTGGATTCAAAAACTCCTCATCTAGGTCAGCATTTTCAGAATGCCAGTTTCCCAGTTATTATATTGCTACGCCTCAAATCCTTAATTTTAAACGATAAAAGTCTTGGAACGGTTCTTGCTTTTTTTTAGTTCCTTCCTTCTGAGAGCTGAAATTTTCCTCTCATCACAGTCTCCATCCCAGCTTCAGCCCATTTATCAATTTATAAGTCTCGCTTCTTCCAGAATAGTTTTTCAGATACGTATTTTTAGATGAGAGCTGTTCCATCTTTCCAAAATGATCACTTCAACCTCAGCCGCTGGAGCTCAGACATACAATATTTAAATTATTATTTATAGTACAGGAACATGCGGAGACTTTCATTAAAGATAAGGCATTAGGCATGTGCCTTGATGAGTAAGGGCACAATGAATGATAGTCCCTACTCCGAGCAGTTTGCACTCTTAAGCCTGAGTGGACTTGCTGGGAGAATTTAAGAAGTTTAACCCAGACCCACATCACCCGGGGTTGGGTACCTTTTCCGTCTAATAGTCTTTTCTGTCCCCAGCCCTGCCTTCCCCATCAGTACCACACCGTCTCAGTGTGACACTGCTTTTGTCTCAGCACCCAACGGGCGCGAGAGACAGCAGGATGGGATCAAAAATAAGGGAACCAAGTGCCGTGAGAGTGTGGCCACCCAAGGGAGGTGCCAGGCAAGCACCCACGGGCACATCTGCCTGCACCGCGCGGGGGGTGCAGCGGAGCGGTGCCCAGAGCTGCAGCCCTGGGGGTGTAGCTCTAGGGCATGATAAGGAAACATCACCTTGAGATGACAGATTACATATACAACGTGATCAGACAACCTAGATTCCAGGGTTTTTCCAGTCATTGCCAGAGGTCCCTTTTCTGCAGTGTGTCCCTAATTCTTTTGATTCCTCAGCTAGTACCGACTCACGATCTGTCAGCCTTCTGCAGAGTCCGGGGCATTTCTGTACCCGAAGAAACCTTTCTTCTAGGATCACTGTTTATAGCTCCAATTTTTATCACCAAATTAGTTCTTTGTGACTTGAGGAATTCGCTCCCTCCTCCTTGACAACAATGATAAAAGATCTGACCCCTTTCTGGGCATTTGTAAAACCAAACATACAACATCTAATTTGTTTAGGGATGAGCTTTTAATTGCTTTGCCATCACAATGCCAAACTGAATGCTTTAGCAATCTTGGGGATTGATCGACTGATTTGTAATGAGGGGCTTGACCCGAGCGGGGTTGTCACCCTTCAATGCAGTAATAGAAACCTGTTTTTGGACGGGCAGGATGTTGGTACTGACTTCTCTGGGGCAAGGATTCGGTGTGCAGCTTCTGAACCCTGCTGTTGTGGCTGATGAAATGTCCCAGTGAAATGGTCTTCCAAGCTGCATTTCTTATCAGGATGGAACACTGTAAGAGAGAAATAAAGCTTAACAGTGCTGGTCAGGGTTTCTCTCTGCTCCCAGGTGTCCGAAAATCAGGCCATGTTCTCTGACCTAACAAGGAGGAATGAAACCCCTTGCAGGTTGGAGGGTTCTGGGTTTCGGTTTTGGCTGCTTAGAATTAGGGTTGCAAAGCAAGACCAATACTTACATGTAGAACATTCCTGGTCTTAAACTACTTCTAATTAATTTAGGGCTTTTTGCCCTGGACCATAGATCATAAAGCCTTCTTTAGCCTTTCAGAGACAGCACTGTTTTAGCTTTCTGTTCATGCTGATTAGTATCGAGTCAGAGATCCAGAGAAATCCCCTGTGTTTTACTCATAAATAAAAAAGAGAAGGAAGAAACATTCATGATGGTATTTTTGCGATTTGACTTTGCCATCAGAATAGAACTGCACACATCCAGCACTTGTCGTCCCTAAAACTTACATTTTGAAAGTTCTTTGAAGATGTAAATTACAGATCTTTCATATGAAAAGTTAATGAAGGACTCTAAACAAAATAAAATAGAAATGATGACATGAAAGAGCCTTCTTATGGCTTCAATAACAAGATAAACAGTTTAATATTCCACATACTGCATTAAAAATAACATCTGGGCTCTGTGGAGACGAATCCCCTGCCTCAACTACATTGGTTTTCACATTAGCCGAGGACAGCGAAGGAGACTGATGACTCTGATTTAATTGTCACCTCCTTTTGGCCCCCGGAAGCACTGAAGGCAGCCAACACCTGCTAAGTTTTAGCAGACACCACAAGTACTTTAACAAATACAGTGGTAAAGTGCCATTACCACCAACACTTCAGTAGCCTCTGAAGTGATAGACATACACCGTATTGACAGCCTAGAATTTTAATGAGCTATAGCTGTTTCAGACTGTATCGATTGTCCTTTTTTTCCTCTTCCTCCGATTCAGACAAGAGGAAACAAGAACCAGCATTTCATTAAAAGGAGACTTTGTCCAGTGATTCATATTTCATGAATACTTGTGAGGGAACATGTCCTGTAAAATAACCAATTAATTCAGCCATGTTAAGACTCAGGCTGAAAACGGAAAGCTACACCTCTACAGTTACAGAAGCCCAGGAAGGCACGAGGTTCAGAATTTCCTACCGTATAAAAAGTTCCCAAACAAGATTTTGATCCACATCCCTTGGTTCACTTCACTTCACTTCACTTCACTTCACTT
>JAOQGH010000062.1:18133700-18175882 GCA_025769975.1 Gallinago jamesoni | reverse complement strand
TCAAGGCCAGGCTGGATGGGGCTTGGAGCAACCTGGTCTGGTGGGAGGTGTCCCTGCCCAGGGCAGAGGTTGGAACTAGATGATCTTTAAGGTCCCTTCCAGTGCTAACTATTCTATGGTTCTATGATTGCTAGACAATGACTCCTGGGGTAGCTGCTGCTTTATTGCTGGGGGAGATTGAGGTCCTGTTGATAACGAGCTGGGATTCAGAATTGCAGCGTTAGATGTTAGACACGGCTGCGGGACCTGGGAACTCTGCTAACATAAATGAGGGCAGTGGTGGAAGGGACACAGCAGGAGGGCTGGAAGGATTCTCTGGAAAGAAAAGGAACTAGAAACAAATTAGTCAAAGCAATTGGTACCAGTAATAATCGCTTTCACTAATCAGGGGCCTGAGGACAAACAAACCCAAAGCTCTGGAGGATGAGAGGGACTTTACAGTCCCGCAGTATGTGGCACTCTGCCTGCAGGAAGGCACAGGGTGTTCTGTCTGGACTGGATAAGTCTTCGAAATGGCATTTGAAGTAGACATGAAACAGGGCTTGGAAGGAACAAGGGAGTCTAGGAGAAGATATGGCTAGGTGGAATATAAAACCTATTAGTGCCTTAATGCATAAATTGGCAGAACTCTACAATAGCAATGAAAAACAAGATACCGGGAGCCCAAACTGTTATTAGATTCTGGTACCTCTGTGACTATTGCAATTACTGTTTTGCAAGAATGTGGTGCAGGGAGTGTAGCAGCTCTGCTCCTACACCCCCTCCCAGTACAAACTGCTTACTGGAGGATGTGGTTGAGTTTTCTTGTATTCAGCATCATGTGCAGGATAAAAAATGGGCTTTTCAGCAGCCTATTTCTTAGACAAAATAGGTTACTTTAGATCTGACTATCTGTGGAAGGATAATACAGAAATGGTCTCATAATTATCTTACCTACAAAATTATGTGCTCCTTCCTATAAAGGCTCCTGAAATGGTCAGAACACCTCTGGATGAGGGTGAGTTACCTTTCTGCAAGTATAAGCTTGAGATAAGTTGGAATATGGAAAGATTAATGCCTTTGCTTTAATGGCAGGGCTCGATCCAAGACTGCAGAAACGTTGTAAGTACCCAAGCGAAGCCCAGACAGGATTGTTGTCCACTATTAATAGCCTGGTGGATGAAGGAGTGCCAGTGCAATGACCCAGTGTGTGTAATTCCCCTGTGGGGCTGGTATTAAAAGGAGATAGATGCATCTGACTGTGGATTTCAGAGCATTAAATGCTGTAGCTCCACAAACATCACCTCTTCTTGTTAAAATGCCAGAAATTACAGCTGCAATAGTACAAAAGCTAAGTGGGTTTCAGTCTTAGATCCAGCAAATGCATTTTTCTTTAGCCCCTTAGCAGAGAAACGTTGGTAAAAGTTTGCTTTTACATTTCAGGTTCTCAAGGATTTCACAAGCTCCTGTGATCTGCCACATGCGGATGACCCCAATGTGGGAGAAATCAGTCTGCAGGTCCAGGAAGCACGTAACATCATATGAGGATCACACCTCAATCGGGGGAAATTCTGAAGAACGAGTGTGTCAGCAGACAGGCAGGTCTGGCTGCAATCCAGGAGGAAGGATTGAAAGTCAACAAACAAAAGGTTCAATTAGTGCAACAAGAGGTAAAATATTTAGGAGAAGTACTAGGTATTGAAGGCCAGACTTCTGATAAACAGAGTGTGGAATTAATTCAGAAGCTACCCAACCCCACCGCTCTGCCTCGCTAAGAGCACTGTGAGGCACATTTAATTGTAGGCAGGATTTTATTCTGATGTTCACTGAAGTGAGTCGTCCTCCAGCTAAGCTTTTAGAGAAAACCAGGCAGCGGGAGCAGGGTGCAGAAAAGCAGGCAGCTGGGTCAAGCTGAAGCCCTAGCCCGGGCTGCAGTGGTGGGCAGAGAGACCCAGGAAACGTCTTTGTGTGTGGTTTGCCTCTGTTAGCTGGGAAGAAAGTGCCAGTTTGGCACAAAAGAAAGATACCGTGTTACAGGCGATTGTCTGTGCATCTCAAATCTTATTGACGCCACAACTCCTTGTCAAAAGGAATGAGCATCTTTAGTCTGGAAATCAGAAAAATTGGGTTATATTGTCGGAGGAAGGCCAGTGGCACAACACAGCAGTCACGCTGCCTTCAAATACGCCGTGTTCAGTAAAGCACAGGATGGTACGTGTCTAGCTCCAGGTTGGCAAAATGGACCCTCACAGTAGTGATTCAGGGAGTTAGACCTGGAAAAGGACACGTGGCACAAGCGTCTCCACGCCTTAGTGGTGCAGGGTGCTGAACACAAGTGTCAGGTATTGCAGCCTCCTGATGTGCAGTGGCCTGTGCAGGTTTAATTGCCTCTGTCAAAATACATCCGCAGGAATCTGCTTTACAAGTGGTTCAGGTTCCCATAGGATGAGGCTTGCACGAGATTTGCTCCAGTCCACGTAGAAAAGAGCAGGAGGTAGCGGGGCAGGTCTACAAGTGGCAGAAATCCCAGCTGCACTGTCAGGTGGGCTTTCCAGCGGCATGGGCAAGCAAGGGTGAAGGATTCCATTTTACTGAACAAGCTTTTTGCCCAGCTAGGTGTAAAGCAGCAGCTACACACAGCAGAATACCCACTAACCTCAGGATACAAAGAATTTGGCTTCCAAATGGAAGTTTTAAGTAAATTAGTACGGGTGAATGGCAAAAATTAGGCTGTAGTGTTCCCATCTGTATGAATCCACAAGTGATTACAGCCAGCCATGATTATATTCCTTTTAAGACCGTGCCACAAAGGGAGAAGTGACTCTGACAGCATCAGTGGTTAAAAACTTTTCTGTAATCAGATAAATACCAACTGAAAGGTCTCACAGATTAATGGATAAAAGAATTTGACAAACAGCTGCAGCAGGATCATCAACAAAGAGCTGAGCAATTAGGGCAAAATGGTCATAGAATAGATAAAAGGTAGCAAATGGCAAATAACGAACACGAAGTATGGCAAGTAGGGGGGTCAAGTAGTACGTCATGGGTTTCCTGGGAAAAAAGCCTAACTTGGGCTGCAAGCGGGATGCAAGCTGCAATCTGGCAGTAGCACAGATAAAGTCATTTCCATTGTTTATTAGTTCAAGTAAGTTCTGACAAAGTGGGGCACTTTCATCAGTCACAGCCAAAGCTTTAGAGAGGAGAAAAAGACGAAGCTATATGAAAAGTTGTCTTTATTTTTCAGGATCACATAAAGGAGCAAGTGTTAACCAGTCACCAAACCTG
The DNA here is from genome assembly GCA_025769975.1 of Gallinago jamesoni. Lineage (NCBI taxonomy): Eukaryota > Metazoa > Chordata > Aves > Charadriiformes > Scolopacidae > Gallinago > Gallinago jamesoni. Next base: position 18,172,618 of record JAOQGH010000062.1, on the reverse strand, counting down.
GATCAGTGTAGGAACATGGATTTGCTGTGGTATGTAAGATCTTCCAGCTCTTGTATTGGGCATCAGCATTACTGAAATTGGGAAAACTGTTGAACAGTGTCAGGCTCTTTCTGTTCTGCCCACTCTGCCAGGGCAGGGTCTGCCATGCAGCACGGCGTTGCCTGCCTTTTGCAGCAGGGAGAACAGGACTGGAAGGAGCAGAGCTGTCACGGATGCTGCCTGAGATAGCTGCATCCCTCTCCATGCTGGTTTGCACCCTCTCTGTCTGAGCAGAGAGCTTTCCGTGGTCAGTACGGGTGGTCAGTGTGATAAAACCATCACACAAGCCTTGGTACACTGGATAGTGGGCAGCAGAGTGGCCTGCAGCCTGCGCTCTCCGGCCTGTGCCTCTGAGATGTCCCTGTTCCCTGACCATCCAGGACTGGGTGCGTGCAGGCATGGCTTAATGCTGCATTAGTCCCAACTTTTCTGGAGCTAGTCAAGCTTTGCTGTGGCTTTTAGCAAAACACAGTCTCACTCAAAAGGTTGAAAGTCTCCACGTTTGATTTCCTTTGCTCTTCCCTCCGTTTTACAGCGTCCCATCCACTTTATTTTAAAAGTATTGTATTTAACAGGAGACATCCCTCTTTCTTGGGAGGCCACCATGCAGCTAAGGAGCGCTGTAGACATACCCATGCACTATTGTTCTTGTCACCTCGAATCATGCAGCGATCACCATCAGGCTAAATCCCTTCCTCCCATCTGCCTTCCTCCCAGTTACATGAAATACTCCCTCACCCCTCGGGGCAGCCCCAGCTTCCCTTTGCTTTCTCCACCTTTGGCTCTCCCCAGCCCGTGCGAGCAATACAGGGGCTCCAAACTGGGAACCTGCCTCATTCCAGCGGAGGGTCTCTAACTCGTGACTTTTTTCTGTCAGAGAGCCTAGTTTTTTCTGCCATGAACTAGAATCCCTTGAGAGCAAGTAAGCTAAAAAAGTCTTTCAGCAGCCTTTTCTTTCTGCCCTCCCGATGCAGGTTGAAAATGAGAAGAAAAAGGTGGGGACAGATTAAAAAAAAAAAAAAAAGAGAGAAAAGCAGAAATCTTCAAAAAGGAAGACTTTTCCAGAGCCCAAACAATCAATCGGACAATAGGATATAATGATTCCACCTCTGTGCCCTCCACCTGCCGGACGGGAATTTTAAACCCACGTCTGCCAGAGGTGGTGAAAGACCTAAATGATCCTCGGCTCTGAACGTGGCACCTCAGTGATGAGCTGAAAAGCTTGTTGCTCACGTTGCAAACAAAGACTTTAGCGGAGGGCAGAGGTAAAACCAAGTGGGACCCGGCCTTCTAATCAGGCCCATGCTGTGAGCTCATGGTACTAATCCGGCAGCCGGTGACATCAAGGCAGGAGGCCTGCGTGACCCCGAGCCCATCCAGCGGTGGCTGACACTATCCAGTACCGTGTGCTCCATTTAATAAACTCCATTGATATATTTAATAAAGACACCTCACACTTCCACGGTTTCATGTGTGACCTCTCTGTGGCTGCTACCCAAAACACAAAGTAAGAGAGTCAGGGATCATTAGCTGACGAGGCAAAACTGCCCCTTCCCTTGCTCTTCTATTTTTCTTGTGAATATAAACTGCTGGGGAGGCAGCGATTGCTTGTAATCCTTCCTGCCTCCATTACAGAAGGGACAGGTTTCTATGAGAGCTTGGGAAAAAATTACAAATTGCAGTTTGGGCAGCTTGCAATCCCGCTTGCTGCCTTCGGGCTCCTCGTGCCAGCACTCATCTTCTGCCCAGAGGCTGCACTGATGGACTCCTGAGAGCCCGCGGCGGCTGGGTGCTGCTGGCACCCCATCTCCTCCCAACTGTGTGGTGAGAAAGGAGCATCTGCAGGCACCAGGGACCGGAGGAAATCCATTAGCAACCCCCAAGCATCCCCCCAGGGGCTTCTGGTTGTGCTGCAAAAGCCAGGGGACTTTGGCTGCTGGTAAAGGTCATCTCCCCCAGCAAGGGAGGAGAAAGACGGATATGTACCTCTGCAATTTTTTTCTAAATGGGCTAACAAAAACTTTGTAGGAAAAATGTCTGGCTTAAAATCTAAAGAGAAAAGGGTTTGTTTGATAGATTTTCTGTTAAATTTTGGGCTTTCTGGTTTTTTATTGTGGGGTTTTTAATATATTATTTGGTGGTGGTTGGTTTTTTTGCATTAGAAATAGTGTCAGTTGTCAAACAAGACTCTTGATTGATTTGTGTTTTTTTATGTCTAGCTTTCAACATCCTCAAAGGCATCTAATTGTTCAGGACATACTGAGTATCTGCACTTACAGAAATCAAGCCTCGAGTGGAACTCCCCTGAAAGCAAGGCACCGGGAAGCCAAGATTATTTTTCAGAAAGTAAGTGGTTTTCATTTTTCGGTTTCTCAAGGACTCTTTCAAGGGCCAGGCAGATGGCTGGGCGATCCACAGAATGGAAAGCTACAGTTCTAATGGGGACGGAAAAGTGTGTGTGGATGGGGTTGTTTGTTTGGGGTTTCTTTTAGCTAAATCGCCTTTTTGTTTGACAGCAATTTACGGTATTTATGCAGCTGAAATGCCAGTACATTTTTTGCGTGGACTCTTCCTTTTCAACAAAGGGCTGAGGAAATTGCCACACTAATTCTCTGAGCTTCCTAGCAGCTCTCAAGCATAACCAGAAGAGCAATTTCCAACTTAAAAACACAAAAGCAAACAAAAGAATAAAAACACACAAAGACCAGTTCGGTTCAGAAAGCCCCCTTGAAAACTTTTGGCAGCTGTGGCTCCGTTCTCATTGCATTTTGAGTGGAAACTTGGGCCTGTGCTGAAGACCAAGCCAGCCTCGGCTGCCCCATGGGTTTTTCAAGGACATTTAGGGTTGTGTTAGTCTTTGGTGAAGCCTGGAGGGACCATCAGCCCACTGTGCAGCTGGACGGGTTGCCTCCCAGCCCTGGCACCAGCGATGTGCTTGTGGGAGGCTCTGAGCCCTCACCACCCCGAGGCGTGATGGCCACGGGCAGGCAGAGCACGCCGCAGGTGTCCCCGTGTCCCCCAGCCCTGCGCCTGGCCAGCTGAGATACGGCACAGCTGCGCCCCGGGGGCCAGGCCAGACCCAGCCTTTGAGCCCCCAGTAACTGGAAACAAACCCAAAAGCCAGGTTATTAACTCTTATCTACTGCACACCATCTGCACCTACCAAACTGCCGTGTTACACTGGGAAAATAACACCACTCTTACAACTGCAGGTGGGGAAACTGAGTCCGAGGGCAGGGGTGGTCCCTCTCCAGGGGGAGCCCCGTGCATTCCCAGGGATCCTGCACCCAGCGAGCACGGGCTTCTCTGGAAAAGTGCACACACACACACCCCCTCCCCATGTCTGTCTTTGCGTGTATTTGCTCTATAGCTGTCCCACACGTTTTCTTTGCTAGCCTGTCATAAGCATTACTGAAATATGCTTATCTCATATATGCAAATAGCAGGATATTTATAAGGTTCTTTGAAATTTCCATAATTGTGCTGTAAAAAAATATCTTGTTGCTTATCTCACAAAGTGTTGTAACCACAGTGTTACTTTTATTGAAATCCAAAAATCACTCAGCAAAATAAGAATAGTTAAAAAACTGGCAGGTTTTTTATATTTTTGAAATAGACAGGAGAGAAAGAAAGCAAACCAGGCTTTATTATTTTAAATTAGAAAGTTTAATGCTCACCAAAAAGGATATAAACTGTAAATGGATTTTAGCAGTTCCTAGAGAAAAAGGAAGAGGCTTTAATAATAACTCTGTGTGCTCCTATATCATTTTCATTAGAAAAATCTCAGAGCACTTTCTGCTTATTAAAGAATGGAATGCCTCGGAAGACTCTTGGGAGGTGCTATAGAAAAAGTAAGGTAACAAATATAAATCCACATTATGCTCCATCCTGTGATTACCTGGAACTTCGTAGCCATCCTGGGGACACACAGCTCCCTGCTGTGGCTCGGGATGACAAGTGGCTGAGCTCTCCTGGCTGTGGCAGTGCCAGGGGCTTCACCGCACGTGTCTCCTCATTTTGTGGGTGAGGAAACCCACACCTGGAAGGGTTTTTTTTTGCCCAAGCTCAAGGGTGAGGAACAGAAAAGAGCAAAGGGGGTAAGCCAGGCGCCTCACTGTGCTTGTCCTGAGCTCCTGCCACCACACATCCTGCCCCGTGGCGATGCCTGAGGAGCTCTGCAGGGATTCTTCTGCCTTCTGCGGGGAATCCTGGCCTCACGTGAGTAGGTTCCTTACCAGGTACGGGAATATTCCCAGGGAGGCTCTGACAGGGAATGGTCTGGAGAGGACAGAAAAATAAGTTATTAGCCTAAATTTAGCAGGAGTCGTAAAATCTGTACTGGAACAACAAAGGGAGGAAGAGAGGCTGTAAAGGTAGAGGATATTTCCTGGGCTGATGAAGAAAATAATATTTAAAAATCCCTGGTGTTTAATTTCAGAAAATACAATAGGCTGACTGAGTGCCCAGAAGAGGAACGGCGTGTTAACATATCTTAGATAAACAGGAGCCAAATTGTTAGCCTGACAGAGAAACGAGAAAACCCATCAATGCAAGGGGGGGAAATAATAAATTAAAAACCAGATGGTTCAAAGATGTGATTGCATCTTCAGCTTCAGTGAGAGGAAAGAGGTGAATCCATATGTATTACAGGCAGGCCAGGAACACAAAAGCTGGAAAAAACACATGAACAGAAGAGGCAGGCTCGTCATAATGAAGTTAATTAAAATAGCAGGACCTCAAGTTATTTTAGGTCCCACTGGTAGAAACCCCAGAATTTCAAGCCCCATTCTTCATTAATACACAAAGTTTCCTATTTCATCCCTGCTCAGAAAATGGACCTCTTCCTTTATGCGCTAGATAGTGAGTCAAGGCAGATGGGAATTATTCTGAGCTTGGAGAAAACAAAGAAGCACAAATTAATGGATTACTGGCAGAAAGGCAGTTTAAAGCACTTTGCCAAGGCACATTTTAGTCCTACACTTATTCTACATATGCTTTTTTTTGGTAATTCAGTTTAGTTCAGAAGTGCATGACCAAGCAGAGATGTGTAGGCTGGAGTGGGCATTAAAACAAATGAGAAAAAAAAAAAAGCAGACAAAAGAAATGGGGGGGGAAGTCTAAAATGACTGGTGCACTGACTTAACGACTTGCTTCATGTCGCTCAGTACATAGAAAATAGAACAGCCCCTCTTGCCAGCTTGAACTCATCCCCTGGGTTCTGTGTGGGCATATATGCATCTGTACCTCCATATATCACTATTACTGTTTGGTAGGAAGAAGTTGGTTGTGGGGGTCCTGATGGCTGTAGGGACCCTGGCCAGGATCCTTGTTCTATCAGAATGAGTAGTTTTCTCTTTGGCTTGAGAAGTGGGAGGGTTTCACCCCAGCTTCCTTTGCAGCAGCAGAGCTCTAAATCTGCAGCTGGGCTTTCTCTGCCCAGGACTACACCTCGACTGCTCCTGTGAGAGATCTGGAAATGGCTTGACTGTGCAAATTAATCATGCATAAACAATTTAAGATATGATACCAGTATTATTTCGATCATAATTTGGGAAGACGACGGAGGCAGAAATTCAAACTGTACTTGTGTTTTAATAGTGTTGATTCTTTCATAACTATTAACTCTCAAGACCTCAATTTTATATCCCTTGGGAACAGATTCTCCCTGTGCTTAGGGGATTAGAAACAGGAGATCATGAGATGTAGGTTCAGTTCTTAACTTCCTGCCACCATTTTTTTTCCCTTGTGTAAAATTAGGGTAATGACATTTCTTCATGTGACAGCAGCTTAATGCGTTTATGTCTAAAATGCTCAGGTGAGAGGTGCCATACATTTCAGAAATTATTGTTTATTGCCACAGTTGTTATTGCTGCTATTTCTGAGAGTTTCACTCTCATATATATAATGAAAGGAAAATATTATGAACGTTTTGCTTTGTTTTGAATTTAATGTCAATTTTATTCTGAATTAATTCCTTTGAATAGAATTATTCCTGAACTACATCAACTGGGGACCAGCTGCTGACCCCAAGTGTTTAAGAACTACAGATAATCGTGGATGAAAAGAGACAAAAATACATTTTATCTAGGAAGTGTCTACTGTTGTGATAGAGACTGAAATTAAAGTATAATCCAGAGAGAGAGGGGGAGAGAGAGTATTCTTTAATTAAAATCAGCTACCTCAAAAGATGGATATTCTCAGGAGTGAAATTTGCACTGTGCTGAAGGCTTTCCACTTAAACCCTTGATGATGCAAGGAAAAAGAATTCTCGAGGAGTAATATGCCAGTATAGCCACTTGCCACTGCACAATAAGGCAACATTTGCCGAGAAAAAAATATGTGGACAATTGAACGGAAAGATGGACAAAATCGGAAGCTATCTGAAACACAAGCCCGTGATTATCCAGCAACAAATGAATAGTTTGGCAAAGAAAGAGACTGGAGAGAGAGACTTGGAGATAGAGAAAGAAAAATTAAACCACAAGCAGTGGAGATCAATGAAAACAATCAGCACTTTTTGCTAGGAGATATGTTAAAAAGACTGAAAATAAAGCTTTAGATAACGTGTTCCAAATGATCCATCGTCCCACCCACCATCTCCATAGCAATTAATGGTCCCAGCCAAGGACAAATTACGGTTCAAGTAGAGGAGATTGTACAGCACCACCACCCCCCCTCCCCGTGAAAGGCAGCAGGTGAGGAGAGGCACGACATCCACTTGTGGTGGTTCTGGGGCTGGTGGTGATGCTGCTTCCCCACCTTTGGAGAGATGCTGCTGCTGGCTATGTGGGAACCGCAGAGCGGGCGCTGGAGGGGAGGGCTTCTGACGCGCGTCTGAGCGAATCCTGTGCCGTTCTCATTTTAGCTACCATCACAGATGGCTTCCTGCAATACAAAGAAGGCTCCTGGCAAGGCAGTTTGCTGGATAACATTAGAATTGGATGTGGTGGAGGTATTACCTCACAGAGACACCCATTCACCAGCATTTATTTCATTGTGTTCAGCACGGTAGGTTTGAGCAGCTACTTTGCAGTGGCTTCCTCGCGCTGCGCTCGCGTACAAATCTCTCTTGCATGACTCTTGCCTAACAGTTGTCTGCGACCAGGTGGTCTCTGTGAGAAGTGGTTGTGCTGCAGCGAGAAAAAAATGTATCCTTTTCTTTTTTTTTTTTCCCTTCCTTTTTAAAAAAAAAAAAAAAAAAAATTTCTGTAGCAAAGAGGGGGAGGTGCTGCAATGGTATCAGAGGCTCCCTGGGGAGCATGGGCAGCAGCAGAGCACCCTCCCTGTGCTCTGGGGAGAGGATGCACACAGCTCCCATGCCTATAAATACCTCGTAGCTTTGTTGTACATGATGCAAATGTTTTTCTAGAAAGAGCCTAAAAGCAAATTGTCTAGTACTGACCATACGATGTTGCAGCCAGGCAGGATAGAATATGTAGCAGGGGACATTTTAATGCATCAGATTAAAAAACCTGTACAAATCTTGGCTGAGTCCAGGTTCCCCAAGAGCCACTGTGAATTTGGGATAAATTTCAGCTCAAGCAGAAGGGTTGGCTAATCATTAAAATACATCATACAGGTTATCTGGCTCTTAGGCTCAGACCTTTAAAAGTATTTTAATACTCATTGTACTTACTCACGGAAATGGCTTGACCAAACTTGACATTAGTTCCCAGCAGCTTTTGAAAGGAGAAAGGAATTCGTGGCAGTAAAAGAGCGAGGCCTTCTTGGTGACGTTACTTACATTGGGAACTGGTGGATCACATTGAGCTATGAGTTACAAGTTCTCAAAGTTGTGGTTTCTCATAGCAACTGTCATCATTCCCCATTTGCCCAGTTCCACCAGTCTGGCTTGCAGAGATGCCATGGTCTTGTGAGGCCCCTCTGATCAGGCGGAGCTGGCTGTTTTGTGGGAGAAGTACTGAAAGTCCAGTGATGGTGGTACGTGCTGGCGAGCAGTATTCACATATTAACAGATTTCCACTCAAACTGGCAAATAGGAACGTCTATGCTAGAAATGCTGTGTGAAAGCCAAGGCAACAAAAGTCAAAATGTGCATATGAGAATATGTGGTACACACAGTATATGTCACAATGTTTACCATCACTTCAAAACATGCACCCGCCCACAGTTCTTCACTAGCGGCATCCTGGAACTTCTCCAATGGGGATGTGCTATATGAAGCAAAAGTCAATTAAAATCAGCCATTATTGTACAGATCATGAGATCCATAGTGCAAGATATGGCATCATCCCAGATGCTCGTTAATAGCAGCGTGTTGCAAATAAGTCCAGGACAATCGCATGGGTTTTGTGTACTCTTCCTATTGCTGTGTTTGCTCAGTTAGCATGTAACATATTCAAACAGCTCAGATTAAACTTTTAAGCAAATAGCTAAAATTCCCCAGAAACACAGTTGTGTTGCATTCTGGAACCATTGCAAATGTAGGTCGGAGTCAGTACTTAGGTTTAGCTAATGAAAATGGTGAGGAGAGAAAGATTTTGGGCAAGAGCGGTTATGGCCACCCAGATTGGTAGAGGAAGAGCTGCTAGCACCAGCTCACCCACAGCTTTACGGAAGAGCTGGCTGCTGTATGAGGTGTGGTGACTCATCTCTGCATCATTCCAGTGATACGTTTTTAGCTCAGAAAGTAACCACCTGCTAAAAGCGTGGTGTGCTTGGTTGGGTTCCCTCAGTCTTTTGTGGAGCTCTTCCATGTCGTTAAGAAAAAATGATGTTTCGGGGAGGTAAACTGTGTAGTCTCCTGTTCAGGAGCTCACCTAATCATGCAACTCTAAAAGACCCCAGTTCTGCTGGGTGGGTGGAGGCTTCCAGTCCTTCAGGGCAAGCTGAGCACCACAACTCCTATTTCCCAGATCAGAATCGCAGACCAGCAGCAGGTCTGGCTTTTCATTTCCTGCTTGGAAACAAAACACTGACAGTTGTTTTATTGAACAACACATTCACTCAACATGAAGCAAACACCTCTGTTCTGGAAAAAGATATACCTCCACCCCTATGCACAAACGCGCACACTCAGTTTTAGGGCTGATTTAGGTGATGGTTTAGGCAAGGTTGGCCAATGACAAGACAACAGACGTTCTCCCCACCTCTCCAAGGAGAGGAATAGATTTATGAGTTTAGGATAAAAAACCTAAACTACTTCAGTGAAATATTAATAATAAGATAAAAAGGAAATAATGAAATAGATACGATAAATATAAATATATATATAAAACCATATCAAGCTGCCAGGGAGATGTCACCAGCAGGCACCGGGAAAGTTCCAGTGGTGTCTGACCAACGGGAACTGGATTCCAGAGCACTCTGATGGGGATGGAAAGTAGATGAACTCACAAGGTCCTCCTCATTAAAGAAGAGCCAAAGAGGAGGAGCCGAGCCAATCCAACCCCTTTGCTCCCTCAGCTTTTATACTGGACATGGCAGGTGGGATGGAACACCCTATTGGTCGGTCCATGTCTCCCCACTGGTGTGGGGTAAAGAACCGAGTTGTCATGGCAATAAGCATAAGCAAGAGCCTCTCTCACCAAAGAGAAAGTTGGCTCGGCTCCACCCCAAACCAGGACATTTATCAATTAAAAAAATGTGATTGGCACGATTTTATTTGTAATTAGCAGGGATGAGTTTGTTTGCTTTAATGCAAATGGAAATTTAGTAGCAATGGAAGTGCCCTCGCTCTTTTGTTTTTAATTTCTTTCACTGCCTGTTTACACTTGGTTTCAAGGTGAGATCAGTATCTGGAAACAAGATGCAATTTATGCTGTTATCATTTCATGAACTTCAGCAAATCTACTCCCGATAATGTATTGTAATTACACTGATGATCAGAACTGGATTTGAAAATGCACGAAGGCTGGCGTCAACTGCCACTGCATGTCTGACCAGATCAGAAAATGAAAACAGCAGTTACTGGCATTTATTGTCAGAGGAGCTCCAGCTCTGGCCTGCAGACAGATATGGACTGCAAAAATTAAACACCTATTCATACATCCACCTTATTTCTGCGGATTCTGAGACTCTCAACCTAACGTGTCACGCTTGTTACAATTTCCTTGTTCCAATGGTACCTCTTTAAGAGAAGCTTCCCTACTTTACAGCCAAATGCAGCGCTCCCTGCTGTGATGGATTCCTTCTTTTTCCTTCCTAATTGGAGCCATTTCATCAGATCGAATTTTGACAAAGATAGTAATTGTCATCCAATTTTAAGGCAATGACAAGATCAATATGAATTCTCAGATGACAAGTATTATTACCGGGTGAGCACAAAGAAACAAAGAAAATGAAAAATCCATGTTCTAGGGATCAAAACAGTTAGAGGCACATGCTTGCCTTGATCCACGTGTGTGTGAATCCTGTTGACAACAATAGACGCTGTGCATGTGGATGGATGGGGTAGAACAGATGGCCTTTGCCAGTCAAATAGCGAAGGAAAACGAGCACCCAGTGCTTTAGTACATTGCAGTTTCGGTAATGTGGGAGTCAATTAACTTCCCACCAAACAGGCTTTGCAGGGAAAATTACCCGCAGCCCCATCTCCAAGGATTCTGCTTCTCCTTAACGTTTTGTACTCCCCCCGTTTCCTGAATGTCAGGAGTAAATACCCAAGAAAACCACAGTTCTTTAAGTTAAGCATATTCAACATATATTTATGTAGGCAGAAGGACTTGATTATTTTTATAACATTGTTTAAATGAGATGATCTGATTAGCTAATGACCCAAAGAGTTCAGATTGGGTTCAAATAAGGATCTAAAATGTGTTACAGCATCTTTAGATGTTTTCCCCTCATTAGTGGTTTTGGGACAGATTCTGCCGTGTACGTGTAACTGTTGCCAGATGCTGTCATTTTATTTTAGCAGTTTTACCCTGCAGTGAGACACTTCTCCAAGGCATTTGACCCTCAGAGCTCAACTCTTGTTCTGCATTTGGTACTCAATGTGCATTCAAGTTACCTCTGTAGGGCCGCTCTGCCCACATTCATCGTGTTATTAAACCAGACCAGGCCTTCCCACCCCCAAAACGTTAAATCCAAGGAAACAGACACTTTTTTTCTTTTTTTCTTTTTTTTTTTTCTTTTGCAGTATTTATATTCAAAATACAGTTTAACTGAGGAAAGGGATTTTGGCAAAATAATACATGGTTGTCGTACTAATTGGCAGCTGCCATGATAACAACCGTGACAAATTTTAGCTCTGTCCACTTCAACCCAGCCAAGTCATTAAAGGTTTCCAAGCAGAGGATTGTGTTACGAAGCCTAATACACCCTGGTAGTAGCTCCGTTGGTATCCCTGAGTTGCTCGACGCATTTTTAACCACCCAAACGCAGATTCAGTAGGATTTTCATCCGTGGAGGAAGGTCTCAGCCAAGCACTGAAAAGACGTTTGTTAGCCTGCAAAATATAAATAAAATATTTACAAAGGGAATAATTGACTTTTGATGTTTACTTCAGGCTATGGTTAAGCAGGCAGTGTCTGTACTAAGCAATGCAGTGACCACCTGCCACAAATGCTGTGATATTTGACAGATCCCTTTCTGCCAAGAACTATAATTCCTATTTAAATCTAAATGGAGGAGCCATGAATGCAGATTTCTCATCACAAAGACACTGATGTTAATCCCCGGTACAGAAAAATAAGAAAAGCCAGAACGTTTTATTGGATTTTATATGGAAGATAATTAAACAGTATTTCTTCTTTACTTGTTATACGGCATCCCATCAACATTCCTGTTGAAATTTGTTTATAAAGAAAGCCAGAAAGTTTTATTACATTTTTATGTAAAAGAAAATTAGCATTTTGTATATTTGAACTTACATTAGAATAACAAAAAGCAGGTGAACAAAAAATGACCACAGAATGATAAAAATAAACAGAAAAAGATGTAAGGAAAGCCTCACGCTGTTCTCATACACACAATTTTATATTCTAAGCATGCAAACAAAATAAATGTTTATGTGCATATGTATGCATTGTATATATACATGTACTGAGCCATTCTGAAAAGCTATGCTCCCCAAAGTTAGGAAATGCTAGAATTAGATGTGCTTGCACACCCTTAATTTGGCCTTTTTGATTGTGTACACATGGCTGTGTGCTATTTCCCTCCCCCCCCATCCCCCCCCCCATGCACACCCCGTACAAAATGGTGCAGTGTAGGCAGAAAATTGGCTGGGAGAATGATGTAATCTCTGCGAGAGCTGCTTTGCAGAAGCCTGTTTCTTTTCTGCCCACAGCCCAGTTTGGTGGTTTGGATGTACCCGAGGAAGTTCTCGTAGCATGTTTCCCAGCAGGTGGGTGCTGCCAGTCCCAGCCTGTGCGGGAACGGGTCTAAGGGTGCATTTAAAGCGCCCTTATTAGTAGAGGGGGGGGCGGGGGGAGCAGTATCCAAGGTTGCATCCTCGGCATTTAAAAATGTTTCAGTTCAGCTTGTGCTGCCATTTACTGCATTATGTGATGCACGTGGATTTTCCAAACAAAAGATGTTTATGAGGAGAGTATATTTTAAGATCCTTTTCATGCCTGTACAGACCCCTCTCTGAGCAGATGGCCTGACAGTTGCAAGAAAACTATTCACAAGCCAAAAGCAGCATTTAAAATTCTTTTAGAAAGACAGTTTGTTCTGGTTATACGTGTACGTTTTCAGCAGGTACTCATTCTGTTCGCAGCAGCAGCACCTTCCCAGGCTGTGACAGCACGAAGTGAAGCTGCAGCCTCCAGCAGCACGGCACAGGACTGCCACGGCGCATCACCGCCCGCATCCCCTCGCTCCCGGGCTACTTCCAGCACTTCTTGGCGCCAAGGGGCCCGGCAAAATTCAGATTCCACTCACTTCTAACTTGGAGTAATGTTGGAGGTACCACAGTTTCTCTTTTATACTCCAAATCAGCTGTATCCAAAGTGAAAATGTTTACTTAGTGTTTACAGGTACGTAGAAACAAGCAGGACTAGCAAAGAACTTTACAAGGACATGAATATATTTAATTCCATTTCCATTCACAGCCTTGACTGTTACCTAGCTGTAGTTCATTGGGGAAAATAACCAGCTGAGAACAAAATAACTGAACCTGAGCCACTTGACCATTACTAAGTTTATGTATTCTGGGAGAAATCTGTTGGCAATGACTTCATACAGCTGCATTTACTGACCCTTTTAATTGCCTTCTACAGAGCCCTCCTGCTTGAAGGAAGCAAGCTCTCCCATATCATGCACTCGATAAATAAGTAATGCCGTCCCTCTGGAGAGAAAAATTCCATCTCTAACCAATCTAAGCACAAGGACAGGGACTAAACTAAACGTCCTTAAGATTTGGGGGGATTGTTTGGTTTGGCTTTTCCTTCACCAAGGTAACTGATGTTTATTGTTTGTAGCATCTAATACATTAGAAAAATTTCTGAAAAATTTGCCTAATATCCTGCAGCAATGAGTTGTAGGGTTGATTATACACTGCACAAATGTTTCCAGAATTTTTCCTTCACCTTTCCATGCATATTTGTTCTTGAGAGAAAACAGAATAAATAGCCCCTTCTCCCTGCTTCTGTTACATCATCTTTTACTCCTGTGTTTTGCAAACTAAACAATGCTAGTCTTTTTAATCACCTTTTAAATGGAAGCCTCTTTCCTCATGTGTTTAATCATTTTTGCTGCACTTTTTTTATTGTAGAAGTACATACATATGAGCATACACACCCCTGGAGCAATCAAAAAGTCTGGTAAGATCAGGTTTTAAGGCTTAGCAGGGGTTTGCTCTTTGCTCCCAAAACAATCCCTGCTCATCTCATTCTAAATTCACTTTAAGAAACAGGGTCCCTCGGTGCAGGCGCTGAGATGTGTGTGCAGATGTGCAAGTTTAAAAGTGAGGGACGGGACCACGAGGGCAGGAAGACTTCATCTGGCATTTAGCAGCGTGGTCACCGGGCCAGCCCTGACTTGCTGCAGAAATGAAGCCAGCAACTGGTTCGGGGTAAAAAATTGCTTCTTTTGTGTGAGGATGAGCTTTCTGAAGCCTCTACCTTTCAGACATGACAATTTGTAGATGATGCTCTGTTTCATCTTCCAGGGGCTCACCTTTACTCCAGCATGCCTTTGTCCTTCACTGGCGCTTTGCAGCACAGCAATCTCTCTTTGAACAGGGATAGTAAGTTCAGATCTGGTGCAGCTCTGCTCAGCCCAAAAGGGAATGGGAAGGAGAAATGAGAAGCTGGAGAAAGGCCTCAGGGACAAACGTGCCCTCCAGGTGGGACCAGCCTCCTCATGGAGGTGCAGTCAAGGCAGTTGTTATCTCTCTTTTGGCTGTCTTTTGTTTTCTGTCCTACAGAAGATTTTCACTTGCTGCTTTCTGGATCCAGAATTCTGTGTGTATTATAAAGGCCAAAACTTCTGGGGGAAACCAGCACACACTCCATCAAAGGTAAAGGTCTAAGTGTACTTAGATTAGCTGAAGACCAGACCCAAAAATGTTTTCAGTAGGATTCCCCCAGTCTAATTTTAGCTTCTGAAGCCTATCTAGTCTGAGCTTATTCTTAATCTTCGCCTGCAGTCAACAGGGAGAGGAGTTGATTCATCCCAGCATAAAATAGACGTCTGAGACAGAAGGGATGGCTTCCTGTCCTAAAAATACCTCCCCTTTCTTTGGCACAAAATTGTTCAGGTGATAGAATCATAGCATCATAGAATTGTTATGGATGGAAGAGACGTTTAAGATCATCAAGTCCAATTGTTAACCTGGCACTGCCATGGTTAACTCCACCACTAAACCATGTCCCTTAACATTACATCTGCACAATTTTAAATACCTTCATGGTATTTAAACTCAGTCACTTCCCTGGGAAGCCTGTTCCAATGCTTGACTACCTTTTTGGAGACATTTTTTTCCCTGTTATCCATCCTAGACCTCCCGTGGTACAGCTCGAGGCCTTTTCCTCTTGTCCCATTGCCTGTTCCTTGGGAGAAGGGACCCACCCCCCCTGGCTACACCCACCTTTCAGGGAGCTGTAGAGAGTGAGAAGGTCTCCCCTCAGCCTCCTTTTCTCCCGGCTGAACACCCCCAGCTCCCTCAGCCTCTCCTCACAAGCTCCTCACCAGCTCCATTGCCTTTCTCTGGACATGCTCCAGCAAGTCCATGAACCTGATGAACCAGGAGCTTCCCTGTATGGGCTGTGCAGTTGCATAAATAAAGAGATCCGGAAGCACTTGCTCACAGGCCCTACTGCTTGGGCCAGTTAAGTTGCTGTTATGGCTCTTGGTATGAGCTCTGGGATACAGGAGGCTCTTATAGCAGTGGCTGGAAAGAGTGATTATGGCCAATGCTGTTACAAACCTATTGCCAACTGCGCTACACCAGTCAGCAGTTAGATTTAGATTTACAATGGTTACTAAATAAACTTTGCAATATTCAACTTAGTGTTTGGGGGAGAAGAGAGTAGTTTTTTTCCCCTCATCCCTAAATCTCTTTAAAAAAAAAAAAAGTTAAGGCACTGAACTTAAAATCAAATCAACTGTATCTTGTCCTTGGAAGGTTCTTTGTTAATCCTGTTTGTATTTTTTAAATGCTACGCAAACATTTTCATTGTGGATTAATGTGCTGTTTCAAAGCAGTTGAGATTTTAAGATTGTCATTAATTTAGAGAAAGAGACTTCTCTTACTATTCCAGTTCTTTTGGAAACTAATTTCATTCAGTGCCCTTTTTGAGGCTTTGCACTAGAGTGCTAAACGAATACTATCAAAGACCATATTAAAGAGGATTGTATATAGTTGACCAGGGTTCATAGCAGAGACTAGTTTTAGATAGTGTCTTACATTGAAAATATGATTCTTCAATTATACGTCCTATTGCAAAAATGAAATTACCTTGAATGCTCAGTCTAGTAGGCTTATTTTTTAGGATACAATAGTAAATGGTCAAATTCTTCCTCACAGTAAAACATATCTGATTAAAAAATGAAAGGGGGAGAGAGAGAAAAATGTGAAAAGCAGAGTCAGTCGTAAGAGCCCTGAGATCAGTAAAAGGACAGTTTATACAAAGACTCTTCATTTGAGTAGCCCCAGTAATTCCAGAACTGTCTGAACACTTCAAGTAGGAGTGTCTAAAGTGCCTGATGTTCCGCCAGCTGATTCAGGACACTGCAAAGAGGGGTCAGAGGGCCAGAGTGAATATGCAGAAGCTCTTAAACAGATTCACACTGTTCACAGATAGTAATCAAAGTGATTTGCAAATACATCTTCTTAGCAAAACTTCACATCTTTGAGATCACAATCATAAAAAATAATTGATACAATTAGGGGGCTGAAGCTACGTTTGGTGTGACTGCAGCAATTCACTTACTACATTTCTAAGTGTTTTCTTGTCTGCTTTCCCAACTCATAATGTACATCTGATTTATTTGGAGAATAATACTGATTTGCAGCCCTTCCTTTTTTGTCTTATGACCTGTGAAGACGTTTCAGGTGTGACTTCACCATGCAGAGGGTGACTTGTCTGGGGACACAGCAGGCCTTGGCCCCACGGCTCTGGCTGGCGATGCTGGCACCTTGGTCTTGGCGCTTGTTGAATTGAGTGCCTACTGCTGCTGAACACACACACAACCTCAAGGCTACCTACTGTGGTGTTTCTACACAGTCTGTTTTTCTAATTCCAGGATTACAGTGCTTAAAGGCACATAAGGATGATGAACAAGAGGAAAGGATCTTATGTCCTTACATCCACAGGGAGTTTTGTGCCTCTGTCCTGTTGGCATTAGTCATGTAAGCCTCTCATTCTTGTACCTTGGGAAGACTGATTTGCTCAGCCTTTGGTGTTTTCATCTGTTTTTGATGTGCTAGCTGAACTAACTCAATGATTGCTTATGTGTATGAGAATTAATTATGAATTTTGACTATATAAAGCAATCTTGTGGACTCATGCTTCATTAGTATTCTGATCAGTTAGCCACTGCAACGCTAACTGACTTAATTTGCACTGCAGATACTCTAGTGAGAAGGCAGTGGACATTCGTGTGGAAAACGGGATGCAGAGTTTCACCAACTCCTTGCATTAAATTTTTAGCATCTTCCTCTGACCTGGGTAGCATATGAAGAGGGGACCGAGCACAAGACTAGACATTGTCTTCCCTCCTGAAAACTTGTTTTATGATGGAGAATCTTTTGGTTTACTTTAGCAGAGAAAACAAGCTACTCGACCTGCAATGGTCTAGTTTGCTGGGCAGGGACATGCACCTTCAGACTCTAGTGCTCTCACTTTCTTCAATCATAGTAAAATGTTCCAAGAGCTATTGTTGAAAAGCATAATGCAAGACTGAAGTGGTTATTTTTTTTCTTTTCTTTTAACCACTCTCTTATTTATCTTTTTTGTAAAATAGTTAAAATGATTTTTTTGCAATATACAAAGCATTTTGAGACCCTGACCCACCGCCTGCTGGAATCTTATTGTTTGCTAGAAAGGAATCATTTTTGTTTTCAAAAAAAGCCCTGAAGAGGACAAAGAAACATTTCTATATTGTATGTGTTGGTAAGAAGGATTAGACAGGCTGTAATCTTGGTCAGTCTGACTTCTTCAATTATGGAAAATTACAAAGACTGATGTTAGTTGCAATTTATCTTATTGCACAACCTTGTACAGGATGAATCTTCTCTTTTGAAATACATATTTCACCAAAACTAGCATATGTATGAAGTGATTTCTTTTTCTTTCTCTTCCCCGTCAGATTGATAATAGGCTGTGTAGGAAAAGTGCTGAAAACCACAAAAACTTGGAGCAATTCGAATTGTCTTGGCAATATCCTAGATTTTTCAGGAAGTTCGGTTCTGTTTAGCTAGTCACTTTAATTTTCCTTCACTAACTTGTCTCCATTCTCTGCCACAATGATAATTCTTTACATGACTGTCAGCCCTTTGCATTGTGACAGCTTAAATTAATGTTTTGATATTTGTCTCTTTGTAAGAATACAACAAAGAAGACAACTGCCAAGGATAGGACAGAAACTGTATGAATGTAAAACAGACATTGTGCACCAATAAAGCCAGGAGGAGTAATTTTAATTTTATTGCCTTGTTAATAAGCTTTTGCAACAACAAATCTTGAAGGCTTTAGGTTTTATAGGCTAGTGTGGCCCTTCTGCTTCATCTGGATTGAGGTGAACTTCTTACTGGGGACCTTGGAGGCTTCTGGGAATACTTCAGCCCGTTTAGGTCAGGAAGGTTTAATACCTAAAGCGGTCTGATTCAGCCTCTAGTACTACACTAACCGTACGTGTAAGCTGTGGTGGATTAGCTTGTTTTACAATCAAAATCATAATAGCACTTGATGACAGCTGAAACATCTCGTTTTTACATACCACCTCTCCAAAAGTTAAGAGGATCAATAGTAAGAAGGGAGATGCAGGAGGAGTTGGAAGGATTTGATTTGGCACTTACAAAAGCAGTGGTGGAAAGGAATTGTCTTTAAGATTTTGCTGAGTTTTACACCAGCCCTTATCTAAGGTTCAAGGCCTTTAGCAGCATCATTCCGGTTCTTAATGTATGCTTCGAAAATCCCAACCACATCTGGCATTGCCTTAAATGAAGCTTGACTTCAATCAGGATGGTGTTTTTCAATGTGCTTTAAAAAACCCTTTTAAAAAGATCTGAGATATTCAGATGCAGTTTAATGTTTCAGTATAGCTGAGGATTTCATTACTACTTTCTCTCATTTTTATCATTTTCCGTCTGTTTTTCCTCTCACACATTCCTTCAGGACCTGGCCTCACCTGAGAGATGAGAAATTCAAATGAAAGTAGAACAAAAAAAAAAAAAAATCAATTAATCCATTCTTTGTGGCAGAAGCCACCAGATGATGCTGTTACCCTTACAGCTTCTTAGCATGTGAGCAAGATTTCAGTTTTTGAAGGAATGCTGCATTGTTATTAGTTTAGTTTTACAGTAATCCTCTGAGAGAAGCTAGCAGTGGAGTGTGTTTTCTGCTTTATTCTCTGTATTAGGACGCAGTTCTTGGGACAAATTACTTTCCTTGGAGTTAAATTTAAGTGCCCAGCTGGAAAGTAGCACTGGAAGTGGTAAGAACTTTTGTGATGACTGCAGATACCACTGGTACAGGGGAGGGAAGCGTAAGGAAAATGTGTTTCACTGAGGAAAAGGTCCATGTTACCTTCTCTTCCATCAACAGGTCAGTACCAAACCCCCAAATTCTGTCCTGTATGGAAAGGAGTGATAGTTGTCACCAGCAGAAGACACTGAAGAAGCAAAGGACACTTGCTGCCGTGGATGTGCTGGGCTATATAAAGAAAGTCATAAGGTGAGCACCGTTTGGATCACAAACCATCCTTTTGACCCACACCTCTCCCTCTTTAACAGGGAGCTGGTCCCAGAGAGCTTCAAAGAATAGATCAAAAGTGTGAGACATACTATTTATCTTAATGGACCACAAATGCTGAGAGCTAGGGATGAAAAATTTAACATCGGATTTGTCAAATATTTCACTGCTGATGGGATCATTTTAGCAGGAATGACCAATGACAGTGCTTATCCATCAAATTGAAGGTTTAATATAAAAAATACATAACACGGGAGATAGGAATTTTAGTGGATTATTCGTTTATGCATTTTAATTAAAAATCTTGATTGTTTAAATGCAAATGAAGCAAACACAGAAATGCCGGCGCATTGCATTGGCATGCTTAAAATCAGAGCAGCAGCAGAGATTTGGTTCAGTCAGGTATAACGATGATGGGATCCTGAGTGAAACATATGAGAAAGTTTTACTGTATGTGCAGAAGATATTGCCATCGGCTGTTCCTTACTCTTCTACCAGAGAGACAACCCCCACAGCAGTCATCTGGACAAAATGAGAGCTCATGCCTCAGCCAAGCTGTTACTGGGCAGTGATCTCTTAAACTCGAAGGTTTCACTGAAAGGCGCATGTCAGCGTTCAAACATCTCCAGATCTGAACGAGACAAGATGAAACTATTCCATTTCTGCTCAGAGAAGTGGCGTGCATACACCTGAGATTATCTTTGCCCTCCAATTTCTAAGCTTGACTGCCATTTTATGTAAAATATGTTGTTCTGTTTACTTTTTATAGATCTTACTGAAAAAAAGAATAAGCAAGCACGTAGAGCAATCAAAGCAAGCAAGTTACAGAGCTAATACATCCAGGCTTTGCTAAGCCAATTAAGCAATGAAATCAAGGTCACTAGCTGAGATGGACTCAATAGATCAATGAGATTGAACGGCCAAAATTAATACACTAGGAAATTAAATCAAAAGGATAAAGTCGGGACTCAATTTGTTTTATTGGGCTCGGGCTGGGGATATT
Source organism: Gallinago jamesoni (assembly GCA_025769975.1). Lineage (NCBI taxonomy): Eukaryota > Metazoa > Chordata > Aves > Charadriiformes > Scolopacidae > Gallinago > Gallinago jamesoni. The sequence continues at coordinate 18,152,251 of JAOQGH010000062.1, read as the reverse complement.
TAAGGGGAAGCTGTTTTCTTCTCAGTCTGAAGTGGCAGCCAGTATTCGGCTCAAAGTGCATGCGTCTGGCCAGAAAAAGGCACAAGTGCTCAAAGGGTGTCTGTGTCCATCAGATGCTGGGGCTGCATCTGGTCCTTCCATAAAGCAAAGGGTGATCCTGACCTGTTTCATTAAGGAGGAGGTACAACAAGCATAGGGCTGTCAGCAGCTCTGCTTCATTATTTGGTTCCTTAAATCTCACTGTTGTAACAACTTATTAGCTTGCTGTTCTGATTTTCCTTTTCTAACACAGAGAAAATCTTCCATAGAAGTGACACAGATGACAGCCAAATCAAGCAGTAACAGCTCTGGGGGAAAAATAATAAATCCAGAAGAATCTTCCTAATTGTACACAAGATTTGCGGAGTTGGGTGTTTACTTTTAGGGACCTGTATGTAGTGCTGTTTCTCCATTATAGAGTGCAAATATGCAAGTGTGTGTTTGAGATAAGGCAGTACCGTCCTGGTATAATGAAAAGGAAATGAAAAGAAAGAGTTCAAAATGCTTTATACTATGGGATCCTTCACTTGTGGTGTTGACAGCAGCTGTAGTTTCAGGTTGAGCACAACTTGCAATTTGTGTTGAACATCTCAGTGGCATTAGCAGAGCCAGTAACAAGGCTTTTGCCTCTTTTCCTGCGAATTCTACAGTCGCGAGAGGGAACAGCTTTGTGTCCTGAAGCTGTCCACACCGGCTGGAAATGAATGCGCTCCTTCCCATCAACATCCTCACCCCTCTAAGACACCTATTCAAGGACCAGACCTTGCTGTAGATGACATTGACTAGTGAAAGAGTCTTGGACCATGTGGCCACCAGGATGAGCACTCCCTGTCCTGCAACATCTGCTGGTCTAATTGTAGGCTGCTTATCAAAAAAGGAGATGTGGCTGTGAAAACTGATGTTTAAGTTCTGGCTTAATCAAAAATATCAAGTGGACAGCACAGTAAAATACTTCGAAAATACTTTCTTTATGAATTCTTTCATGGCATTTACTTCTTCACCCTGCCTTGGGCAGTTATTGCAGGTACATTCATATCCTGCCCTAAAGAAAAATGCTCCTTTTATTTTTCCATTTAGGCTAAGTTTTGCTCATAATTAAGAGTTTTTCTACGTCCATTTCAAACTGTTTGCAAGGAACCTTTCTTCTAAATGAGCAGATTTTCCTTTGAACATAGTCTGGACGACCCTGAGTCTGGGGAGCTGGGTCTGGGTCTGTCCTCCCATGTGGAGCCTCTCCTCCCCTCACTGCATGCTTCATCAGCGGGAGACAATTAACCACTTGCCAGGTCATACCAGTCATCTGCCCCTGAAAGTGGGGCACTGCCCTAGTCATGATGGAAAGGCGCATCCAAGAGATGGGATTTTAACTGGAGGTTGTAGAGGGAGAGGAAAGGAATTCTCTTGCTGGTTGGCTTGCACGTCCCCATGGACTCGTAAAGCCCGAAGCCTGGTTGCCACCCATCTGCCTTACAGCTCGGCACAGAGGCGACTTGTGTGAGCAACTATTACCCAGCACGAGGAGCAGGCTGTGGAGCCAGGCCTTCTGTTTGGGCAAAACCCAACGACGCTGTTGAATTAAAGACATAATTGAGGTTTTGGCAAAATTGCAACACAGCTGCCCAAGGTCATCTCCAGTGAAAGTAGCCGAGGAGGTTTACACAGAAGATGTTAATTGGATTTTCGTTTTCTCTTTAGAAGGGTTCAGAGCTATCGGATCTCACCACAGTACAAGCTGCATGAATATGTCCAATGATATTGTGAGCTGATTATTGTTCATTCTTAACGGCTTTCCATCTCCGTAACAACGGTATTAGCATTAATATTGTGCCCAGAGCTCTGAATATGGATACTAATGGAACTCAATCAGCTCTTAAAGGACAAAAGATCCTTTGTACATGTCACTCTGTGACAGTCAGAGGATTGGATTAGCAACTTGTCAATCCTCTGGTTTGCAGCTTTTTTGATGCGCTCTTGAATACTTGGGTAGTATGTAGAATTACATTATCTGAAAAATTAATACAAAACATTAAGCGAAAGCTATGTGCTATTCCCTCCTGACCTGATTATTCTAGATTATTTAACTAAGTAGCCGGCATGCCCCCTAATTTAAGCACTGAATTTCTACGACACAAAACGCTATCTTTTCTCATAAAAGAAGCCCAAGAAAGAGCAAGCTCATTTGCCAATTATACTTCTTCCATGAAATCTCTTCTATCCCCTTCAGGATAGGTTTGGGTAAAAATATAATTGCAGTGGATAAGGAAGCTTAAGAAAAGATATAAATGAAAAACGTTATGTGTGTTGGCATCTGATTGATCCATTTGAAAGGAAGAGAAGGAGAATTTGATGAGAAGGTAAGGAGCTCATGGTTTGTTTCGAAGGAACTCAGCATTTTTAACCTGTACAGGGTGCTGAGCTATAATTAAGACCGGCAAGTCAGTGAAAAATCTATTTAAACTCCTGACAGCTTCTCTAGATTAGCATTTTTGACATCTACATTCACTCTGGCAAATCACTAATGTGATTTTTTTTTGAAATTATATTTTTATTAGCTTTCTGCATATAATAACAAAGTGAAAATGATGTTACAGCCTGGACAGGTCTTTAGCTCAAAAGCTCAGTACTTACAATGTGCTTAATTAGCTGCCTGATTATTGTTTTATTCTGAAAGAAGTTTTGTAAATGTGTTTTCATCTATAAAGCATCTTTAAAGTGAAAGCAACTGTTTGATTCTGTTAGTTGGTGAAAACTATAGCAAACCCTGGATAACAAAGCACTGTGATTAATTGATGTCAAGATATTAATCTCTGGGGTTTTTTTGTTTTTTTTGTTTTTTTTTGTGAGATGGATGAAGTACTGAATAACAAAACAAATATATTTGGGTGAACTTTGAGTTATATAAGTCTTTCCCATTAATAATTATTCTGCAAGGGAAGAATGTGGCTGAAGTTTGATAACTTGGGTATAGGTATAATATTTTAAAACACATCAGCAATTTTCCTCAAACTGTGAAGAACTTGCAATAACATTTAAGTCAGATGCACTGTGAATGTGTTGGTTTTAATTTGATAGCAAAGAAATACCATCATTAATTAGAATGCTTTCAGATTAGTGTTTGTCTTGCATAATTCAACATTTGCCAAAGTTCAGGAAAGATATGCACTAAGTAGAAATTATTACTTTGATAATGCTGCTACATTTCCTCTCCTTATTTTTAATATGGCTTTTTAATTTGGGTAATGAGTATATATCACTAATCATTTTGAAAGCCTATTACCAACACCAACCAATCCGTCAACTTGAGTTAATAATTTACTTTATTATAAAAATTGGAACTGGACACAGCTGTGGAGTACTGAAGGAAAGGAAAAAAAAAAATGCCTCCTTAGCAGATAACCTATTTTCCTCCGTGCACAAAATGCTCCTTGTTCTGTTGGGACTTGTTTCCCCACTGCTGGAACTCCATTGATAGCCATTAAGCTCCTGCTCGAGACACATTCCACTGCAGGGCATTTGGAAATTAAACGCTCAAGGAATTAGAAGAAGACGGTCTTCTCCCATACTTAATTTTCCTGTGTATTATTAGTAGCTGCCTCTGCACCGCTAATGCCCTTCTCCCACTGTGTAGGCATGAGCTGGCAAGGTCATTTATTTTTGAACGTGTTTACTGGAAAAATGCGGTTGCATCTGAATGATTGTTTTGGGAAAAATAAAAATCTTTGGATGAGTCATAAGTGAAGAAAAAAAGGTCATTTGAGAAGATTTCAGTAAGAGAAGAAATTGATAAAGAATATGGAAATGCATTCTAATTAGAATGAAAAGTTTGAAGACTGCACCCTGTAGTGAAATTAGTGTCTGCAGCAGACAATGCTCCTCATTAACATATCGGGACCTCACTTTTATTACACTTAAACCCAGATTCTTCACTGTGTCCTACCACTTAAAAATATGCATCAGTGACCACAACACTTGCGCTGTGGTTATTCTTAACCTTCTGCATTCATCAGCAGACAGAAACTTCAGAAGAAGCACCAGTCGGATGAGGGATGCTACAGAGATATGGAGTGTATTATGCTGAAATTGAATCTTCCTTTGAATGGTGGAAGAATGATAAGGACCCTGCCTACTGAATCATGTTAAACTGCAGCATTTATTTATTTTTAGTACGGTTTTATCTGGTGACAATGCAGTCATTATAGCCTTTTGTTGTTAAGGTGTGTGTGTATTTCTATTTGAAAACCTTAGCATAAGAAAGGCACGAACACCAAAGCTTTTAAAATCAACCCCCTTCAAACAATCACAACTCTGCTTCCCCCAGGTTTTGATATTTTGACATTACCACGGGTCGTTTATATGGGAAGGAGAGAAAGCAAGCCAAAAAAGCAAAATGAGCAAATATTGAGAGAAATTGAAATTAGAAGTCTTTTCGTTAGTAAGATCTTGCTTTGACATTGATCCTTGTCTGCAGCTGAGGGATCATTGGCCATTGCAGGAATTGTTGTCCCTTTCTTCCCCACAGCTTCTGCACCCTCTGCTCCCCTTCTGTCATGCTCCAGACCCCGGAGAGGAGTCAGCCTCAGCGAAACCAGTGACATGCCCTGGGAAATGGAGAGCTGCTCACGGAAATGCCAACAGCCCAGGTGACCACAAAGCTAACCATAGACCAAACCCGATGTGTTCCCAGCTGAAAAAATACCTTGTTGGGTTTGCCAGGGGACTGTTCCACTAAAAATCAACTCTTTGCGTGCAGAGAGTTTAACGGATTTCCGGTTTCTGATGGAAAAGAATTTCCCCGAAATACGGTGAGTGGCATTTTCTGGCTGCATGCAGCCCGTGTGCTTAGAAAGCAGAAGCTGCATCTCCAACAGCTGCACCAGCCCCATCTGTCCCAGTGGCTGCCCGTGTCCCTCTGCTCACCCTGCACTGGCCCTCGTTAGCCACCCCGGGGCTAGCCAGCCACCCCCTGCCTGTCCCTGCTGAGCCCGGAGCTGCTCTGCCAAGCGCTTTGCCTGTGTTTCCCCCCCACTGCAGCCGTGGTGCTGGGTACCAGGCTCATCCCTGTCCTCGCCTACCGATGCTCCACAGCCAAAGCCCTGGGGGTGTCTTCTCTCTGCTCCTTTCCCTCCGGAGACCGAGCGACATCGCCTGAAAAATGCTGCCCGGGGCTGCTTTGATGGCAGGGCTGCGCTGGAGGTGGCCACCGCTGGCCAGGCAGGGCTGGTGCAGGGTTTCAGCTGGGCTAGCGCTGGCAGGAGGCTCGATTTCCCCAAAACACCTGCGTTTCAGCCCACCTGCAGCTTGCAGCGAGCACAACGTGTCTCTAGCAGAGATAAAACCTGACTAGCATATCAACAGAAGGCTACTTTTATTTACTCCTGTAGTCTTGTGAAAGAAAAGGAGGGGGGAAGGGTGTAGATAAAGGTAATAAACAACTCCAAGCTCTGGTAGCATTTGAAGTGATTCTGCTGTTTATGGTTTCTTTTGGCTACAAGTAATTCTGTGTCTGTTAAATAGCCGAGAGGGCCTTCCCACTGGTAGGAGCGAATGCCAGCGCGGAGCCGAAGCCACAGGCAGGAGGATGACAAACAGGAGGCACACCAGGTACAAGGCAGGCATCCCTCTTAAATTCATTTGACTCCTCTGCCGTTTTATGGGCCTTGTTCTCCCCGCTCGCACACTTGTATTCCACTGGTGTGGGTACAGCAGCTTCAGTGAAGTCCTCCTGTGTAAGAGCACTTCAGACCCTCCAGACACAGAGTAGAAAGGCTTTTCATGCCGTGGCAGAGCCTGACTTCATCCCTCCTCATACCTTCCCTTCCCAGCATCACACCTCTCAGGTTTATTCTCCCCTCTCCATCTCTCTGGCTGTGCAGAACCGTTAAGCCATTGGTGTAAATGTTTGGGTTTGTGTTTTTTCGTTGTTTGGTTGTGGTTTTCTTTTAAATGCCTAGATATTTTTGTTATATCCTCCTGCTTTCTCGAGGGAGCTGCAAGGAGCTCCCCTTGCTTTGGGACCCCTGCCACCAGCGAAGCGGTGGAGGCCTGGGCAGGGGTCAGGGAAGAGCCTGCACTGTGGAGATGGAGCCAGGGGTTGGGGGGATGCTGGAGAGCTGCAGCTAATTACAGTCAAAAATCATAACTTTAGACAACTCTAATGTTTGCAGCTGGAAAGACTTAAAAGCTATTTGCCTCTAATCTCCCTCTGACAATCAATGAATTGAACAGTAAATGTTATTAGACTAATTTACTGTTCATCAAGAGTAAGAAATGAATAGAATAATTTACTATTCATACATCCAACTGTGTGACATGTGTACAGATCAGTTTGAAAGAAAAAGCAACATTAGGGCTCCAATTCTCTTCCCGTACCTTTTTTTTATTCCAGTTTATCTCCATTCTCATCCGTAAAGCTGCTCTGGCTTTGTCCCGGTGGCAGAATGACCACATCTGGTTGGGTACACATCTGCTTCGGGACACAGAGGAATTTGCTACCTACCCATCAGTATTTTCCACTGGGGGAAGCAGCCACAGACTGCACAGCTGTAGAGGCAGCCCCCGCTAATTCTCACTATTCCTTGTGGGAGGCGTTTAACTCTGTTTTTTGGGTAGCTCCCGAGAGGATGCTGCAGTTGCGTTACATCTTGAGCACCTCATCTTTCTGCTGTGGCTACACTGGTTATTTGGGAGATTGGAGCATACAAGGAATACATTTTATTAATTGTCCTCTCTAGGGCAAAACCAGGATAGTGTTAGGCATTTAGAAATGCTGAAAAAGCTGCATTTCTTATAGTATCTGGCAGTGTTCATGTGTGGAAAATACAACAGGCCTACAGCCTCTCTGGTCAAATAATCTCTGAATATTTTTGATATTAAAGAGAGAATATGATACCATACTGACTATTTCTGGATGCTGCAGACCTGAACACAGGAATCATTGAATGTGTTGGGTTGGAAGGGACCTTTAAAGGTCATCTAGTCCAACCTCCTGCAGTAAACAGGGACATCTTTAACTAGATCAGGTTGCTCAGAGCCTTATCAAGCCTGACCTTGAGTGTCTCCAGGGATGGGGCCTCCACCACCTCTCTGGGCAACCTGTTCCAGTGTCTCACCATCCTCATTATAAAGAACTTCTTCCTAATGTTTAATCTAAACCTACCCTGCTCTAGTTTAAAACCGTTGCTCCTTGTCCTATCACTACATGCCCTTGCAAACAGCCCCTCGACAGTTTTCTTGTAGGCCCCCTTCAGGTACTGCAAGGTCTCCCCAGTGCCTTCTCTTCAGGCTGAACACCCCAAACTCTCTCAGCCTGTCTTTGTAGGAGAGGTGCTCCAGCCCTCTGATCATCTTTGTGGCCCTAAGGAATGCACGTGTGAGAAGTGTGGTCTGAAATGGCTGCAACTGAGGTTCTCAGTGGCGTTCACGTTGCTGGTGGTGTGGATGCCCTTGCAACCCTCAGTCATGGTTTCTGGGGTCAAAACTCTGGGCTTCCTGGCTATGGTAAGAGGTATGGCAGCCCTGGTGACCTTACCTCCCAACCCAGCACAGGACTCATATCCTCCCTATTAATTCTCCTTGGCTAAATTAATTTTTCTGCAAGTTGTACCAAATAGAAGCACTTTTTTTTTTAGTTCAGAGGAAATAGCTTCTAAGTGCACACAGACAACTTCTCACTTCAGCTGCATAGTCTTTCCAGCACCTCAAGAGATCCCACAGTTTTTGTTTTGATAAACAAGATGCCACCTACCATCTGCCATCTCCCATTGCCTCCGTCAGGGAGTGCGGGCTGGAGAATTCTTCCAACTGGAAGACTCTCAGCTGTCTCTGCACTTCAACACTATCCTTTTGTGTAATCTTTAAAGGTCTGTCCACAAGCTCCGAAATGCTAGTATGGAAAAGCAAATCTGACAAAACCAAAGATTCAACCTTTCAAGATTTAGGATTGATTTTTCTTTTAAAACTATAAAAAAAATATCAGCAACAAAGCGGAAAGTACAGTTTTATATTTTTTTTCCTAATTCTGAGCTGCTTGCTTTTTACAGGACCTGACAGGCTCATTTTTGTCTTCCTCACGCAGTAGCACCAGTAAGAGAGATCCCACCAGCCAAATGCCACTTCAAGCCTCCCAAGCAACTCATTCCTCAGAATGACTCCCTTCATACACATGACACGTAAGAAGAGCTGAGCGAGTTTCTCGGGATGAAAGCTTTCCTCCCAAGTTGTCACTGATGAAGAAGAGCGCCAGAGCCAGTGATGCTCCGGTGGAATTTGCCCTTTTCTGCGACTGTCAAAAAGGGATGTGATGCAATTTCCGAGCCACACCACTTCTGGGTTCACCTTAAGCCACCCATCTTGCAGGACCGTCCACCCCGCTGACCCCCGCGTAGCCGAGTTGCAGTCTCTGAGGCAGGTGAGATAATTTGCAGTAGAGTTCTAGCTGGTGGCAGCGCAGTCATTAGGAGTGTGCCGTTACCGTTACAGCCTTAGCGAGGAGTTGTGCCGAAGGCTGGCTGTGATCGTGTAAATAGTTCATGGAGGAACACGGGGGTTATGATGAGCTTGTGCTGGAAGTGGGGAAGGCACCTGGGAGAAGATGCTGGTGCCAGGGTGGGAGCCCACTGGTTGCCAGCAGAGAGACAGGGGCCGGGCACAGCTCCTGCCCAGAAGGCAGAAGTGTTGGACCGCGCTGGGCAGAGCTGAGCTGCAGCCAGCTCCCATTTCTCTGCTAGGCAATGTTTGAAAAACAGAATCAACACATCAAATGAGGTGTCGTGTAAGTTTTCCACGTCAAGGAAAATAGCCTGAGGCCCTTCTTCCCACATTTGCTGCTACAACAGCCAGACAACCTGGCCCCAAAATTTATTCTGGTCTTTAATCAGGCGAAATCCCTGTGATCGCTGAGGCTGGGCTTCACGGTTTTGCAAAGAGATTATACAGTTTACTCGAAGGAAGGCGCTTGCCCACTGTTCTTGAGGTCTGTGGTCACCGTGAGAGTCACGCACGTTGTGCACTGCCTGCTGAAAAACTGGAAATGTTCTCATTTGCCCCAGTCATCTCTGCAATAAACATCCAGCGTAGCTGCTTCAGAGCCATTACTCATGCTATGTTTCCTTCTGTATACACAAAAGCAGATGCTATCCAGCACCCAGATGACCCCGAGTGCTGCTTTCATCCTGTGCTACTCTTGCTTTATTATTTTTTTTTCCATGCCCTTTGTGCTGAAGTTTACCTTTCCCCACGACTATGTTGCTCCAAGAACAAAGCTCCGCAGACCAGGCACAGCCGAGCTGCACAGGATGCAAGGTCACTCCTACTCTTGGTTTTTTTGCTCTCCAGTTTAGGGCACAAATACAATTTTAAAGAGTGAGATTTCCCCTCCATGCACACATCATGCTTCGCGTTCCACCTCAAGCAGCTATTTCATGGGTTTCTTTTAACTTGGGATATTGTGAGATGACAGCTTTGCCTTTAGGAGAGAACAGCAAGCTGAATTTGCGTCCAGCTGATGCGGGCTCCAGCCCCGGCCAGCTCCAGTGGAGCAGGAATCTCAGGTTCTCAGGACTCTGAGCCATTCAGGGCTCTAAAAAAATGAACACACTTTCCAAGAGAGAAAGGACATAAAGCCAGCTATGAGCCTGGGTTTAAAAAGCAAACAAACCCTAAACAGGCTTTTAGGCCATTGTGTGATTTCTCTGGTAGGCAATATGGTTTCCTTGTAGATATAATAAACCTCAGTAATCAGTATGGCTCTGAGCTGCCACAGCCCACTCTCTCCCGTGGTGCAACCCTGGTCGCTCTCACTGATGTGTGCTATTTCTGAACTAAAGCATAAGGTTTATCATCCCTGCTGTTCTACCCTGCAAGCAGGAGTAAAGAAAGGTCGACTACTGTGTTCAGGCAGCATCAAATTACTGTAAAACAAGTGAGACACTGCAGCGATATATGGTAAATCTCAGCATCTTCAGTTCTCTTTCAGGTTTTTGTTTTAAATGGGTCACAAACTGTTGCGTTCCTATCAGAAACACGACCCATCAACTCACGCAGCCCTTCCAAATTAATATACAGCATGGATTTGCAAATGAAAGTGTTTTGTACCTGGACATGCTGTGGAGCACCTGGCATGTTTTGTCGGAGCTACATAATGAAGAGTTTGGTGTCGTAAACCAGCTTCCAGGCTGTCTTGGGGCTTTGTTTGATAAATGGGAAGTGTCCACAGCGATGTGGAGGGTGAGACGCACATAACTCCGGGTTCGGCACTTGAGAGGAATTGGGTACTTGGTAATTAGTGGGTTTTGTCTCCCGAATCCAAGTGGGAGGTACTCGTGACCCTGCTGCCGTAACACCAGCCTGCCCATCACCAGGACAGGGCTCCTTCGTCTGCACCGGCCAACGAGGCCGGTGTCCCTCTGTCAGGGGGGACACGAACCTTTATCTTTGCGAGCCAAAAGCGAGCCCCTCCATAGATCCGTGTCTATAGATCACAACGCTCCTCTCATCCATCTCCCTGACTGCTTTGGAGTCCACAGCTACAGCGCTCAGCACAACACCTATAACTAATCCTGCAGCTGCATCGCCTGGGGGCTTGGTCTCTTTTTAATTACTTGTAGTGAAATGCAGGCAGGGCTGATGGCAGGGAGACGCAGCCCACCCGCTCGCTCTCCTTTTGGAAAATGCAGAGGCTAACAGGGAGCAGGCACCCTAAAGCAAGGGTGAGGTGGGAGGCGGGACGCAGCCAGCGAGTTGGTGTGGGAGTAAATTAAAGAGTAGGAGCATGGATTTGTAGCGGCAGGTGAGCTGAGGGACCCAAGAAGTGACAGCTAAATGCTCCTCCTGTTAACCTGCGCCCTTTAGGCACCGTGCTGGCACCGTCCCCACACTGATGTCTACGGTGCCGTGAGATGCTGTTAGTCCTAAGAGTGGCACGTCATCCCCGACCCCTGCAAATCACAGCTTCACCACTCCCGGGCTAGTGGCCGTGCCCTGAGCGTGGCCCTGCAGCCCGGCCGGGAGCAGCAGGCGTCCCCTGGCAGGGGCCTGGTGGCAAATTGCAAAAGCTTTTACAATACTGAGAAAGAAGCTAATTTCTTACTAATTATTTGCCAAACAACGTGTAATTAAATAGTGCGGAACTGTCTGCGATGCATCTTTGGGTCTTTAGGCCATTTATTTATTTCCCCCCCCCACCCCGTTCGTGGCACACTCCTACGGCACTTCAAGGCTACTGTACACTGCAGAGCAGCGGAGGAACAGAGCGGTAATTGAACAATTAACAAGTGATGTCATAAAGCATTGTACTTAAAATAAAATGCATAATTAAAATAACTGAACAAAAAAAGAAAAGATGCAGCAGCATACAGAAAAAAAGCACACACACAAAAACGTTGACAATAGGTACTCGTGTAGGAACTGAAATATGTAATTTAAAGGGAAAAAAATAGCACCAGAGTGGTTAAACAAAGAGGTTGCACAAACTAGCAAGCATCCCCGTCATTTGCCAAAAAATATAATAATGTTGCAAAAGAACTATTCTCTGCAGTTAACGAGTTTGGACCGTAAAACAGTCCTTTGGTGGCTCCCTGCATCATTATTTGCAACCAAGACGCTGCACTGATGGGCTCAGTGGGATCGCTGGATCCAGCCTTAGATCAGTAAGCGGGAAAGCAGAGTTCCCACCAGATTTCCTGCCTGGAGAGCTGTTAGGATCCGTACTAGTTCTTTAAAGAGCAGAACTGTGTACAATACTGTGCTCAGAATGATCCCGTTAGGAATATAATCTTCTGCTACAAATGAGATGTTTGGGGGAAGAAAAACCACAGGAAAGCCAAAAGAAAATATAACAACAAACCAAGGCTGCTTGACTTAGGTTCACCCTAACAATGCAATTTTTGAGAAGTTTTGCACCCTGGCTGTATCTCTGCTCTTGGGGAGGCCAGGGAGGGTTTTTCCCCACAGCTCCTCCCCAAGGCAAGGCTCTGGGCTGCTCGGGCTGTTGTCACCCCTGTGTCACCCCAGAGGTTGTCACTGCCTTGGGGCACCCAGCCTGGAGCCACCGGGTGCCGAGGGGTGCACACACCTGCAGTCATCTTCATTCGCAGCATGTAAAGTCCTTTGCTCCAGTTTCTCTGCTTTCTTTCAGCACATTTTTTATTTTTTTAAGCTCAAGACACTAGAAAGGGATTTTAAAGCGTGAGGCAGACGTGCTTTCCAAGAATAATTGCTCTTTGGCTGATGCACAGGAGCTCTGCTCATGCATTTCTGGGAGATGCCTGCAGACTGCTAACTGCTCTGGAAGCCTTTCAGCCTTTGCTGCCTGCAAATGGCATTATTATTCACTAATAGCCTCGGCTCACCATGTTGTCTTTTGGTTAGTTAGCAGCTATTCTGCAAGTCAGAGACAGGCAAAGAGGAACATATGTTTAAGCAGTAGCCAACTTCTGACCTGTAAAAAAAAAAAAAAACCTGGAGGGTTTTCTCAGAGCAATCCCCGCTATTAGCTGAGAAGTGATTAGGAGGGAACATGTCAGCACTGGGAGGGGGTGTCCATCCCACCTCCCACGAAGCAGCTGCTGTTTCTCAGGCGGGTTTCTGGAGAGGAGAAGCAGGGGAGGATGTTCGTGCTGTCTCTCTGGCCCTAGGACGGCTGCTGCCATGGGGTCACGGAGCAGGTGGAGCAAGGGTTTCGTGCAGGTAAAAGAGAGGAGACGTAATGGGGTGCCTGGCACCAAAAATCCCTGGCACAGCATTTCCAGATCTAAATGGCTACCCTTTTCAAAGCACTTAAATGACAAGGATTCGTACATCTCATTAAAAGTCAAGGGGACTTGATGATAAAATCCTTGCTGCTTTGTTGTTCTTTTCTAAAGGTTAGGACTTGGGTTTGTTTTGTTTTGTTCCTTTAAGGTTGCTTGCTTACCTGCTCATTTCTTTTTGGATATTGTAGGATTCTGTTATTTACTGCTCAAGCAATCCCAAGAACTGCTCTACTGACAATTTCATGGTATTTAGTATTGACCAAACACTACATGATAAATCTTTATAATACTCCAGAGAGACTATCAAGGGAGCACTTACAAATATATACGTTGCAGGACGTTGTGTTCTGGGTTAAATGAAATATAAAATCGCGTCACCAGCCTGGGTGCTAATGGCTCTATCAGTATTCCATCACGCCCCAGCTGCAGGTATGGTGGTTGCCATTAAGACATCAACCTTTGTCAATGGCTGCAGGTGGTAGCTGATGGATCGGTCTTTCCCTCGGCGCGTGGGGAAGGGAACGGGAGTTGTGGTGATGCCGGTGTCTTGCCCCATCCGCTGCTTAGACCTCGTGGTGAGCACCCCAGACAGACGGACGGACAGACAGAGTGGCACAGAGAGTGCCATGCAGCCATGTGGCGCGGTCGCACGCTGCTCTCCTGCGTGCTAGGCTTTCTGCTCCAGCTGACGGAGCGTTCTCAAGCTCGCAGAAAGTTAGTTTTGAGTTTTGGGTAATTTATGGCCAAGCTGATTTCACCATCATTAGCTTTTGTACGTTCAAACGAGGTTTAATTTTCTTTGGAAGATGCAGACGTGTGTACAGCTAGATAATACCCTGTTTATTTTACTGACTAATTCATCACTTAAAGTGCAGGACTATAGGTTGAGAGACCAAGACTTATGCACGGTCCCATACCCCTAAATCAGGCCAATAAAAGTTAAATTCACACTGTTTGCAAGCACTTTATGCAGATGGAAAATGTCACCTTGTCTGAAATACTTTATGGTGCGATGCTGAAGCAAAAAGAAATCCCACAGTGAGAGATTAAAAAGCTTCACTAATGCTTAGCTGGGAGGCACAGGGATCTGCGCCACCACCTCCCCATGCAATGGAGAGGTTTTTCCGGGAAGCAGCATCTGGCTGGCTCTCTGACTGCCAACAGAGGAGCTCCACGAGCTCCAGAGCCCTGATACCCACCTGGGTATCCCTCAACCCAATCTTGAGTTGGGGTGGCCACAGGGAACGTGGTCAGCCCCACCGATGAGGAGCTTGTTGGCTGCTGGACAAGCTGCCGGGGCTGCTGCACCCCCTCAGGCTCTTGTCCCACCTCGTGGCTTTAGTTTATCACATGGGTTGTGGGACAAGGGTTTGGAGAAGGCTCTGAAGCGGCTGGTTGTGCCAGGTATGTGTTACCACTTAGTTATCGAGGGTCTTCAAGCCACCTCCATGCTCTCTCCTGGTACCCAAGGCAGAGCCAGAGCGGTGCTACAACCGTGGTGGGAAACAAACTTTTTATAAAGCGGCTTAAAAATTACAGGAAGGACATGCTAACTTGGCCTGTGGACCATTGAGGGACAAACCCAGCATGGCCATAGCCCCTCCAGCGAGTGCTGGGCTGCCCAAGGGGTGCCCAGCTCAGGAGGAGCCCGCTGTGACCCCAGCTCCATGGGGGCCAGGGACATTCCGAGCCCAGGTTCCCGCTGCTGGCCCTGCACCGAGCGAATACAAAGCCACTGGAGACGAGCGTGCGTGGACCTCTTAAGCTGTACAGAGTCGTGCTTAGTGAAGCAAAATCAACAGTCTCAAAAGCCCAATTCCCAGGCGGGAGAGATATAAATGGTGGATGGAGCTGTCACCCCCACCGCCCGACGCGTTTCCCAGGCTTCTGCCAGCCACCGCAGTGGGGAACAAGGCTGATTTCCACTTGCAAAACTTCTTCTCAAAGCTTCTCTGAAAGGCTTCATCCCTGTCCCCGCCAAAAGGCCGGGGGACCACCTCGCTCCCCGTGCCGCGGCGGCTGCAGGCACAGCCTTAAATGCTCAGAAAGCGCTTTTACAGCGGGGAAGTGGAGACTCTGCAAACAGCTAATGGGTGTATTTCAATTCCCTATTAATTGCATATTTATTACTCGGCTGCTGCAAGGAAACGTCATGTTACGTTGATTAAAGCTTTGCAAGCTGTACAGTAAATATTTTAAACAAAAAAGGTTTTGATCTCTGTTGCTGTTGGGAAGGGTGGGGGGAAGCTGCCATTAGAGTTGCTATAATTAGCAAGCTCCATTACAGACAGTATTTCCCACAGGCTCTGCAACATGCTTCGTGTGTGTCTGCGTGTGTTCAGACAGAATATTATTTTATGTATACGTTATCTATAAATTATATATATTTTTATATAAATCCTGTGTGTGAGGAGAAAAGCAGCAAGCCTATGCCACTATCTCGCAGGCAGGAAAGATAAAAGACTTAAAAGGCAGAAAAGAAAAGGGGATTTACGTGTGCCGACTGAAGTTTAGGGGGGTGAGATGACCTGCCTGCTAGCCCTGGCTGCCCAGATAACGTGTCTGATTAATTAAGCCCTTGCCTGTACAAGGTTCTGTTGCCGACTGCCAAGTCTCCGCACATATGCTTTCGGTCTCCCTCGCTTCATGGTGTCAGGAATGGACCGTGCGTAGGGGAAGATTTCACTGGGCAAGCTCTTGTACCCAGACGTGGGCCAGAGATGACCAGGCACCGTCATCCCCAGCTCCATCTCCTCACCATCTGTGTGGTGTCCTCAACGTATCCCAACAGCAGCGATTCCGGAGAAAAAACAGTCCATGTTCCTGACACACTGAATCAACTTCATCTCTCCTTCAGCCCCAGCTCACCTTCTGCACAAGACAAAACCCCCAGCGAAACTGCAGTGGCAAAACAGGACCAAAGGAAGTTTTTGCTCCTGTGTTCACTTGGAAGGGGCATCGGTTTGGTCCCAGCCCTGCAGTGGGGTCCTCGGTGCCAGCCTCTGCCCGCTCCCCCCGCGCCGGCAGCTCCCTCTTCCCACAGCTCTTCTCTTCTCCGCGTTTGACGTGAATTAGAGGAGACATCAGTCATACCCAGCCGAACAGCCGTGGATACCTGCCACAGGACAGGACGAGCTAAAATGACACTAATAGAGGAGAGACGGCTCCAACTAATAAGCCCGGTGATTTGCAGCTCGGCGCGGTCGCGGGCAAACCAGAGGGGTGGCACTGGGGGGGCTCAAACAGCCCCAGGCTGGGCCCTGGGGCTGAGAGACCAGCTCTAACACAAAGTAGTGCTGAGCTTTGGTAAACTCCTTCAGGGCCAACGCACCCCGCGGGGCACAAACTCATTACTCTCTGCAAATCTGATTTCTGTAATCCCCAAACAAGAGAGCAATGGCTGGAGGAGGGCTCCCAAATACGCGGTGTGGGGAGCGGTGTACCCTGACGGGGGGGCCCTGGGGCTGTGGCCAAGCCAGCCTTCACCTGTTAAATTGAGCTTGCAAAGCCTTGGTAAAGAAATGTATTTCGTTGCGTAGCCCTGAGCGCAGCTACGGTGCTCTCTGTTCCCGTGGTGGTTTCCCAGAGTTCGTCGCTGCTACAGACAAGCCGATGGGCAATTTTCAGGAGCAAAATTTGTTGTTGTCAAGTCTTTGGAGTTTATTAAGCTGCAGTATTTGACTTGGCTCGTTTCCTACAGTGGCTCCCTCTTGGAAGTGTGCGATTGCAAGGGATGCAGCAGTTATTAACAGCGAAACAAGTTTCAATCTCTTATGATTGTACATGAAGGCTTGGAAGTGTGAGCCTTCAAAGGCACAAAACACAGAAAGCAAACCCAGAAATTATTTAGAATTGGGTTTTTGAAACCCGTTTCGAAATTCAAGGGATTGCACGCCTGATTTTTGAAACAAAAGTTGGCAGTGTAAAAACTAAATGAGCCGTATTTACATCCCACTGATTTCTGTGAATGAAAGGGTGGGGGTGGGGGGGCAGGGAGGGACACGGCTCCATTTGGCAAGTCCGGGTGCAGAGAAAAGAAATTAAATAAACAGAGCAGGAACCCAGTACTTTCAAAAAGAATCAAACAGCATGGACCATTAATGTTTTAAGAGATAGGAGCCGTATGTGAGCCAACCATCCCCAAGATATTTATTCCCTATCTTTAAAATGGGGAATTGCATTAGAACAGGTAGAATCTTTCAAAGCAGGGAAAATTTTTAAGGGCACTCACTGTACTTTAAAGAAGACTTCAAAAACCATCTCCAGCATTGAGCTGGATAAGTTGGAGAGATTTGTAGGTTATAGCAAGGGAGAGTGATGGGAATACATACGGAGAAAGCTGGTTACTGCAGTAAACAAACCTCCCCCAAACTAGCAGTGAGAGCTTCAGCTCAGGAACAAATGGCTTCACGTCTAGAAATACGTTTTAAAGGGAGACAAGGTGCTGGGTAAACACCAGCCAAGAGCTGTAAACTATTGTTATCAAAGGTGAAAGCCAACTAGCCTTGGTCATCGGGTTCGTGAGGAAGAGCATAGCTAGACACTCCGTTCTTCACAGACTGAGATGTAGCCTTGAGGAAGCTAACCCTTGAAGGCTTTGAAATTAAAAATGATGAAAAAAGAGAAGTTTTCATTACAAAGGAGGACAGCATAACACAGCTATAGAGGCAGAGCTTCAAACAGTGCTGCTTTAAATCTGCAACAAAGCCAGCAACTGCACAGGAAGAAAGCAAATCTGCGCTTCTATTCATCCTGCACCATCAAGGGCAACACGCAGCTCGCCTTTCTGTGCATCCCGGCCGGTTTGTAAGAATGAACTATTTTATCTCAAGGAAAGAGACATTATCATTAATTGACTTGCATAGTGCTTTTCACTAATGGCTGGGTGCTGTAAAACAGAGATACTGTAATCACGCCGAGAGTTTGAAAATTAGCAAAGATTGCTGGGCTGTATTCCTCCCCCCACCCCAAAGAAAAATTGTGTAAGAAGTGCCACCCCTTGGGCTCTGCCAGCTGGCAGCCCCGCGTGGCAAGTGGTGGACAGGCTGGGGCTGCCCAGCGTACCAAACCCAGGCCAGCCCCTTGCCGAAGCCTTCACTCCCTGCCCTCTGCAGAGCTCTGCAGGAGATTTCTTTACCCGGTGCCACTGTGCCCTGTCCCCTCTTCATTCCTCACTTTCCCACACCTCTCTTTCCCCCGATCCCAGTGAGACAGAGGTAGCATCATTGCAGTATTGTCTCACCTTGTGCATCATTGCAGTATTGTCTCACTACCGCCTTAGGATTTCTTATTATTATTCATTTTAAAAGCCATTTGGGTCTTCTTTTTCAGCATTTATTATAATTTTTGATAATAATTGTTCTACAGTATAGAATAATTAGCTAATATACTGTATATATAATGTATCTACATAATGTACTGCATGCAGCTTTGGAGTCCTCAGCACAAGAAGGACATGGACCCGTTGGAGAGGGTCATCATAGAATCCTCATCCAGGATAGTTACCCCTCATCCTATCACTACATGCTCTTGCAAAAAAGTCCCTCCCCATCTCTCCTTGAGCCCCTTCAGATACTGGAAGGAGCTCTAAGGTCTCCCTGGAGCCTTCTCTTCTCCAGCCTGAACAACCCCAGCTCTCTCAGCCAGGTCCAGAGGAGGCCACAAAGATGCTGCGAGGGCTGTAGCTCCTCTGCTGTGAGGACAGGCTGAGAGAGTTGGGGTTGTTCAGCCTGGAGAAGAGAAGGCTCCAGGGAGACCTTATAG
>JAOQGH010000062.1:18116603-18133600 GCA_025769975.1 Gallinago jamesoni | reverse complement strand
GGCTTGGAGCAACCTGGTGTGGTGGGAGGTGTCCCTGCCCAGGGCAGGGGGTTTGGAACTAGATGATCTCTAAGGTCCCTTCCAATCCAAACCATTCTATGATTCTATGAGTATAGAACAATTCCTTTCAGGATTTATTCTTAAAATGACAGTAATTCTTTCTCTCTGCCTCTGTCAACTCTCAGAGTTGCTTCAGGAATGGGCTGAGGTGTTCAAAGGCTTTGTTTTCCCATAGGCTGGAGCAGATGAGAATCAGAGCATCCCTAAGGCTGCTGTAAAGGGATCCTGTTCCTTGTTAGCCCTTGCGGGAGCTGGCAGGGAGCCACGCAGCCCAAAAAGCCTCCAGCCTGACTCGGTGACCAGCAGTTGGGCTGGACCGGGGTCCTCGGGTCAGCCCAGCACTGTTCAGTGAAGCTACTTGCACCTCATGTGCTTTCAGGGGCACCTTTCCCACCTTCCCTGAAGGCCCACACGTTCCCAGATAACATGAGTCCTTAATATAATATGAGATCAGGTCCAGGACACTCCATTACCAAGGAGATACTTAACTAATGTTCTGCTTGTAGTAGGAGGTCACAGGAGATTTATCTGAAGAGATGCACACAGAAAGAATTAGCAGACAAGCCATTTCACAACCTCTAATACCCTCACCTTCTTAGTTGCTCAGCTGAAATGCCTTAAGGGATACGTTTTACAGGAGCTCAAAAGTGAACTGGAAACTGCTTAGATCACACAACTTATGCATTTTAAATAGCAGTGTAAAATACCGTGCTTTACAAAAGCACACTGTTGTACTGAGCAATAAAGACATGCTCCGGGTGCTGAGAATGGAAAAGTTGCAGGAAGTACAATAGGAAAAAAAAAAAAAAATCCCACATACAGCAAAACAAATCTGTGACTTACTAAAGTTTATGATTAAAATTTAAAGACTGTTCAAGTTTTATTCCCCATAGCTGCTGCTCCCTGGACAAGAAGAGACAGAGAGAGACTGACCTTGAATAATTAAGCCGGTCTGTGGCACCAGATCAATTGCTGGTATTGGCAGAACTCCACAAGCAGGCATTTTGAAATGCAAGTGTCAAAGTGCATGTAACTATGGGGCTTTTGGTGCAAAGCAGCCAATATAGAGGAGAAGAGGTGAAGAGTGAGAGAAAATAGATTGTGGACTTTTGAGCGCAGTCATGGGGGAGGGATGGGAAAAGTTTCCATTTCCTCACTCTAACAGGGCAGAACCTGCAGCTGACAGAAACCCTGCACGCTTGTTTTGCTCCTGTAACCTTGTAGCAGTCACCTGGAGCAAGCTGAATGTCTCCTGAGTGACTTAAATCCATCACGAGTCCTGGAAGAGACTCTGAGCAAGTCCGAGTCAACGGTTTAATTGAAAATAAACTTTGTAAATCCAGGGAAGCATCTCTGTTCAGCACCAATTACTGAACAAACCCGAAAGTGGTGGGATCCAGGTATCCAGGTAGACATTCCCAGATGTGGTGGGCGTTTTTGCTGCTGCTTCTGCGCTCCCTCAGATGTGATAGCACAAAGGTCACACACACACACACACACCCCCCGAATGGGATGTGGTGAATTTTATAACAGCCAAGAAAGGCGTTATATTAATATCGTCTGAGAAAGGCTCTGCATTCATTTCAGGAGCCCTGGGAACTCCTATTTAAATCTCTTCCCAATCCCTTGACCTACAACTGTGTATGTGGAAGAGCAGCATCAGGCAGGCAAGATAATTGTTGTGTTCCCAGTGCAACAGTCCTGGAAGATGCCCTTGATACTGGCATTATTCCTAAAGCTCTCTGCCAGACACTTCTATCCAAAATTCAAGACCCCTTAGGTGGTTTTCCGTAGAAAAGACAAGCGATAGCATGCTGTGAGGATTTTTCATGCACAAAGGCTCGAGGTCCCATGCACACCTGCTTGCTGGCTCTCTCCAGCTATGAGGAAGGTGGTAAGATGTTGGCACAGGCATTGGGGACTTTCCTGTTCCCTCTTGCAGGGTGGCCTGTGCAGCTCCTGCCAAAGGAGGAAACTGCCCAGTAACAAGGGATGGGAGGAGACGTGGCCGTTTCACTGCCAATTCCATAAATTTTATAGCAAGTTTTGTGGTGCCTGGTGTATTCCAGAAAACTCCAGCCCCTGGTCTCCTGTGGTGAGACAACATCAGCCTCCCTCGATTTAGTTTTAGAACTCATAATGAGTAACAGTTTCCCGTTTCCTCAGGTATATCTTATGGCTGTGAATTCCAGAAGGAAATCAAAAGCAACCCAAATATATTAAAAAAAGAAGAGCATTGATTCTTAAACCAAATCATTATCTAAAAGACTTTTTAATCAATACACAGGATAGCCATCCTGTAGTGATCTGAAGACCTGGCTTAATTTAAAGCGTGGGGCAATGAAAAAAAGTGTGATGATGAGGAGCTGCTGGCCAGGTGGGCTGGTGAGGGAGGAGGAGGAGGAGGATGTCTTCCCCGCGGTGTCCCAACCCGTGACTGTTATTTCCAAGTACAGGGAGGACCCTGTACTCGCTCCAGTGCGAATATAAAGGCAGGCAGGAGCAGCCAGGAGAGCGAGGAGAGTTTCTTGAGAGTGTTGGGGCTGGCTGCTCTGCCATCCCCACGCTACTCCGCTCGCATTACTGCTGGCACATTACAGGCCTTTCGCTGCCTTTGTTCCCCTCTTTCCATTTCATGGGCTTCGGGTTCATGCAGTTTCTACGACGGAGTGAAAGGGAATCAGCAGCCCAGGCTCCCCTCCTTGGTGGAAATGCTTTGAAACTTTCAAAGAACCCAACTCTTTCCCCACGTTCCTCTGTTAATATGCACTGACTCTGCTCTTGACGCACTCCATTGTAAATGATGTATGAAATGAAATCTCCTCGCTCGCCTAATGCAGAGAAGAAAGACTCTGTAGGCAATGCTACAACATTCCTGTCTGGAGAAAAAGGCAGCGAAACCTCAGCCTCCTTATGAACAATTTTTTCTTTTTTTTTTTCTTTTTTTTTTTTTTTAAAGCATCATGTTTCTCCTTTTAATTTTTTTTTTTAACTGAGAGTGGGGATTTGAATTCAGATTTCAGAGAGAAACCCAAACCACTTACATGTATTTCTAAGCCTTTTGCAGTCATTGTGTGACTGTCCCCGTCCCCTCGTCAGAGGGAACTGCAGCAATAAACTCATTAGTCCCACAAAGCAGCCGAGGGAAAAGAATGGCTTAAAACTTGCGGGAGGGAAGGGGCTGGGTCCGTGGGGGAGCGGCGGCGGATGTTAAGCTTGATCTGGATTTGAGACCTCCTTCCCGTTTTATATGAAGCTGTTTCAAAACCAGAACGTGTCAGCAGTCTCTGAAGGGAAGAGGGATCAGCGTGGACCGGGAGCCGTCGCGGGAGTAGAGCCTGAAGGTCGGCAGTTTAAAGCAGCAGCTACACCACGGGCTGTATCCAGGGGCAGGACCAGATGATGGATTAGCTGAGGGCAAAGGAAAAGTCACTGGAAGGGAGACCAGAGAAGGTGACCGAGACACTGCAGGAGGCAGAAACAGTACCTTGCTGGTGATAAATAGTCGTGTATTGCTCGTGGAGCCCTTAGTATGAGTTTACTCCAGGTGGAATGACCTCGGCAGCTCCTGGGCTCAGTGGGACCCACCTTGCTCCAAGCTCAGCCCTTCTTCCCGTTGGAGCCACCCCACAGCTTGCTGCTGCTTCAGCAGGGAAGAGAGTGGCTGTGCTGGCAGGGTTAGAGCTTCTCCAGGGCCTTTTGGAAAGACCAGTGCAAGTCAAGAGGCTGGTCTCTGCCCTCCCCACAGCCACAACAGGTGCCTCATCCTCTCCAGGATGGCACTGACCCTTGTAGATCCACCTGCAGTAGGTCCCGCATCTCAGGCCAGCTGCCAGGCTTGGCTTTTTGATTTCCTCCGGCAACCAAATGTTGTTGTTGCATGTCCAGGCACTGACTGCCTCTGTCTCCTCTGCAGACAGGAGCTGGAGACCCCATCCTGTGGGCTGACACAGCTGCTCCTGCATGGTGTGGGCACCACACTCTCTTTGCCTTGGCCAGGCAATGCCTCTGCACATCCCAGCGCTGCTGCCACCAGCAGTAAGCTGTGCCTAGACCTTATAAAGCTTTCGGAAGCTTCTAGGGATGACACTTTATAGCTGACAGATGAGCCACCTTGATGGATTATTAGACAGCATTAGCCATCCTTGCTAGACTTTATGTTACTAATGAGTTCTAGGGGCTTTGCTTTCATTTTTCTTTCCCTTTTGTTTGTTCTGAGCAGCAACTTTCAGAATGACAACACAAAATGCTTCAAGGCAGCAGCTGGAGCTTGAAATTAATAATAAAAAAGTGGTCGAGCTGATGTTGGGTTGCAGAGTCATGCTAGAAAATATGTGTGTTTCCTACAACCGCAGTACTGGTGGCCGACCTGCTTTGCATCCTCCCTTCCTGTGGAGCTGGGACTGGGCTGGTGCATCAGTGCTGCTGGGGAGAGCAGGTGAACGGAAAAGGGTTCCAGGGCTGGAAAAAGTCAAGCAGCTCCAGGAGGAGTTTCCCTGGGCAGCCCCGAGACCATAGCAATGAGGGCCCCCTCGCCCGGCTCCCGGCTGACCCTGCCACCAGCCACTCTCCCGTCCCCCGTCTCATTGCAGGGACGCCCCGTCCCTCGGCCCCCAAGGAGCCCACATTTAGTTATTGCACCTCTAATGAAGCTGCCTTTTTTACATATAGGAAAATACAACCTGCGTGAGTAAAAGCCTTTTTAAAAGAAATCTCAAAAAGCCCCAAACCTTTGCGAAGGCAAAGCAGTTCTGGCATGAGTTCAGCAGCAGCTGACCTCCTTCCTCCCCCTTATTCATGAAGTTAACAGAAAAAAAATATCCATGTTTATCTGAGAATGGCACCATTATTTCATAAAGCTGCTTTATTTCCCTTGCTCTTTCTGTATTGGAAAAATTCCCCAACACAAACTGAACATTTACTGCAGGCAGATTTTCTTCTCATTGTTCAAGGGTAAGATGTGAATGGGAACGGCAGGAGGCCAGCTATTCTCTAGCTACATAAAGTGAAAATGATATTTTGAGGAAGATCAAAACCAGTAGCAAGTGTTCAACCACTTCCATCATGTGTCATATCATTTCGGCTGCAGATGGGTGACGGCAACACGGCACATCAACCCTTGGGAGCAAAACGAGATGCAAAAGTTTTTAATTGAACTCTGCTCGGGAAAAATAAACCAGAGAGAAGAAGTAGACCTCAATTCTCAGGTTTACTTGAGCTGGGATTAATAATAATAACAATACTTTTTATTCCCAGATTTTGCCTTACCCTGTCCTGCTTTTGAAGCAGTGCCATTTTATAAAAAAAAAATAAAAAAATTCCAACCTATTACTCCATTCCTAGGACTTTGACAGGGACAAATCTGACAAGTAAATAGCGAGGGTGCTCCTAGCGGGATGGCTGCACTGTGTAACGTTGGGGAAAACTGAACCCCTCTGGTGTTACTCGCCAGGCCACTGCTGGGTACCCTTTCGCAAATGCATCAAAAAAAAACACATTCAGGGAATTAAACCTTCAGGAAAACACACCTGGCATTTCCTGGCTTGCAAATTCCTTCTTTTGGGGGTGTGAACGCGTTCATGGCGTAGCCATCCTTCCTCCGACTTGGTACCACAGGTGGTAGCTCAGGCAGGATAAGCTGCTGGAATAACCATCTCGGGAGGCTCGGGCCTGGAAAATATTAACTGTGTGGTGGCTGCTCTGTCAGAAGGGATTTTTGCAGTTTGAGAGATGTTGGTTGACACCTCGGGGCGGGGGGGGGGGGGTTAGCGCAAGGTGGGCAGGGGATGCTGGTGGTGCTGCTCTCCGTGACAGGGCGCAGCAGGGAGGACCCTGTCCCCAAGCCTTCCCCAGGACACGCAGACGCGCAGGAGCAGAGCTGTGCTGCTTGTGGGTGTTTCTGGCCACCAGGAATCTGCTCTCCTCAGTCCAGGAGGAGAGGGGGAAGGCAAAGCCAAGCAGAGGGTGTTTAACCCAGCGCTGCAGCCTCCAAAACAAGTCTCCGGGAGCCTCCTGGGGTGGCACAGTTCAGCACCCAGAGGGGCTGGGGACAACTCACTATGGCAGCAGAGACAGACCCAGCTTTATAAAGAGAGCTTTACGGGCTCTTCATGTCACACAAGCCTGAAAGGCTGCCGCCTTGGAGAGCCACCATTTTGAGCTCATAAAATTCACGCAAACAAAGCCGATGAGGACCACACGAGTTCAAGAAGAACACTCCCTGCCCTCAAGTCACTACTGTCGCCTGTCTGTGTGTGTGTGTTGGGGGGGTGGATTTTTCATCCCCCCCCCAGAAGGATAGGGCTGGTGCAGAGCCCCCCTCGCTCCCGGCGGGTACGGGTGCGATGCCGTCCCTGCGCACACCAACATCAGACACCCCCCCGCTCCGCCGCTAACCTCACGTCAGGCACCTCACGTCAGATTGAGCCCAGAGGGCACTGTCCAATTATAAAGAAAAAAACCCTCAGAAAAGGCTCAGCGTTGGCGAGGGGCACACGGCAGCTTTACGTGCCATTGCTCAGCCAAGCCCGTAAACTTTGCAAACCTCGTTCCATTATAGTCATGCTAATAATAATCCTTAATCAGTTATTTAAAGTCATTCACGTGAAAAGCTATGAGCTTTTTTTTTTTTTTTTTTTTTTTTTTTTTTTTTTTTTTGTTTTTTTTTTTTTTTTTTTTTTTTTTTTTTTTTTTTTTCCTTTTTGGAACTAGTATAAATCAACCTTACAGGCAAAAAAATAAATACAGGGAGACAGCTGTACAGATCACACTGTCACACCAATCACTGCTTAAAAGCACACACTGTAAATAGCAGACAAAATTCACCCCCAGTGGAATGCCATTGACTGCACGGGCTGGAGCTGCAGCAGGGATAAATTGGCCTATCAAAAATACATAAAAATTTAGAAACAGAATTCAGTGACGTGTGGGAACGATTTATCACAGCTATGTCACTTAAAATGACATTATCACTAGCGAACCCATTAAATATTATGGGCTCCGTTAAGATTCCTGAGGGGCCAAACAACAAAGGAGGCGGCAGTGGTTGGAGGGGGCAGGAGGGGATGTGCACGCTGACCTGGTGGCCGGGGTGGCCGGCTACTCACCCGGTGTGGAGCCAAGCCCAAGGCCGGGCGCTCTAGGGTGGCAGCCACGTGGCCAGTACGATGCCGGCAGGTCATCTGGTCATCTCCAGACCCACGCAGCAGCGGCGCATCCATCGAAATGTGGTGCTTTGGGATCCCAGCGTGTTCATCCTCCACCTGTGGGTTCCTGCTGCAGCATCCCACCCCGTGACACCGTGTCGCTCGCGCTGCCTTTCCCCTTCCAGCAGCAAAAACAAGCCTGGGAGGGAGTGGGAGGGAGGGGAAGGATACATCTTTCTCTTTGTGACTCTCAGGGTGTTACCATGATCTCCAGCCTTTAGCAAATCACCAGGCTGCTTCCTAGAGCACTCATCAGCGGTGGGAGCCGAGCGTGCGGTGGTGGCTTAACGGCCGAGTACGATATTTAGCTACAGTAGGAGTCGTTAGGTTCGGTGCACGGGCTCATCGAGGAGTATTGCAGAGACATTGTGTATCACAGTGTGTATTTAATGACAATAGTCATGTTTTCATGGAGATGGGCTGAGGAATTTTCCCCTAGTCTGGAAGTGTCCATACTCAGCCGTTCTGCTCGAGGGCTCGGACTTGGGTGGTCCCGTGCTTCCAGGTGGCTTCACCGATGGTCCAGCCTGGCCATCGGCAAGTAGGTGACTTGGGGAGCACACCCCAACCAGGGCAGAGTACCCCAGAGGAGGGGAGCAGTCAGGATGCAGTGCCAGGGTGTGGGAATAAAAGAACTAGTAACTGTTTTCTCTTGGAAACAAATCCACGACTTGCTCAGTTGCCATACCCGGATTTCATTATTACGGATACCGGGCAAGGCAGTGTCAGTCACAAAGCAATTTTATTAGGGATATCAAGATAGATAAATAGAGGGATTTTTCTCCGTGTGCTTTCACACTTGTTTTGAAGGGCCCCTTTCATGGCTGTTGATCGTATTCTCTGGGTCTCTTACACAGCATCCACAGGAATGGCACGTGCTGCTCCCCGGCTACACCCCCGAGTTCTGGTCCAGCAACTGCAGTTTCCCTCTTCCTAGCTCCTTTAAAAACAGTTAAGGGCAGCAGGTACCCAGGCTCACAAGCAGAAAAAAAAAACAAAACCAAAAAAACACCAGGACCCTTTCATAGAGGTCAGTGGGGAGATCAGCGTGGAGCTGGGTACCCCCTATCCTCCCTGTCACCAGTGGGGGACCCCGGGCATGGCTGCCCTCGGACATCTCGCATCCAGCCCAGGTGGCCGGCGAGCGGTTCCTTGGTGCAGTCACAGGCTTTCACCTCGAAGAGAGGGGGCAGGAGGAGCCGACCACGTTTCATGTAATCGAGGTGTCACGATGCATTAGCCTGGAGATGGAAAAGAACAACAATTGCATCTTAAACTGTGATAGTTAATTTATTATTGCAGAACTGGAAGGCAAAGTGTAGGAAGGTTTTTTTTCCCACCCTGTATAGATTGTTATAAAACAGATACATATTAATCATTTTTTTTTTCCCCACGGCTATAAAAATAGAAAGCTATCGGTAGAATCTAGAAGAGAATCGTAGGTCTTATGACAACTTATGCCCCTGAAAAACTTCACCAAATATTTCTAGCAGGAGCTGCTCACAAACTCAAACTGTATGACTGCGTGTTGTACTTCTGCTAATTGATGTTTTTACACAGTACCGTATCTAATCCCTGCCTCTTCAACCAAATTTTATTAAAATTCCTTAGCAGTACAATGAGCAATAGTTAGTCTGGGCTTTTATCCATTTCTTATTCAAAAATCCCAGAGCGTTTTCCGTGCATCAAGTAGGCCTTGTAGGCAGGAGCGTTTACCCCCACGGGACTGAAGGATGCACTGAGGTAACAAAACTTGGTGCAACCTAAATCATCTCCTCCGTGAGCAAGCAACAAGCCTGGGAAGAGAACAGCTTTTCCTCCCAGCACTCGCCTAACCCACGAGAGGCTTTTTGCTTTGAAACAGAGCCATGCAGAGAGCGTTAGTTCTTTTTCCATCTCTCCTCTTCCCTCCTGACCACACCTTATTCCTAAAAAGAAACAAAAACTTCCCAGAAGTGACTGATTTCTTGGGAGATGTACAGAGACTTTGCTGTGCTTCTCAGCTGTTTATATTACAAATCGCTGATGCTGTGCTCCCGCACTGCAGTCTCCTCATCTCCCAAAACTCCTGGTTTGGGTTGGAAGGGACCTTAAAGATGACCATGGGCAGGGACACCTCCCACAAGACCAGGTTGCTCAAAGCCCCGTCCAACCTGGCCCCTTAATATAAGCTTCTGGACAGCACTACAACATAACTAAAGGAAATAAAAGAAACAGCAAACCTGGTAGATTCAGAGTAGATAAGAGGAAGAAATTTTTTACACTGATGGTGGTGAGACACTGGCCCAGGTGGCCCAGAGAGGTGGCAGACGCTCCATCCCTGGAAGCATTCCAGGTGAGGTTGGATGGGGCTTCGAGAAACCTGGCCTGGTTGAAGGTGTCCTTACTCATTGCAGGGGTGTTGGATTAGAGGACCTTTAAGGGTCCATTCCAACCTATCCTATGATAAAATTTGGATGCATTACTTCTGTCGTAATCATCAGATTCTCTCTTTCCAAAAACCAGGTATACGCAACCAGCTCCTGCATGGCAGACAACCACAACCCATTAGCATCCAGAGATGCTTTGAAATGTTAGTGAATCATTTCCATGCCCAATGGATTATGCTGCTAATCAAATCCGACATATGACTAGCCTGAATACCTAGGCCTTACTCGCAGCTGGAAACATATCTGGCTCATATTCAAAAACAGCTTAATCAAGAGGTGGCCTTTAGATTAAAGACGAAGTACAATATTTTTCCAAATTTTGATTACTGGCAGTGGGTAACAGGAAACCGAAATACATTAGTCAAGTCTGCGCGACTAC
The DNA here is from genome assembly GCA_025769975.1 of Gallinago jamesoni. Taxonomy (NCBI): domain Eukaryota; kingdom Metazoa; phylum Chordata; class Aves; order Charadriiformes; family Scolopacidae; genus Gallinago; species Gallinago jamesoni. The sequence goes on along the minus strand of JAOQGH010000062.1, from coordinate 18,123,527 downwards.
ACGAGGTAAAAGCATCGTAAATGCTATCACGAGTCGCTGGAGGGTTTGGGATAAGAGCTGGCCCATGGCCCCTGTTTCAAAAATCAGACACTGAAGTATTGAGCCAGTAAGATTAAAAAAAGTGATAACACGGCAGCTGAACCAGAGGCTGTTTAGCGAGGCTCTGTAATCTTGACCCTGCCTCCCCTTGTGCTCGTCAGTCTGCCTCTTACTGCCTCACTTGTCTGCTAGAAACTGTGGTGTAAATTGGAGATACAAGCAAATCTGGCAACTTTGTCCATAATGGAAGCTTTCCTATCATTAGGAAGCAAATAACTTCAGAAAAGGATGATTTGGGTTCTGTATCCACTGTAATTTTATAGGAATGCGGCAAAAACAACTGCAGAACCCGGAGCGATGTGTTTCCCCATTCTCTCTCTGTGGGTAGAGTTCAGCACAAAATGGGATACTAAATTAAATATAGCTATCACGGGCTGGTCTTCCTCACTCACATACATAATTACACACAAATATATGTTCATGCATAACCACATGTATGTCCCCGCAGCCCCTGTGTGCACACCGACCCACCTACCCGCAGAAGGAGGATTTTTTTTGGATGCTCTGCTGTGACATTTATTGACAAAGTCCCAGGGGAATTGCACCTCTTCTTTTTTTGGCATTACCCGTGTAATGCAAGATATAAAATTCTCAGTAGATGTTCTAAGTTTGTATTTAATAGACCTGGAGGCTCTGAGTGCCTTTTCACAGATTGTGTTCCAGCTGTCTGCCGATATTTGAATGTGCAGGTCTTGGTCCCATGCTGTGCAAACAGGCAGCCTCCCACGCATTTTGTGTACCAGGAGTAATTTATGAGTCTATCTATAAAGGAAATAACAGTGCGTTAAGAAGGGGTTATGTAAAGCTCTGAGATTGAGAAGTAGCTCAGTTAACTCAGTACAACTTCCCAACATCACTGTTATGTTTCAGCTGATTTACAAATACAGGAGGCCTTCAGTTGGTGATTCATATTCCTTCTGAAGCAGACAGGGGGGAAAAAAAACCCTATAATAACTGTCTCTGCATAAATCTCATGTCACCGAAAGGCTCCTACCTTGAAGCCTCATATTCATTAACCATCTTTTGCAACTGCGAGTGTCTGAATTGAACTGCAGGTCCCAAGACACTGTGGGATATTCTGGTACCAACCAAATCGAGGAAAAAATAAAAGAAGAGGCGCTAGCCATTTATTTTCAATCTCACACCACAGGGATTTCTTCCAAATTGTCATTTAATGCAGATCCTACAGGCAATGCATTGGAATCGGCATAATGCCAGCTGGGGAGGAGGGCCCGGCACCCCTCTCCGGAGTGATGGAGGAGCTGGGGGACAGCAGTGGGGCCATCCTGCCTGTCCCCCCACCACACACAGCAATCTGGGCTGGGGGGCAATTGGTCCATTAAAACAAAACCATTGATTTGAAGCACTCTCATTTTTTTTTCCCTCCCCAAAGAGGAAACCAGCCTGTAGCTATCAGAGATACCCCTTCTGAAGACCATTTCAATGCTCATTTGCAAACCAAGCCGGCAGATAACAGGGTCTGAACAACAAAACCTTCCTTAATTACTGAGCAGGTTGTATTTAGCAGCCTCCCATCACTTCTTGATTGCAAAGGAGACACGAAATGCAAAAGTTGCAAGCCGCTCAGCTTAACAAGTTCAGCATTACTTATTTAATGTCCCTCAGAACATGAATATTTAAAGTGGAAAATGACCTCTAAACAGAAGAAAGTTATCAAAATCCATATGTGTCACCTCCCCAGCCAGAGGGCAAGCTGAGTTGGCTGCTCGGCTCAGGTCAAAGGGAACCAGAGCTTCATCCTTCATCTCGGTAGCTGGCACCCCAGCCATCGGCATCGTGGCACTGACCTACGAAAAGCATCTTTCTACAAATCTGCCTAAAACCCGTTTGTGTCTGTACCTTCTTACAGGCAACAGGGAAAGTGGGGGCGAGCAAACGGCGCCTGGTAGGAGGCTGTAGCCAGAGGTCCCGTGCCTGAGGCTGTCCCCAACAGGCTGCCAAAAAGGAGGTGGCCGGGTCTGAGACCCAAGTTAGTGCCAGCATCAAACATTTCTACTCCCACAAAAATGACTTCTTTTTGTTAAATCTCTTCCAACGATCTTGATACTGTTACTAAAATATTATGTACCCTTTTTGCAAGCATTTCTATCCAAAGTCTCAGGGACAAAGATTAAACCAAAACGCTGACGCTTCTCCCCCAACCTCACCGATTGGTTTGATTTGAAGATTCCAAGACAAGTTCAATGGTGGGCATGGCTTTTTTTCCCTACACATTTCTCAGCCGACAGCATCACTGGTCTTGAGGGGTTTCTCAGAGACCCACAGCTATTGCAGTGTGGCCGGCCCTCCCTGCGCTGTGGGGCCAGGAACACTGTCACCACCACCTGCATGGGATGGCATCGTCCCCACCGTCACACGGGCCAGCGACGTCATGTGAATGGATCCACGTTGATCAGGCTCATCTGGAAATTAGAGATAATAATATTTTCCTACCTTGTAGGCCCATTACAGGAGATCTTCATTAGCGCTGGGGAGGCAATCAGAGCATCACCATGATGAGTGCCAGAAAAAGCTGTCCGTGAGATGTGTCAATCACTCAGCCAGCCAGCCCGAGCCGAGCCCTGCCCTCTCTCCTCCTGTCACGCAAGTGAGACAGCCCAAATTTAAAAGCCAAGGAACTGTCTGCCATTTTTCTCTGGTATTTTAGCCACTGGGACTCAAGCTTTGCCAACTGTTAGCACCTAATGTTGCAACCAGCACATTTCAGCTTCAGCTTGTGAGATTTCTGGCATTTCACTGAAAAAGATGCCGCGTTCCTAAAAAAAGCACTTTTTGCAATGGAAGCTTCTCATGAAAAAATGATTCACACCCGTTTTTCACCAAACTGTGTTGAAAGCAAAAAAAAAGCCAAGGAGAAAGCAGCAAGCAAGCAGCTCTGCAAGATTCCCTGGGGCGATGAGACCCTGGTTGGTGGCACGATGGTGTGATCGTGTGATTTGCTTTGGTTTGTAGGGCTGGGACCTTCACGAGGTTTTCCATCTGGCCAGGAAGAGCTGAAATAATCATCTCCAAGTGACAAGGCTACACAAAATCTGCCCCTCTGGGAGACAAATCCATTGCTGTTTGGTGCAGGGATGCTTGTGCCACCCAAGAGAGCCGGCTGGGCTCTGGGATGGCTCCGTTCTGGGCTCGCCGGGTTCCTACAGCTCCTCCAGGAAAGAAGCACTTCCCAAATGTGTTTTCACCTCAACGACTGAAATCCCAGCTCTGCCAAGCTGTGGGTTTTTGCAAGCAGCCTCAGCACCCTGCCCTCCTCCTGGCACTGGCAGCAGATTTCTGGGTGCAGTCTGACACCGGGCCAACCTGAAAGTGGGAAATCAAAGAGGGTGAGAAGTAGATTCATTATAGACTAATTAATCCAGCAAAAGACTCCTGGACAAAGGTTGATGACATTCACGTTGGGATAATTTTGAAATAAATATGAGGATTCACAGAAGAAAAAAAAAAGACCACAACACCACAGTCGGGAAAAGATTATTTTTGAAACATAAATATAGCTCATTTCTAGACCCCCTCCTCCACATATCAATTAATGAAGCAAATCATTCGTCTGAATCAAAGATGTGGGAGAAAAACATAGTTATCTATTTGAACTACAAAAAAATTAAAGGATTTAAAATGAAACATATAATTAGCCTGTAGGACTCTCTGCTGTAGGTTATTGAGGCAAAAAAAAAGAGCTTACTAAGTTTCAAAAAAGGACTCGACAGCTACACCAATAGCTTCTGCTGCTCTACAAAAAAGGGGGGAGCGTTCATCTTCTGCAGACAGCAAGGTCCAGCCAGAGCCCAGCTCCGAGCTATGGGGTGTGTAATTCTGCCCCCACACAGGCTCCACTCCGTACCGCATGTTGCCCAGCTTTGTGTTCTTTGCTCGTTTTTAATTTTGTTGGGGTTTTTTTTTTTTTAATTTACTTGCAGGGGCAGGAGCGTCTGCGGCGTGGTCCCAGCCCCCGGCCGGGGTGTCTCTCCACGCACTCACGGGAGCCGCGTGACTTTTCCTGGACCACAAGGGGAACGAGGAGAGAGCAAAAGCCCTTCGGGTGTTGGGTCCTGCGTGGATGCTCTCCAGTGACTGCAGCCGCTGAGCCTCCAGCGAGGACGCTGGCTCTGGGCTCCCTGCTAGCAGGCAATCAGCAGCCAGCGACAGCTCAACACCCGGCGTTCGAGGGGTGTCGTTCGCCGGTGTTTGTGCTCCTCTGATTGAAGGCGGGCGAGGGGGCGATTTTCATCAGCCCCCGGTGCTGCAGGACACATAGCTGATGAACACCAGCTGGCGGCGGGAGGACGCGTTCCCACCAATTAGCCGGATGAGGATGCTCCGCAATCTCCGCCGAAGCATCTGGCACGGGCCACCGGCAGAGCCGGCCGCCGGATGAATCGGCGCTCTGTTGCGCTGCGGCAGCTCTCACGTTATTAAAGTTGAGATTGAAAATGAGGAGTTCAATGTCAAATCCACGAGCCCGGCCAAAGACTCAGCAGGTGCTTGCACCTGTGAACGCACACAAGGGTTAATATTCCCGCGGGTAAGGCTGACACTAGCTTTCCTGGATAAATTGCAAGAAGGTCCCTTAGCGGGTATCTTTTTTCCGGAGATTATCACTCGCGTAAACATCAAATACCTGTGGGTCACATCTGAAAAATCCCTCTTTACCATCACTATTTATTTGCAAATGCAGTAGGTGGGAGAGACCCCAGGCAGGTCGGGCAGCACCTACCTTCCACCAAGACCTGGAGCCGTGCCTGACCTCAGGCCTGTTGGTGTGGCTGCCGCTTGCATCAGTACAGAAGGGAGCACAAAACTCCCCTCCTTCCGTGCTGGAAGGGATTTTTCATGCACTCTTTTACTGCTGAAAGCAGCGACCCAAGGCAGAGAGAAAAATCCTGCTTGGTGCCCACTGATGAAGTTCTCTGAAACTTCAGGTCTCAGCATAAACCAGTCATCCTCTAATTAATGGCCATTCGACGTCGCCATAGGTAGAGCAGAGGTTTCACCAGCTCCGTTAAAAATTTATGAGTCACTTGATCACGATCTTAAAAAAAAGAAAAGGGAACAGAAAATTATTCCCTCACAAATAAGACCACTTTGACTAAGTTACTTGCTTCCCTTCAGAGGAGATTTAAGCTTTTTCTCTCTTCCTCTGCAATCTGGCTGCCTTTTGAAGTTAAAAGAAAGGAAGGTTCGGGGGCTTTTTTATTTAAGAAGAAAAAAACCCTTTCTCCTCTTTGAAAATATTTTTCTTAGACAATTGCTGTCTCAAATTTTAACAAATACTCACTAATTTGCACCTTGTTCAAAAGCCAAATGGTAACTTTGATTTTTTTTCTTTTTTTTTCTTTTTTTTTTTTTCCTACTGAATGTTACTCTGCCTTTCTTTGTCTTAGTGGCAGAAGGGAGAGTCTTAAAGAAATCAAACCAGCAACTCCATTCCAGATTTCCTCAATTTGTTATATAATTTCCTAAAAGGAGCCATAAGGCCACTTGGAGGGAAAAAAAAAATTCTTTTAAAAAGAAGAAAGAAAATAGATTTTTTTTCACCCATCTTCTTGTAGATGAAGTAGATGAGACTAAAAAAGGCGTTTCATTCGAAACATTGTATTCAAGCCTAAAGAGAAAAAAAAAAAAGCCAACAAGGTGTCCCTGCTAGGAATTTCATTCTCAGGGACCAGACAGCAAGATACTTTCTTCAAGGACAAAGAGAAAGGAAGTTTTAAAAAAGATGAGCTCAATTTAAAAAATCCCTTTCTTTTTTTTTCTCTCTTTTTTTTTCTTTTTTTTTTTTTTTTCCCCAAAGCTGTATGAGAAGAGAGGTGGGGTTTTGTTTTCCAGAGGAGAAGAACGTGGGTTCTTCACGTTTGGGGCACGGCAGGTGTGTGATGGCAGGACTGGGAGCAGGATATGGATACCTCTCCCTGCTGCCCCCCCATAAATACGACAAGGCTTTAATGACGGAGCAGTATTTTAGGAACCAGGTACTCAGGGCTGCTCTGCGTTGCTCCAGCAACAAGAAGCTCATCTGAGCAGCCAGACAGATTTTTCCCTTGTGAGAACAACCCCGCCGGGATGTCACAGCCAGGGGCAGCCAAAAAAAGGACCTCTGAGCAAGAGCTGGTCCTCCAGGCAGCTCAATGCCCAAGTTCCTCTCCAGCTCCTGCCAGGAACATGCACCAGCGAGCGCCCTTCATACATATGCACGTCCACGGGGGAAGCATAACAAACTGCATCCAGCCCAGCCTTTCCCAGAGGGAGCAGATCCTCCTTTCCCAGAGGGAGCAGATCCTCCTGCGGCTGCTCGTGATGGAGCACAGGCACCAGCTCCCCCGTCCCACCACCAAACCACGCCGATGGGCACACCAAATCCATTGCTTCCAGACTCCTCCTCCAGGGTTGGGCTGATAGCACCTCATCCTCATGCCCAAATTTGGTCCAGCTCCCTGGTGGCCCAATAGCACCTCATCCTCCTGCCCAAATTTGGTCCAGCTCCCTGGTGGCCCAATAGCACCTCATCCTCCTGCCCAAATTTGGTCCAGCTCCCCGGTGGCCCAATAGCACCTCATCCTCCTGCCCAAATCTGGTCCAGCACCCTGGTGGCCCAATAGCACCTCATCCTCCTGCCCAAATCTGGTCCAGCTTCCTGGTGGGCCAATAGCACCTCATCCTCCTGCCCAAATCTGGTCCAGCTCCCTGGTGGCCCAATAGCACCTCATCCTCATGCCCAAATCTGGTCCAGCACCCTGGTGGCCCAATAGCACCTCATCCTTATGCCCAAATCTGGTCCAGCTTCCCGGTGGGCCAATAGCACCT
>JAOQGH010000062.1:18077643-18108169 GCA_025769975.1 Gallinago jamesoni | reverse complement strand
GCAAGGCTGCTTTCTGCAGCGATGCACGCACAGGGCGTTCCAGCGCTTCCCCCGCTCTTACAGGCACCGGGGAGGGAAGAGAATTGGATGCACATGGTTCAACAGGATTTGGACCAAGCAAGTCTGAAGCCTGGCGTGTCTTGGGAATCCAGCAGTCTCCTACATACACAAATCCAAACCAACTCTATGTGAAAGGAGCAAAATAAAATCTTCCCTGCTTACGCATGCGCATCTGCGGGACCTGGGACCCACCAGGGCTCAGGATGGAAGGATAGGATGAAGAGATAACTCCCCCCTCTCTGCAGACACCGTTGCTAAGAACACCCTCGGGAGCAGATTTCCTGGGGGTGGCGATGCCAGGGACAGGGAAAGGGCCACGAGCACCTCTTGGTCCCCACGTGCGGGTCCCCGGTGGGGTTTGCCAGGCAGGAGGGGCTCTCTGCGACCCCAAATGCACCCAGGGTGTGGGGTCAGTGCGTGGGTTGGGGGGAAAAGCTTGGGGGAAAGCCCTTTCCTGTGGCTACGAGGGGATGAGGCAGCTCCAGGGACACAGGGGTTGTCCCCGCAGCTCTGGTGACAGGGACAGGCAATAAAGAAAGGATAATAAAGAAAGGATGAAGACATGCGATGTCTCAGTCAGAAAGCCATGGATAAGAGTTTTCTGAAATAAGCCACAGGTTTGTATTTGCAACCCCATTTTTTCCACAGCAAAATCTCCCAGATACATAACTCCCATGTAATTCCTTATTCACTTCTATAATCCCATTTTGATTCTGGGGAGATTTCCTTCCCTCCATCTGCCCCCAGATCCACGTTGGGATATAAGCATGATTTATTCCTAAGGGAAAAAGACTGCCAGCACTCCTCCCAGCTGCTGTGGAGCAGTCCCTTAACCCTGCAGAGGAAGGACTCTTTCCTAGTGCTGTTATTAGCATTCCCTACTACTTGCATGTCATTTTTCTTTTTCCTATTCATTCTCTCTCTCTTTTTTTTTTTAACTTCTGCAGTGAATTCTGCTTCAACACCCACATGTCTGCTATTGAAGCCAATCAGCAGGATTGACTCAGGTAAGTTCTTTTATTAGGTACTGATTTCTTTGTGTCTGATGTCTTTATCCAGACTCCTTTGAAAATCCCATTTTGGCTGAGCATATTGAAGCAAATGCCTCTCTCACTCTCTTTCATTAGCAATTTTAGGGCAGCACTGGCAGGTTTTTCACTCCTCTCTCTTGAACTCGGGGGGAAAAAAAAAAAAAAGCTGCAGTGGTTTTATCTCTTTTCACTATCTCCTGAGGATGTCCTGCCAACACTCCCCCACCTCCAAAATCGGACAGAAAAATGTAGGTCTTGAGCAGCCTGATGGGCTGAGATTTGGAAGCAACAACATTTCACGACACTGGCTTTCTCATTTCCTCAGACTAGAATTAGTTCTGCCACCAACATTTTGCCCAGGGCCCCCAACCCCAGGAGTGCTCACAGTGTGTGTCTCTCTCTCACAAATTATTATGCTCCGATGAGGATGTTCCTAGCAGAGCTCTAACGTGTCTGGCACGGATTCATGTTATATCTAGGTTTTGACATTGGGCCTGCTCCTGTAGAAGTCAATGTCAGAATTCCCTGTGAGTATTGGAACACGAGGATCAGGCCCGCTCCTCTGATTTATGCAAGTTATTTTTGATGATAGCAAAATGGATGCAGTATTATAAAGTCTGGAGTTAATCTGCATTCTAACACTTTATAAAAAAACAGCAAAAAAAAATATCCCAAATTAACATCCTCCTTAACCTTTATTTTTATCAAGTGTACTAAATCAACTGAAGAATAATTGCTCTGAGGACTATGCCAAATGAGTGCACATTTAGTTTACATATTCCCTAATGTAATATGAATTGATGAACTTTCTGAGATACACATGATATAAATGATCATGATGTGCCATTCTTAATTTCTTTCAATTGTCTCTGCAAAAACACTTTGCTCTTAGGATGAAAAGTGTGTTACGTGCACACCGGGCCCACAGGAGGGAAGGAAACGCGCTTATAAGTATTTGCCCTTTTGGCAAGAAGAGGAACTGTTCTGAACAAAAAGGTCAAAACCCTGCTGTGTTTTGGGACTGGCTGGGACCCGAGTTGTTGCACAGGGCACAAGCCAAGGATGTCCCACCGTGTCTGGTTTGTATTTGTTGCTCAAATGCCTGAAGGTGCTGCCCACCATCTCCCGCAGGAGCAAGCACCTCCGTGGGTGTGAGGACCTCACCTTCTCTGCTTCTCCTGCTGACCACGGTCAGAGACTCTCTGGGGCATTGCTTCACCTCAACATGCGATTACCAGATGTTTTCCATACCCTGTGAGTCTCCCAACCTTGTACGACCTTGGGCACATCTTCTCGGGCCCTCAGTTTGCCATCTGTTAACTGGGGCATAATAATGTGTTACAGGTTTTACAGCCAAATAGGATAAGCAATCATCTGAGTTGGAGTGCTGTATAATAGAGGCCGCTGGACTTCCCTGAATTCTCTTTTGAACAATAGCAAACCTCTTAGAAAACGTATCCTGCTTTGACCGGCTCGTAGCTAGACTCTGAGGATCCAAAGGAAATGTGGTAAGTGGTGCCAACGTTAATTACCATCACAGAGAGATGCGTCTGCGTTTGGCTCCGTGCATGGACTCCCACACTTTGCTGAGCAGAGTCCAACAAAAAGGTTTGCTCCTCAGATAGATACAGACCATGACCAAATCACACCTTACCTTCCCTGTTATGGCACTGAATTATAATAGTAACACGTTGTAATAGTAATATTTATCAAATGTTCCTGTCCCTGCCTTCAACCATATGGTTCCTCCCTCGATCTTGCCAAACTCCGCTCAGTGGATTGTGCACCAAGGCGGGGATGCCAGCGATGAGCTCCCTCTTCCCTTCCCTCTCCTCTGCCTGCATCCCGACGGCTCCCCGGCAAAAAGGGGACCGTGTCTCCATTAACCTTGATAGGTGCTCCTGCCGTGCAAATAATAATGCTGGTGGTGATCACAGAGCTGGCTGCTGAGGGAGAAACTTTTCTTCTCTGACACCTGTGAGCAATCTGGAGCCATTAGCCATTTCACTCCAATACTAATGATGCTCCCTTCAGTCATTATCACTTATTTTTTTTGATAAAACCCTACAGTAAAGCTGAATCTAACAGGTCATTAAAAGCCCAAGGAAGCCCTGACTGACTTGATCCCAATTGTTCCTTATGTCTGACAAGATTTTCCCTATTGAGCATTTGACTTGCATTTTATGTTGCCTCATTAAACTGTGCTAGACTTTAATCAAGGTCAAATGGGGGCAAATTTGTGTTTCTAGAATCCAAACAGCTTTTGCCAGGGTGCTGAGCTGCAGCATGTGCTGTTGCATGAGCTCTCCCCACAGATGGAGCCCTGCGGATTTCCTTAGTGTGGGGCATGACCTGTGGAAATACCAGGACCCATGGTTGTTTATACTTCATTAAAGTCTCATTCTAATCCTTCCCCAATGCCTCTGAAGTGAAACGCCCGGACGAGGAGATCAGTGAAGAAAGAACGCTGTGTCACAGCATGAATAAAACATATTCTAATTTTATCAACACCTAGAGTCCCGGTCTTCAAAAATCTGAGGTATTTTTTTCCCTTTATAAGGTATATGATGAACAGCCGATTACATTTTTGATGTCTTTTAATGATCATAATTAAGTATGATCCATCATTGTAATTTCACCACTAAATCACGGTAGATCACCATAACAGTCATGATAAATCACGCTCTTTGCACAACTATTCCCGAGGATGAACCAGAAAATGAAGTTAGAGGTCTTCAGAACCTCTCTGCCCCATCAGCAGGACACTCAGTGGCAAGTGCATCCCGGCGGCACGAACGCCATGTGATGAGTGGAACCACTCATCTCCCCCCAGATTCAGGGGCTTGCACGGCTCCTGCCAAGAGCTATGCCTCTGGCTCTGCCTCCCCACATCCCAGGAAGTTAATTCCTGGTCATCCCTTCTGTTTATTTTTCATACTGAAAACCCAGGTTCAGTGTTTCTCCTTTAAGGGAAGATGGTATCTAAAGAAAACAGTTTCTTATGCTGTTCGCTCTGCAAACCCTCATCTTAAATAGAATGTTGTTTTTAAAGAATATGAGTAACTCCACGGTCACGCCAGCCGTGACTAAGGCCAAAGTCCTCACCCTCGGAGGTCAGGTAAGACCCCTTGGGGCTATCCATATTTATCAACACTCTAAATTAGTCTGTAAGGAAGTTTACGATGGGGCAATATATCCTCTTGGGGGCCATTAAGGCTCCCACATCACTTCTGACATCTCATCATACGTTGCTTAAGGGCAAAAATCTTGATAGTACTAGGAAGATGGATTTTCTTTCGCCAAATTCAAGTCTGAGGGTCTACACGGTCTTTTCCTGACTTTCCTCTGTAATTTCAGTTCTGTTAGACACTGTACTTCAGTGTTACATGCCACAGGTGGCTGCCTGCCCAAGAAATGTGAAGAGAGCTCTTGGCAATATAAAAAGAAAAAATCTGACGTAAGTTTCTCAGCCCAAAAGTTGAGCAAATAAGTGCTGAAGTATCCTGTTGACTGCTCTAGGACTCTCTAGGGGAAAAATAAATAGTCCTGCTAATGCAGAATGCTGACTTTTCCATGTAGTTTTGTATTACAGAGCGTGCTTGAAGTTCACCAACCGAAGCTCTCAGCAGCTCATATGCAAGAGGTACAAGGTTCATCATCACAGGAAAGAGGAAACTGAGTTTCACAGGTGTGCAATGCTGTGGTACAGGATGTCAGTGTCTCTCTATCCACTAGGCACCGTTTCCTCCTAAAGACCACGAAGAGAACAGAACAAGGTCCCTCGAGAGGACAGTAAAGATGGTAAATTCCCCTCATCATGGTCCAAATGAGAGGCACAGTGAAGGTGATCCATCACAGCTAGATTCCCCACTCTCCTGCAAGCTAGCAGAGGGCTCCCATCACTCTCGGTCGCCTTTCTCACATTCATTTTAATCAAGTCTCTGTCATTTTCAGGTTCGAGTACAGCACACTCAGCTCGACCTGCCTTTGGCTCTGTGTCAGGGGTGTCATATTATCCATCCGTGATACAATGGTAATGCTTGATAGCCAGGAAGGTCATTTCATCTCTAATAATTCCCCCCAAAGGGGATATGAAGGTAGAATGATTACGGAGTCATATACCCTCTTGCAGAATACCTCATCCTCTTTGTTGCTAGATTATTTAAATGATAAATGGAAATTGGCCAAGGGAAAATCACTTAGAAATGAGTTGTGGTCATAAGCCATAGGAAACACATTAGGTTTCCAGAAAGACAAAATAAAAATCATCAAAGGTTACTGTCTTTCCTAGACACAGCCTAAAAACATCTGTTTAAAGCCTTTTAGATTTAGTACCACATGCTGTTATCGGGGAGGGAAATACCACGAGGCGGGGTGCTGGTTCTGCAGAGGTCCATCCCTGCATGAACAGCCAAATAAACTCAAGCAACTTGTTGAAACCTGGACCTGGTTCCCTGATGATCCAGGGAGAAGGCACACGTGTACAGCTAGGCTCTGTAAGCCAGGGGCGTTCACATGCTAATCTTAGACTCTGCCAAGCTAAGAGGAAGCAGAGATGCTCCTTTATAGCTCAAAAAAACCCACAAAAACCTGGGAGCTGAGATCTGAGATCTTTCCAACACAGGATGACAATACTGTAATTCTAAAAAAAATCAAAAACGTATTATAATTTTTCTTCACACTGTCATCTGAAGTTCTGCTTTTGCGACTGCCTTTGTTCGCGTTCTTTGAAATACAAGTAAATACCTCTTACAGTCATCTCCGTGTAGTCAGCTGGGAGAGGCGAGCGGGGGGATGCCAGTGAGGATGGTGAGGTTCATCCCCTGACTCTGCCACTGCGCAGCCAAGTAGCCTTGGGCTACCCAGCCCGGCGTCGCAAAGCTGTCTCAGATCTCCCGGTCGTGAAAGGAGGGATGGTAGGCAATACTACTGCTGCGGCTCGGCGATGCTTAATTAACATTGGGGAAGAGCTCTGCACGGCACAGGCACTGTCAGAACACCGGTGTCTTTGTCGTGTTGCTTACAAGATAAGGAGATGACAGCAGGTAGGCTGTGGTCGAGCTGGGCCAGCCCGTGCCGCGCCGCGCAGCCCTCGCCGGTACCGCGTACACGCTCCCCCGGCTGCTCCTGCCCGGCTCCTGTCCCTGGGCTAATGTTTAAATCATAACCTCTTTAATGCAGCGGCGTTTCTTGCTGGGGCTCAGTGCAGTGAGGGAGCCTGGTTCGTGGCTAACACTCGGATGCGTTGCAGGAGGACAAATATTATCACTGTCAACGGCCGCTCTGCTCTGCGGCGCAGGTTTAGTTGGTGGGCATGTATGGAAATCCACCTGCTTTTCCCCACTCCCCGTGTTTCTTCTTTATTGACAGCTTAATCACCTTTATGTCTGCCGCTTATCTTGGAGGATTTTCTATGAATTGCATTCACTTACTTCAACTGTGACAATATCTGACGTTGCTAATTAACCGCCTGGTGGACACAGTTACAAGCGACAATAAATATTTTCTGTACCAGAGAATAATCGTGATGCTGCCACTTGACCTGAGGGTTTTCACATCTTTTGATGTTTTCTTTTATTATTTTTTTCTTTTCTTTTTTTTTTTTTATGGGTCTTACGACTCTGTTAGCTGTCTCACTGCAAATGCAAACGGATGTTTCACATCTTATGACTCAATGACCCATTCCACAAACCTAAAACAATAAAAACTTCAGGCACTGATGTTTCTATCAAATGAAAAGTCCATCTACCCCTTTCAGCCTAGTACAAAAGATGAAAAAAAAATAAAGGTTAGCCTAGGGGAGCTTAGTCTCCAAAACCACCAAATCCTTGGAGACTACCAACAATATTAGTAGCTACTGCTCAAAGCAAAGCGGAGTTGGCATGGAGACCACCAAGAGCTGGGTCTTTAAGAGATCAGCTCCTATTCAACACATATATTAAGTGCTGTATTAAGCACCTACTGAACCCCAGAAAAAAAATATAATCACAGAATTATTTCTAAATGGACTCTTTAGTTTTTCATAAGTCAAGAAAGGGGGTCATGAATAGAAAGGGCAAAAATCAGCATGGAGAAACATTTACCTCAGCCTCGCCGGGTGCCATTAATCACTCGTTCTGCAAAGCCTTGTACAAAAGCCATTAAAATTTAAGATAGGAGAAATCACTGCTATTCCTACAGCTACAGCTATTGCTGCTGCTACTACTCTTAATTAAGGTCTGAGAGCAGTTAAACATTTGAATATGATAAGGCTTAGAGGTGAGCTGACTTGCCAAATGGAGAAAGAAAACATTGTTAAACAGGATCGGAGCGAGGAGCCGGGGCAGGGACACGGGATGTGCCGTGCTGGGACCGGCACCTCCTCCAGAGAAGCCAAACCAAAGTTATGCTCCGTCTCAAGCAGCAAATATGAACCCAAAATGCCGGTCCTGAAAAGGCTTTTCTGCTCGGGTACCCTGAGACATGTCTCAGTGGAGATGGAATTTGTGAGGGCCACCTAACGGAGGAAAGGAAGGAGGTGTTGAACAAAAACCACGGGGATCCTTCCCCAGAGAAAAGCCACAGGCCAAGAACTCATCTAATATGAAACGAAGAATAAAAGCCACAGCCAGAGGCTCCACAATTTCAGGTCTAGGAACCCGGGTCTGAAAAACCTGCGGGTGATGAAGGGGCTGTGGTACCATCGCCAGGCACAAACAACTCCACATAACTTGTGCTCAGAAGCGGCTCCGAGCATTACCCGGGAAGTTAGTGTCGTATTGTATAATCCACATTTGCTTTATGATGACACAGTGTCTTCCCTGCTGGATATTTTACCTTTCAAGCAGCAAGACAATAAACTACAGTCCCTGACAAGAAATGTTTTCATTGCCATTGTTTTAGAAACACATGTTTTCTCTTTCACTATCAGCGCCGCCTAAATCAAAAGAGGTGACTTTCACAATAAATCAGATAAGAACGGCTCAAAACTGATATCTGCCAGCTTGTTTTCTCCCTTAATGGTGCTCCTGAGGCAGGATGAGATGCCGTTTCTCAGAGCAGCCCAGAGGATGGGCGTGAGGAGGAGGATGGAGGCACTGCCAGAGCCCGACCACGGCATTGCGGGTGATCGCCGAGCACCCCTGGCGCCGTGATGAATGACGCTGCGAAAAGTAGAGCAGTAGGGGAAGCACGCAGGGAAAGAAATACGTGAGAAATTAACCATCTCCGAGCCCTGAGAAGTGTGCTGCTGAACGGCACCCTTGGAAGTCATTGAGAGCCTACGGTACAGGCACAGCCACTGCCAAGGGGGCTTTTGCCCACTTAGTGACCAGGACCGACTTCTGGGCTGCCAAACAGAGGATGCAGATGCTGAACAAAAATCCAGTGCTGTGGATTTGATGCTCGCAGCTTGGGGTTCTCCCCCCTTTCCCCCGTGATATCCTGGGATAGGCAGGATGAGTTAAACATAAATGACCGAGGGAAGCATCCTCCTCCTCCTCCTCCCCCGAGGCTGTGTCTCGGCAGCTGTTTGCCCAGCTGGGGCTGGGCGCAGGTGGTCTCAGCAGCTGGGAGCCTGCGCTGCACACCTGCACGCCGCAGCCACGGGGAAAACAGCATCCCCGCGCCCAGTGCCCTCTGCTCACTTGCTTGCGAGACCTCTGGGAGGATGAGGGAAGGGTGAATGGAGGAGGTTGTGCGCTGCAGCTCTTCGTCTCGGTCTGCCGCAGCGGGGCAGGGACCCCGGCAGAGCCAGGCATTAGTGAGGATGCCCGAGAGGGGTGGGCGGGTGGTGATTGGAGTTACTCCTTTGCCGGCCCCGGGTGAATCTTTCCTGTGCTAAAAGAAAAAGGTAACTTATTCTTTCCATTTGTTTTTCCACACGCACAGTGGATCCAGCTTCTCCCCTCAGAGCCGTGGGTTTGTTCAGATGCCCGAGTCCTGTGGGGTCCCAAGGACCATATCCCAAATGGGGTCGATGCTCTCATTTTCCCCTGATTTCTCCTTCCCCGAGAGCCCAGTGAGACCTGCCAGGCCAGCAGCCAGAGACAGGGTATCTTCTACACTCCCCCTGCACACCAAAACTACGTTGGGTGGCCTTTCCCACCGGGCCCCAGATCAACCAACTGTACATTACAAACCCTCCCCAGGAGCAGCTGGAAACTCCCTGGTGCACACCGACTGGTGAGACTGACTCAAACTAGAGCCAGTGCCAGCTCTGGGAAGGATGCAGCTCTTCACACACTCAAAACCCAGTTCCCACCCACTGTGGTGCACACAAAAACCTTCACGCGGAGAACTCCGAAGGGGGCCTGCAAGAAAGCTGGAGAGGATCTTTTTACAAGTGCATGTAGGGATAGGATGAGGGATAATGGTTTCAAACTGGAAGAGGGAAGACTGAGATGAGATCTCAGGAAGAAATTTTTCACTCTGAGGGTGGTGGGACCCTGGCCCAGGTTGCCCAGAGAAGCTGTGGCTGCCCCATCCCTGGAGGGGTTCAAGGCCAGGCTGAATGGGGCTTGGAGCAACCTGGTGTGGTGGGAGGTGTCCCTGCCCAGGACAGGGGGTGGGACTGGATGATCTTTAATGCGTGTTCCAATCCAAACCATTCTATGATTCTATGAACTTCCAATGTCTGTATATTGGTTCCAAAGAGTGAGAACTCGTGTGCTTGTGTGCAGGGACGCAGGGGAGAGGCAGATGCAGGTCAGCAGTGCCGTAACAATCTTGTCCCTGTGGGAAGAACAGGCTTTGCCCTCATAGGATCATTCCCTTCTCCTCACGCTGTCACCGTGCTGCTGGTCATTAAGGAACCTTACTCAGACACTGGCTTCCACTTGAAGCTGTTACAACCTCTTATCCAGAGCATGTCTGAATTTTTAAAAGGTCTGCAGTATAACTCCTTACATTTCATATTCAGCTGCACAACCAGAGCTGTTGTCTGAGCTCTCATTATCTCAGACCTCCATTAACATAACGTCTTCCTCCTCATATTGAGGAATTAAAGCTCAGGGTGAACCCTGCTGCCAAAATCAGCATCTTCCCCAACCACATCACCACTATGTACAGCCTTCCCATAGCCCTGGTCCCTGTCACAACAAACACAACCTATACATCTCTGCAGCTGTTCACCACACGACTGATCATCACTCCCAGTCCAAGCTGACACTCATTTTTTTAGCCCCATGGTACAAGCCTCTGGTGTCCTATTCCCCAGGAAACTTGCTTATTTTCTCTCCTTACCCCCCGTGATTATACACAGTCTTTGTAAGCATTCATTTTGTTGTTCTCCCCAAACATTTCCTTAAGATGCCAGTTTGTGCTACAAAAAGATAGACATTGATTAGACAGCTGATGTGTTGCAAACAGTATCTAAAAAGGTGACTAGCACATCCAGACCACGGTCTCATTATCCTCTACTTTTCCATCTCAACGTCTGCATTTCTGTTTGTCTCGTCTCCTAAGTTAAAAGTTTCGGGAGGCGGAGACAAACTTTTTGTACAGCAACAAGCACATCATGGTCCTGCTCCACACCTGGAATTTGTGGCTAATGCTACAGTAGTAATAGGGAAATTGCTTCTTCCCCCCTTGGGTGCATGGTTTCCCATGCAGTGCAGGGATGGCACCTCTCCCAGACGTCTTCTGCTGGCTTTTCCTCCTGTTCAACCCCTGCCTGTTTTCTTGTCCAGTGCCCGATCTCCATTTCAACCTTCTTCCCTTCTCTGTTTTCCCCACTTCCCAATTTTTTGCCTCCCTCTGGATTTTTTGTCCATTTGCCTTTTCACCATTCAACCCCCTTGGTGCCATCACTCATGGCTCACTGAAAGCCCTACTTGTTTATGTCATCTCCTGGTCTCCAGTCCTGCTCTGCCTCCCTGATGCATTCCCCCTTTCCTGGGCTCTCCTGCCCCCCTCTCCAGTCTTCCCACTGATATTCCACAGTCCTCTCTTGCCGCTCATGTCTTGAATCACAGGCACATCTCACAGACAGAAATCAAAATACGTGAAGAGAGGAATTGGGAATAAGACAAGACCCATTGCCTGTCTTGTCCAGTACACTTCCACTGGCACCAGCTATTCCAGACAAGAGTATTAATACCCCATGAGCAGCCTTAGGTTCAAACTCCCCCGACAGGAACATTCCTCTGTAATCCCTAATAGTTACAGGTCACTCTGTGTCTTAAGGCAGGAAGTTTTATGTGTCTGTATTAAAACATTATCATTCAAGACATGGGTATCTCATTACCTTACCCAGATGTGGGAAGTATTGCAGGACTTGCTGCTTTTCCCCATCATGATTTGAGGCAAGGAGTGGGATTGGGGTCTGCATTGTTCCTGCCCTGCTGTGATGGAGGCAGAGGGGGAAAAATCCCGTCTCCGGAGGAATTACAGAAAGAGTGCTTTTGTGTGCTGAAGGACAAAGTGGCATCCTGGAGACTTGCTTCAGGACATCAGGACAATGGTCAGGTTTTAAGAGCGTCCCAGAGAGCATGTCCTAATGCAGACATCCCCGGTACCTCCAAAAGGAGCCAACAACTACCACAAATTCACTTTGACTTTTATGTCCCACGCTGTTGGGGGCTGGGGACCCCACTGTAATTCAGGTTTTGCCTACAACTCCGGACTGAGCTTTCAGGTTGTAGCGAACTGAAGCCCATGCCTTACAGAGCTTGTTAAAAAAACCCCTTTGCACGGCTCTAATTTTCATTTCGACATGTGCTTTACACCTCCAGGCTTACTAAAAAGCTGCATTTGTACCGGCAGAGACCTTAATTTGCATACAGAAACAAAACAAAAAATCAAAATTAAACATATGAATTCAATTGCTGAAAACCACCCTTTTGCTAAGGGTTCAAATGTAATGACACCATCATTTAGAATAGCCTCATGTGGGCGTGTGCCTACTGAGAGCTGCGAG
Organism: Gallinago jamesoni; assembly: GCA_025769975.1. Lineage (NCBI taxonomy): Eukaryota > Metazoa > Chordata > Aves > Charadriiformes > Scolopacidae > Gallinago > Gallinago jamesoni. The sequence goes on along the minus strand of JAOQGH010000062.1, from coordinate 18,096,181 downwards.
AGGAAAATAAACCACATTAAAATACAATTCCTCTAGCAGTTTCTGAGACGCAATCAAAACCTTACGACAGGGATTGTTCAGAATACAGGATTCTAGCTCAATAATATCTATAGATTGGGTAGTCCCGAATGGCTCACGTGGAATTTTTATTCCAATCTAAAGGTGGAAATAATCTTCATGGATACATGTGTGCACATACCGCCTTCACCACTGGAATAGCTGAGTGCCTCACGCTTGGATTCGTGTCCTTGTGCAGCCCAGGTAAAACTGGAAATTTAGGATGTGAGGCAGGGATGAAGATAACACAGGCTTTGATGCCACCCATTTGAAGGCACCCTACGTAGCTGGCTTTGAGAGCATCCACAGGTCACCCCCTGAGGACACTCTGCAGGGTCACCGGTGTGGGAATAAGGGGGATCCCACTGGTGTAACAGATGGGAGCCCTCAAAGCACTGCTGGCAGTGCTTGTCACCGAAGGGCTTTACGGAAACTAAGGAGTCATGCTACAAAAGTAAAGAACTTCTCTTGAAATAGCAACCGTTCGATGGAGACAAAGGTAAAAAAGGGAATAACTCGCAGTGGAGGAGGTTATCTGCCGGGATCTGCGCTGCTCGGTGCTGCCCGGGCGTTGGAGATGGGAAACGCGCTGTGCTGGTCTGCAGCTTCTGGACACGTTCGACTGGAAACGGTACAGAAAGAGTACAGGTACGACCACAGCTGTGACAGGGCTCCCATCCAAGAAGCCATTACCTGGGCTGGGATTCCCTACCCCTGGGAAAGAGATACACACAAAGGCTATAAAATCAGGAACCTCATGTAGGAAAAAAAAAAAAAAAAAAAAAAAAAAAAGGGGACAATTATTTACTGTTTCCCACAATGCAAGAAGTACATTTCGCTGTCTGGAAATGATTAGCTGCAGGTTCAAAATGCACTGAAGAAAGCACTTTTTCACGTGCTGCCTAGTTAACATAAAGCACAACTACACCCAAAATGCCTCCTGCTGGCAGACAGCACTGTTGGTCACTGAAGCCCAAAGGGTGGAATTTTTTTCTTTTTTTTATATTAAAATATATTTATATTAAATAGAAACATGACAGAGAATATTCCCCGGGCACACATAGGCATGGGCTTATTCAAGCCTTCAGAAGACAGCACTTTCACAATAGCCCCCCCCATCAAGCCCAGTACCCTGAGCAAATCCCATACATTCATAGCTTCAGCAGGGCAAGAACCTACGAGGTACCATAAGAAACCCCAGCCCCTCACTTCTTATCTCTCCAAGTCCCTGTGTCTGAGTGGAGGCAATGATTTTCACCTAATCACCCGGCAGGCTCTGGTCAGCCTGCTCCAGCAATGTTTGCACCCACCGGGACATCCACAAAAGGAGAGCAAAGCATCAGTAGGATAATGCTCTGAAAACAAATTCTAAATACCCATCACATCTAGTATCTTCTGGGTTTATCCAGCCAGAGCTGCTGCGATGGTCTTCTGTGGCGGAGACGCTGGCAGACCCTGAGAGTATTCCCAGACAATCTCCGTGTGTTTTTCAATCAGATCTGCTCCTGGCGGCTGGGCTCACCAGTGAACATGACTCACTCCCGGAACGTTAGGCAGCATGAAGCAGAAAAACATCCATAAAGGATTAGATCACAATCCCAGTGACAGCACCGACGATTACTAAGGGGGGCAGAAAAAAGGCTCGTATTAAAGACTTTTGCTAGGATGCGTATTTTGCAGCATTTAAAATTCTTTGAAGACTGAGTCTGTGTTAAAAGATACCCTTGCTCAGAAAAAGACAACCTTTGGCTGGTATTATATGATACAGCTATGTGGCCATCTGGATTTTGCCTTCAATCATTTTCATTGATTCCGAGGCATTTGAAAATGCTTAAGTTACTACATTGGATTTAAATTTCAGATCGATGTTGTCTTTGCAGAAATGCTCTATCTAGAAACACGGTTGAGCAAACCCCGTGCAGTGGCAGCGAGGGGCTGTGCCAGGCCATGGCTGGAGCTGGCACCTCTCCCATTCCAGCAGCTATTGACATCAAAACTTGTTGTGTTAATTCTGCTTGCAACCTTTGAGGTCTCAGATGTCTTGGATGGCACAAGGTCGTTGCTGAGAGAATTGGAGTTGCTCAGCCTGGAGAAGAAAACGCTCTGAAGAGACCTTAGAGCCCCTTCCAGTCCCTGGAAAGGAGCTACAGGAAAGCTGTAGAAGGACTTTTTACAAGGGCATGTAGTGATAGGATGAAGGTTAATGGCTTCAAACTGAAAGAGGGGAGATTTAGATGAGATCTCAGGAAGAAATTTTTCACTCTGAGGGTGGTGAGAGCCTAGCCCAGGTTGCCCAGAGAAGCTGTGGCTGCCCCATCCCTGGAGGGGTTCAAGGCCAGGCTGGATGGGGCTTGGAGCAACCTGATGTGATGGGAGGTGTCCCTGCCCAGGGCAGGGATAGGGGGTGTTGGTCTTTAAGGTCCCTTCCAACCCAAACCATTCTATAGTTCTATTATTGAATTATTCTCCTGGCAACAGCAAAGATGACTCCAATTACCATCTTCTTGGCAACTTTATTAACCAAAGCCAAACAGTATTAGGGTAGGTTGGTTGGGTCTGCAGGGGGTTGGCATCTGTGTCCCTTCCATCGCCGGGCAGTGCAATCAGATGACCCACACCACGCTTGCTGTCCCCATCCCCATAGCACCTTGCAGCAGCAGCCTCGCTGCTCCTCCTCTTCCTCCTCCATCCGTGTGCCGAGCTGGCACGGTATGGTCCAGCCCCTGCTTTGGAGGGCACCGCCGAATTCAGCCAGATGCGCTGCCGCGAACTATTCTTGTGCTCAAACATCACGGGCCACGGGGTCTTGCTAAATTATCTGCTCCATACAGGGAAGGTGAACTTCTCCATCACACCCCCTGACACGATTACCCGGCTTGGCCTGCCCCTACAGCCCGGGGGTTTCCTTCCCCGCAGCGTGCCAAGCCTTTGGAGCGTGCTGGGCTGAGGCTCCCTCCTTCTCCCCTGCTCCTGCCCACTGCTTTGCAAGCAGCCCCTACAGAGGGGATATTAGTTCAATCCCCTGGTGCCTCTTTTCCAGCGCTTGTGCAGGGAACGATGCTAATTACTGCGTTACATCCTGCAGCTTGAAAGGAATTCACAATGAAGCTGACAGAAGCGGACTGAGCACCGGGTAAGAAAGTGAAACTCGACTGTCGGCAGAGCCGCGACGGCACCGCAGGACATCTTTCAGCCAAACGCATCAGCCACCGTGGGGCCTTTGCCCCATAGTAAAAGAAATGAAGATTAAGTGATAAAGCCAGAGCCTGGCCTGAGAAACGCAGCTCCTCCTGGCTGTAAGGGGCTGCTGGCGCTGAACCGTAAAGGCTTATGCTAAATTACACACGGACGGGGCTCAACCGGGATTAGATTTTTCCTTCTGTATTTTGGTACAAAAGAGATACTCTCTTACAAAGCTGGAATGGGAAGAAACGCTTCCTCCTTTCAAGCTGCACACAGTCACTAAAGCTTTGTTGTTCCCTTAAATACCTAAGATCAAAAATTCGGAAATCAGAGGCATTATCGTTTCCCCAAGCTTCCAGGGCTGTTCCACGGGGTTAAATCACTGGCTGACATGTAGAAAGCCAGAAAACCTTAAAATAATTTTAAGAGATCCTTCCCCTTTTCCTGCAGCCTCCAAACATGCATTTGGGGATTAGTATCCAGGGCACCTATCATGACAGTCTTTAACTAGGATCAATAGAAGGAGAAATGCATAATCGATACATTGATGAGAACAGCCTGACCTTTCCACAGGAACTGCAGGGACGAGGGAGCACTTAAAGAAAGTTTCGGCAAGTTTTCTTAAAACGAATTTCAAATTTGCAGAGAAAGTTCTATATCTATATATATAGACGAGGGCGGGCGAGGGAGCAGACATCAAACAGCCGCGTATGCAAAGGGCCTCTGGCCAGCTTCTGGTCCGTCTCCACCACGCAAGCCCATCTCCCAGCTTATTTGCATGGCAGCCCAGGGTGAAAAGACAAGATCAAGTGGGAAAAAATAATAATCTCCGGCTGCAGATGCGGAGAGCTCTGGGGCAGGTCGAGCCCCCTCGCCAGCGCAGCGGGGCTCGCAGGAGCCAGGGCTGCCTCTGGAGGGATGGCCCCGGAGATGCCTTCACCTCCTCAGCAGAAGAAAACGCAGAAAGAGAGGCAAAACTCTGGCCCAGAAGCTCCGGAGCTGCTATGGCAGCAGAAAGGCAGGGCTGACCCTGATGCTTTGAGAAGGCACGCTATCGCTGCAGCGCCCAGGGCACCAGCAGAATAACTCCCTCGGAGAAGTACACAGCTAATTAATTCCCTGCCTACTGTGCTCGGAATGTGCTGCCGAGCGGCCACCATTGCAGCCAGAAATTAGTCCGAGTGTGAATACGACCGAGTAGGCAGGAGCTGACTTATCTTTTGCTGACCCCCGGGCACCCATCATGGCGGCAGCACCAGCCCTAATGAGAATTTATGATGAGCCACCAGGCAGGGAAGCTCACCTGGGCTGGAGGACGAGTCCCGCACCAGGACCTGGGCTTCTCCTTCTCCGAGAGGGCAGGGATGCATTTCGCTTCTCCGGGGGAAAGGGAGAAGTGGTGCCAGCACAAATCAGAGCACGGAAGGACTCCGTATGCTTCACGCACCTGAAATATTTTGTTCCCAAACAGCACATGGGGGCTGGTCAGGGCAGTCCCTTCCCGAAAGCCCCTTTTGCCAGGGGTCAGCACCTTTGCCGGGATTCCCTGGGAGCCCAGGCTGGGATGAAGCCAGAAGCATGATGGAAGGGGAGCAGCTCACATCTACCTGGTGGCCAAGGGCTCAGGCAGCAGCCTGAAAGGCATTCCAGAGACCTAACCACGGTAGCAATCAGAGCGAGGAACTGTATAATCTTTCCCTATAGGTGATTTTGCAAGCAATTACATAATTACTGCTTTCAAGATTGGCATAAAAGTACCATAAAACCATGCCAAACCGAGCCCGGGACTTAAAAACACTTGGAAATGTTTGATGCAGACAAGCGGTGGGACGGGCTCGTATCTGCAGCACTTGGAGGGGACTCGGTGACAGAGGCTCCGTTTTTCACTCTGCTGCAGCTTTCCTGGATGGTACCGAATATATCAGTTATCCCCATTTCCAAAACCGGGATTAATCTATTTCTATTAATTTGCAGCAGCACCATTAGCTGCTGGAGGCAGTGTTATATTGCCCGGCACAACAGGGTGTCTAGCCCCATTAGAATAAAACCCTCAGCATTAGTAAGTGTTGGCAATGCAGGGCTTGTAAGACTTGCTCAGACTTTGAAAATTCCTAACAAATTCAGCAAAGTACAAGGCTCTGTCTTGCACTGACAGTATATTTGGTTTAAAATCTATTATAGACAGATAAATAGATATTACAAAGTATACGTTATATATACACACAGACACAGAGTTTTTCCTTAAAGCATCTCCGTTACATTTCTTCTTTAAGTGCTATTGCTTTTCCTGTGCAACTTCAAACCCAGAACTAGGTATTTTAAAGCACGGAAATTATGACCAAAGGTATAAATACGTCTTAGCATACCGCTGACTGACAACATGAGCTTCATTTTCATGCTTTATAACACTGCCTGAATCACTAAATATATTTCTGTTCTTGTAAGACAGCATTCCACATAACTTTTATTTGTGAATAAAAGGCAGAAAGATGCACGCACGCTACTGGAATCAGGAATAAATTATTTCGGCAGAGTCCATTACTCTGGGAAGCAGTCGGAATACCAACTCTGTGACATAAATACAGACCAAGACTAACACCATTCCATCACCGGCATTTGCAACGCTCATCCCAAACTCCCCAGTTACCTCTGCTGAGCCCAAGCCAAAGCACCGTCGGTGCCAGTCCTCCCTCTGCCACCCACAGACACTGGGTCCAGCAGTGAGGGACTCCATCTGCTGCCACATGCTGAGCAGGAGCCTTACACTTGGGTTCCAACCCATCAGCTTGGGTTCCAACACACCAGCCATCGCCACAAGACTGTTGCTGCTGCGAGCTGAGTTGTGCCATCAGCCAGCAGACTGAGGGGCAGCGATCTCCTTGCACGCCTGGGCACACACAGCCCCATGGACACCTCAGACAAGGAGCACTGGGAAGTGTTGGGATCTGTTAGGGGCAGAACTGACAGCAGATACTTCCGTGGGGGCCAATACTGGTATTTTTGAAGATCATTTGCACCTAAGTTTTGGTGTAGCCACGTTGACCACAGCTGACCCAACAACTCCTTCCAGCCACTGGGGATCCCCCAGCTTTGATTCCTGTTGGGGGTGCCCAGTTTGCATGAGCTTTGGGCAAAAAAAAGGATGATGTATCCAAGCAGCACCCAACAACGTCAAGTAGTGACAATGATGTATGGAGCCGGGTCCTCGCTGCTACACCTGCATTGTAATCCACGTTCATCTTTCATCGAACGAGAGAACAAACCTGTCTGATCTACATCTATCACGCCCGATGCTGAATGTGGAACGATTTCCGTTTGGTGTCAGCCCTGTCCCAGCCATGACACTGAAGGTCAAAAAAAAAAGCCACGGGCAATATGTACAGGAACGCTGCCTGGGCTTAAAGAGCCTAATTCCCATTGTCTGAGGTATTTGTGATCATTTATTGCAGATGCTGCTCTGGTTCTGAGGACTATATAAATAATCACAGTGACCGCATCTTTCCTGTCTATTCCTTTTTCACTCCAGTCTTCCCGTCAGCAAAGGATACCTTCAGGGTATCCTCATATTTCTAAATATTCCAGAAACTGCAGATGATTTACTCTCACAGACCTAATGTAGCTCAATCCATTCTCATTTTCTATTCGTGACAGCAGTAGTTTGCTAAAGAACATCGGCTCCTATCAGTTCATATCGTTCGTGACAACTTTACAGTATCTGATATAATTTCTAATTTTTGTGCCTCGAATGGCAACGCGCATCCCAGCAGCTGCGTGTTCCAGGGAAGCGCGAAGGCACAGTCTGCATCCTGCCACCAGATGGTACTCCATATGGACACAGCAGAGGAGGACATACTGGTGCTGCATCACCAGTGGCAATCCAGGCCCTTCCCCCTCAGCATATTCTCTCTGCAGGCTCTACGTGGTGGTGGGAATCGCACGGCCCAAGTTCTCTGTTTCTGCATGCTATGTAGACTCAAGATGCGGTGGAGGCCGCTTCACCCAGTGCATTTATCTGTTAGAAGGAGTCGCAGGGGAGTGTGGCAACCCTATTTCCATGCACCCTCCCCACACTGGTTCGCTGAGCTCGCACCATTTCCACTGCGCCTGCGAGCTCCTCAGCACCATCAGTATGGTTAGAAGCTCCACGTGGAGATAGATGGCATTTCTCCAGGGACACGCGTGTCTCAGTATGGTCTGGAGGCCACAGACCGGCTGCCATTTGGGTGGTGCAGAAAAATCAAAGCCCTGCTTGCTGCCAGCCAGAAGACATCCTGGCCACTGCTCCTTCTGCCAGCGCAGAAGAGGGAATCCCAGGGTACCAGCCAGATCCCAAATTCTGTAATTACTTATTGACCTGAATGTCTTCACTCGTACCTTCAGGTGGAAAATCTGTTTGACATTCTGGAGCAGAATCGTCCAGACAGGATGATTGGACTGTCACCAAGGAGATTATTTTTAAGTGAAGTAACATACCCATCCCTGCATGAGCTATGGATCTGACAAACCTGTTACTGGAAGGCCCTCAGTACACTTCCACGATGATTACTCACTTCCACACACCAGCACAGGATTAGTTTTGACTTTCGTACACAGCGACCAAGACTTGCACACCCAGGTTTCTTACAGAGCCTGTGCTACAACGCACGCCCCACACCCCTCTTCCACCACTTCCCTTTGGCTGACGGCACTAGAGACAAAGGAACATCAATGGGGTCTCTGCCCCGAGGCTGGACTCAGAAGAGGGACATGTCTACTTTTTTGCTGCATGAGGACATGGAGAGTCTTCTGAGCCACTGGCACACAGCAAAGCTCACTGATAATGTATATACATAGATGAACTTTCCTTTAAAGCAAATACCAGTGGACACCAGCACGGTGACCACTGGAGGAGGACAACAGTGGTACGACCAGCATCAAGTATTCCAAAATCCTGACTCATGACTTCAAAATGCTTGAATTCAGCTAAATAAGTATAAAGAAAATAAATGTTGGGGTTTTATTCGTTTCCTATTCCTGAGGCTTGAGAATGCAATTTTTTTTTCCTCAGGTACAAGAGTTCTCACCCAAGTCCATCCACATGTCTTTGTTGCAACCACAGCAGAGGAGATGGTTGTGCAGCAGCAACCACAGTTGGGGCTGCAGGCCACGGCAGCTCCAATAACCCCACAAGCAGCCACCTCAGTGCCAGGGGGAAAACACAACATCATCAGCTCCAGCAGTCAGGGCAACCACCAACCTGTGGGTGCCCAAGCCTGGTCTGCCTTGTGTTTTTCTCCTTGGCACCTGAAGGGCTGCCAAGACAAGCCTGGAAGCAATGCATGGTCCTCTGCGAGGGGTGGAGGGAGGGGAAGAGTCAAGTGTGTGGCTCACCACCAAGAACCTCCCCTCCTGGAGGAACTGCTGAGACTTGGCTGTCTGAAATCCCACCGGGCAGCAAAACAGCCTGACTACTTGGGACAGCTTGCCTGCTAAAAGGAGCTCCCAACCCCAGTGCTGTGGTCCCGCGATTCCCACCGCCCCCTGAGTGGGGTGGAGGGAGCCAACCAGGCATTAGGTCCCCTTTGATCTTTTCCAGAATAAAAGGCTAAAAAAGAACAGATTGTTTTCCTTGTATGCAGGGGAGAAGGAGTGAAGGCGAGGGAGAGCAAAATTGGCCTGCTAGGTTCATCTCAACGATAAGAAAAAGTCTTTTTAACTTCTCTTAATGAGGACTACTTTTTCCAGATACTACCTAATTATTGCAAATTGCTTCATCTTTTAATTGTTACTGCAAGGCAACTAAACATTGTTACGTTGATTGCTCAAGAGTGGATTGTTAATGGCTTTAATCATTTGATAATCCAGTAATACAATCAATGCAACCCCGCACCTTGTAGGAATAATTTTGGGATCCACGTGCTAGGAGACGTGTATTGCCTTACCCTATGTCAGTCTCCAGGGGGGGGGTTCTGCCAGCCTTCCTCCAGCGCAGCCGCACTCTCGCAGGAGACCAGCCCCCCACTTTTCCGTGGGAACACCCGAGTAGCCATGACTCATTTTCTGTAGGGCTGGCCAAGCCGGGCAGGCAAAGGGAAAGCCAACGGATTTGGGTTCCGCGTCGCAGATGGGTGATCTATCATCCTGGGAAAGAGAAGAGATAAGTTCACACTTGTGTAATCGTCACCAGGCTCTTGTTACGGCACGGAGAATTATGTGGTAGAGCACGTTTTTTAAGGAGGGTCCTGCAGCTCCAGAGCTGACTAAATACCTAAAGGGGGCCTACAGGAAAGATGGGGAGGGATTTGTGATCAGGGAGTGGAACCATAGGATGAGAGGTAAAGGTTTTAAACTGAAAGAAGGGAGATTTAGAGGACTTTATGGCCCTTCATCATTTTTCTGGCAGAAGCTGTTGTTTTCCTGAAGTTTTGACTGCCCCAGAGGAGCTGGGCTGGGCACAGTCATCCTGCAAGGGTGGCCGTCTCCACCGGGCAGCTGCTTCTGGGCTAGGAGTCCCACCAATTGCTTATTTGTAGGCAAAGCTGAACTTAAGCCCAAGCACTGAGCCGGGCATGGCCATCGCTTCTCATGCAGAGAGAAGAGGGGTCCTCCACCCGGGTGCCCCCCAGCACCTGTCAGCATAACCAGTGACACAGAGAGAATGGGACAGGAGTTACGTGCAACATCCCAGGAGACATGGAATGGCTCAGACATGTGTGCAGCAGAAGTAAGAGGCACCCGTGGAGATATGGGTGATGGTGCTAGCCAGGAGGAGCTCTGCCAGGAGGTGGAGGCGGTGGGGAGAGGAGTTTCTGCCCAGCTGAACAGAGACTTTGGCCGTGTCACACTCAGACAGATTTTTGGCTTCAGACCAAGTACTTTTGGAAGCTCAGTTTTCCACCAGGAATGCAGGACAGGACAGGACAGGCCACCCCTTCCCCTCACTTCAGTTGATTCCCCCCAGGCAACTGGGAGCAATTCTCAATGAGGTCCACGAGGGCTCCCCAAAATACAACTTTGAGGCACAAAAACGCCACCAGAGGGTGAATTCCTTCAGAGTTGCTGGGAGAGAGGGGGGGAGGAGCATCACCTGACAGAGGCTCAGTCAAAAGAGTCAGTTCTGACAGACAGCAAGGAGACTAATAAACTAAAGAGTTGCTTTGATTTAGTCTTCAAGGAAAAGGAGACAATTAAGAGGCTGTGTAATTCAATAACAGTTAGCAGGAGAGGAGCTGTCACAGGCAGAGGAAGGAGTGCCCAGACACCCTGCAGAGGAACGGAGCAGTCGGGCACAACCATGTTTGCCCTCGGGCCAGCACCTTGGGGAGGATGAGGGAGGGCAAAGGGGCAAACATCCCGTTCCCCAGCAGAGAGGGGGAAAATTCAGGTCAGCTTCCCTTGACCTTCAACGCTGGATAAAATGAAAGGGTATTTGGTGAAGTACACAGGGCAAGTACCCACCAAAAAAACCCTAAAAAGATGATGTTGAAAGTCAGGCGAGCCCCATCCTGGGCAAAACTTGCCAGAGCAATTTAACCCTAACTTTTCTAAAATGACCTCAGGTCGGTGGGATTCATTTTTATTAAGGCTCTATTTTCTCATGGGCTGGGCGCATATCGTCCATCAGTGGTCACAGAGCAGGCTGAGATTCACTAGCCAGGGATCTGCGGTGTCAATCAGGACCACAACTGAAGGGATGCTCCCAGAAAGCACCAGAGACTTGTGTGGGTACAGGAAATGGAGCAGTACCTGCTGCTGGCAAGCACCAGTCACCTCAAGCAGGCATGTGAAACGCAAGCTGGTTCTGGCAGTCAGAAACATGTAACTGAATTAGTGAGATATTTTTTTTTTTCCCTCTGTCACTCCTCCTTTTTCTTAAAGGCAACTTCTATCCCCAACAGAGCAAGGAAAACCTGCTAAAGATAAGCTCATTTGAGGGGCAGAGCATCTGGTCACAAGGCAAGGCTACCCAGGGGCTGGAGCAGGCGTGAGATGCTGCCACTGGCCCTGGGGACTTGACCCTTTGCATTGTCCCCTCGCTCTAGGTACCAGCCTCATCGTCCCACACCACTTGGCACAGCCCCTGCCCCTGAAAACTGCCCACCTTTATGTTGATGGGTAATCAGAGTCTGCTGATTGTGGCGCATCAGTCCACAACTGTGATGCACCTTCCCCCAGAGCGGCTGAACACAACGGGCATTTTACAAGCCCAAGACCCCAGCCTCGCCGGGGCGCTGGGTGGGAGAGCTCTGGGGAACTGGGGAGCCTTATCACAGCATCGAGGCCTTGGAGGTGGTTGTTTTTTAACAATGCAATAGGATATTTTAACTTCAGACTCCTGCCCATTGGTATCGGCAGCTCATCAGCAGACAAGGGCTCGGAGACCAGGGTGTCAGATACTATATCTATCACTGGGAAGATCCTCAGGTGGGTGGCTGGAGCTACACAGATCATCGTTTATGTTATCAAAACATCATAGGGCTCCTTACACGGTGTAAATAAGATGAACTACGAGAACGAAGATGTGTTGCTGATTAAAAATACATGGGCACGTACCTCAACAGTTCAGAGTCCAGTGGGCAGAAATGTTAAGTGGGGTCCCACTGAGTGCCCCGCGGGGTCAATACAGTTCAATAGTTCTATTAACAACTTGGAAAGCAGACCAGGGGTATGCTAATCAAATCTGAGCATCTTACCGGGATGGGAGGGTGGCAAATAATTTGCAGGACAGAAATAAAATACAATACAAGCTTGATAAATTAAAGAAGTGGCCTGCAATCAATAGGAAGAGATTCAGCAGGACAAATGCAAAAGATTAACATGTAGGAAGGAATAAACAAAAGGACAGAGGCTGTATGGAGATATCTGGCCAAACAGCTATAGAACAGAGTGGTCTGGGGGGAGGGGGGGGGGTGATCGATTGAACAGAAGTCAATAACATCAGGCTGCTGCAGCCCAGCAAGGTAATTATTCTGCTCTTCCCAGCGCTCGTCAGGCTGCTGTTTGAAGCCGCACGCCCAGATCTGGGCATCACGTTGTAACAAAGACAGACAAGCTGGAAGGAGTTCAAAGAACAACAAAAACGCCAAAAGATTTGGAAAGCAAAAAAAAAAACCCCTTTGCATGCCTGTGGAAAAATGAACCGCGAGTGGGAGCCCCCGACTCCTGCTTTTGTTCCCTGGACCCTGCTGAGGCTGCAGGAGTTTTAGCCCCCAGAAACTGAGGTTGGTCTCAGACACGGCATGGGGAGAGACATGCTAAATAACAGGATGATACAGATGGGCAAAAGGGATGCAACATAGAGGCAGGAATTAATTAGGGTTCATTTTGCCCTTGGTGAAATTGCGGCACTGGGCCAAAGCTCCAGCAGAGAAAATTTAGGGGAAATTTGACTCTGTAGTACTTCTGAAAATTCAGGTAATGAAAAGGAATAAAAAACCAGAACCCTCCTCTTGGATGTGAGCTGAGACCAACCAGAACACCAGCAAAGAAAGGAAAGAAAAAAAAAAAAAAAAAGGTGTACAGCACCCAGAGAAATCTGTAAAATCCTGCCAGTTGGAAATGATTTAACTGACTCCCTGCCACATCTACAACAAAGCCCACCACACTCACCTCTTGCAGACCCTCCTGAAGGGTTCCTCTCCCGGCTGACAGTAAAGCCCACAGCACCCAGCAGCCCCACACAAACTCAGGACTGAAGCTCACCTTTTCCCCTACTGAAGTGATGCTGTGTTTACACATGTGGAGCTCTTACTGCCCTCAAACCTGGCTGCAATTAAGGCAGAAACGAGCTCTCCACCCTTCCCCGATAGCTCAGGACTGTCAGAAATCAAAGCTGCTTGGCTGCAGCTGGGGGGAGAGGGGGCAAGGGTGGAGGGGGGAAGGGGGAAGGGAAGGACCCCCAGGAGCTCCCTATGCCCCAGCACGGAGAGCTGGAGGAGGCAGCAGGAGCTGGAGGAAGGCAGGCAGTACCTGGAGAGGAGCCAGAGCATCGCTCAGCGCTCCAGCATGGAGACGGAGGTCTGCGACTCCGCAGCACGGTGTGCAGGCTCCTGCCAAAAGCCCAATTGCACCATCTGCCAAATTAATATTCCTATTTTTAATATCGCGTTTAAAGGGGAACGTTAAGGGGAGAAAGGAGAGGAAGAAAAAAAAAAACCAAAACCCATAACGCCGCCACGCTGCTTAGGTTTCTAAGCTCTGCAAGGAATGGCAGCAGACATCGGGTCTGCTTCTCTCCCGTCCTCCCGCCATCAATCCTCCCTCCAGAGGTGCGGGGCTGCTGGGTCGAACGCGGGGAAACGCGCCGCTGAACACCATGCTGCCACCGCCACTGCCACTTAGCGAGGAGAGGAGAGCGGGGAGGCTGGAGGAGATGAATCAACATGGTTCGTTTCTTCGTGAGGAGCCGTCGCCCTGTCCTATTTCCATCCTGGAAGCAGCCCCTCCAACCTCACTTCTCCTGGAAGGCATGCAGGAGTTGCACCCTGAACATGGAAGGGAAAGCGGGATGGGGCGGTGGGAAAAATGGAGGAGAGAGAGAGAAAGAGAGGTGGGAAATCCCTCCGCTGAAGAGGAATGGAGCGCAGGAGCCGTGTGTCGGGAAGGAGACAGGCTGTGGGGCGGCAGTGGTGGATGGTGAATTCTCAGGGGAGCGCGGACCGGCGGCAGATGCCGGGGGCCGCAGCCGAGGAGCTGGGGCAGGGCTCGATCCTGGCTCCCGGCCAGCCGTGGGGTCCCCCTCCCAGGAGTGGCACCTCCTGGGGCTCACCCCAGCAGCTCCCCGGCTGACGGCAGCCACCGCCGCTGACGCTAATGGAATTAAACATTAATATGCTAAACAGAAGAAGAGTGAGAGAGGGGCTTGGATTCCTCTAGGTAGCAGACATGTCTGAGGTTAATGCCTGCCAATTCTTATTTGCTCTGCAATGTCAAATTCTGTGTCCTTATTAGCCAGCCCATTAGTCCCCCGAGGCTAGTAGCCCATTAGTTCTGTCCTGGTCCTCGCCAGCACTTAATGCTCTCAAAGAGGCTCTCAAACAGGCTCCCTCTTCCCACCGGGCAGTGTTTATAGCTCAGCGTCCTCTTCCTCCTCCAAAACATTTTGGGTCAGCTCTGATTCCCTCACTGTTGACTTTACACTGGGGCTCCTATGGGAAAGGAAACTTGTCTTCTGTTTACCTACAACACACTGCTCTGTACATAATTAATACTAATAATTAGCAGGCATCACTATTAGAGACAACAGATTACCAGCTCACATCAGGCTGTTAGTCCATTAAGCTCAGCATCTGTTGAGTGTATTAGTGAGGGATCTCCAGCCGTGGCTCCCACCGACCAGGCAGCAGATGCAGGAGCTCCGGGCACCACCGCTGGGGAACTCTGCACCAGCACAAACTTCGGCCCACCTACTCTTACCACTACAAAGAGAGATTTGCTGTCGACAAATTGTGAAGAGTTTCACTAGGGAGAGACCTGTATTGTCATCCCCATCTTCAGATGGGGAAACCGAGGCACACAGGGCAGATGGGGAGCCGTACAATAGGGCTCGACCGAGGTCAGGCAGCAAGCTGGGAATCTGACCCAGATTTTCTGCTGTTTCTCAGCTTTAAAATAATCCTTATATAAGATTAAAAGGATGAATAGTGCCTTCTTCACCTCCCCCCAAGAGGAAAGTTACTCACTTTCATAGTTTTCTTACATTTACATACCAGGCCATGGCAGTGAAAGAAGTTTTCTCCTCCTGCAACTGTGACTGTGAACGGTCCAAGCTCAGTTTGGAGCCACGTGTTCAGGGTGGGTAACTTCCCAGAGAAAGATCGCCAAAGACACCGGGATGGAGACAAGAAATTTGCCCTAGGACCAGTTTCTTCCACCTCCAGAGTAAATATTTCCCCAGAAGGTCCCCCCTCTGCAGGCAGGATCCTTCCATTTATTTCTATTCCCAGACCTCAGATTTAGCAAAGCACTGAAGCAGGTACTTACCTTTAATCAAGCACATTAGTCGCCCCATTGAAGTCAATGGGACTTCTCAGGTGCTTAAAGCGAAGAACGGGCTCAGAATATGCTGCTAAGCCAAGAGAAGTGGTGGTTGATGAAGACAGAGAAAAAGCAGTCAACAAATGAACCAGAACCATCTGCAAATGACTCCCAACTGGGCAGGCTCCCTTGTATCTCCTTATACTGCTTTGCTCGCTGAAGAATTTGTCATTATGAATACAGAGCTCCTGCTGCTGCTACTGCTTTTAAACGGTGCTTAGTAATGCTAAACCCTTGGGGTATGCCTCAGGCACAGCCAGAGCCTCCTGCTCCCTGCCTGGGCACTTCCAACCCCGACCCGGAGGGCTGGTAATGAGAAGGAGGTCAAAGCACGGCCATGCTTTATTCCGCATGGGAAATAATCCCAGAGCCATCATACAGGGGGAAAGCCGTGATGGAGACACTCCTACTTGGGTTAGGCTACCCCAAACTGTGGCCCAAACATGGAGGTGGTGGCCTCCAAGGACAACTGCTAGTCACCAGGCACGGCGCAGCTCTGCATCCCACAGCATTATCCCGTGACTGCCTTTCCCTGGTGGAGTTGTAGCCTGCAAGAGGGCACCTTGAGAAAGGCTTCCCACAAAGACTTCTCCCAAAGTCCTTCCTCATCTGCCCTCCCTGCTTCGCTGAGTAAATCACCAGTGCTCAGCCTCACTCAGCTCCCCATAACCCTCATAGAACGAGCACCCAGTGTAAATGGTTCTTCCTAAAAGCTCAACGTTCACGGTTTTACAAATAAGCCCTTAAAAATTCACCATTTTCTGCTGGTAAACAACTATAAAATATTCACAACATTCAAAATGAACCTGAATGCAAAATAATTCTTCCCTTTTTTGGGTGAGAAGTTGCAGGAGATGTTACCCTCAGCTCCCGTCCTGGGAGGCAGAGCCGGTCGGGGTGGCTTGTGCATGCTCTCTATTGCTTTTTAAAGACATTATAGGTGGCAGATTGATTTTTATTAATTATTTTCTATTGCAGCAACACCTAAGGCTGATCTGATGTTGCTCTTATATTGTGTAGGAGTAGCAAATAACGAGATTATCAGGTTGTGTGCTGTCTTTGAAAGTGTTGTATTTGGGACTTGTATCATTTATTGCAACGCACCCTGTAGACAGTATTTATCAGAGTGACACAAAAAGAATCTGTAATATCCAGCCACCTGGTGCCACCTCCATCATAAGATTATGGTGGCAGCTCGGGGAAACGTTTGAACAAGTTTCAGAGTCCTCCCCATAAGGACTGCACGTAGCGACCAGTTCTCCCAGCACCGGTGGCTCACTGCACCCCATGATGACTCCAGACCCCCACGGACCAGCGGGGAGGCAGCACTCCCACCATCACCCTCAGTCGCTTCAGCCAGATACTCGCTTTTATTATCACAGGTGCAAACGTGCCAGCCAGGAGATGGGTGTCTATTCAAGAACAGGATCCACTGTGCACAAAGAAAGAGAAGCGCTGACAGAGAGATTGCAGCTTACTATTTAAATCCCACTTTAAAAAAAAAAAAAGTAGAGAAAAAAAGTATTTTTTAATAAAATTTCCTTAGAAAAGTTTCTCTTGTGTACACAAAGCCATGGGGAAATTTCCCAAAGGGAACAGCGGAGATTACAAGATACAGTTTAGGCTGGAGCATCGGGGGGGGGGGGGATGCTTTGAACTCAGGGGGTTTCTAAAAGCACAAGGGAAATTCTTCCAGAGTCAGAGTATTTCACAGTGTTTTAATAGGGGACAAATTACTCATATTTTTTTTCTACCCTCTGCAGATCTGCCCAAAGAATCGCAAACATTTTTTGTGCCTCAAATCATTGTCTAGTGAGAGTGATAACAATACATCCCCAATAGTCCAAGTCCACCTATAGATCTCAAAACACTCGATAAAGTTTCACAGGTTTCACGACAGCTATTTTTCAGGGGCAGGGAGAGGTGAAGTGACTTCACTAAAGAGCCAACCTAAGTAGCTGAATCAAAAAAGACCTTATTATAGTAACACAAAAGCTTTGTTTGAGATACTACGATTTGACATCATCCCAAAAAATATAATGCTTTAGGGCATGACTCCATAGCCATTAACGTTTGTGTAAGGCTTTCCATTGACATCGGTGGAAGCTGGGTCTGCCTTTTAAAAGCTATCCCTTCATCCACTCAGACAAGCCTTCTCTTCCCCCCCCCCCCCCCACCTTCCCATTTGCAGCTGATGTTCTCCAGCCTGTTTTCTGGAAAGCGACAACTTTTCCATTTTCACATAGAGCAACTTTATTTCCATGGTACACCAGCCTGCTTGGGATGTCATGGCGTGGCTCACAGCAAACACTAACGTGACATGACAGGCAGATGCAACTCGCTGAGCTCTGCCGAGGCAGGACAAGCCAGGGAAGAAGTTTAAAGCAGCTTTTTTTCCAAGGAAACGTGATGGAGAGGGAGGGGAGAAGGCTGAATTCCCCGTTCCTGCTTCTGGAAAGAGAGACCCAAAGTTTTACAGCCAAGTTTCCCTATGGGCACAGCACCAGGTCCCCAGAGCCAGCGGGGACAGCGAGGGCACCATCAGCCAAGCCAGGGACAACGACCACGGCATCCCGAGCCAGGGTGACGCGTTTCTCTGCATGACTTACCAGCTCACAGCCACACAGCTGAGTTGTGTGCAGGCTCCGTTTTGCCTCTCGTAACACCCAGGAGACATCCCGTAACAGAGGGACAAAAGGAATAAATCATGTCTCCTACCCGGGCTGTAATACCGTGGAGTGACGCCAAGACACTAAAGCACACGGGTGAGCACCAGAAAGAAGGAAGAAACATCCCACATCTGTGATGGCGCAGAGCAGCTTGTGGATATCTGGGGGGGGTGAACTCATCACCCAGCTGGACTAAACCAGGAGGAGGATCTGCACTAGGTTTCCAGGAACCTTCTGGAGGGTGAGCCAAAGCAGGACCTGGGTGTCTCCTCTCCTCCCTTCACAGCCGATGGAGGAGCAGGATCCCACAAAGATGCTCTGAGGGCTGGAGCCCCTCTGCTGTGAGGACAGGTCAAGAGAGTTGGGGTTGTTCAGCCTGGAGAAGAGAAGGCTCCAGGGAGACTGTAGAGCTGCTTTTCAATACCTTTGAGGGGGCTACAGGAAAGCTCGGGAGGGACTATTTATCAGGAAGCAGAGCCGTAGGATGAGGAGTAATGGTTTTAAACTGAAAGGAGGGAGATTGAGATGAGATACCAAAAATAAATTCTTTGCTGTGAGGGTGGTGAGAGCCTGGCCCAGGTTGCCCAGAGAAGCTGTGGCTGCCCCATCCCTGG
>JAOQGH010000062.1:18053567-18077543 GCA_025769975.1 Gallinago jamesoni | reverse complement strand
GTGGCTGCCCCATCCCTGGAGGGGTTCAAGGCCAGGCTGGATGGGGCTTGGAGCAACCTGGGCTGGTGGGAGGTGTCTCTGCCCAGGGCAGGGGGTTGTAACTAGGGGGTCTTTAAGGTGCCTTCCAACCCAAACTATTCTATGATCTGGCCAGCCCCACTGGAAGGTGTAAAGAGCCTTTGGTGTACATCAGTGCTCTGCTGAGACCCCTCTGGAGAGGAGATGGTCAGCAAAGTGCCCCGCTTTGGTCTCAGAGCAGCCTCGCAGACTTCTCTGGGAATAGTTCTTCTCAGCTTCACTGCTTTGTTGTCTTTCTGCATACGCTTCCTGGAGTCAGGACTGAAAAACTCCCGGCAAGAACAAGCGTTGCATCAGGGATGAAACAGCTCAGTGTAGCTTTGGACAAGAGCCTGCCTTTGCAAGGTGTAGTATTCCAGCCACACACCAGACACCATCACTTCTTGGACAGGGTGAGTATTTATGATGACCCCAGAGCCTGCATTAATTCATTTACTGTGATCCAGAGACTGGAAGACAACCCTCAGCTTCAATGGGATATTGGCTCAAGCCCATATACATCAAACTCTATCTGCAACATCCAAGCTGTCCCCATCTGTTACCCTGACTGCGGAGTTTACAGATGAGAAGCAGGGAAAAAGTTATAAAACGCAATGTGCAAGCCTCACTCTTGTGCGGACATACGAGGCAAGTTTAGCTGCTCATGGGGAGCGTCATCTCAGCTGTCCCCGTGGACGGCAGAGACATCGGCACACGTGCCAGGCTGTCAGCACGCACGGCTCTGCGCAAGCAGAGTGAGAGTCAGCTCGCACCTCACAGAGCCCCAGACAAGTACTTTTCAGGGGCTTCAAGCAGGTTGAGATAATTAATATCAATATTTATTAATATTCATTAATATCCACTCTCTACAGCGTAGAATGAAGGCTTGGGAACCCGAGGAGCTCGTTCTCAGAAGGCAGGGCTGCTGTTTCCAGCACGCTTTGCAGGAGCCCAGATCTCCAGCCCAGTCCCAGGAGAAGCACAGGGTGGGCTGCACCACCTCCCACCCTCCCCTGGAGCCCAACCACCTCCAACTCCCCCGGGGCAGGGACCGTCCCGGTAAGACTTAGGACTCCCACTGGTCGCCTGAAGCCTCCGAGGAGCCCAGGGGTTTGCAGGGCGCTCGCTCCAGGGGGACCGGGGAGCCCTTCTGATGTCCCCCTGTGCCAGGGCTGGTGGTGCCACTACCACCTCTCCGGTGCGGCCACTTGGCAGCCCGCGCGGCAGCCGCAGAGCGGGCGCTTCCCGGGAAAGGGTCGGTGTCAGGAGGAACAATGACTGCACGGCGGCGCTGGGAAGAGGCACAACAGACTCTCAACACAGAAATTACTCCAGGCACAAAGAAAACACCAACAAAGATCCCACTCAACAAAGAGACGCAGGAATTTCACAGCAGAGGAGAAGAACAGAGACTTTAAAAACCGCTTTCATTTTGCTTTGCAGCTCTGTACACGGACAGTCAAGCACCAGAAACGTTAGGGCTCGGGGCACGCTGCAGGTCACCAGGATTTCCTCATTTATTGCTTATTTCTTATATAAGCTCACTCCAAACACAGGAGTCCTCATCCTCTTTGTATTCTTTGGAAACAGTGACACTGAATAGGATCTTTTCTTTCCCT
Source organism: Gallinago jamesoni (assembly GCA_025769975.1). Lineage (NCBI taxonomy): Eukaryota > Metazoa > Chordata > Aves > Charadriiformes > Scolopacidae > Gallinago > Gallinago jamesoni. Next base: position 18,075,867 of record JAOQGH010000062.1, on the reverse strand, counting down.
CTCCTCTTCCTCTGAAGGGCTGCAGTAATGAGCAGAGGATATAGTTCACTTCTCAGAGAGAGGAGGCTATTAGAGCTGGTGCTAAACACCCACATCAGAGCGGCAGCAAAGCAACGGCTCCCTCCTCTCCTCCTCTGGGAAGTCACAACCCGGCAGCTCCACTCAGGAAAGACAAAGAGGAAGGCACTCCAAAGGACACCGTGGAAAGGATAAACTCCTCCCAGCCACAGCCACGAGCACATCCTCTTCATGATGAGCTTTCGCCGTGGGCTGTGGGGCTGAGGATGGAGCTCAGCCCCAGGAGCTGGAATGGGGTGGCTGCAGGGAGTGAGGCCAACGGGAAGAAGATGCTGCAATTGGTATCCGGCCAGAAGCCTCCTGACATCGAGGAATTTAGGTTCTCTGAAAACCCCTGTCAGGAGGCCAGGTTGAGATCTGCTGTGACCCTGAAGTGATTATCGCCTTAAAGTAGGTTAGTGTGTTAATAAATTAATTATGCGCTGGGGTAGCCAGTTGTCTGAGGAGAGAAGGATTAAAATTACCTCCTAGATAAATTAGGAGCAAGAAGTCCTGTGGGGAAGGCAAAGAAGGGAAGGTTTGAACTCAAAGGAGTCCCACAGGAAACCCAAAGAAGAGACTGGAGGTGAAACCTGCCCCAAGTGCCCATCGCTGGAGTGTGTGCCTTGGCGATGGGAGCCTGTCTGGAGTGAGCACCCTGAGTACTGAGTAACCACCATCCCCACCACCGCCCCCCAAACAGACTGCATGGGAAGCCAGGGCAGTGGAAGGGGATGCCAACTTGCTCCTAAAACTGCCACAAATTCAGGGCCTATCACTAAACGATCCGTGGGATGAGATAAACACTCCAGGAGTGCCTTGTCCCTCCTCCCCTGAGCAGGCGGTGATTAGTAAGGACATTTCCATGAGCGGTGTATGATCTTTATTTTTTTCATGCACAATGACCTTTAAAAGTACTGGCTAAGCTATTTGCATTGCCTAGCCCAGAGTTTCAACAGACAGCAGGAAGACGAGCATTAACCTTAATGGCTAAATCACTTCATGCCACTCGGAAGATGGAACACTCCCATGAGTCGGCGAAAGACCAGTTCCATTTGATTATTATATATTTGAACAGCAACAAGCATCTCTTAAAGCTCAAAGTTACGTGCCTGCCAATGCTCCTCTGGTTTTCTGGAGGGCCAGCCCAGGAAACACCCTGCCTGGGGACTGAGTAGCACTTTCAGGGTGCTTTGTGGAGGAAGGAGGACAGCTTTGAAGGCAACTTGCTGCGGCGAGATGGGGTGGGAGAGGCCATGCCCTGGCAGAGCCATGAGACAGGTCCTCTTCTCCCACCACGCAGGAGCAGGCATCAGAGAGATGCAAATTCAGGTCTGACCCCCAAAACACCCCGCAGCACTTCCCGAAGGTTTGAGATTTCTTTACACTGGGATCTCACACTTTTTTTTTTTCCCAGGGAAAAAGGATTCTGTAATGTGTGAGTTATATTTATACCCACAATAAAGAAGCAGCATAAAGAGCATGTAAATAGAATCACAGCCCCCTCAGCATGCTGCCTAGGTGAAAATACCTGCTTTGGAGCGGGTTTATTTGTACGTTCACAAGCAGGAAGCCCAAAAGGAGTAAGCAACGCTGAAATAAATTCCTCGAAATTGCAGTGCTCATGGCAAAACGTTGTGTGTTATTCAGCCAGCTCTCATAATTAAAACCTCACATCCAGCCAAGGTCAAAACATGGCCTCCGTCCAATGCATATTTACTTCCATGGAAAGGTTTGCACTGATCCTAAGAGATTCCCAGAAAAGATCAGTTCGCTACCCCTCCCACAGGCTCAGAGCCACCTCCGATAATCCAGCTGTTCCCTAGCAGCTCACAGCACTGCTCTGCAATCAATTTGGGAGGAAGATGAGAGCAAACGCAGCGGAAACCAAACTGCGAGGTGTGGGCACATGGTCTCACCCACCCGGGCGAGCCTCTCCCCCTTCATCACGTCAGCTTCAATGATCGTTTAAAATCCGCACCTTGCCGAGATGGCAGCACCCTCTAAGCCACAGCCTGTGCTTTAATTCTGATCCAGAGAGCTGGTATTTAGCCCCCGATGTCACCTCTCCCAGAGGATGGCTGGCAGCCCACTGCAAGCACCAAGCATGTTCTGCTCCAGCGGCTGGCTGTGACTGAGCAGCACCTATATCTCCATATATCTCTCTATATATGCCTACCCATGTGCAGAAGGGCATTTCTCACCCCGCTCTCACTTCTGCTCACCCTCCTAAACCTGGGCTATTGCTGACAAAGCCATCCCAAAAAGAACTCCCGGCCACAGCAACCTCCAGGATCACCATCCACCCACCCACCGACAGAGAAGATGACGCGGGGTTGTACTTGGCACAGCCCAAATCATAGAATCCTAGAATCTTTATGGTTGGAAGGGATTGTTAAGATCATCAAGTCCCACTGTTAAGCTGGTGCTGCCCAGTCCACCACTAACCCATGTCCCTCAGCACCACGACTAGATGTTTTTTAAATACCTCCAGGGATGGTGACTCAACTGCTTCCCTGGGTAGCCTGTTCCAATGCTTGACTACCCTAATTTTTCCTAATATCCATCCTAAACCTCCCCTGGTGCAACTTGAACCCATTTCCTCTTGTCCCATGGTCTGTTCCTTGGGAGAAGAGACCGACCCCCCCCCCAGCTACCCCCTCCTTTCAGGGGGTTGGAGAGAGCAAGAAGGTCTCCCCTCAGCCTCCTTTTCTCCAGGCTGAACGCCCCCAGCTCCCTCAGCCACTCCTCAAAAATGAGCCCTGGTGATGAGTCATGGACACGGAGGGGTGAGCATGCCCAGGGGACACGCAGGCACCAGGAGAAGCCAGTTCCCTGCCCGAGAGGTCGGTGGCTGCTGGCAGAGGGCACGGGCGACACCGTTAACATCTCCAGCTACCAGGGAAGATTTGACAGAGGACATCTGTCAAAGCCCTCGTACTACAAACTACTCGAGAGGAAGCATGTGATCATATTATTGGAGCTTGTATTGTGCTGCTGAGCAGCACTATTCTTCATGTCCTTTTGTCATTTAAGAGAGACTTTTGTGACAGCATTTGCCTATCGCTTGTAATTCTTTGCAGGTTTGTGAAGTGCCCTATTTTAAAAAAAAGCCACCATACATTAGATTTTCCTGTTCTCATTTTTCTTGATGTACAATACTGTCTAAATCAGTTTAAGATCAGGCCTGTACATCATCACTGGAAATGAATACAAATCCCTCTTATTCCAAGTCAAATTAAATAATCAGGAGATACAGTGGCCACTTGCATGTTTAGTATCAAGAAATGCAAAGCCCAGAGCTCTCTGCTGTTGTGAGACCACCCACACCACAACTTCTCCATCACTGGCGTGGCCACATCAGGAAGAGCTGATGCCAGCACCGTTCCAGCCAGGAGAAGCAATGTGAGGATGACACCAGCCCTGCACCCACGGCCACATCCAGCAAACCCTGCCCAGATGCAGCCACGGTGGAATCTCCATTGCTGCTGGAGCAAAGGGGCAGAGACTGTCCCTGGGGAGCCCCCCGCCACGTTTCTTCTCCTCTTCCAAAGCCAGAGGGATGCAGACACCAAGCGTGGCATCAGCAGGTTGCTGAGAGCCTGGGGACCGCCCTCCAGTCACTTTTAAGTTTTCAGGCACATTTAATCCAAAACATACCTTGGACTTTAGCGTTCGCTGCCAGTCGTGTCCGCACGGGCTGCATGAGCTCCCCCAGGCACTTGTGGGGCAGCATTTGCCCTTGCTGGGCCTGGGGCATGGCCACCCTCACTGCCCAGGGGCAACCACGGCCACCTGGGCTTCCGTAAGGTGCTAACAAGGAGCAGCTGCCTCCTGGCAGCTCCAGCAGCCTTGGTGGAAAGAGAGACCAGCACAGCACACAGTGCCCCTCTTGAAATCCATTACCTCCTTTTAATTAGCTGCAATTATTCTAATTGGATGCAAAGAGGCATGGAGGCTAGCAGCAGGAGGCTGGGGGAGCTGCTGGGGGCTGCAGGTACTGACACCCCACCCCCCCCCCCAACCCTAAGCTGTTCCTGCCTCACACGTTTCTGCTGCCGAGAGGAGCAAAGCCACAGGGGTGTCATGACCCATGGAGGGCCACCAAGCCCACAGGGGCACCGTCACCCTTCCCTGGCCACCACATCTGTCGCCGAGGGGGGGCAGGGAGCACCACGGGCTGGAAAAACCCCCTCACTGCCTGCACCCCAGGTCTTCTCCCCAGCTCCAGCACCCGGCTTGGCCACCCAGTTGCCCACCCCTGCTTTGTATGCCCGGCCGTACCTCCAGTCATCGGTATTAGCCTCCTCCTTGACTGCTACGGCGTGATTTTGTTTGGGTGATGGGAGCTGAACGCAGCAGTCAAGGCTGACACATCACGCTGATTGATATATTGGAGCATAAGAGTTTTTATGGTACTGGCAAGCGGCTATCAGGCGGTGTGACTAGCTGCATGGCCCTGTTCAACTCGCCAGCAAAAAAAAAAATATAAATAAATAAATAAAAAAAATAAAGCGGCAGTGAACGTGGCAGGAATGCTAAAGGAGAAACTGGCCTGACAGCAGGCTCTGGGGAGCGGTGCCTGCCCCAGCCCAGGGCTTGTTGTGCACCCGGGGGGCAGAAACCATCCCCCTGCGGCAGCAGCAAGGAGTTCGGCTGCAAAGGGAAGAGAGGACCCACCAGTAAAGTTTGTGCTGAAACTTGTGCTTGGGATGAACAGGACCGCAGGGGCTCAGGGCCACCAGCATCATCCTGGCCTCTCCCTGCCTGACGCTGTGCCTGGAGGTGGCCAAGCTGACCTGTGTCCCTTTGTCCTCTCTGAAAAGGACCTGGGACATCCTCATCAGAAGCTGGCACCATCACGCAGCCCCGCAGAACCGAGGGTTCACCAGGGAAGAATCAGAATCATAGAATGGTTTGGTTTGGAAGGGAACTTAAAGACCATCCAGTTCCAACCCCCCTGCCCTGGGCAGGGACACCTCCCACCACACCAGGTTGCTCCAAGCCCCATCCAGCCTGGCCTTGAACCCCTCCAGGGATGGGGCAGCCACAGCTTCTCAGAGCAACCTGGGTCAGGGTCCCACCACCCTCAGTGAAAAATTTCTTCCTGAGATCTCATCTCAATCTCCACTCTTCCAGTTTAAAGCCACTACCCCTCATCATACCACTACATGCACTTGTAAAAAGTCCCTCTCCAGCTTTTCTGGAGCCCCTTGAGGGACCGGAAGGGGCTCTAAGGTCTTCCCGTAGCTTCCCCTTCTCCAGGTTGAACCCCCCAAACTCTCCCAGCCTGTCTCCAGAGGAGAGATGTTCCAGGCCTCTGATCATCTTTGTTGCCTCCTCTGGACCCACTCCAACAGGTCCATGTCCTTCTTGTGCTGAGACCTCCAGAGTTGGATGCAGTGCTCCAGGTGGGGTCTCCCCAGAGCGGAGCAGAGGGGCAGAATCCCCCCCAGTTGCCCTGCTGGCCACGCTGCTGGGGATGCAGCCCAGGATGTTGGGGGCTTTCTGGGCTGCCAGAGCACATTGCTGGCTCAAGTAGAGCTTCTCACCCACCAACACCACCAAGTCCTTCCCCTCGGGGCTGCTCTCCATCCAGTTGCTCTCTCCTCCTCCTGGCTTCCCAGCAGCACCAGCCAGGATGGCTGCTGCCCGAGTCCCAGTCCCCGGCAGCGAGTGCGGGAAGTGGACTCGAGCATGGGACTCGAGTAGCAGCTTTTATGAGCTTTACACACACACAAAAAATTATGCCTTTATAAAAGCTTAACAGCAGGTAGGCATAAGGCCATGAGAAACAGGGAGGTGGTAATGGTCTTTTGAAAAGTAATTCCTTTCAACCATAAAACCAAGACTTGATGAAAATGATAAGCCATGGGATGTGGCTGCCTGAGAGCGTATTAACATAAATGCTTCAAGTAGCAGCCGCGGCGGCCTCGCGAGCCAGCGGGAACGGGGGGAATTAGCGGCCTCGTCAGCCGACGTGGGGAGCTGCTGCACAAAGAGCCCCGCGAGGGAAGCAGCAACGATAATTAATTGTTGGGCTGGAAATAGGCCCACCTGCGTGAGCCGCTTCTCCTGCCCCACAGCCCGGGCCAGAACAAGGCACCTTCCCATCCCACCCCATCCCACCTCCCTCCATCCCGTCCGTTCCAGGTAAAATACTCCATCGTTGCCCAGTGCTTGCTGTGGAGAGCAGGAGATCTTTTTCCTACCTCATTTGCCACCTTTGCTCTTTCTTCCTCCTGCTCCCTGGGAGACAACAATTCCTCAGCAGAGAGGGCTCTTAGGGGACATGACCCCAAATTCAAATCACCCCGTGGAGATGCTCACCTGCATCAGAGCTTGGTCTTGGAAGGCTGGGGGCACAAAGCTCTCCCTGCCCACTCCCCTTAATGGACTCATAGTTAGAAACACAACTTCTGACAAACGAATTCTCAGAATTCAAATGTCCCCAAACAAAACTAATATTCCAGTTCACTGGTGTCCCTGCCAGGAGGATGCGATTTGGTTGCACAGTCTATTATGTTCCAGAACGTGAAAGGTCAAGCTTAAATGGGATTTTTCATTGTAAAAGTCACCTACATGAATGACACACAGTACCACCACAAGGCATTTGTAAAGCAGAATCCAGGATTATGGATGCACCATTTACTTCTGTTTATCCCCCAAACAGAAAACTGGAAAATATTTGCAGCTCCCGAGCGTTCAGCTTAAGAACTTTCCTGGAGCTCTGAGGGCTTTGGGGGCAGGCTGTCAAATTAAAAGAGAAGTGCCGGGAGCAATTAGAACAGCTGGGGATTGAAATCCTGCCCCGAGGTTTCCTTCTGCCTTGGGATCCATCCTCCCAGGCTTGGAGATGCTCTTTGGTTGGGTCTAGGCGTTGGTCACAGGGAATGGGCTGAGGCGACACTGCCCACACGGCGGTTCACGAGGAGATGGGTGTGCCAAGGTCAGTGCGTACCCCCATGGGTTCCCCTCACCCACCAGCACCCTGTCCCCTCCCAAACCTGCTCCCTCTGGCTATGAGGTCCATTTCTCTTTCAGATTTCTCTTCGCGCTTCTGATTTTTACTACGGGGATAAAAGGGTTTTGAAAGCAGCCTCCTCCGAGGCCTGAGGAAAAAAGAATCAAGCTGTGAGTCGGGCTGAGAGGGGAAAGGTTTTGGGGACAAAAGAGAACAGAGCCGCTTTGCCCTTTCAGGATCACGCATCCTGCTCTGGCTTACTGCAGAAGATCCAGAAGAAAGGGAGAGCCCTTTCAGCATGGAAAAGCAGAGAAAGGTTCAGCACAGAGAGCAGCAGGAGTGAGAGCAGCCCCATTATCTGGCAGAAGTAGAAATAAGACTGGGAGAAAGAATGACTTAAAAATAAAAGGAACATTAAACCCGATGTTTCCCGGAGCATACATGTGTGTGTTTCTTTCCATGAGGAGGGCATTTGGAGGGATAAGCAGGGTTAAAGAGCCTCATTCATCTTCCCCTTACAACTGTGCTGACTCAGAACCTGGTCAAACAAGTTTAATCTTTTTAGTGACAACAAAGAGAAGTGGAAGGAGGGTGGAAAAGAGCCAGCCTGGATGGGCAAAGAGGGAGAAAAAGAAAGCACAGAAAGAAAACTTCCCTTTTACAGCTTTCAGTTATTCGTTCCACCTTGGAAATCTGACCTGATGGGCTTAGGGGGGGGGAAATGATGTTGTTGGAGCTGTGGCTCTGCATCTGCCCTCTCCCCGGGCGCCGTCCCAGCAGGAAGGGGGGGACCCAGTGGGCACAGCCCCGGTGCTGCCACCCTGAGCCAGGGTGTGGGGTTGGTGGGGGGAAAATGTCTGGGGAAGCAGGGGCAGGGTGGGGAGGAGGTCCAGGAGGTCGCTGGTGGGGATGGACCCAGAGCCTCCTCACTCCCAGGGGCCACCACCCCCCACTTCCAGGGCTCTCTCAGCCCTGTTTTCCATCTATCCCTGGGAATGCAAACCTCAGCCTTCACCTCAAGCTCTGAATGTCTCTGAGCTCCCAGAAAAACACCAAGGTGGGGCATGGAAACAGCTCTTGTCCTTTCTGGGGAGGAGCAGCACGAGGACAGTGGCGTTCGGTCTCGCTTGAAATGGAGCCGCTCATTAGCTCTGTAAGCTCTGTAAAATGGCCATCTTCTACGAGGCAGAGAATGCTTTAAAAAAATCAAACACACCGTACAAAATAATCCTACACTGGCTGGAAGATGAGGTCTTTTTCATCCTTAATTTCTGTAATTCCCAGCCATGCTGAGTATGATGCATCCTCATTTATAATGTAAGAGTTAAGGTTGGGGCAACAATTATTTCCAGGATCCTATAATCTCAACTGTAAAATTTCACCCCAGGCTGAAAATGAAAGAGCAAATCCTTCACTTTGGCATGAGCTGTATAAGACACAAAGCAGTTCCACTGCTAGCGAGTTACGCAAATATAAATGCACATTAGATTCCCCACTTAACTTTTTTTTTTTTCTGATCTTGAGCCAAAAATAAGATCTGAACTGAAATATGAATTTTTCATTGCATGTTTCTGATCCAAGATGTAAAAACAGACTTCCGAGGCTGCGAGCATCTACCTGTTTTCACCCACCTCCTGGAGCCCTGGAGATGGGTTTGCTGAGCACACACCCTGCAGACAGCCACCTCCTCTGACTGCGCTGCCGGCTGCGGCAAAGCCTCTCCGAAACGGCTCTCCGGATCCAGGCCTGGCTGCACGCTCCAGAAATTAAAGGCAAAAAAAAAAACCAACAACAACAAAAAACCCCAAATCCTGGCTCAATATAGCAATATTAGGAAATGCTGCAAAAACACCCCGGGAAAGGTCTGAGTGACAACAAGCGTGCGTGTAAGCAGGGGATCCCGTCCCGCCGGCTCTGACCGAGACCCAGGCGCAGCGCTTTGGGAGCAGCAGGGGGTTTGGGTGGGAAACTCCACGGTCTCCCAGCTCCGCTCCCTCAACAGGGCCTGTTTGGTGGGAATGGGGGTGCTCTGACAGGAGGGTGTTTTGCAAGCAAGGAGCCCTGCAACGCAGAGCAACCACAGAGACGGGATGGGGCGAGCAGAGACCTGCGGGGATCGATGCCGACGGCAGCTCCGCGGTGCCCGCCACCAGAAAACACCCACACCTGCAGGGAAACCTGGCCGTGGCTCTGGTTTCTTTTTTTTTTCTTTTTTTTTTTTTTTCCTTTCCCCCTTCTTTTTGTCCTCTTTAAGGAAAAGTGGCGTTCCCTGCCCCTGGATGGCAGCCTGGCAGGTGGGGAACCTGCAGGCAGAGCTGCCGCCCTCCTGTCCGAGCGAGGAGAGGAGCCCGACAAGGCAAAAGACTGAACTACTTCTTTCGCTCATAAAATTTGACGGCGCTATGACAGGCTGGGGAAACATTAATTACCATCATTGTTGCTCCAGCCATTAAAAGGAGGAATGGTCTGTGCTCTGGAGAGGTCTGCCCCTGCTCCGCTTTGGCAAAGCATCCCAGGACGGCACTTATGTACCCGCTTAAAATTCAGCTCATGTCCAAGTGCTACCCTCTTTTGGGCTGCAGTAAGCAAGTGCTTAAGGGATTTTATTTTTTATTTTTTTATTCCTAGCAGAGCCAGACCAAGGCCACCCAGACACAGGGCTGGGAAGGAGAACAACAGGGAAGGCTTTTCCCTTTCAAAACACCGAGATGCTGTGAAAGACGGGGCAAGGCTCGGTCTGCAGAAGTGCCCGTGCCACAGCAAGGAGAGACTGGGTGGCAGACGTGTTCCCAGGTCACGAGGGAGGGGAAAACACTGAATACCTGTGCAGCTGTGGGTCCAGCTGTGCTGAGTGGAGCGGAGCCCCCAGCTGTAGCTCAGGCAGGCGTGCTCCAAACAAGCTTCAGGCAAAACCCCTTCCTCTTCAGCTCCAGAGTGTAAATTGCTGATGCAAAGCAGCCTGGCTGATTTACCTGGAGCAGACGGTGACGGGGGCTGCGGTGATGGGTGGAGACCCCATCACCAGGTAGCCTGCAGCAGCTGCACGAGGTCCTCCCTGGCCACGCTCGTGGTGGGAGAGGAAAGCCCAGTGCACCAATTCTAACCCTGACTACAGTATTTACACACACGTACATAAGGCTGAGGGATGACAGAATTATATAATTTGCTTGGTACAGATTTGCTGCTCAATTTTGCAAAATGTAGCGTGTGATGCAGATTGCTATGAGTGTTTGTTTTTAAATACCAGATTAAATGGGCACATAAAATTACCGTAGCCTTGAGCTGATCCATTGCTCTATGACATTTAACGTTGGGTTGCATCAGTCATGCCACGTTGCGTTGCATCACATAATGTAATGTGACATGACTGATGAATCCAGACCTCCTGCTCCATCACCAGGGAAGCCTCACCAGCCTGAGAGCCATTGCCCGGCCCGATGGCGCAGCTGGTGCTGCCGCTTCTCCATGGGCTCCTCATCCAGGGCTGCCCCCCCAGGATGTGCAGGCAGGAGGGAGGGAGAGGCAGGGTCACTGGAGCCTAAACGTGCCATAACAGCTCATTTTATTTTTTTATATGTAGATAGATACATTTCTCTTGGTTCTGGAGTTGCCTCCCACAATGTTCTCACCTGGCGCTGAGCACCTTCTGCCTCAGCCCCTAAGGAGCCCACGGCGCGGGCGGGCTGCCGGCAGGGCTGAGATGCCTCCGGGCTGGCAGGGGGCTGCACACCCTAAGTGGGCTGACGAGATGGGGAGGAAAATCCACGCTAAGCTGCGGGGAAGCAAAATGGATTGGAGAGAGCATTAGCTAAATCCCCCAGTGAAAGGAGCAAGGGGGCTTGCTGTGCCACTGGTGCTGCCTTTGAAGCAATGGAGGCAAGGCTCCTCAGGAGGCAGCCCGGGGACCTTGGCTAGAGGTGAAGGAGGGAGGTCAGGCGCCGAACAGGCAGGTAGAGCCCTAAAAGGGTGCCCTGCACCTCCTCCTGCCTGTCCTAATCCTGCTCTGAGAGAGAGGTGAAGAAAACCACAGGGTTGGGTGTTTTTTTTCCCCCAACCCTATCCAAAGATGAGCGACCACTTTGCAAGCACTAAGCCCACCTCCGCAGGCCCAGCTGTGCTGCAATGATGCAAGTTGTCACTCTCTGAGGGATGGGAACATCACGCCTACACCCGGCGAGGTCCCTCCGTCACCCTGCGGCGTGGGCTGCAGCAGGGGCCGGGGATGCTCAGCCCCCACAGCTCCTCCCTGCATCCCACCTGCCTGCAGCTCCTTCTCACCATAGCCCGTAAATCAGATCAAGGAAATGATCTGGGCTAAAAATAAGCCAGATATAATCCTTTAAACTGCCGGGGAGGCAATCAAAATTACGATATTTAGGGATTTGCATGCAGTAGCTAAACGAAGATTATCGTATTTAAATTAGCAAGGGAAGGCAGGTCCATCCGGCAAGGCTGGTGCAGGGGTCGGCACGAACACCAGCAGCGATGGAGCCCAGCTCCACGGCAGGACCAGCATCTTCTCTGCAGAACCAGGATCCAGCCAGCGCCTGGACTCACCTCCCCAGCCTCACTCGGCAGAGAGACGGTTAATTGTAGTAAAATGGGAACAAACGAAGGCAGCCAAATTGGCATTTAGTACTTGGAACAAGCGTTATCCCCGACAGAGCGTGCACGACTGCCTTCCAGAGAAGGACGAGTCGCAGGCGTGCGGGGCACATTCCCTCAGACAGCACTAAATAAGCACGATTTATTCATCTCCAACCACTGGCATGATTTTTTACAAATGATTATTCCCACTCTGCCTGGATGCTTAGCAGCAAAGACACGGCCGGAGCAGGGTCAGCCTGTTTTCTGCCCCAGCCCGCCCACGGCAGCAGGCAGAGACACATCCAAACGCATGTGGTGGGAAGGGAACAGCCATCTCACCGTGCTTGCTGGTCCCAATCCGGTGCGTAAAGCCTCCTGGGATGCACTGGGTTTAGGCACCAAAACGCCTGGGATTTTGAAGCCTCATCCCCATTGAGCGCACAGGTGTGGGACACGGGAGGACAGCAGCTCTCCAATCCGTGGTAGAAATAAACATTAAAAACATAAAAACCAGAACCAGAAAACTTCCCTAAGCCCAACATGGCGTTAAGCTTTGAAATATCTTGCCACGGGATTTTGCAGATGATAAAAATGTACTTGAGGTCAAGAAACGAGAGGAAATGAGTAGGAGAAAATTCCCTCGTGGGCTGAGGCATCCCAACCCATCCCATCCCATCCCGTCTCATCCCGTCCCATCCCACCCCAGCTCCTCCAGCCCCACCGCGGTGCTGGGGGTGGCCAGAGCCCTCGGGGAGGCGGTTGGGGCAGGTTTCCTTCTTCCTACGCTCTTCCCAGGACTCTGGCCAAAGCCCCTCCCGGGGGCCAGCAGCTCCGGCTGGCCGGCCCTTTGCTGTGACCTGCTCTGACTGCTCTTAAATCCTTAAAACAGCTTAGTTTAAATGTCAGGGAAAGATCACAGAGTAAGAGCACATCACGGTCCAGCTGACAGCAGGTAATTTGTTTTGCCACTGTAACCGCATCCTCTCTCTGGCAGGTCCTCAGATGCCAAAATTGGTTTTGCAAGTGGGGTTTAGGGGGTCTGGACATGAAAGGAGTTTGGAAAACTTTGCCCAGGATAGAGGCACCGCCATCAGATTCCCTTCAGACATAAAAGCCCTCCTATCCCTTTATTCCCAGCAAAGGCAGGGTTAGATGTCCCTCTGCGATCCTATTGTATTTACGGTTTTAAACCGGAAGAGGGAAGATTGAGATGAGATCTGGGGAAGAACTTTGCTGTGAGGGTGGTGAGAGCCTGGCCCAGGTTGCCCAGAGAAGCTGTGGCTGCCCCATCCCTGGAGGGGTTCAAGGCCAGGCTGGATGGGGCTTGGAGCAACCTGATGTGGTGGGAGGTGTCCCTTCCCAGGGCAGGGGGGTTGGAACAAGATGGTCTTTAAGCTCCCTTCCAATCCGAACCATTCTGTGATTCTATGGTTCTATACACACTGGTATGTTATTTAGTACCCTTCCCCAAGGAGTGCTGGTCTCCCCGTGCTGTCAGGCAGTGGGGGCTGTGGGGGACAGGGTGCCCGTGGTAGGGCTGGGCTGCTCTCCATCACGCCACGGCCCAGCTCACCTCTTCTCTATGATTCTCTGGACACTGTAAATAAAATCCATTTCTAAGGTCTCGAACCAATGAGTTTTCCCAGCGGATCTTTACGAAGTTATTTAGTTCAAGTGTCTTTGTAATTGTGATAGATAGAGACAATTCGTCCCAGCTGTAGACCGGGCAGCAGGAGGGAGAGGGGACGAACGTGGACATCGGCTCGAGCCCCTGTAACGGATTTTATTTGCGCCGGTGACATTCATCAGGGCACGGCAGCCTGAGAGGCACAGTCCATCTTCAGCCCAAGGGGAACGGTGGCAGGAGGAGCAGCCCTGGGCAAGAGCTTGTGTCCGGGGCTGTACAGAGCCAGGCTGAGGACGGCAGCCTTCCTCTTTGGACATCCTACGGGGACTAAATGGCAAAGTCACCAGTCACCCCAGATGACTGGAGTGATTCAAAAGCCTCCCCAAATCCAATCCTTTAAGGAAGAAGACAGAAAACTGTAGCAGTACCAGGAAAAAGGAGTCGCTAAGGCACCCCAGCTCCTGAGAGTCAGCCAGCGGGAGCAGCAAGAAAGCTGCTCCAGCACAATCTGCTGTAAGGTTTGATGCTAAAAGAAAAAAAAAAAATTAAATGTATAATTTTGCACAGCACTTAAAAAAAAAAATAATCTATTTTCATTTTCTGAGACTGGATTTCCTCCTTGTCCTTCTCCCAGGTCATTTTCTCTCTACTCGGCCTTATCCTGGTGATTTCTCATCCCGCTTCCAGCAAGTGTGAATGGTGAGTGGCTTTGCAAACCCTGTTCCCTCTAGACTCAGATTATTATTCGCTATTGATTCATCGCATCCATCCACAAAGAAGCCTGTTGCAAAATATCCAGGAGCAGTACAAGAAAAGCAATACAAAATACCATTAAAAATGTAAAGAACCAGTCACCCGGACAAGGCGCGGGATATGAGCAATGGCAGGTTCGTCAGGCTGTGGCACCAGCTCCCAGCTTCCCTTCACAAACCCTAAGAAGTCTGAGGCAGAAGAAGAGAAAGAGAAAGCAGGTGTTTAGTCCTGGCTTTGCCCACAAAAGCACTTCCACAGGAGCGAAGGCAGCAGCCCCAGTAAGAGGGGCAGGCTCCAGCTTCTCCCCAGTCCAGCCAGCAAAGGGGGATGGACACGCGATGGCATGCACCACGGCAGCAGGGAGAGACCCCAGATCTCCTAACGCCCAGTCTCAGCTATCCCCCTGGGTTCTCTAGGGATCTAGAGCAAAAAAACCATCCACGCTCTTCAAACCCCTACTCTATGGCTGCCCAAAGCCGTGGATGATGGAAGTCTGAAGGACCTGGTTGTGAGAGGAACCCTTGAAACCAGACTTGCTGAAAGTGCAGGCAGGATGCCAAAGGGGTGACCCCTCTGCTGTGGCTTCAGGGGGGGCGAAGGAGCCCGGCTCCCCGCGGGCAGGGCTCGGGCATGGGGTCTGAGACGGCTCCTCTGCCCTTGCTCTCCTGATTGCAATCTGGATTTAAAATTTAATTTAAAGCTCTTCTTCTCAGGCTCCCCTCTGCAGACTCCGCCAGGAGCAGCACCTCCCAGCCATGCTCTGAAGGCACCTGGATTTTCCCCCTTCCCCTGGCCGTTCCCTCCAGGGCTCACGTTGCTCCTCATCCTGTGCGTATAGAAAATGGAAGGGAAAGGAAGGGGAACAATATATGGCTCACTGCACACACCGAGCAGAAAAAGCTGTGTACACAGGGCACACAAATCATCTAATTCAGGGCTTGCTTTGCAGGAGTTTAATATTCATAATGCACCTATTTTTATTTTAGTGCTACCCATGAATATAACTGAATAATTGCAGCTGATTAAAGACAAAAAAGAAAGGAAATGTTAACACTGAGACAAACAAACACTGCCTGTGTGGTAAATAGAAACACTCGAGGATTTAATTCCCTGAATAAGAGAAGGGAGGGGGCAGTGAGAGCAGAGAGCTCCTGCCCTTGAATTCCTCAGAACCGGTTGCAGCTCATGTTCCTGGTTGTACTTTCCTACAAATAATTTACAGTGCTAATGTAGTTTTTGCTGTACAAACAGTCATAGCCCAGTGTTAGACTGGAAGTTTTTCTTTCCCTATCAAATACAAGGCTAAATCCTTGTCTTCTCTCCGGCGCAGGGCATCACTGCCTCTGCCGCAGCTTCCACCGGTGGCGCAAAATCCAGCTGGGCTGGGCAGGACAAGGGGAAAGCAGTGTCCAGGAGGTGGGAGGATAGCTCTGGAGCAAAAAAAAATCCCTCTTCCTCCACCTTTCCATGTGCCTGGCCTCGGTCCTCGTGCTCCTTGGCATGGGGAGGCGCCACCGGCCCCGGGAGATGCCCCGTGCCCCGCTGCATCCCTGGCCCTGAGCGGGGACCATCCTTGGGTCCTTCTTCTCCGTGGCACCAAAGATAAAGGAGCTCTTTGTCAAGCAGCAATCTTGAAAAAATGCAATTGATTTTCTGACTTCTGGTCAGATTTTCCACCAAATTTAACACCCTGCATGTCGTGCTCAAAATACAGGCTCTAAGAGCATAAGGCATTTATTGTTAAGGCTTATTTTATTATACAGTATTACAGCCATTCGAGATAGATTGTATCCCCTGGCAGTTTCAGGAAAGTTTTTTCCCTTGTATTCATTAGAAGGAAAATAAAGTGCTTGCAAAAACCGGGAAATCCCCAATTTCAGTTAAATCGAGATCATTTCAGGGACTTCACCTTCAAGAAGGCAGCAAGATAATTTACATTCTGACCTAGATTTCTAACCTAAATGTATTTGCCTGAATGTGAAATGACATTTCATTTGCTCAAGGGTTCTATTTATTTATTTTATTATCAAAGAAAAGGGGGTGGGTGGAAGGCCCTCTTTCTCAGATCCTACAAAAAGAGTCAGGAAGAAAAGGGACTAATTCTCTGGTCCCACCTAAGAGGGGGAAGAGTGGTCCCTGAGAGGTCACTGTGCCCAGGCATCTGCTCCCTGTGCTGTGCAAGTCCAAAAGCTGTGCTGAAACTCAGGTCTAGCTTCTGCAAGTGGTTTTGGCCAGGGGGACCTCAGCCCATGGTCACCCCGTGCTCTGGTCCATGTGACGCCAGGAGCCAAGGTGACAATGGTAAAGCCCAAAGCTGGTCGGGATCATACAAGTCACTCCCCAAACGTTTCCAGAAAGCTGGAGTCCCAAACAATGTGAAATCAAGGTTTTTGCACGTAGAAAAAAAATACTATCTCCATCTATGGGAGAGTCCATGAAATAGCTCTCAGAGACCTTCAACCACTGTTTTTCTTCTCAGTCTGGAAACTTTTGGGTTTCTTCCCCAGCTAATTCAGCACTTTCAGCTCTGAGACGGGCCAGCGGCTGCTGCTTTGCAGGAAGGAGGAGAGCAGGCAGAGAGGGGAGTCCTGGTGACCCCATGTCTCCTACGGGCACCTCCACATCTCCTCGACCTTTGCTTACATGCTCCTCTAACTCAGGGCACTGCCGCTGCCCGGATACCTGGCTAATCTCACCAAGAACAGCACTGCACCCTCTGTGGCACCTCGTTTCATGTGATAATCTTCCCTTACGCCTCTCCTGCCTCTGCACATTTCTGATGGTCATACTGTGTGGGATGGTTTCCTGCTCCGCGAGGAAGGAGGGCAGCAGCACATCTGAGCCAGACAGCAGCAGGACCCTCCAGCAGGCCCTTTGAAGCTCCCCACCTAACAGACTCTGTAAAAGGCATGTAAGGAGGAAGAAAGAGCCTTAATATTGCACCACAGAGCTAATCATCATAGAGAAAAGCCTTTGTGCATTGTGAAGTGCAGGTCAAAGCAGCTCAGCTCGAGTGCAGTCAACAACCCCTTGTTCCGACACAAACAGATGCTCATCACAGAGAGACAGATGAATGGAAAAAGCTGGAGAAAATGACATAATGACAGAGTAGCACCTTTGAATATGAGTGTGCTAAGATAAAACTTGTCCCTGCCCTCCATCCGCTTAGTGCCAGGTCTCTGGAATAGTTATGCCTGGTACATGACAAGAATCTAGTCATTAGCTCTGTATTTGCCGGCAGCCAATGCCTGACCTGCTGAATTCATCTGGCTAAGAGGTTTATTTCCCCCTACTTTATTCCTGACAGTGTCATCTTTCAAAAGGCACACATTTCTCCGTCCTAGAAGCAGCTTAGCATGGTCCCTCTGAGGACAGGGGACACTCAGAAAGATTTCCAAGTCAAATGCCTGAAGCGCACCTTGACTCTTCTCGCTGGGGACCTCTCCCCCAGGCTGCACGTGTCCACCAACACCACTTAAGGGCCGTTGGGAGTTAAAAACCCCCTTCTGGAAACCACAGGGTGTCCCTGAGGAGCCCTTTTCTTAGCTCCCGGCTTTGCTGCTGAGTAAAGACCATCAGGGTTAGCCCCATCCTTGGAGCCTGTAGCTTTCTCTGGCTGCCACTGGAGCTGATCCCAGTGCTCGTGTGGTTGCTGGGCTGGAGACTGTCCCAGTGCCTGTGTCTGCACCCCGGAGGAGCCCTCTCCCTTGGCCCATAATCACCCCAGATGCCAATTCTTCACCCCCAGCCATCCCATTCCTCCCTCGCCCTGACTCCGGGGATGCAGAGTTCAGCTCCGGCGTGTGACCCATCTGGGCGATGGGTGGATAATGAGAGGGGCGAGCGGTGGTGCTCCATGCAGCTCCCATTGTTCCTGGCTCTTTGTCTCCCCGCCCCACGCTCACTGGCCACCTGCCTTCCTCCCCAGCCTTTTGAAGGGGGATTCTTTGCTTCCCTTTGTTGTTCCCCCTGCCCCAAGCTGCCCGCGCCGCCGCTCCGACCTCCGAAAGGAGCCAACAAAGAGGCAGGGATGCAGCCTGCCCCGGGACGGGGAGCACCCTGGCATGGGGCAGGGGGTGAGGGCAAGGCTAGGGAGCGGGCAAAGAGTGGGTCTCCCATCATAAAAGCAAAGCAAGTAAAGCAAAGGCAGCAGAGGGAAAGTGTGGAAGCGAGCCCGCTTCCTCATTATGGGAATTATTCACACGGCAGAGGCACCTCATAAATTATACAGGAGGTTCTTGATGAGAAAGGCAGTGAGCCTGGCTAGTGCCTTGCCCACTGGCCCTAGCCACCCTGCCCAGGCACCAGGCAGTGGTTGGACCCCGTATGGTGGCTCTGCTCACCAGGGGTCCCACACGGCACCCCACCAGCAGCAGCACAGGCTGCAGCCCAGGATGGCTCTGACCTGGAGTGATGGGACAGAGAGGCTGCACGTCGGAGCCTGGCATGGGCTCGCAGCATCCCTCAGCAGTGACCGAGCCTGAGCACCACCTGCTCTAAATACATCTGGCAGCACGTGTCCATCAGGGGATGAAGTTTCTATATCAGTCCTGCATCCTCCAGATCCATTAGCATCTGTACAAAACTCCGTGCCATATCTTTCTGCCACAATGGTGGCTCCACGAGGCTGCAGGACTCCAACCCTGCTGCCAGCAGGGATAATCACGGAACCATGGAATTGTCAGAGTTGGAAGGGACCTTCTAGAGATCATCTAGTCCAACTCCCCAGCCAAAGCAGGGTTGCCCAGAGCACATCACTCAGGAGCATCCAGGTGGGTCTTGAAAATCTCCAGAGAAGGGGACTCCACACCCTCCCTGGGCAGCCTCTGCCAGGGCTCTGTCAACCTCACCCCAATGAAGTTTTTCCTCACATTGGAGTGGAACTTCCCATGCTCCAGCTTGTGCCCATTTCCCCTCATCCTGTCACTGGGAACCACTGGAAAGAGTCTGGCTCCACCATCCTTCAACCCACCCTGTAGATACTTGTAAACATAGATAAGGTCTCCCCTCAGCCTTCTCTTCTCCAGCCTAAAGAGGCCCAGCCCCTTGAGCCTTTCCTTGTAAGGGAGGTGGTCCAATCCCTTCATCATCTTAGCTGCCCTTCTGCCATAAGCCACTGTCTCATGCCTACATGTCCCAGCAGGACCCGTGACCAGCCGTCCAGAAAACACCCTGCTCCTTGTCCAAAGCTCCTGTTGGAGCCACCTCTGCCTTGGGGTGGAAACCACCAGGGTGTGAAGCAGCCCCAGATGGCATTGCCTTCCCACAGCTGAGGAGGGGGCCACCACCAAGGGAGGAACCTCATGTGTCACAGCCACCTCCTGGGGGACAGGGTGACTGACCAGCACAAGCCACATACTCCCACGCTGCTCTATGTTCAGGACAGAAGACAGGTCTCTCCGTGGGGATAAAACCAGCACAAGTAAAATAAAAACCCTCTATTGGTTCAAGCCTGCCGAGTGTGAATGTGGTTAAGGGAATAAATTGCTCCCAGCTGCCTGGAGCCCTCCTGGCCCCATCCCACCAAAGGGTTTGTGGGGATGCCTGCGGGTCACAGCCGAGTTCTCTGTGCCTCACCTGATGCATCCCCAAACACCAACCCCTTCAGGCACAAATCGCAGAGCCGAATTAACTATGGTAATCAACTCCACGCATTTCTCCCCCAAAACCCCGGCAGCGCAGCTCCTGTCCCCCGCAGAGCCAGGCTCCACGCCGAGCTGCTCCTGGCTTCGTGGGGCAACCCTTCCAGCCCCTTCCCACCCCACCCCGGAGAATCTGTGTGGATGCTCTACTGCCGCAGGAGATAACGGCTGCTGGGAAGCTGCTTTACACTACAAGGAGCACTTGCATACAAAAAGGCTTACAAAAAGCTGCTATAAGGAAGCTACTTATTGCTGTAGCTCCAACCTAGTAGAAATAGAACGCGTACGGTAGCACACGTCTGGTAAGACCTGGCAATGGAAGGTTTATTTTTTACCTAAGTTATTTTTTTACCTCCCTTGGCTCCTTGATTTACCCGGCATGGGAGGATTTGTACACTCCAAAGAGCCTGCAGAAATGCTTTGCAGGAGAGTGCAAAAGAAGGGCAAGATGTTTAGCAAAGATGAAAGCCACGTATGCTCACTGCACCGACATTTGCTGCTCCCACATTTAGAGGGCTGGGGGCGGCCGGCCGGGGGTGCAGGAGGGGCTGCAGGGAGCAGGAGAGGAGGAAGAGGGCTGCTGGGGTGGCCACACTGCTGCTTCCAAGCCCAGTCCCCCCCTCCCACCTCTGTGATGCCTGTGGTGGGGGACACTGCATGCAGGACAGGCAGGGATGGGCAGCAGGTGTGGGAAAAGCATCCCCTTGGCTCGCTCGGGATGCAGCTGTGACCCGCCCGGCATGGGGGCATCGCTTTGTTTGCCCCCCCTGTAGCCCAGTGACCTGGCAAGGAGATGCAGCTCATCCCTGGCCTTGGCCATGATGGGAACTAGTGGCCTTGGCCAGCTGGGGGTGGGAAGGACAGCAAGGCCAACCACCCTCCAGGATTTTGGCGTGCGCTTCCCACCATCGCTAGCAGGGACGCAGCTGTGGCAGTGGGAATTTCTCGGCAGAATTCCGCCCCCCCTCAGTGTCAGCAAGGCTGGATGAAGGGGAGACGCTCCCATTTGCCCAAACCCCATCCCATTACCACATCCTGCTTCCCGTTCCCACACTGGTGGCACGTTATCCCCTGCACTACATCCCCGGGACCCCGGGAAGCAGCCGGCGGGCACAAGCACTCTCACCCTATTCAAAGAAAAGGGGAGAAAAACCCAAATGCCTTTTTACCCCTCTGCCAGACGTTTGGCTCTGGGTGATCAAAGCCCTGCTGAGGAGCAGCTCTCCCTGGGAGCTTCTCCGGGAAGGGCTGATGGGATGAAAAACACGCACAGGAGGCGGGGGGGTGGGGGGGGAGGGGGGGTTTAGCCCAATTTCCTCAGGAAATGAGGCTGGTTGATTCACAACTATTAGTCACAGCACCTAATGAATTCTGAGCCCTTTGGCCAATTTCAGAGAAAATTGACTGAAAGGGGAGTCCTCAAGTCACCAGGTTCCTATGAGCCTTGGGAGGGGGCAGCAGCCCCGGCTGCTCCGAAGGGGGGATGTGGGAACCGGACCTCACTGATCCCACCGCCCGCAGGGCTCCTGGCTCCAGCCTGACTGATGCGACCTACATGGGAAACCCCAAAGGGGAGGCTCATCCGAGAAAAACACCCTAAACATTTCCTCCGCGGCATCCCTGGGGAATGGGGACAGCAGGGGACGGGCCACGTCTCGCCGGAGGAGCAGCCGGCAGGAGCAGCCTGCCGTGCCCGGCGAGGAGGGTGCTCTGCTCCGGCCCACAGTTTGCTGATTTATGTTTAAAACACAGACAATTAAATTACATGGAGGCTGATGCTGCTTAATGCGTGAAGGCAGTGAGATGCCAGGCCTCATCGGGTTGCCATGTAAATCACCATGGTTAAGCGGGGAGCCGGGAGCACAAGTAGCAGGGGCTGGGCATGCGTCACCCAAAAACTCCCCGCCGGCAGCAGAGCCCATAGGCGTTTTGCCAGGATGAGCAGGGATGAAGGGGGGGGGAGCCCCAGCAGGGCACAGCTGGCAGCGAGCGGTCCTTCACACACACACCCCCACCATCCCAGGAAGGGATTTTGTTTTGGGGGGTTACACCCCGAATCAGACAGAGCCGCAGAGGAGAGAGAGGCAGACTCCAGCGATTTACACACCGAGCGATTCGGGTTCCAGTGAACTAAAATCAATAGGAGTAAAGGAATAATCAGAAGAGACGCTGGGAGGATGGATGGGAAAGGAATAGCTAAGCATCCTGCCACGGGAAGAGCATAAATCCCGCTGAGCTGCAGGCCGTTTCCTACGGGGCAGGTTTGGGGGGGGGTCTCCCTTGTCCCCTCGCCCCGGCCACATCGCCCTGTCCTGGTCCCAGCATCGGGGCTCGGCTGGCGGGGTGCTGAGCCACATGGAGCTGCTGAGCCTGCAGGACAGCTAAACCTGGAAGATACAGCCCTGAGGAGCAGGAGGAGAGCTTAGGGCTGGCTGGGCTGCTCTGGAGGCAGCAAACCCTGGCTGCCACGCTGAGCCGTGCAGCTGGATGGAGTGATGGAGCAGAGCTCTGTCCCGGCTCCCAGTCACACCAGGATCCTTTGCAAGCCACCAGCCAAGCCATGCCAGGATTTCATCCTGCAGGGAAGTGTTTGATAGAATGGTTTGGGTTGGAAGGGACCTTAAAGACCATCCAGTTCCAACCCCCCTGCCCTGGGCAGGGACACCTCCC
>JAOQGH010000062.1:18036825-18053470 GCA_025769975.1 Gallinago jamesoni | reverse complement strand
GCCTTGAACCCCTCCAGGGATGGGGCAGCCACAGCTTCTCTGGGCAACCTGGGCCAGGCTCTCACCACCCTCACAGGGGAAAATTTATTCCCAATATCTAATCTAATTCTTCCATCTTCCAGTTTGAAGCCGTCACCCCTCATGCTGTCACTACATGCCCTTGTAAAATGTCCCTCCCCAGCTTTTCTGTAGCTTCTTCAGAAACTGGAAGGGGCTCTAAGGTCTCCCCGGAGCCTTCACTTCTCCAGGCTGAACCTTCCCAACTCTCTCTGCCTGTCCTCCCAGCAGAGGGGCTCCAGCCCTCTGATCATCTCCGTTGCCTCCTCTGGACTTGTTCCAACACGTCCACAGGTCCTTTGCTGAGGGCTCCCAAGCTGGGGGTCTTACCAGAGCGGAGCAGAGGGGAAGAAAGTTTGCTCCTCTCCAGGATGCAGATGTGCCAGTGCCCTGAATGCTGCCTCAGAAAAAGGCCAGAAGCCACCAAAAAGAGCTGATGCTTCCCTCACCCCTTCTTAGCCACTTGTAGCACCAGACTCTTGTTGCTGGTTAATTAATTAACCCATTGTGAAGAAGCAGCTTTGCTGTCACAGGTGGTGGAAGAGGAGCTGAGAGCTGGGGGCTGAAGGCATGGGAGGCCAGGAGAGCAGCTCCTCTCAGCAGGTTCTCTCAGCAGGAGCCAGGGAACACAGGGAGCTCTGGGGATTTCACAGGAAGCATTGTCACTGCCAAGGGTCACCCGTTTCTGAGAGAGCTCCACAATTCAAACAAGCAGCCCTCGCAAGCCAATTAGCAGCAAATGTGACAGGTCTGGATTTTGTTTATGTAGCATCTAGCAAACAAAACCAGATTTCAGCCCCCTCTAACAGGGACACAGAGGCTGGCACGGCCACACGCCGGGTCCACTCGGTGCATTCAGCGTGTCCCCGTGGGCGCTGGGTCTTTCCCAACCCCGCAGGCTGTGGCAAGAAGAACGCCCTGCAAATAACCACCAGTGCCACTGTGACATTCCCAGCCTATCCCCGGGCGTGTGAAATTATTAGGTAGTAAATTTAAGCTGGGGAAAAAAGGAAAGGAAACCCTTTTCCACACAGAACGCAATTACATGGTAGAGTTTATTACCACCAGATGTTGTGGTAGCCAAGTGCACAAGCTGCTTCAAAAGAGACCCGAGATATAAACGGGGGGGAACAGACCGGCTGGCTACTGAGCCCGCCAGCCTGGCTACCATCCCTGGCTCGGGGGCATCCCCGTGCCCCTGGCTGCTGGAAGGCGGCGGGCTCAGCCATGGGGAAGCTCAGCCCTTGTTTCCCAGACCTTCTCCCCAACGCCTGGTGGGTGCTGGAGGCTGGGCACAGAGCTGTGTCCCAGGCTCCATGGACTCGTGTGCTCTGCTGGCGGGTGGGAAGGTACTAAAGAGCAAACCTGGAGTCAATGGCAGCCTGGCAGGAGCCTGCCAGCGACCCAGCTGCGCGCCGCGAGGCAGGCAGCCTTACATCCAGCCATCAACCGAGTCCTCCTGGTTGGGGGTAGCAACCTCCAGAGGATGCCGGGCTTTTTTTTTTTTTAAAAAAAATATCAGTGTAACGCACAACAAGTCAGCCCATCCTCATGGCTGAGATGGCAGGCTCCTCCGGGGCGCTGCGGCAGACACCGGGGATGAATTTCCCATGCTTCGGCCACACTGGCACAGCTGGGCAACCAGGGCTGGAAGCTAGAAGTCCCCATGGCAGAACTAGAGCTGGAGCCCGTCCCCGGTAAGGCAGGAAAGCCCGGTCAGGCATGGGGTTCCCACCAGTGCGCCCTCCCCCGCAAAACCTCCTCCACACCTGAGGACCAGGAAAATTACTCCGTCCCCTTTGTCACCGGTTTAAATCCGACGAGCTGCTGCTTTGTCCACGCCGCGAGCCATTCAGCGGCAGAAGCACGTGGTGCTGTTGGATTAATCCCTGCCGCTCACTGCCGCGGTTCACACGCACATCAGCCCAGCAGGAGTAGTACCGAGCTTTGTCACCGCAGAAGTACTTTTCAAATATACAGATAACAAACCCAACATCAAAGATCCTGAAAGAGAAACTTCTTTCAGATGATATCCCAGGCTCAGGCTCTACAGAGCACAAACAGAAGGGATGAATGATGCCGGAAACAACAAAGAGAAGTAAATTGTCTCCTCTGGATGAACTCGAGCTTAAAATCTTAAAAAGGAACTTGTCTTGCCTTTGTCTCTGCTGAAAATCCACCTCCTGCCTGGACAATACGCGTCTGTTTGGGAGGCAAGAGGCAGCCGGAGAGCTGGGCTGGAGCCTGGTGGAGCTCTATTTACAACCCCACCCAGGTTCACCAGGGAAACAAGAGAACCTGAGCACTTGCTTTGATGGGCCTATTCAGATCCCCATCATATTAACGTAAAAAGTTAATTAATAGCAAGAGGTCATGTTTCTGAGGTGCCTTTTATTCAACGATTCCACCCTACCAACGCGCATCCTCACCCCCCTCCCCCTGCCCCAGCAGCGAGGGTCTCGTCTCTCCCTCCTAGGACTCCAGGTCTCATCTCTCCCTTCTAGGGCTCCAGCCCCTCACTCCAAACCGGGGCAGATGTGGGGTGGCCCCGCCAGGGAACGTGTCCCCAGGAGGACAGGCAGCACCCCTCTCCGAAAGGCAGCGGCCAGCCCGGGCGCCCCGTGTCACTTCAGGAGAGGCATCCCCGGCCGTTCCAGAAATCGCTGATTCGCCACTTAACGAGTTGGCATTAATATTTATCGCCACATGTTCACAATTGTAAAGATCTTCATTTAAAATGTTTTGTGCCTCGCACCCTGTCAGCGGGGAAAGCACTATGAGGCAGAAAGCAGGCTCGCAGGCTCTAATGCAAAGTGATGGCTCCGGCTTCAGAAGGGAAGCCTATTTCCAGCAGGAACATCTGCTCTTGGTGTGGGAAGCGGGTACCTCGGCGAGAAGGATGGGAGCAGATGGGGAAGAAGAAGAAGAAGAAATGGGAAAGTTTCTCCTCCTCCCGTGGCGGAGCCGGGGCGAGCGAGGTTCACCACCTCGCCAGATTGCCAGCCCCGGGCTGCGTCGCCACGCTTTCCTCTCTTCTTGTGCCAAAGCAGGTGGGGAGAGGAGAAAAAAAAGCGCTTTAGTTTGTGGGGTGCAAGAGCAAACCCTATTTAGATCTGGTGGGAGAAGCCAGGCCGCTGGCGGCTCGGCGGGTCTCCATCCCTCGCATCCCTGCGGAGCTGCAGGAGGAGGAGAAGGCTCGTGGTTCTCCATCGCCGGCGGCGAGGAAGGTGAGAACTGTCTGAGCGGCAGGAGGAGAGGTCGAGCTGAGCCCGGCGCAGGGAAAGGTGAGAGGGCTGCGAAGCAAAATAAAGATTAAGGTGGAAAAGTGAGAAGAACTTAGCGCTAAGATCTGTTAAACCTTCCCTCTTGCAAAGCCTCGTGCAGGTGCTTAACTTTGCAGGCTGTGAGTAATCCAATTAAAGTTGTTAAATCCTGCAGAGACTTAAATTCAGGGGAATTAGTGATAGCGCGCAAAGTTAAGCGCGCGCTTACTGGGTGCAACAGTGTGAAAAAGACTCCTTAGGAGAGAAAGCTTCGTGACTTGGAACTTTTAGAAGTGGAAAAAACCACCATCGTATATATCAAGAAATCATCTTGCGCCGGGGTGGAAGGAGCGTTTGATGTGACCTAAAAGTCTCTTCCATCTCCGACTTCTATTAGTCTGTGACAAGACTTAAAAGGTCACCTAGTCCACCCCTTTGCTAATGCAGGATTATTCCCCACAGCACAGTGCCTGGTACTTTGTCCAGTCCAGTTTTAAATGAAAAGCCTTGCAAAATTTCCTCTTCCCAAGGACCATTATCCTCCCAATTCTAATGTGTTTCTTTTTGTCAATAGTTCTGTCAGCATAATGAAATCCTCACTGTGCTAAATTGCTAAAAAAGATCTAAAAGTCGAATCTTCTTCTAATATGACATGAAAGTGCTAGTATAAAAATAGGATTGTATTAGCGATTCTCCGCTGTATTGTATTAACATCCTATTTCACTTAAGAGAGGCAGGACTGAATTATCTGCGGATTCTTCCAGCCACTACTCTTACAAAGCTGTGTATTTGGGGTTCAGAGCTGCATGACTTCCCATTAAAGCCATACAATAAAACCCTATGCGGCATGCAAAATGCTGAGGCAGGCGTTTAGGGCACGTGCCAAGCGCGGAGCCCGACCCCGCTCCTCCTCACACCCAAGGCAGGTCCTCGGGCTCCCTGCCAAGCTGCCGGCGAGGTGGCAAGAGGTGTGGGAAGAAGGCAGGAGGGCAAGATTTGAGGTCCCAGGGGGAGGAAAAAAGGACGGGTGGGAACGTAAGAAAAAACAAGGCGTAAAATGTCCGTCGTTGGAGCGCGGCACGGAGGTGGGATGGGGGTGGGAGTCCTGTTTCCACCGTTCACAGGCCGGGTGAGAAGGGGGAAGAGCTGGCGGCGGAGACTGTGGAACCTCAGTGCAATCAAAATGGGCACTGGTAGCCAATTTTGAGGGCATGCCCAGAAATTAAGCTGCCAGGAGGAGGACTGATGCTCAGAGCACCCTGCGGAAGGGCTGGGGAGGAGCAGCTTAGGGGCTTGGGACCGGCGTGGAGGCAGTGGAAGCAGAAGACAGAAGACAGAGGTGATGCTCGGCGTGCTCTTGACCCCCCATCAGCAGAGCCCTGACCCCAGCTCGGTGGCAGTTTGTGCAAGGCCTTTGCCTGCTGCTTGGTGGCAGGTACAGGTTCTTTCCAACTGCACCGTGGCTTCAAATGAGCATTCAAACTAGCAACTTAGCACAACCCATCCCTACCAGAACTAATCCAAGTTTTATACCTTTTTGCTGACACTAACATAGCCCCATTTTCTTCCTGAAAACCAAATCTGGATTCTTTGAAGGAGGCTCTGATCTGTTCCTAGCATTCCTATTTACCGGGAAAACTGGAAAAAGCAGTTTCATCTCGCTTCAGCCTGGTTCCAGTCACCATTCCCAGCATGTTCTGCGGCTGTGCCCTCCCTGGGATTTACAGGAGTTTATTTTCCCAACACATGCTCCCTCATTGCTATTCTTTTTCCCCTTTTTTTTTTCTTTTTTTTTCTTTTTTTTTTTTTTTTTTACTGCATAGCAGAAAGCTATTGAGTAGAAAGCCAGTGGGAAGCCACAGCTATTGTATCTCTGGTTTAGTTCCTTATCTGCTGAGGGGTCCTTTTGTGATTGTGTTGAGGAAGGACATGCAGACAGCGCCTTTTATCACCAGCACGGCATCTCCGGAATGAAAGGAGAGGCAGCGGGGATGCAGATGTGACGTTAAAGTATAAAAATCCACCATATGGTAAAGATTGCTTCAGCTACAGTCTGGTCAAGATGTTGACACTTTGGTTATGAAAAGCAATATGTATCTCTCTCTTGGTGGTTTGTGTTCAAATTAAATGTTTTGTATCAGGCAGAGAACTAATAACGAGCCACGTTTTCCCTCGACAGAGGCGTAGTAACAAATACGGGGTAATGTGAAAGCTGACTTGAAAATTACTATTCCCAAAGATGCAATAAATGTAGAGATAAGATTTGCTTAGAGGACTGGAATGAGATAAATGCAAAAGGTGCTACTGGTGGGAAGAGAGTCCAAGGGGAACAGGCAAAAGCAAAAAGAAGTAGCATTTAAAAAAACACAGCCTGACCTGTCAACATTTCTGTTAACACCTAATACCTCCTGGACACCAGCCTTCTGCAAAAACCCCTCCTTCCCACAGCTGTAGGCAAAGAACCAGGAAAAAAGGGTATCTGGGTGCGAATCATTGTGCATTCAAGCCAAAACGAGACGACGTGCCTTTTTCAGTGTCTTTGGAAGGGCTGGGATACCCGAATGTGGATAGACCCATGCGGGGAGGTAGGATGTGCTTCTGGGAGGGCTGGGGATGTGCTGGGGGTGACCTGGAACCCAAATTCCGGCGGCTCCAAGAGAAATCAAGGCGCGTAAACGCCGGAAAACCAGGCGAAGGTTGTTCCTCCCACCACCTGAATTCTGGAGGCGCAGCCATTCCGGCCTGGCTGGGGCTAACATAAACTTTGCACACCAGGTATCGAATACCCCGCAGTCTCTTCCCGAGGCGATGCCCCGTGGCTGCCCTGCCCCGTGCAGGGAGGCTCCGGTCCCGGCACGTGGAGCTGCTCCCCCTGCGCCCGGCATCCTCCCGTCCCTGGCGCCGGTTAACAGCGGTGGCGATGACTTATTCAAGAGCAGATCAAGAAATACCCCAGCTCTCTTTGGAGACTTCAAAAGCAGCCAAACGCTACCGGTATCCTCCGATAAAGACACAGCTTTGCTCTACGGGCTGCCTCGGGGGAACATCCAACCGCCGGCAGAGGGAAAAGGGGGGGGACGTGGCTGCTGTAGGGATGTCTGGGCAGAGTGGGGGACCCTGCTGCCTCCCAGCCCTGGCGCTGTGGCCACCAGACCCGCTGCAGGTGGAGGGGAGCCAGCATGACCCTTCCCTTGCCGGGGGTCGCATCCTGCCCACAGCCCTGGCTGCCCAGCCAGCCCCCAGCGCCTGCTGAGGAGGTGGGATGCGGTTGCTATGGCAACGGGAAGCAAAAAACAAACAAACAAAAAAAGAGGATTTTCCCCCCCCCTCCCCAGGGAGCACAGCACTGAAGCCCCCCATGCAGTGGTGGGTGTCACCATCCCTGTGCCATGGCCTAGGGAAGGGGCAGTGGGGGCTGCAGGGCCATGTTGGGGTTTGGAGGCCTGGACAAAGGGTGGAGGAGGGATGGTGCAGACAGGCAGAGGTCCCTCCTCGCTGAGCACATGTCCCACCTCACCCAACCAGGCTGGCCATCGCCATCCCATGCCTTCACACCTAAGAGCATCTTCCCAACAGAGGTGGCGAGCGAGGCACAGAAGGGCTGGGGGGGCAGCAGGTAGGTGGGTTGGAGGATTCCCACCAAAATTCAGAGCAGGAGACTTCAGCCCTTGTCTCTGTCACAAGCATGGGCAGGTGAGGCTGGAGCAGAAGAACAGCAGAAGTGATGTGCTTTGTTCGAGACCTTGGGAGGGGTTTGCTGGCCGAGGACACAGAAAACGACCTCCATCAACAGATGACATTTCCCACTGGGAACCAAAGCCCCATGGCCAAACTCTCCACCCCAGGCTGAGGTTGATAGGAGATTTGATATTGATTCACTGGGGCCAGGATTTCATCCTGTGATTTAAACCTAACTCCTCCAAAGAGAATAAGATCAATTTTACAGAGAATCAAATAGATAAAGAACAGCCTTTGAGCCAGTGTGCAGCAGAAAGGGGAGTTTAAAAAAAAAATAATGGTTCTTTCCTTATCAGGAAAGTTAAAAAAAACCAAAACAGAACCTGGAGAATGTTGTTTGCTCATTTTTCCTTTTCCAGTCGAAACAACCCCGCCTCTGGCTGCTCTCCTCATGGGCACCAGGGGGTTTCTCATGGCTGGGAGGGAGATGCTGTGGTACCTACCCCGGAGCCCCCATGCCCGGCTCCCCCACCCCACACCCTGCCCAGGTGGCCCCATGGAGCTGCAAGCCATGGGAGATGCTGCAACAAGCTGGTGGTGATGGAGCATCCATCCACATGGACAGGGGAGCCAGGGCAAGGTGTGGAAGGTGGAGATTTGGCACTGGAAAGGGGAAAACCAGTTCTGCTGCAGCTATGTCCTCATTTGGGGGCCACCAGCACCCGCCAAGCAACCCCCACCCCTCCTGCCCGGGAAGCTGGCAACCCTTGCACTGAGCTTCTCTCTCTTGGAGTTTTTATTATCGTCATTCCTTTTTATTTTGGCCTTGGAAGACAATTCATCACGCTCGGGCAGCACAGACTGGCCCCTGCCAAGGCTGCTGCTCTGCTCCTGAGCCGTTCCCCCCCCCCAACCCCGTCTCAAGCACCAGGAAACTTTGGGTTTCTTCTGTCCTACAGCTTTGCAAGGGATCAGCCTCCTGTTTGTCCTCTGCTGCCATCCCAGTCACCTTCGGTCACCTGCAAATGGCATGGGTCCCCTGGCATAGGCTCCTGCAGGCACCTATCGCCTATCCCCCCCCCCCCCCACCCCCGGCCATTATTTAACTGCAATCCACAGACTATTTTTCTTGGGGGAAAAAAAAAAAAAAAAAGAAAAGAAAAAGCTTTTAAGCTTGATCAGTGATGGGGTTAATATTGTTTGCCGCGTGTCTCAATTTTTTATCTGTATTAATGGCAAGTGCCACAGCAGGGTTTTCTACAGCAGCACCACGGTGGCGCTTTGTTGGTTTTTTGTGTTCATAAAAAAACAAACAAAAAAACCAACCCACCGGGTTGCAATGAGTGATCACGCCGCAGCACAGCAGCTCCCAACCACCTCCCAAAGAAAATGCCCAGACGCCCCCGCCGACGGCGTGACGTCTCCCCGAAAGCCTTGAATTTGTCCCCAAAGAGCTGTCCTTGCTGCGGCAGCCCGTTGCCGGGGCCGGGCAGCGGAGGTGAGCTCTATAATTGTACACCTGCCCGTGTTTGTTCTCTGATGGCTCTTCGGGGATGCTCACTTACATCACGGTGGAAAGAAAAGGACAACAACACAAACCAAACAAAAAAAGAAAACAAACAAACAAAAAAAAAAACCCCACCAAACAACCAGATGCAAGTTAAACAAGTGGAAGGCCCGCTGGGGATGCCCGGGAAGCTTTTCCCTCGCTTTTCCCCACCGGCACCAGGGCACCGGAGCAGAGTCCGGACCCGGGAATAACAGGAAGGCAGGGCAGGGATCTTCCCCCCCCCCGCCCCCAATGCTCTGTGTTTGCACAGCCCTTGCTTCTCCCAGAGATATATTATATGTATTTTTGCTCTGTGCTTTCAGGCCTTTGATCCCTCCAATTTATTTGTTCTTGTCTTTGTGGGCTTAGCAGTCAAAGTGTATGATAATTCATTGCTTGTTAATCCAATTTGGCTCTATTTAGATATTCCAGTTTAACATCCAGTATAATAGAAAATAATGTCCAGAAGAAACAGCGATGAGATCCGTGCCCATGAACCAGCTCTGAACCCGGCTTTCATTGTTAATTTATTCTCTCTCCAGCTTCATGGAGGTGGTTTTCGGGGAAGAGCCCCTCACCGCAGCTGGGGGCACAGCAGAGGAGGGGGCTCTGCACCTCGGGGTGCAGCACAGCCCCCCCTAGAAGCTGTCTCCCCTGGGTGAGCAGGGACAGCCCCAGGGAGCATCTCCAAGGGATGTTGGGGGAGCTCAGGGGACCCCCCGAACTGGGGACCCCGAGGAATGCTGGTTCCTCCATGTCTGGGCAAGTCCTGGGCAGGGACCTCACTGGGGCTTCAGCACAGGATGTGACCCTCGGGGGCCAGCAGCGTTTCCAGACGGGCACTCTTGGGGAGAAAAAAGCCCCTTTTCTTATTTGCGGTGGGCTCTCCATCACGCTCCCTCCCACCTGGGCCCTTCCTGGCACTGCTATTTATGCAAACTTCAGTGCCAGCCCTCCCTGCTGCTGTCTCAGCAGAGGAGACGCTGCGGCTCTTTGGGGTGCGCCGGCGGGGAGGGAGGAAGGCGACAGCTGGCTGGGGGGCACGGCGGGGGACGTGTCACCAACCTGACATCTCCGAGCCCCCGGGTCGCCGCGAGCGGGAGCCCGCAGCCGGCACGGCGAGCTGGCTGGCCTCAGAGGAGGTTTATTAGATCAGGAGCGAGCCCGGCGCCCGCGGGGTCCCGGCAGGTTCTGGGTGAGGGCTGCTCTGGGATGCTGCGAGGGAAAAACTCCCTCTGGGGAGGTTTCAGCCCCATTTTTGCTCCCCTCCTGTGGTGGAGCCACGCCTGACCCCCAGGTTGGGGCTCTCTATTGCTCACGGGCAGCTCACCGGGGCCGTCCCCCCCAAAAGAGGGCCAGTCCCTCCCTGGGAGATGGCTCCGGCACTGAGACCCCGGTGCAGGCAGGGGGCACGGCTGGAGGATGCTGCAGCACAGCCCACCCCCTTCCCAGGCACCAGCATCACTCTGCAGCGGCGTCACTGGTCCCCAGATGGGCTGCAAGGAGTGAGAGCAAGGGCTAGAAACCCCACCAGCCACCAGCCTCCCCTCCACAGCCTGGCTTTATCTCCATTTATCCACTCACCAAAGGACTAAGGAGGGTGCAGCCAGGTCCTGGAGTTTCCACCATTGCCTGGGGTCCCCATGGGGACACACGCCGGTGCCAGAGCTCACCCCATTGTATCGTTGGAGCCTTTACCAGGGGGTCACAGTGGTGGGGACCCATCCAGGAGTGGTCAACCCCGGCTGCTTCCCGCTCCCCATGTGCCCCAGCCACGTGGGGTGATGCTTAGGTGTGTGGTGCAAGCATCTCCCCACCACAAGGAATGGGCTTCTCGTGTCACTGCTCTCTTTCCAGTTTCCTCTTGGTGTCACCTCGGCTGGGCCACCAAAGGAGCAGAGGGGATTAGGGGAAGGAATTTACCCCGTTAGCCAAAAAGCACCCAGGTGTTCCATGCATGAGTGGTCCATGAACAGACCATTAACTCAGAGGCAGTAGATGCTCCTCACCATCTCCCCACAGCCTCCAGAGTGTCCTCCTGCAAACCTGGGCAAAATAAGGGCCTCAGTGGAAAAGCAGTGTGTGTTGGAGGTGTTCCTCACCCGAAAGCAGCGTGTGTCGGAGCTGTGTTTCCCCCAAAGGTGAGGGGATGGTGGTGGGAAGGACCAGCGCCGTGCCCAGTTTTGTGGGGGCAAGAAGCCATGATGGGCCTCAGAGCCACCAGTGGGTCACCCACAGGGACAGTGACACCCTCTCCTCAGGGCTGGGAAAGCCCCGCCTGAGGTTTGCAGCCTCTTGGTTGTCCAAGTGGATCAGCCGTGGGAGAAGAGGACGAGGAAAGGGCTGGGGTGGCACCCAGGGGACCCCACAGGCACCCATCCCGGCGCTGGCTTCTGCAGGACCAGCCCTGGGAGCCCCTCAAAGCAAACCCACTTAGGCGTATTTAACCAAACACTTACTTTCCATTTTATTCAATAATTGCTTTAATACTAAAATGCATTAGATGCCCAAAGCAGAGAAAAGAAAAAAGAAAAAAAATCACATTTAGGTGGTAAACAAAGTTCTCATCAGATGAAAAAAACCCCAATGTGGCAGGTACACCATTTTGAAACAGAATCGTAATAATTTAATAAAGCTGCTTTATCATCATCATAAAATAGACAGAATGGTGATTCTTTTTTTTTTTTTTTTCCATTTTGTTGTTTACAATGATTCAATCACCGTGAGAATGTACATAACATACATATCAGCATATACAACAATTTATTCTTCATATACTCGGCAACGGAGACACCATGACGAGACGTACCGCGCTCAGTCCGGCGTGGCGAGACCCTCGGCTCCTGCCCGCTGCCCACGTCCCCCCCCCCCCCCCCCTCCAAGGCTGCCAGGGGGAAAACCAGTTTGCCCTGGGTGGGTTTGGGGATGATATCCCAGTTTAGATCAGCTGAACGTCAGCTGAGGCCGATGGAGGGTCTGTCTGGGCAGCGCGGGGCTTCTCCCCGGTGGGAAGGGCAGCTCGGGGGTCGGGTCAGAGATTACCCAGAGATCGAGCAACAAGATCATCAATTTTTCCCCAATGACAGACCAACGCCTTTCCCTTCAGAATCAGAGTATTTATTTTTCATTCCCCCCAAGAAGCAGTTCAACATACCCCATCAGACAAGAGTGTTCTTTTAGAAAAGCAACTTGTTTTCTAGTTTGAAAAAAAAAAAAAAAAAAGAAAAAAAAAAAGAAAAAAATGGATTACACTTATGCACAACGTGTTAACCACAGGCCACCTCCAGCTTGATGACAAACAGGGAACGGCAACAACCTCAGCGGATGGTGCTCGGGATGGGGGGAGAGGGATTTTTCTACCCATCAGTGGTTCCCCCCAGCTCTCCATCCTCCCTCCCGGCACAGCCCTGCAGCCTCCAGGGTGGGAAAGGCTCCCCGGAGAGCGGGGAAGGGTCCCTGAGCCGGGGTGGGGGGGGTCACCCCCACATCCCCCCCCCTCCGGGTCCCCAGCCCCTGGGCTGCTCCAGATGGGGTCCTCGTCATGCTCGGGGGAGAATCGCAGGCGGTTGCTGCTCCCTGGATAAAAACGGGAGCAGAGCAAGCTGGCCTGGAGGAAACCAACACATCCCAGCGATTTTTCCTTAACCAAATCTGAGGACAGGTTGAAGTTATTAGAAAGCACAATAATTCCATCTGGAAACATCCCACCCCGAAAAAAAAATAATAATCCAGACCGCCCCGCAGCCTTGAACGTGTTTGCACGGCTGGTTTCGATGCAATTGGGGGGGGGGAAAAACAAGCCAAGAGAGACTGCGATTTGCCAAGGAGCCCTGAACTCATCTCCAGTGACACAGAGGGACAGTGACAGGAGCAGCAGAATATTCAGGAGGGGGCCGGGGCGGCTCTCGGCTGTCCCCTTGGCCCCGCGCGGGGAGGACGTGCTAGGGAAGGTCCCTCGTTCCCCATTCCCATCTGCAGCCCGGGTCAGCCCGGAAAACTGGTGTTTAAACGATTTTCTTGGAGGCATAAGGGTTTACTGACCTCTTTAATGCCCCCTTTTAATACAGAATTATTTCACATTCCTTCTCAGCTGCGCTTTTATTCAGAGTGGCAAGGAACGTTTCCTCTGGGTAAATTAGAGAAATGTTGCGGGGTTTTTTTTTCCTTTTTTTTTTTTTCCTTCCTTTTTCTTCCTTTTCAGTTAGCATCTATTTTTCATCCCAAACGCCAGGCTGGTGGTGGCAGCTCCGCAGGCAGAGGGCAACGCTCGGCAGAAATTAATGGCTGGTGCTTTGCAGGCGGCCGGGGATGATGATGATGATGATGATGATGATGATGATGGTGGTGGTGGTGGTGGTGGTGACGATGGGGCGCTGGGGGGACCAGAGCTCCCCATCCCTGTGAAGACCTGCCGGGTCCCATCCTGGCGGAGGTGGGGGATGGCTGATGGGGTGATGTGGGGGCTGTTGTCCTGCCAAGCCAAGAGGATCTGAGAGATGGGGCGTCGCAGGCTCAGCAAACACATACGAGAAGCTTCTCCCCCCCAAAAAACCAACCCACCCAGAGCTGACAAAAACAGGTAACGTCAGAATAAACCCAGCCTAATGGTTACAGAAAATCCAGTTACTCCAACAGTCCCAAGCCAGCCCCTTTCTTCTTTGCTTGCGTTATAATAATATACACATTTCGGGGAAAAAACCCCAGAAACCAGAAATAAATGACAGCAGGAACAGAACACAGGCAGGAAACACCACTGGAAGAGAAATAACAATAACATATCCCTGAAAAAATGGGCTCAGACTTCAGAAGAGAGGGGGGAAAAACCCCCGGTTGGCTTTCCGGAGGGATGCAGGACATCACGTCAAGGCGTGGGATGGGAGCTGAATGAGGTAGTCATCAACACCAGCCAGGGAAGCGTCAACAAATTTCCTTAGACGACCGTTTTTCGTTGGTTCTTTCCCAATTCCTGGCCCTAGGAAGCGGCAGAGGGAACAGACTGACTGCGGAGGACCTGGCTCAGAGCGGCTTTGCCTTCGGGCAGGATCAATCTGCCCCGAAGAAACAAACGGCTGGAGCTTAATTTCATTTTGAGGATAATAATGACTGGAGCTTGTTTTCTTGTTGATTTTTTAATTTAAATAAATCAAAGTAACAAATATTTTATCATGATATGTAGACCTAGAAAGACTATTTCTCTAGAAACCACTAATTTCAACTTGCTGGTACAGCAAACATTGGCAAGAGCTATATATTTTCCCTTCCATAATCAATTTTAAATTCTAGGAAACATTATTTAGGGTAGGAAAATCTGTCTGGTGAAGGGTTAATAATAATAATAATAATAATAATAATAATAATAATAATACACTAACTGAAATCCTCCTACCTTTCTCATACCTCACTGAGGAATTATCACTGCAAGAGAGCAGAGAGCTGGGAAACCCCTTCCCTCTCTCCCTTCTACAAAATGGCTAATAAAGTAGCTCAATTTTTAAATCAATTTTATATGAGTAAATTTGTACCCACACAAAAAAAGTCCTTAATTATGAGAAAAAAAAATAATGAATTGCTTTAATTTTTTTCTCCATTAAGAAGGCACATTAATTGAATTAGTAGCGTTGTTACATATCACCTGTCTGCCCCTAAATTAACATCACTATTGCTCATTCCATACTTATTTATGATGCAGGGATAGAAAGAAATCAGAACAGTCTGAAATCCATGCCATGATCGCTCACACACACACACACACACACACTGGGCATAATCATGGCTGGGAAATGCTGACGTGGAAGTGTGTGTCTAATTGAGAAGGTAATTTAAATCTCTTAAATAATTCCACCCCTTTGACTTGGAAATGGTTGGAGACAGGGGATATCTGGGAACTAGACAAAAAAAAAAACCAACCCAACCAACTTCTGGAAAAAAAAACAAACTTTCCATGCATTGCCTTGAAAATTCTGCAAAAGAAACGGGCGAGGGGGAAAAAATTCAGCACAGTGCATCCCACAATTGCAATCCAGGCAGAATTTTCCCCCAAAGGGCTTCCCGTAAGGCCCTGTCGCTGCCCCGCGCGAGCTGGGGGTGGCTGCAGGCCATGGTGGGGGCTGGAAGAAGGGCTGGCTCCACCGGGTCTGAAAACTGCAGGTTCCCCGAGGTTTAAGTAAGATGATTGTGATTTTTTTTTCTTTTTTTTTTTCTTTTTTTTTTTGCCTTTTTCTTTTTTTTTTTTTTTTAAGCTCGAAAGCCTTTTGCCATCACTAGACATACAGTAATTTGCAATATCAAATACAATAATAGTACAGATAAGCGTGTGACAGCAAAAGGATTCATAAATGCAGGGGTGTCCATAGCAAAATAGCAACATCTTAAAATACAAACAACCTCGTGTCGGGCGAATATTCAAACCCACCCGGCTGTCGCTTGGAACAGCCGCAGGCAAGAAACGGCCGCTATTTTGTCTGGGCTACAAAACCGCCGGGGTGACTAGTAAAGATCTCCGGATAAGGGATTTGCCCATTCGATTCTTTCCGGGAACGGAAATTTATCTTGGGTTTCGAGATATAAAAATATAGAAACTCCGAGGAGGGGATACCGAGTGCTCCTGAGGACCGAGGCTGGGGGGGGGCGGGGGGGGGTGGGAGGGGATGTCTCGCCTCCGCCCCCGCCACCCACCGCCTCCCGGCGAAAGCAAAACCCCAGCTACTTTGCTCCGGCTGCACACCCCTGTTGAGACAAGTGGGATTGTCACATTAACGATAGCTTCATTTATAAACAATACATTGAGGGAAAGCTTTTAAATACAGCGATCTGTGAACCATTGGTAAGCGATAAAAACAATCTGCGCTGGGAGTCGTGCGGTCCCTCATCCTCCATCCATCCTCCATCATCCATCCTCCATCCATCCTCCATCCTCCTCTGGCCGCTCAGAGGACGATGTCTTTTAGTCTCCGGGCGCCGGGGGAGTCCTTGTCCCGGCGTTCCTGGAGGAGGGGGTTGCCCTCCTGCCCTCCGCTCTCGCTGTCCGCCCCCCGGGGCTCTGCCTCCGTGGGCCGGGAGGGACCACTGTTCCCAAAGGGCTCCCGTTCCCGGTTGCCGGCACAATGCCCCGCGCTGTAGGTGGCCCCCGGCTTGCCGGCCAAGGGGCTCTTCAGGTGGAGGGGCGAGGTGACGGGGCTGACGGCCTCGCAGCCGTTGCCCGCCTCACGGACGGCACCGCTCACCTTGGGGCTGCAGGCGGCCGGGTCCACCGTTCTTTTGCCTTTGGGGTTGGCCAGCCGCTCCTCGGCCGGGGGCTCGCCGCCCTCCTTGCCGAAGGTGGCGAAGGTCCTTTTTGTGCTGCAGTCTGCGTAAGGCTCCGCGTCCACCGCCGTCGCCTCGATGGAGAGGGCGATGACCCCCCGGCCGTGCTCAGGGGACTTGGCCCGGCTGGGGAGGGCGCCGCGGGGCATCCAGCACCTGTCCGAGTGGCCCAGGATGCGGCACTCCTCCCGGCAATGGAACCCCTCGCTCTGGTCTGCGGGGGAAAAACACAAGGGATGGTCAACGGTGAGGTGGGGGGGGGAAGAGTTGGGGTGCCTGACACACACCCCCCCCAAACCCTGCCCGGGCTGGGGAACCCCCCGCCAAGACATCGCTCCCACCCAGGCAGCCGTTATCCTACCCCAAAGAGCAACCGGTCCTATGGGAGGGCTTGGAAGAGGGATGTTTGGGGTTTTTTTTATCTTTTACTGGTATTTCTCTGCTGCTCAGGAGGTCGAGTTCCAACAGGTCGTGTGTCACCTGCTGCCACCAGCCTGGGGAAGGGAGCCAGGGCTGCGAATGTGTCCCAGGGTCTGTCCCCTGTGACAACCCTGCTCCCAGCCACCACCTCTGGGATTGGTAACAGTGCCCAAAGCCCCCTCAGAGCCCCCTCAAGGGGCTCCAGGAGAGATGGGGAGGGACTTTTAAACGGGGAGGGGAGCCATAGGTTGAGGGGTATCAGTTTTAAACCGAAAGAGGGGAGATTGAGATGAGATACCAGGAAGAAATTTTTTGCTGTGAGGGTGGTGAGAGCCTGGCCCAGGTTGCCCAGAGAAGCTGTGGCTGCCCCATCCCT
>JAOQGH010000062.1:18005744-18020484 GCA_025769975.1 Gallinago jamesoni | reverse complement strand
GTTACCTGCCCGCCTGAAAGGCTGCCAAACCTCCCAATCACCCTGTAACCCATTTAAAAACATCATCTCTCCTCCATTCATATATGCTCTATGAGAAATAAAATATAACCCCGGCGAGTTTTGAGTGGCAGTGCTTCCCTTAAGAGGGATAAAAGCTGCAAATTCCCTTTGCTGTTTGGTGCCAATTATTAGAGAGTTTTGACTTATATATTATTACATAGATCATTTAGTAAAACAACCTACATACAAACCCAGCGGTGTGTTTCCCTGCAGCAGTTCTCTGCTGGAACCCGAGCAGTTGAGACACTGGCAATACACCGTTTTTCGGGGAACGGGGGGCTCCTTTCCCCTGCACCCAGGGGAGATGCAGCCCCCTGCCCGACACCCCTCTGCAGCGTGCGAGAGAGGTCCAAGTGATTTATCTTTATGGCACCAAAAAAAAAAAAAAAAGTTAATCCTACTGCTTTTTTTGGGGGGCGAAAAACAGGTACCCACCTCGCAGCATCCCCTCTGGAGATGTGGGTCCAGTGCTGTACCCGAATCGTCCCCCCCGAGTGGCCGGGGACACGTTTCGGTGTGGCAGGGTGGGATTTAACCCGATGGCAACCTCCCGGGACCCCGAAGGATGCTCAGAAACTCGCCGTGTCGCACGCCCCATGCCCGCCGAGCCGAGGGTCAGCCCGCTGTTTGCCGTGATTATTCCTTTAATAAAGGGCCCTGTATTTTCCAGCGGCTGCAAAATTGATGCAGGTTGCCATGGTAAGCACACACTTTCCCGTTTAGGGGAATAATAGACAGCTTTGTATAATTCACTGATTTCAGATGATTTCTCACCCCGAGAGCAAGTCGCTCAAGTTACATAAGTCACCTGTTGTTTAGTCAATCTGGCAATTTTAATTAGAATAAATTTTTATGATTCCTCTTTGCGACACTTCGAGCTGCTCTGCCACCAGAATGCCGAGATGTCTGTAAATTATACGGGCTCCAATCACATCTTTTTTTGCCATTTTAATTACAGTAACATTGCAGCATTAATCATGTAAGCCTCTGTTAAACAAGTAACAGCCATCCTCCATCATAATTAAAAAGAAAGGCCAAGCAAACAGGAGCTTTGGAGTTTACCATATTTCCTCTGAAAATTGTATTTTAGCTTAAGAGTTTCACAAACAGTAGTTTTATTTGGCTCTAATTAGTGAAGGAAACACCGAAAGGTTAATAAGAGATGGTTAGTTTGTAATGCAAGTTTCCCGGTGCCAGCCCCAGCAGTTCAGTCTGCTTTCAGAGTCATTAACGATGTAGATTGATTACAGGAGGGGATCAGGAAGTGCTGGCTTGCTGCGTTAGCAGAAGGTTCAGTTTTATTCATATACCTTCCCCACTGTTAAATATGATGGCCATTACCTTGACCACTTTACTAGTCTTAACTGCTGGGAGACAGAAAGTGTTAATGGTTTCCTTAGAGCTTACTGGCAAAGGGGAAGAAAAAAAAAAAAAAAAGTCCATGTGAGCCTTTTTTTGGCTTGTTTATAAGGGAAAAGGAAACTGCGAGCTTGACCGAGCTGTTTATTTATCTTAGAAATATTTGAAAATCCAAGTATTGTGTGGCAGTTTTGGAAAAGGATGCTCTGGGAGAGTCGGGGTTAGCACTGCCCCGTCCTTCAGCTGAACCCTGACAGAGATCTTCTCTGCAGACCTTCTGCTGGGGCTGGAGTTTGGGAGCAGTTAACAAAATGAGCCCAAATAGAAGCTGAAACTCTCTAATCAGAAATACCACTTCTTCATATCTCCTATAAATTGCTCTCCAGTCACCCAGCAAAAATACGGGTAAGCAATAACTAAATTTGACAAAATCTCATTAAAAAGTACAATAAAACACCAGAAACCCTCCAACTTTCTGGGCTGATCATTCATCCATTACAACATCCTACACAACGGGGCACGGAGCCAAGTTTGAATTTTCCTCACCAAGTTGCCAAAAACGTTCACATCTGGTGAGTGTTTTCTGTGCTTAAGACAGGAAGGACTCGAGGACCTACAGGTTGTAACTCCTATGACCCCTGGACCGAGCAACTTCAGCGATGGAGATGTGGCAAGGATTACGTGTCCATCACCTCTGTGGTGGAAGGGACCCGGAAGCCGAAGAAAAAGTGGCAGGATTTTGTGGGATATATGATAATGCTTCGTATGCAAAGAAAGGAGGTTACACATCTGTTTGTTATTTAGTTGATCGGCGTTCATTGATTGCTGAGGATGTGACTTCACCGTCACCCCTGCCCCACCACCAAGCTCCAGAGAGGACTTCTCCAAGCTGTGCTCAACGCTACGGAGCTAGGAACCCAAGGCAGAAGCACCATGAGGGGTCTGTCCGTGCCGGCCAGAGTGTCTGTTGGTGGACGAACCCTCCTCGAGTGACCACAACGCGGAGGTGAAGGAAGCTGAGCCCATCGGTGGGGCAGCCTGACCCACCACACAGCTCTGCCCGTCCACGTCACCCACCGAAGGTGGACCTCAGCACCCAGCAAGGATAAGGATCAACCTGAAGAAAGGCTTTTTAGTCTGCGTGCTTGACAGCTTTTCTTCCAGTTACATTCACTGGTCTCATAAAAGATGTCACGTCCCACTGTGAGCCCGGTGGGGGGGCTGGAGCAGGCACTTTGGGAGGATGGAGAGCATGTACAAAAGCACCAGTAGCCACCACACAGCCGTCCACGAGCTGACTTAGATGCTCCATACGTAATCATTTAAAAGGGTAGGAATCCTAAGACAAGCAGCTCCTTTTCCCAAAGCCCAGCTTACCCACCCGTCACAAAAAATCCTCCTCCAGGGTTTCCAAGCCGACTGCTCCCTCCATGCTGGCCGCTGCGGGAGCACCACTGAGCCTGTCCCCAGGCTGCTCCACTGCCAGAGCCGGGCAATAATACAGAAATCAGAAGAGCTGTAATAAGTGACATTGCCCTGTAAAGACAGCTTACAGCGCTTATCCACCTTAAGGGATGTGCTGCCACTCACATATGAACGTTACCCTTTCTGTCTTGTGCCGCATATATGAATACAAGAAAGTAGGTATTTTTATTAATTTGAAGAAACTTCCAGAGAAACGCGGCTGTATTTCCAGCCTCCAAAGCCCTAGAATATGTCACTTAGGTCTCCATGTACCTACAGCTCTACAGAAAGGCTTTTCTGCAGCGTAAAAGGGAGTTGGAGGCGGAACGACTGCTGGAAATCAGCTGAAAAAATCAACAGTTCCTAATACCTGCGTTTGCCTCCAGTTAATACCATTAGTCATGTTCTCAACTCGCGACTGGAACGCACCCAGATACTATGGAGATGAGCCTAAGAGCCAATTGGAAGGTTCTAGATAAAAAACGATCCCCTAAATGACGGTGTGTCTGAATAACGGGGGATGCGAGCGAGTGAATGCCCTGCGCCCCTTTACCTTCACGCCTATTCCTACACCCTGCCAGCACGTAAAGGAGCCTTAACGCCAGCATGTAAACATAACCCGTTTCTATTCCAAGGCACCCTTCCTCCTGCCGGACTTCCTGAGACTCAGACGCAATTAAAGCACCTCCCTGAGCAGAGTTCCTCAAATGTGGAAACGTATGGAGGAGCGGGGCTTTCCAGATGACATTTCACGCCAACCTCGACTGCTGATCTGGCACCAGAAAAGATGGAAGCGATGCTTTTAGAAGCAATTCTCGGTGGAGACACATTACTGACATCGCTTAAAAACCCTCTCGCTTTGATTTTAAAGC
Organism: Gallinago jamesoni; assembly: GCA_025769975.1. Classification (NCBI taxonomy): domain Eukaryota; kingdom Metazoa; phylum Chordata; class Aves; order Charadriiformes; family Scolopacidae; genus Gallinago; species Gallinago jamesoni. The sequence continues at coordinate 18,016,729 of JAOQGH010000062.1, read as the reverse complement.
CTTTTCACTCTTTTATGGCTGCGGTGACTATTTCTAACGCTGGCTTTTTTTTATGATTAATGTGTGTTTATTATTTTCATATTTTCTTTCGGGTTCTATTTTTATCTTAAACAGCGAAACACCACTTCACTGGGCCAACGATTTTCCCTCTACAACTTATGGTAAAAATACTAGCCGGCACTGGGAATTAAGATAAGTTAAAAATACGTTGCTTCTAACGTTAAAAACACATATTTGAAATAGTTGCTTTCTGATTTTTACGCTGGCGAGTGCTCCTATGACTGATAGAGTACAAGCAGGGCTCTGGCTCAAGGCAAGGTGAAAAAGGTAATAGAAAACATTTAAGCAGCTCTAGGTGCCCAAATATATCCCCACAAAGAGAACAAGCCAAACCTGCACAAGCGCTGTGTTTGGAAGAGGGGAAAGGGATTTAAACAAAACAAAACAAAAAAAAGTCCCAGGATGAGCAAAACCAAGGGAGGAATGACTACCTGAATCGCAAAACAGAGTATCTAGCCTCAAAGATGCTAATTCAGGTCTTGAGGGATCTAATCAACCTCTTTGTTGAAGTAAAGATAAAACTTTTTGACAGCAAATGCTTTCTGATAAAATGGAATTTTCAATTACCTTGCGAAACATCTGGTCCGCGCTGCCATTTCCCGGGAAAAGCACCGCCACACTTTGCAGTGTTGGAAAACACTTCACACTGAGCTTTCCCCACGTTGCTGGGAGGAACAGGAATCAGGAGCTTCAAACCCGACATCAAAGCTCCCGGCGCTGCCGGCGTCACCCACCGAGGTGGTGTCCACGGAGGCGACGCCGGTGGTGGGTCTCCTGCCCACCATCACCACGCACTTCACCCCCTTACTGGAAATCAGGGTTTCCTCCAGTGCTGGACTTCGAGTCAAGGTTACACCAGGACGTGGAGAAAATCCACCCCATATTGGGGGACAACATGCCAAGACACGACGGGGGACCCCAGGATTTACCCCCATCCTCCAAGAGACTTCTCCAGCCAACCCAAAACCTCCACCAGCCGCATCAAAACCTCCCTTTCTCAAACAAATCCGTTTGGAAGTTCAGCCGAGGACGCCGTTAGGAAAGGAGTGCACATAAACTTCTAGCAGCGCTTAACACCTCCACAAATAAACAAACAATTAACCGGCGGCGAGGCAATCGCGAAAGGTGGAGCGGGCGCTGGTGCCCGCCTTCCTCAGCATCCCATTTGGTGTCAATTAGCAGGGGAAGGAAAACAATTCTGGGTGATAATGAACTCCAAATTGGGTACATATTTGAGCAATTAAAGCCATCTTTTCAGCTGATGAATTTATAATCAATAATTAAGATCCTGAGGTAAAGAGGGACTGGGCAGAAGTCCTACTCCCAAAATAAGCGACGTGGCTGAGCTCCAGGCGATGTTTCTGATGACCTGCTGCTGCCCATTAAAGCTCGACACCCTCCATGCTATGGTTTGCCATTTTTCTGGAAATCTAGGTCATTTCCAAAGGAAGAACAAGGGCTCCTGCCAGCGGCACTGGCAGCTGGTGTCACTCCTACCCAAGAGTGGCACCAGGGAAGGAGGTGTAGAGGGCCCAGAGGCCACCTAAGCATCTGCAGTGCGTTGCTGGGGCTCCCATGGCCACGTACTCACCACCCGTGAGCACTGGGCTCATGCACTGGTTCAAGAACACTCAAGGACCTTGGACTGATCCACGCCCACCTCTTGCTGCAGGAAATCCAGCACCCACTGGGTGAAGGCTGGCCAAACAGGTCCACGTCAACCCCCAGGTGCCACCACAGAGGGACCATCCTCTACTACCGACCTGCAAGGAATTGTGCCAACCAGCATCTTGTCTTGGCAGATCCAGGATGACACACTGAGCAGATAAAGACTCCCCGAATATCTGGATGAAAACTAAGAGCTGACCAGTCACCAAGGACTCATGGACAAGCCGAGGTCCAAGCCCAGCAGAGCCTGGCCGTGGGGACACCTCACCGGGCACCCCAGCAGGATCATTAACATTGAGGAGCAAACCGTGGTGACTTTCCGGATGCACCTCTCTGGGATGACACGGTGGTGGCCAGGCCATTGCACCCATGCATCCTCGGCACTGAACTTGCTGTGTTTTCCTCCTTCTGACCCGAAATTGGGTAAAAATTACCATGCCAAAACCATCACTTTAATCATGCGGGAACCGCTGTTATCACCATCATCTCAGCATCTTGATTTTCCTGATTATTTTCTGCAGTCCCCGCTCAACAAATCAGCTCAGAAAATAGTCTCTTTAACCTTTTCTTTTCTTTTCTTTTTTTTTTTCAAGCTTCCGTGACAGTAACTGCTAAAGCCTCCCCTCCTGTGCTGCTCCCCTGTGGCTCCACCAACACCCCGATACCCTCCTAGGTGAGCAACCCCTACTGCTCCCCACCAGGCAGCGTGGGTCCCGTGGGATGGGAGAGCAAACCTGCCTGCCTGCCTGCCGGACCAGATAGATGGCATACATGCCATTTTCCTCCCCAAAATAACCCAGAGCCATGAGCACCAAACCCCTGGCCATGGCAGGAGTGGGAGCCAACCTACAAGTTGCCTTTGGAAGCCGCCTTCTAGAAATACTCTTGATTTTTGGGAGGGGGAGGGGGATTTTACATGCAACAATGAGTTCTTGTTACGAAGGCTTGGACCGTATTTATTTCCATCTGACTCCTCTGGTGAGTTCTGCCTCCAACTCAGGCTCTTTAACTTATTTGCATTGTTATCTGGTGCACAACGGAGCCGGCACGCGGACTTATCAGAAATGTAATCTCTGTAAAACCCTATCTATAGTCCATTGAGATTGGTGGGGTTTATTATAATTTTTTTTTTTTGCTGAAGAAATGTGACAAAAAATTAACAGATGTTGCTCAGACCATTCAACGGGCACGGGAATCAATTATGAACATTTTTGCTCCTACAGTCATCCCTTCCTGCAAACGCATCTCAGGAAACCCTCTCCTGATCGAAATGAAAAAGCATTTCTTTGTAATAGAAGAATAATAAATGATAGCTATCAGCCTGCATTCTCTGACACGGCGCTGGTCCGCGGAGAATTAAACTGCCACTGTACAGTTATATAAATGTTTAATTTTTTTCATCTTTGGCCACAGTAGGGTTGTCTGGAAATACATTATCGCGGCGGATGCCATCCCTCTCCAATTAGCGTGGCTGGCAGCGTGGAATGGGTAGGTGACCTCCGTGTCCCCCTCCTCGCGGAGGCTTACAGGGTTAACTATGGCTATTTAACAGACTCTATCGAGAATTAATACAGCGATCAGCTTCTCTCCAGAAAAAAAAACAAAACCAAACACAACACATTCGGCGGCGCAGATGGCAAGAACTCTCTCTCCCCCGTTTGACTCTTTTATGACAGCAAAACAAAGGCTTTTAATGATGTTTACCATGAATTGAATTAAACAGCTGAAGACCAGTTCATAATCACAGCATTTTGTTTTCATATCCTTAAGTCTTTTAGCAGTGGGGCTTCCAGTTGAGCCTCGGCTCCAGCTTATCTCAAGATATAGCCAAGCGCCCCGAGGCTCCCCTGCGCCCGAGCACCAAACCGCACTCGGGCTCCTTAATTGAAAAGGACAGGATGTTTGCATAAGATGTTTGCATCAGTCAGACATTAAAAGTGACATTTCGTGCCCAAGTACAAACGAGGGCTTGGGCTCAGCTGAGCTCCTCTGACTTCTTTCCTCCAGCTACCACCCGGCTGCTTTCGGAGCGGGACTTCTCGGGGATGCGCGAGAGGCTGAAACCGTGCTGCTTGTTACGGAGAGGGGAAAGACACAAACCCTCACCCGCTGGCCCGAGCTGGTCCCTGGTGGGATGCCAGACTGGTTGCCCGCACGTTCTGCTGACCTTTAGGAGAAGTTGCCCGGCTGGAGCCTGCGCGAGCTCTGGAGAGAGCGAGGGGAGCGTGTGGGAAAGCTGCTCCGGAGAGGAGCAGGGACCAGCCCTGGGAATTCCAGCCCTAATCCTGACTCAGCCATTGCTGGGGGCCTTGGGTTTTCCCTCTGTGAAGCAGAGGACAATCCTAACCGCTGGCTTACCTGACAGGCACGGTGTGGAGAGCAACTTCTATCTACCCAGCGCTGCGACGACGAGCAGCGTCATCCCCCGCAAGCGCTGAGCATCCTCATGGTGCACCCACCCAGGCAGCACCCGAGACACCGGAGGGGACACGTGGGTGACAGGGGGGTGGTGGGCAGCCCCGTCCCCCGTCCCCCAGGGATGCACGGCGGTGGCTCACCTTGCTCGGGGCCCTGGGAGCCCATGGAGGGGACGCTGGTGTTGAGCACGTCGTTGACGGCCGTGTCGCAGTAGAGGCCCCGCTGCACGTCGTGCTCGCTGTCCGTCTGGTCGCTCTCCTCGTGGCCGCTGTCCTTCAGGCTGTTCCCCTCCAAGTCCTTGAACGTGGAGCTGCTGGGGGAGACACAGCCGTGATTTACTGGGTGGGACGAGGTGGCCCCCGCTCAGCCTCGCACCCCGCTCCCCTGGCACCCCCCGAGCCCAGCAGCAGGGCTGGGACTGGTCTGCCGGCACAGAGAGGTGGGGAAGGGGGCTCCTGGGGGGGCCACCCCCTGCTCAGCACCCCGAAACAGAGCATCCAGCCCATGGCACCTCCAAGGCTGCTTCTGCCCACGGGGACAGCGGGAGCCTGTGGGTCAGGCTGCTGTGGATAGCGTGGAAGTGGAGAGTGAAGCAGGACTGGAGAATAAAATATATACATTAAATGAGCTGGTTCTATAACTAGGCTCCTTAAAGGATTATTATCTATATTGAAGTTAGACAAGATCTAAATGGTAATATTTTAGCTTACAGAATCATAGAATTCTCTGAGTTGGAAGGGATCTTTAAGATCGTTGAGTCCAACCATCGATGTAACACTGCCCAAACCACCACGAAGCCATGTCCCTCAGCACCACGTCTGCCTGGCTTTAAAATGCCTCCAGGGAGGGCGAAATCCTAATTGCTTAAAGTTTGAAAACAGAAGTCTTCCTGGAATCGGGAATTTCTTTTCACTATGATGATGTCATTCTTGTTTTTAAAAAATACCACGGTGATTCAGGTCCAACTTCACCCAGCTTTCAGGAGATCTGACCCGCAGAGATGCTCCCTGACACCCCCTGCAAGCCCAGCTGCTGCTGGGGGGCTCCGAGGGCTGAGGTGCTCCATCACCCAGCTCTGGACAGGAATTTTTCCTCATGGAACCTCAGAGGCTGGAGGGATGGAAGAATTTCTTTTCTAGCTGCATTTGCTCCGCAGTGCTCTGCGAGGGGTGATGCCCCAGGCCACCCAGCTGCAGCAAGCCACCAGGGACACCTGGAAATGCACCTGCCCCTGATGACACGTCCATCGGGGCACCCCTGGGGCCCTCCATGGTGGGAGACCCACCTGCACCTACCACCCCAAACTTTTTCACTGGTGGATTTGGTGTGAAACGGCGGTGGAAGAAGCAGCCTGTGCTTTAAAGCCCCAAAGAGCTGGAGATTTTCATTACTTTGAAAAGCCCTTTTTGTGTCTCCACGGAAACCAAGCAGACCACCTACCATCTGATGCTCTGCAAAAGCACACGAGGGGGGAGCTCTGAAATACATATAAATTGGTAAACCTTCAAACATTACCTTTTAAATAAAGATGTCCCTGTTGAAGCCACCGACTTTGATTGCAGGCGACATCAAAGAATTTTAAGTTAAGAAAGCACTACAAATCTACAATTCATTTGTGTGCGCCCCGATGAGCGAGAGAGGCAGGCAGACAACACAGGAAAAGTACAAATAGATTAATTAAAGTGCTGGATTTGAGGAGATTCACTCGCCAAAGATAGAAGAGCTACGACATCTCCATAAAGGATGAAAATGATGCCACGGTACGTTACAGAAAATATATATTTTTTTAATTTTTTATAATTTTTTTTTTTTTTTTTTGGTTCTTAGATGTCTGCACGAACGTTCCTGGCCCTCCTTGTACTTGAGACACGAGACAAAGGTAGAAAGCCAGGGGGAAACGCTGTCCTCCACGGAGCTGCTGGTGGGAATGAGGCGGGCGAGCGGCGTTCCGGCGCGTTCCCCTCCCCGCAGCGAGGCAGGCCGTACCGCAGCAGCCGCACGGCGCGTTCCCGCGGCTGGCACTTCTCCGAAGGACGGGCAGGTCTCGGGGAAGCAGCTTTTCCCAAACAATCCAGCCTGGGAGTGAGCCCTGCTGCGGCAGGCGGGAGCGCCGCTCGCCTTGATCTTAGGTGCGAACGAGGGAAGATTAATAGATCTGGGCTGGCTTGTGGGGGTTTTTTGTGTGGTGGGGTCTTTTTTTATTATGTTTTTTTTTCAGGATGCCTGCAGACTCTCTGGCGAGGAGCGGCGTGGCGCAGGCAAGCCATCCCTCCGGCGGTCGCGTTAGCATCGTTAAACATCATGAGCCACGCAGGCACATACACCTGCCCTTCTTCGCTCACCGAACCCCAGCAGCTTCAGCAACTCACTCCCAGCTCCCTTACTCCTTATATTTTCAAGATGTAAACAAATGGGATCTCAGCCAGGCAGATAACTGGATATTTTTTTGTTTTTTAAATGCTCAGATCAGATCCTGCCGGCTCGGGGCCGGCTCCTGCCCTCCGTTACACCCAGGGTACCACCGGGGCCGGGCACCGCACGCCTCAGCCGGTCCCCGGGGAGCCCAGGGGAGGTGGGCAAGGAGCTGCCGGGGAGTGAGACGGCCCTCCAGCCCTGCACAGCATCCTCCTGGCGAGTATCGATCCCCTTCGGTGCCTTTCCCTGCCGGGGAGGCAGGGCTGAGCCCGGCCACCGGCCCCGTGGGGGGATGCTCACCTCTCCTTTAACACCAGCCAGTGGGCTCCGACCGGGTAACCCCGCCGTTAACCTCCCCGAGACATCTCCTCGCCACTGCTAAGCTCTGAGGACCCCAGCACTTTAGCCAAACACTTAAATTCTCCCAGGGGTAATTGCCAGGTTGCAACCGAACCGATGATTTCCTTTTTACCCAGGGAAGCCAAAAAAAAAGAAAAGCCCAGCAAAGTGCTGTTTTGCCTCGGTATTCAAACTGAAACAGCGAGAGCGTATCCAACGCAATTACCTGCCCCTAAACGAGATTTTTTTTTTTTTATTTTTTTTTTTTTTTGGCTTTTTCCCCCGCCTCACACGGCAGGGAGATCTCACCATTCAAATCTACCATTTCATTCCCGTGCGTTCAAATAGAACAAACTCCATGAATTTGAAAGTTGTCAGGGTAACAGCGCTCCCTCCCAACTCACGGCAACTTCCCCGGCGCGAAGGAGCCGAAGGGAAGGAGAAAAGGCTCGGAACCGAGAGCAACGGGACTTAATAGGGAGTAAATACCATTTTTTAAAATCAAATGATTACTCTTGAAACGTTTTGCATATGGAATAAAAAAAAAAGTGGTGTATAACACAGTGAGGGAGAAGGTTAAATAGCCTGGGTTTGGCTGGGCAAAGCCAAGAGCTTTCAGGCGAGGCTACGTACCTTTTTATTAAGTGAGCTCTGCTGTTCACGTAGTTGGAATCGAAGGAGTAGTTTTCTGTCTGGAGGGAGGAAAAGAAAAGGGAGATGGTTACAAGGCTGCTTTCCCCACGCCCGGGATGCGACAGACCCCCCCCGCCAGTGGGACGGAGCCTGGCACCGAAAACTCCGGTCCCTGGCTGGCTTTTCAACAGCTTTCACCCATTCAAAAAAAAAAAAAAAAGGCAAAAAAAAAAAAAAAGGCCTGGCTGGTGACCACAGAACAATTTGCAGAGAAGAAACAATGTGACTACACTCTGTTACAAAACTAATTGCTTTTAATTCCCTGATGGACTCTGTTCTGTGTGTGTCAATTTGACTGAAAGTTCAAAAGGTATTTTTCTTATTAGTGTATAATTAACATGTTAAAATATTTATTGCATAGATATGTAAATGCCAGCAAGGTAATCCCCTGCTGGAGAATTTAATGTGGGCACTTTTCTTTGTTTTACATCATTTCATTTGCCGAGACAGTGGGCTCTGTTATTAATAAAAAGGCAAACAATGGGTGACATGCTTAAAAGTTGGAGGGGAGTGGAAGCAGGGGAGAAAAGTCAATGGATTTGTCATTTCCAAGCAAAACCCACTATCTCTGCGCTTGAAACACTGTCTTTTAACGTCAGATTACAAAGCCCCAGATTTCTGGTGCTCGCAGCAGGTAAGGAACAAAAAAAGCAACCAGAAGGTGGGGAAGAAGCAGGGCGTTACCAGCCAGGAGGCCAGGGTGGGAGCCGTGGGGTGGGATGCGGTGGGTGCTGTATGGTGGGATGTGGAGGGACACGGTGGGAACTGTATGTCAGGATGTGGTGGGAGATGCACAGTGGGATGCAGTGGGAGCTGCATGGTGGGATGTGGTGGGAACTGCATGGTGGGATCTGGTGAGAGCTGCATGGTGGGACGCGGTGGGAGCTGCATGGTGGGATCTGGTGGGAGCTGCATGGTGGGATCTGGTGGGAGCTGCATGGAGGGATGTGATGGGAGCTGCATGGTAGGATGTGGCAGGAGCTGCATGGTGAGTCACAGTGGAAACCACGTGGTGGGACATGGTGAGATCTGCATTGACTGGCCAGGATCCTTCCTGGGCTTCAGGCACCCAGGAGGATGCAGGTCTCTCTGTATCAGCCAGGCACCTCAGCCCATCCCTCCGTCCACCCAAAGCCCCCAGATCTGCAGGGAACCCACCTGGGCTCCCCCCAGCATCACCCTTGGTCCAAGGGATGCTCCTTGCCCCCTAGGACAGGAGTGGGGACAGCCACCTGCCCCAGCAACCCCGTCCTGCCTCCTCTCTGCCCTGGCTCCTCCTCACCCCGGCCCCGCGGCCGCTCTCCTTCCCCAAAGAGCCGCTCTGGGATACTATGGCCTGTTTTTATGGCAATTATGAACATGGTAAAAATAAATGCATGCATCTTTAATGTCTCAATAAATAAAGGAAAGCAGAGTCTGCTGCTAACGTAATCACAACGGCAGGATGCAGGGAGCGGGGCCGCTGCAGCAGAGCCGAATGTGAAATCCAATCGTACCCCGGCAGAGGTTACGCTGCTCTGCCAAGATAATAAAGCAAAGGCAGCCTTGGTTAAGTGTGACCTTTTCTGAAATACAGCACAATATCTAATTTACCAAACAGGAGCCTCCCAGAGAGAAACATGCAAGGAGCTGCGAGCCGGGGGAGTTGGCCTAGCACTCAGCACAGCTCGGTTATTACTTTCAGATAGTAATTACTGCTGGAGAGTCACGCAGGAGATTTACTGCACAAACTACTGGTCCCTGCAGTTCTGCATCCTCAGTCCTGCAGGACGACTTTGATGGTTAGAGCTCGGGAGCGAACGGACACATGCAATTTTAAAATGCCATGCAAGACGCCGAAGACTTAAAACGCCGCAGAAAATGCCTGATCCTGTGTTTATCCATCAATCCTGAGGCTGCCATCCCTGGGGAAGGGATGTCATCCCACGGCGTGTCCCTCCCTGCCCCCCCGGCAGCCCTGTGGGATAGCCCAGCCCCACAGATGGGCTCGCAGAGGGTGTTCGGAGCTCCCGCCCCTCGGAGCCGAGCGATGGAGGGCAGGAGGGATCGGAGCCAGATTCAGAGCAATTCCTGCTCGGTGGGAAGCCCTCTCCAAGCTCCTTGTGCTGGCAGACGTGGGAATGGCTCCAGCAATCCCAGAACCTCAGCTGGCTCTGTCCCCATGTCTCCAGCCCCACCACCCTGCCCAGCAGCAGTGTGAGACCCCCTGCACCCACCACTGCCTCCATCAGCTTCATCCCTACGTCTGAATGTGCATCCCAGCTCCAGGAAAGCCAGGTAGGGGGATAGGACCCAGAGAGCAAATTTCAATATATACATGTACATCACAGAGCTTTAAAATGCTCAGAGCACTGACACCGCACGGCCCAGGCTCCAGGGACCAGGACGTATCTAGAGAACACTCGACCAGGTGCCACCAAAACCCCCAGCACAGGCTGAAGAAACACCGTGTGTGCTGCCATCACGTCTCCTGCCACAACCTAGGTACAGACCCCACGCTAAAAAACCCTCCGACCAACATCACCGGGAGCTTCGCCCTCGATTTCCGACCCAAAAACCAGCCCAAATCCAGCCCAACCAAATCGCTCCCCCGGTGAGCAGACCCCCCCGTGGTTCAAGTCGGATGGAGCGGAGCGCTGTGCGGACTCCCCGGTCCCCGCGGGGCCGGTCCCAGCATCCGTTCCCAGGCTTCGAATCCCCCGCGCCACCGAAAGCAGCGTGACTAATGCTGATTACTTCCAGATTTCGGATGAGACAAGGAGTGACACGGGCAGGAGGATGGGAAACGTGCTTCCCTGTGCCTGGGGAAGCCCGGCGAGAGCTGCCTGCGCTGCCCGCACCGGCACGGTCCCGCCGGTGCACGAGGCAGCCCCCCGGTTTACGAGACCTCTTCCCAGGCATGGGATTATCCGTCAAGGTTATCTCCATGCAGGCTATGGGGGATCAAAACAGAAAAATAAAAAAGAAATGAGATTTTTCATGGAGGAGGCCAGCTTTATAGCTTGCATTATTCAATCGAAGTTCACTTGATTTAATTCTAGCTCATCCTGCAAAGTGCAATCACGTCCAAACAGGCAAAACGACGGGGAAGGAGAACATCTCCGACATGTCAACATTTTAATTGGGAAAGGATCCGCTACCTCTCTTAATGAGGCCCAAAGAACAAAGTCAAAAAAAAAAAAAAAGAGGGAAAAGGTAAGGCTGGTGCCAATGAAAGCGTGCTCTCCATTAAGTGCATCATTGAGAGGCCAGCCCTCATCTTCCTCGTTATTTTGGCAGCAGCAAACAAACAGCTACTTTCTCACTGATGAGGATTGCTCCTGTGGAAATCAAAGGGGAGCCCAGCCTCGAGCCCGGCCTCTCCTCTCCATGTTCCTGTCCATGGGCCTCCC
>JAOQGH010000062.1:17983045-17993692 GCA_025769975.1 Gallinago jamesoni | reverse complement strand
GACATTCAAGGGGAGGCTCAAGGAGGCCCTGGGCAACCTGGTCTAGTTGGGGGTGTCCCTGTGACTGCAGGGGGGTCGGACTAGATGGTCTTTGGAGGTCCCTTCCAGCCCAGATGATTCTAGGATTCCATGATTCTATGGTTCTATGAACTGAAACACCACCAGGGCACATCTGCCGGTGGCAGCACCAGCCGTTGCCGCACTCCAGCCTTCCCCAGCCTAACGAGAACTCACGGTAATTCCATGTTAAACAGGGAGCCCCGTCAAGACGAAGCGCTAATCACTCATCTGGCTGACACGAGCCATTACTTCCTTCCGAATTTAGAGGAGGGGCCAGAAGGAGATGCTGGAGCAACGATGCCGTGGTCCCTTCTCCAGGAAATCCTCCTCCCACGGGTACCACAGGCTGGGTCCCAGCAGCGACAGCAAAATCAGGAGCCACCAAGGAGCTCAGTGTCCCTTTGCTGAGCCCCGGGGGATGCTCTCCTGGGGACAACAGAGGCCGGGACCGTGGGGGACGCCAGGGGACAGCCTGCCCACTGCCCGGCGAGGGTAGCGCTGCCTGCAGAGCACCCCGTCCATCACCAATTCAGAGCATGCTCTAATTTAAATTATAATTACACTTATAAGTACACAGATTACAACTATTTATGCTACAAATAAGACCATCCTGTATTTTAATTAACAGAAAGTGATTGGAACTCAACTATAGCCTCTACTGGGAGCAATATCTAATCATTTGCTGAAGCGGGGCCGTACCCAGCCCCGAGGCAGGTGGGCAGGGAAGAGGGAGTGGGGGGGTCCCCCTCGTCTGAGCCCCCCCCAGGAGAGCAGGAGCTGCTGTCCGGGGGTGAGAGGTGTCCCCGGAGGGATGGTGGGGCTCCTGGCCGGAGAGACTGCCGGCAGAGCCCGAGGATGGAGGCGGGCAGGGGATGAAGGACAGGCAGATGCTGGGAATTCCCTGGATGATGGGAATTTAGGGAAAAGCCCAGGCGGGAGGGCACCTGGCTGAGGAGCTCCTCTGGCTCGAAGCCCTCAGGAGGGACCTCGGGAGATGGCAGCTGGGAAACAGGGCTCTTCCCGGGGGCCCAGCAGATGCACATGAGGCCACTCAAAGGTGACGGGCGCTTGGCCTTAAGGCTGCCTTTGCGTCTGGTGTGTGCTTCATGCAAAGCAAAGGACAGGGAGAAACCACAGAGTTCAAACCGCTCGATGCAGCAGGACCTGATTTGGAAGCCACTGTAAGGAAGGCCATAAATAGCGTGCGAGACTACCCCTCGGATGTAATTTAAAAAAAAACCAAAAAAACAACAACAAACCCCTTACTATACATCTTTCCTAATTTAAGGGAAAATTCTTATCCGCCACGCAAATATAGTAGCAGGAGCTTTTTTTATAGACTCGACAAGTAGGAGATGGATCAGAAATATAGATCAGAAATTCAAATTTACCAAAAGGAAAACAAGACGAGCCTCTCTGCTTTCAGTAAAGATGAATCCAAAAACCCAAACCATTCGCATAAAAACAAATTATAGCTATACAGTTATATGACATATTATATTCTTATTTACATAATTAGGTACAATTGATATTAATTATATACACACTTTTTATATGCTTATAAATATAAATATGGATATGAAATAGTCCATATCTAGTCCATATAATATATACAGACTATAATAAATGCTTATAAATACATCCTGTATATTACACAGCATATAGCATATAAGAGATAATATATGATATATAATATACAGTATGTAATATGTAATGATATAATTGTTGTATCATGATATATAGGTCTTGCCATCAAAGGAGAGGGATTTTACTGCAAATACAGCTTGGCTACTGCCACCACACACACCACAAACCAGCCCTAATTCCTCCAGGGACCCTTGCAGCAAACCCCTTTGGTCCCAGCCAACCGGGACCCCACTTCGGGCTGGAAAACCCTTGGAAAAAAGGTGCCGGGAGGGGGTCGTAGTCCCGTATCACCCATCCAAAAGCCATAGCCTGCTGAATTCCAGGCTGGGCTGAGCCACGGTGCAGCCAGCGTGGCCACTCCTGAGCCGTGGTTAAACATGAATGGGAGCTGGGGCGTTTATCTCTCCCGTGAGGTATTCAAATGAATTTTCCCAAATGGAGAGCTCGGAGCCAGTGCATTAGGAGAGGTATAATTTGGTCGGGCTGACCTCGGAATGGAATGAAAAGCTGCTGATTTCCATAATGATGGCCTGGGATGCTGGGAGAGGTCAGGGAACGTGCAGTGATACACAAAGCCCTTTGGGGAGCAGTTAAGCCCAGGGGTTTGCCAGGAGTTGTGATTTGGGGGCAGATTTTGGAGTGGGGGGAGGGGGGGAAGGGAGGGAGAATAGGAGGGGAGGTTTGGGGTTCCCATCCACAGGGACCGCCGAGCTCTCCCAAGGCAGGGCATCCCCTACAGCTGGGAGCATCCCTCCTCTTCCTCGGGCTCCGGGAGAAGAAAGGCCACCGCCGGCTCCCGGGGAGGGATGCGGTGGCACGGAGGGGCTCCCTGCCCTGTGCTACCCGGCCCCGTGCACATCGCAGCCACCAAAAAGTGCTGAGTTACAGTGACCTCCCAAGGAGAAAACAAGACTGGCAACGCACGCTCGCTGCAAAGCCAGCCTTCCCACTCGCCGAACATCATCGCTGATAATGCTCTAATTATCATCTCGCCTGAAAATAAGCCTTACTTCAACAGCCTGGCATGTCTCGGTGCCGCAAACTTTCTCCAGGTTGGAAATTATCTCCTTTTCCTTTATTTTTCCCCCCCCCTCCCTCTGCTTTATACACAGTATTACTCAGAAGCAAGCCAAATCCCTTCCAATTATGTATCATGACGTTTCCCCAGTGTTACACTAAAGCAAGGCCCTTCACTTCTAAATGGCATGGTTTATAACAAATTGTCTGTTATACCAGACAGAAACTGATTTCCTCAAACTCGGCATATTAAAGTGAGTACATTCATTCTGGTTGTAACACACAAAATGTGATTATAACAGACACTTTGGGGGCTTTTTAAGGCTAGCGGAGAAGAGGAGGATAAGCTGGAGGGGAAGAAAGAATTGACAAGTAGAGAAATGACAGAGAAAGAGGAACAGCCACGCTGATTTCATTTCTTACAAAACAAAAATCTTTGTGTGCTGTAGAAATGTGCTTTAGTTAACACCGCCAGATAGCCAGAGCAAAAACCTGCCGGTGCCGCCTGAAACGAAAATTGCTCTATTGTGCTTAGAAAACCATTTCCTACAGCGAGCAGAAGGCTTTCCAGGTAGTAAAAAGCATATCTGAAACCACCGGGGCCTTATCCTGCAACTGTTGCTCGCTCAAATAATCCCCGCTGCCGCGAGGAACCCAAACGAAATCAGTGTGAGTGAGGATTACGCGGGAGTGTATCAAGGTTGGGGGATTAGACCAGGATTATCACTAAAACCAGTAATTCCCCATCTTACTGATGGTGGCCACCGGCTCAGGAGGGGGCGGATCACCACGAGCAATCCCCCGGTGCCGGGGCTGGAGGGTCCCCAGAGGACTGGTGGACCACTGACTGCTCCACCTTGACCTTCTCCATCGGGACCTACCAAAGGAGGACCAGAGCAAGGCCATGCCTGATCCACACCCAACGGCAGCGCTGCCTCTACCCTGCCGCCACCGTGACGAGGACATCCCAGACCCCCCAGTCCTGAACCTCCATGTGAATTCCACCTTTGGACATCCAAAAAGGCTCACCCGCTCCCGCTTCACACCTCAGTCCTGCCAGGGACCGGCCACCGCTGTGTCCCCGGGGGGATGGAGGGGCTGCTGTGCCCCATGGGATGCTCCCCGTCCCAGGGCAGCACACGATGCTGCGGCCACCGCTTCCTAAAGATGCGGTGACAGGATGAGGGGCAATGGGTTTAAACTGGAGAAAAGCAGATTTAGATTGGATCTTAGGAAGAAGTTCTTCCCAATGAGGGTGGTAGAGCCCTGGAAGAGGTTGCCCAGGGAGGTGGCTGAGGCCCCTTCCCTGGAGACATTCAAGGGGAGGCTCGAGGAGGCCCTGGGCAACCTGGTCTAGTTGGGGGTGTCCCTGCTGACTGCAGGGGGGTCGGACTAGATGGCCTTTGGAGGTCCCTTCCAGCCCAGATGATTCTAGGATTCTCTGATTTTGGATGCTAAACTGCCTCTGAAACACCGACGCAGCCACTATGCACACATCCGTTTTCTGTTAAAACCACAAAGACAAAATCCAGGCAAGTAAGTGTTACCCAAGGGTGGCTGCTCTACATGCAGGTCGTGTCCCGGGGATCCTAAAGGGCCGCCATTCAGAGGGGTTCCCGCACCACCCCAGTGCGACGAGCGTTTTTAGCAAGGAAACCACCTAATGGCTCCCATTAATTCTGATTTTTCATCTCCCGGTACAGCTTCCAGCAACGTACGTGGAAAAAACTGACAGCAAGCCCTTTCGGTTTCTAAGCTGACTTCTCCTCCAGCTCAGCAGGAAGGGAAGGAAAAGAAAAGCCCTCGGCAGCAGCGAAGCCTCTGACCGGCAATGCCCTTGCAGCTCCAGCATGTCCCACGCTCCCTCCTCCAAAAAACACGCCGGAATACTCACGGGGGCCAAGGCTCCTGCTGTCAGCCACGCTCAGCACAGCTGCTCCCAAACGCCCTTTGCCATCGCTGCCTGCAGCCACCGGGATGCTAAAAGGCCACGGGCAGGGGGTCCCCGAGTGGTACCCCAGCACCCAAGGGACCACCGAATGCCAGCGGGGCCCCGATGCTCTCTTGGCAGCCCTGCCCTGGCATGAGCAGAGCCAGCAGCCGAAGGGAAAAGCTTTCCAGAGGTTGTCCCACACTTTTTTTTGTGGAGCTGGACTGCAGTCCCCGTAGGCACTGGTGTTTAATCCCCTCTGGATCAGTGGGGAGAGGTGGGGAAGCACCAACCAACCCATGGCACAACACAGCACAGCCACCCCGAGACCTGCCACCGCTCCTACCACCGAGGAGGAGGAGGAAAGGGCTCCCGGAGCTCCACAAACAACCCATCCTTGGGGACTTTTATTTCAAGGTTCCTGACTGTGAAAGTAAACAAGCCTCACATTAAGGACTGGCTCCACTACAAAGCCACCACAGCTGGGACAGCCCGCGTCTGCAGAGGCAATCGCTTACTCCCGGCCACAACCATCCTATGCGAAGCGACGCCGCCAGCCACACGTTTACCTCCCTATTTTATCTTTTATCAACCCATGCTTCGCCTTCCCATCAGGAAAAGTCACTCCCAGGTGGAGCAGCAGTGATATCTCCCCAGTGCTGACACCTCATAAAGGCTCCCGGGGGGGGAAACGCCGGTGGCCTCGTCACCGGAGGCGATTCAAACCCGCTGGATGCACTGCAGGGAGAGGTTTGGATCTGGAAGCTCCAGGCTTGGGCAGGAATTTAATGTATTAAATCCCCGTCACCTGGAGATGTACCAGTAGCACACTGCACACGGGTACCATCACAGCATAACATCTGCCAAGGCAGCGCTGGGTGATGGTGGGTACCAGGCTGCGATGCTCCTCCATGAAAGCATCTTTTATAGAGTTCCCGTGTCACCCGCTGAGCCTTCTCACCCTCAGGGGTCACCTGGATTTTTAGGAGCCCGTAGAACCCACGCCACCAGTGGGATAACTTCTCTTGCCACAGCTGGAAGCATAACACAGGGGCTTTCTGCCAAAAAAAAAAAAGTTCCCACCCTAAACCAAACTTCCAAGCGGCTTCCAGTTGGGATTTCTCCTCCCCATGCCCTGGACCTGCCCTTTTGTCCAAAAGCATCCCCGGGGAGCGAGCAGACCCCTGATAGGACATGCTCTCCCTAGAAGAGAAAAAGTTCTTTGTCCAGGTGAGGTACCAGTGCATCCCACCCACAGTGTGATGGGGAAATGGGGTGAGGGGAGAAGGAATGGGGAAAAGCAACAATGAGGCATGAGAAGAAGGAACAAGCAACTGAATTTTGTCTGTGGCTGTGAATCACAGGCTGACAGGGTGCTCCACTGCTCCCTGCCCGTAGCAAAGCACCGGCCAGAGATGCTCTCCCAACCCCTCTCCAAAGGACATTGCTCCTGGAAGGCAGGAATCCCTCAAGGACCGCTGCCACCAGCATCCCAACAGCTTTGGCCACCCACAACCTTGGGATGTGCTCCCCAGGCAGCTGGGCACCGTTAGCCCCAGCTGGTACTCAGAGAAGAGCACTGGAACATCACTGGAACGTGATGGGTGGTGTTTCCCACCCTGGCCTGCCCAAGCTCAGGCTTCAGTAGCAGTTTTTCTGCCTTATTTGACCAGAGGCAGGCTTATCCCAAACTGCTCCCATCCAAGCTCGGATGCAATGTCCCTCTCTCCCCCATCAGGGCACCTGGGACCCTGCCCAGCTCTGTGGCTGGAAACATGCCAGTAGGATATACGAGCGCTTTTATCCAGGTCGTTCCCATTCAGTTATTGCTAAAAAACTCTATTGCAGCTTTTATACCGACATTGGAAGTTAAATCGAGCGTGAATTCTCGGGACCAGGGCTGAGTTGCCCCAACTATTCCCTCCCAAAGGCACGTAGGTGGTTGCACTGGGCTGGACTGGTGTCCCTGTGCAGGAGTTGCCTCCTGGCAGCATCTCCATGGGCCACCCGGGAAAGGCGATGCCATACGGCGAGGGGTCTGCACCCACCAGGGCAGGAGAGGCTGGGAAGGCCAAGCTGGGCAGAAGGTGGCCCACAAGCTGTCACAGAGATCCCAACAAAACCCACCTCCCGACCCATCTGGTCGCTAAAAGCTGCACCTCTGCTTCGAGGCACCAGCTCATGGGCTGGGAGCGCCCCGACACTGGGCTGGCACCGGTAGGTGACCCCTCGGGAGCTGGTCCCATCACCTCGGCGGAGGTTAAACACCAGAGTTCTGCCCACACAAAGGCTGGAGGATCAGTCCCACCGGCACCAGCCCTCCCCAGCAGCCCCGCAGACGCTGGCAGGGGCCGGGCTCTGCTCGCCATAGAGCAGGTATGAATCTGAAGCAGCCTCCTCTGCCTTCAGCAGCAGCATTTTGCATTTACACCAGCACATTGAACGCAAAACTGAGCGAGCCATAAATATTTCAGCTGCTTCTTCAGCTTTGTTATCCTGTTCAAAGCAGGAAACATGACAAACCTTTGATTGTTTTGCTTAATACCAAACAATAATTCAAAGTCAGACAAACAAGCAACATTAAATGATGTCTGTGATGTGCGGGAAAGCCGATGAATTAGAAGAAGCTGATGAGGATGGCATGGATCGCAGCGGCCCCTTTCCCTGCCTTCGGCCGGTCCCATGCATCCCTCCCATCCTGCCCGACGAGACAAGAGGACAGCAATGTGCTGGTGGTGACACTGGGGCACTCTGCACTGCCAGCATCCCCAGCACAACCCGCTGCCTCCATAGCAACAGCCACCAACACCACTTCCAACAGCCTTTTCAAAGCCTTCTGCGAGGGTTTCTCTTCCCTTGAGCACCACCACAGTCCAAACCCACTTGCTAAACAGCCACATCCATTCTCCCGGCAGCATGGAGGCACTGTCCAGCAGTGCCAGCATCCCTGCCCTGGCACTTTTGGGGGTCTCAGCAGTGCCTGGGGGTGAGACATCCACCCACAACTCTGTGGGTCTCTTCCCTCGAGCATCACCACACTCCAAACCTACTTGCTAAACAGCCACATCCATCCTCCTGGATGCCAGCAGTGCCAGCATCCCTGCCCAGGCACTTTTGGGGGTCTCAGCAGTGCCTGGGGGTGAGACATCCACCCACAACTTTGAGGGTCTCTTCCCTCCAGCATCACCACGCTCCAAACCCACTTGCTAAACAGCCACATCCATCCTCCTGGATGCCAGCAGTGCCAGCATCCCTGCCCGGGCAGTGCCTGGGGGTGAAGCATCCACCCACGACCACCAGTGGTCAACAACCCACCAGCTGGGTGCCTGCCGCTCTCCCCACCGTGTCCTCCGTGACTCCCTCACCCCTGGGGTGTCCCCCACATGGCAAACACCACCTCCTGTCCTCTTGACACCTTTCGGCGGCGCTTCCACCACCAGACCCGTGCGCGGAGCCGTTAGGGACGCCCGCGGGGCTGCTCACCTCCGGCAGCGGCATCCCGTTGATGATGAGGTCGGGCTGCTGGGGGCTCTGCCCCGTGAAGGTGTGATGGTAAATGTGGTTGGAGCCGGCGTTCCTGTTGTTCTGGCTCTCCACGTTGAGGAAGGTGCTTTCGGAGCGGCGGCAGCCCAGCGGCAGGGTCTGCTGGTGGTAGTCGAAGTAGTTGAGGGATGAAGTGAGAGAGGAGCAGCTCACAACGTTCATTTTATCCGTCTCCTCCACGTCCCGCGGTACCAGGCGGATATCGTTCTTGCTGATCTTCTTTTTCTTGCTCGATTTCTTTTGGTGCCCGTAGGAGTATTCTGCGATTCTGGGGGGACAGAAGGAAAATGAGTAGCTGAGAGCATCCCGAACCCTGCCCCGCTAAATACACGTGTGGGAACCCGGAGGGCTTGGACCCCATCTCCACGTAGGCTTCTTAGTCATGCCCATTACGTCATGTTCTGGGTCGGGTGGCACGACACGGTCTTTAGCTTTTTTTCACATGTATCATGCTTTCAGGTCAACTATGAAAAATAATGGGAAGGGAGAATGCCTCTGCTTTTCTCTAGCCTTTATAATTGCTGATATTTAGTTACTAGGAGTAAAGTCCAGCCTGCAGAAGAGAAAAATGGAGACGTTAAAATCCATGAACTGAAAAGGGTACCTGCATTCATTTCCATGCGTAATCAGGATTTTAAAAGTGATTTAATTTGGTCCCCGTAATGAAAATTCAAAATGAATAGCGGGTTTCTTTTCCCCCGGTTCATTTTCCATAGCAGTAAATAAAGCAGACCCAGAAGCAGTCCTAGCTGGCAAGCTCTGTTCTCTCACACTCCAAAGGCTGTTTGTTTATTAATGCTTCATCCGAATTGCTGGTGTTTTGACTATCTCCTGATAATACCTGATAACTCGAAATCTTTTTCCACAACCCCATCCTATCCTTCCCTCGCCCCCTGACACGCACACCCCTTTCTGCTGGGAAATGCTTTCACCTTCTAGAAACCGGAGAACAACAACTGTGTTTTGCAAAGAGAAATGATCCTTTTTGACCTTTTTTTTTTTTTTTTTTAACTGTAAGCTTATTTTTTTTCCTCTCTGCCTTTCTTTCCCTCTTTGCTTCCCACCTGCCAAAAGGATCAACTGACAAAGTGCCTCGAACGCCTTCCACGGAAACACCGCCGGAAAAAAAAAGTAAAAAGTTATCATAAAACGGCACCCCAGCAAATAATGGCAAGTGGGAAAGCACCTCGCGTTAACTGGGTGTGCTGGGCTCGGGGTGACCGTGGCTCCTCTTTCCACGGGGAGCAGCGCAGCCCCAGCCCACGCCCCACCACAGATGAATCTGTGCGTGCCCGGCGTCGGGCAGCTCGGTATTTCCCAGGGAAGCACATCAGAACCTCCCCACAGGCAGAAATACACCTTGGAAAGTCGGGACTCGGCTGTTCTTCTTGTTACGGTAACAGCATTAAAACACAAAACCAACAACAACAAAAAAAAAAGACCAAAAAAAATATATCCAATAGCTGCAATGGAAATAATGGGATGAATAAATAATACAGTTTATCTAGAAGGGCAAATATTGGACAAATATTCCTGCTCCAGAAAGCTAATTGCCTGAGCGTGAAAACGCCACCAAGTCGAGCAGCTCTCATATAACCTTATGTGCCTCATAAATTAACACATTTTTACGAAGGCTCTCCAGCAGCTGCCGTGAAGAACCTCTAAAACCAGGCGCCTAAAGGCAGGCAGAACCTAAAGGCCAGCACCCAGCCATGGGCCAGAGGGTGCCCCCACGGCCACCGAGCCCACCTGGAGCTCCTCCGCCTCTCCCACTTCTCCTGCCCACCCAGATGCACACTGATAGCAGCCCCCCTCCCACCATCACCACCACCGAGTGAGCGTGCAAATAAATCAGGGCAAGGCAGAGATTGCTGTGGTGCCAACCGTCTAGATGCTGCTGACTCCTCTAACAATGCCTGATGATGCTTTAATTGTTTTGTTTACCTAAATGTTTAAGTTTGGCAAGGCGAGAGCCCAATTATTTCCCGCAGGCATTCATTCTGCTGTCCTTCCTCTATTGACCAATTATTTAATTAAACTGCACTTCATTAATCCCCGAGCCGTCGCGGCAAACCCGGGGCTCGTACATGTGTGTGAAGCTGCGAGGGGCACCGCCACGCCGTGATTTTTAGCCATTCAGCTCCTACCCTCGCCTGATGGGCCGAGCTGGCAAGAAATCTGGTGTAGGAGCTTTCCCTTGGAGCTAGGCATCCCATAATACGGGCACAGACCGACCTTTATTTGCAGACGGTTTTTCCTCCATCGAGCGGGAAAGGCTGATAAAGCCGCTCTACGCCGCGAAAACGGGGCGTAAAACCCCAACTCGGGGGCATTATTTTCTGCCTAAATAAAACTTTAAAGCCCGCGCATCCCCCTGCGCCGCAGAATTGCCGGGAGAGGGGGGGGGAGTTGGGGGGGGGGGGGGGGGAGGAAAGCCCCGCGGGGGTTTC
>JAOQGH010000062.1:17947435-17972577 GCA_025769975.1 Gallinago jamesoni | reverse complement strand
GATTCTGTGATTCCTTAAGGAGCCAGTAGGCACGTCCCATCTGGATAAAGGCAACGCAGGGCAGAGCAAAGAGTTGGCTCTCCATAGCCTGCATGGGGCAAAAGGCAGCCAGCATCCTCCACCCTCACACCAGGGTGTCCCACGTCACAGAGGATCACCTTCACCTCAGAGAGTGGTTAAAAGGACAGCAAAATCAGCCCTGCTGATGCTGCAAGCCCGTGTCAGTCTTCACAGGGGAGGGGAGCAGGGCCACCAGCCTTGCGTGGGCCACCAGGGCCACCCTCCAGGATGCTTCCCCAGCCTCACAGGTACCGCGGCACACCTGCACCTCACAGCCCGCGGGGAGACACACGTTTCAGCCACGCTGGCTAAATATTTCCCACGCAAGCAATTCCAGCGTGTAAAACCATCAAACGGGAGAACCTTGTGACCAAACGGCCAACGGAGAAAAGTGCTTAATATTACCCACTCCAGATAACGAGCCCTATTTCCAGCGTGGGGTCCCAAACACCCATCGCCGTGCGCTAAGCTGCCACGCAATTGCCAGCACGACATGTTAAGCAAGGATTAAAGGAGAGGAGAGGAGAGGAGAGGAGAGGAGAGGAGAGGAGAGGAGAGGAGAGGAGCTCGGTGCACAGTCGCCTGGTGGACCTTCAGGACGGCGCCTTGGCCACCCGCCTGGGCTGGCAAACGGTGCGTGGTGCTGTTCCCCACGCAGGTGAGGGACAGGCGGCCGCGGGGTTTTACAAGACAGCGATGCCACGGATGAATTAAGAGGCAACCGAGCTCCTCTCTGCGGGAGATCCGCCTGCCGGCGGGGGTTATCCCAGGTGATGGGAGAATCTCTGCTCTCCCCGCCCCGCTTACAAACAGCACATCTTCATTTAGTCTCCGGGTCCTTGCACGGACAAACAGAGTGTGAAGGTCGGGGGAATAGAGACACCCGGGGAAGGAGAGTGATTTAGAGAAAGAGAACAGAGCGGCGTCTTTGCCGTGAAGGGCTACAGGGCTAACACACAGAGGTTAGCAACCTCTGCACAGCCGCTCCAGCAACATCCCTTCGATCTTTCAAAACAGCCACAAATACAACTAAATCACTCATTCTACCATTTTTCTCTCTTCTTTTCTCTCCCCTTTGTTCCAGGCACGCTACTTACTCTGCTGCTGACCCCACTGGGTGGGAAAGAGACTGCGATGCTTCCTTCTTCCAGCAGAAATTAGGCACCTGGCACTGGCCGGAGAGCTGACAGCTCCCAAACATTCACTTGCTTTTACGCCTGAGCCACAATCCCCCCCTGGCCAGCTCACCAACAGGCTGGAGAGAGCATTCCTGGGATATACAGCCTCCCGCCGCAGGGCTGAATGCCAGCTGGGAGATTTCGGCAGCACTCCTCAGCTGGCGCGGTTTTCCCCGGCGCTGGAACTGCCGACGGAGAAGTGCAGCACCAGCTGAGGAGCAGCCATGGGCCTGGGACCGGGCTCTGGCTCCATCCCACCAAGGTGAAGCTGGCTCTGGTTCCTCACTGGTGTTGACTGAGCAGCATCCCTGCCGTGGGGCGTTGCAAACGCTGCCTGCCTGTATCCTACACCCGGCAATTAGCGGTCCAGGCACCGATCCCAGCATCCTTCCCTCCTCCCCTCCTGCTTCTGCAACTGCAGGTGTAGGGAAATGGCAGAATACACCCATCAAAACACCAGCTCTCCCCCAGTACCGCCCCACGGGTCATTGTCACCTGCCGAATGGAGATTGGCACCTTCCAGCACCCCTCCTGTGCCACCCCTGCCCGGTGTTCCCCTGCCGCACCGCAGCCGGGCTGGTGGGGCTGTTTGGGCAGGGAAAGCAGCGATTTGTCACATAACACTACCTGCGAGAGAAGGGGGAAAAGGCTAGGAAAACGCCTAACAATTGCTGTAATTATGGCCTCTTCCAATAGCTACACGATGTCAGACGCGGCGCGGGGGAAAGGGCTGGCGCAGCTTAGCATAACCGAACCCGGGGTGGATGCTGCTCCAAGCCAGTGATTAATAGTCTGCTGGGCTTTGTTTTGGCATGGAAAAAAAAAAAAAAAAACCAACAAAAAACCCAGCAGCAGTGTCTCAGAAAGATGCCAGATGGATGGCCTGGAGCAGCCCCCCCCGGCTCCCAACCAGCACCCCACAGCGCAGGGGCTGGCAACGCCGGTGCTGGCGCAGGTGGCCACCTGGAGCCACACGGTGCTTGCTCCTTATTTGTAGGGTAAGTGCATCTTGGCAGGGTCCCGGCTCCTGCCGCCGCTCCTCGAGCTGCTACCGGTGCCCCGCGGCAGAGGCGGGATGCGGGACAGGGAGGGCAGCCTGCGGGCAGGATTGCTGGCTCCCGTCCTCCCGCAACGCCGGCAGAGGCTGCCGAGCAGCACCAGAGCGTCAAGGCAGCCTCAGCTGCCATCCTTGTCCGTGCCATCCCTGCGTCGGGTGCATCTCTGCCACGAATTCCTCAACGGGCTGGTGAGGTGGGGCCGTGCGGACCTCATGGAGGTGCAAGGTCCTGCAGGTGGGTCATGGCGATTCCTGGCGCAAGTACAGGGCGGGCAGAGAAGGGGCTGAGAGCAGCCCTGGGGAGAAGGACTTGGGGGTCTTGGTGGAGGAGAGGCTCGACACGAGCCAGCAACATGTGCTGGCAGCCCAGAAACCCCCCCACATCCTGGGCTGCATCTCCAGCAGGGCGAGGGGGAGGATTCTGCCCCTCTGCTCCTCTCTGGGGAGACCTCACCGGGAGCACTGCATCCAGCTCTGGAGGTCTCAGCACAGGAAGGACATGGACCTGTTGGGGGAGGTCCAGAGGAGGCCATGAAGATGCTGGGAGGGCTGGAGCCCCTCTGCTGCGAGGACAGGCTGAGACAGTTGGGGGTTCAGCCTGGAGAAGAGGAGGCTCCAAGAAGACGCTGGGAGGGCTGGAGCCCCTCTGCTGCGAGGACAGGCTGAGACAGTTGGGGGTTCAGCCTGGAGAAGAGGAGGCTCCAAGAAGACCTTAGAGCCCCTTCCAGTATTTGAAGGGGGCCTATGGGAGAGAAGCGGAAGACCGCTTGATCAGGGAGGGGAGCCATAAGATGAGGAGGAACAGTTTTAAACTGAAAGAATGGAGATTGAGACGAGATCTGAGGAAGAAATTCTTTGCTGTGAGGGTGGTGAGAGCCTGGCCCAGCTTGCCCAGAGAAGTTGTGGCTGCCCCATCCCTGGAGGGGTTCAAGGCCAGGCTGGATGGGGCGATGAGACGTCTCTCCCCAGGTGGCTGACACAGCAGCTGCAGCCCCAGCAGCGTGACAGCACACAGCGTGGTCCCTTGAGTGGGTGCCAGGGTGCCCCCAGCCCAGGATGGGGCTGCCTTAATCCCCAGAACCCCAGGCCACCACAGCGACAGCCAACACAGACCCTGTCCTTTGCATAAGGACACGGCAGGGAGGTGGCAATCACGCCCATCCAGCAGCTCACATTGCTCATCACCATGGGAAGGAAGAGGCAGGTCTTGGCCATCCATGCAATCAGGTACAAACATCCCAGCGTCTGCTGATGCCAAGGTATCCTCCCGTGTGAGGTTAAGGATAGAAGCCAGTCCAGCTGGGCCACAAGATCTATCGTTTGGATCAGGCTGAGAATCACTTACGTGGTGTTTTATTAACCGTAATGGATAGCTGTGCCTGGTAAAATGAGTAATAATCTTGTTTAAGCGATCGCTCCTGAATCACACAGTGCTGCTGCCAATGTGGCAAACTTTCCTCGCTGGTCTGCGGGCCAAATCCTTTGCTGGAGCAAGCGACGCCCAGAACAAAAGAGCACAAGTCCAGAAGAGCTTTCTGCCTTTTTTTTTTTTTTTTTTTTTTTTTTTACTTTTTAAGAATTGAAGATGATACAACAGGTAGCATCCTCCATCTCACAGTCCCTCTGATTTTCACACTTCATCTCATCTCAGTCCATCAGGAGCGCTATCTTAGCCAGCACTTACCCAGCCTTCTGCTCCACATCCAGCTCGGGCGCTTCCCGGGGACCCAGCTCTGCCTGGGGTAAATGGTCGGTGGCTAATGGAAGGAAATAGAGGAAAAAGTAATTTACATCAGCCAAGCACTTATTCTGTACGCTGCTATTTTGTGATCATCTGTAATTTTAATCTATTAGCAGTAAAAGATGCATCCCTTCTCCGCGTTCGTCTTCACAGAGTTCTCTGTGGCTTTATTTACAGGTGATGCGACCCCAAGGGAGTGGCCTGCCATTTGAGGACATTTTGGGAAATTCCATGTTTCCACAATGGTGAGCAATCCCTGGATGTGAGGGGGGGGAGGAAATGTGCCGCATCCAGAGGGCCAGCCAGCTTTGGCAACAAGGAGACACGCTGTTGCCATCACCCCACGAGCCGCGGGTGGCAGCAGCCTGGGGACAAGACACCCAGAGGTGCTGCAGAACCAGGAGCAGAGACCCTGGTCTGGGGGGGGAACCGATGGGGAGGGCATCAGGATCCTGGAGAAAGAGGTCACCCGAAGCGTAGCTCTGTGAGCACGTCCTCCTGAAACATCCCCTCCCTGGTTCTCCGAGACCCTCAGGTGGCCGAGCTGCAGCCGTGATTGAGGGCACCGAGCTCTCCCGCAGCCGGGGAATAAATAATCTTTACAGTTAAAGAACCACGTTCGATGGGAAAAGCAGCAATTACAGCCTAGACCACGTGGTGGGATGACGTGATACACTGCGTGAAAAAAAAAAAACCAAACCAAAAAACCCACCCTTCCTGGTAGAGATTTAACATGCACCCCGACCCCACCATCATAATTCACTTTAATTAGCAAGCTAATCGGCTGACGGCGCTGTGGAGCCAGGGCTGGCACTGGGTGATGGCTGAGGGTCCTGAAGGAGAAAGCCATCACCCACACCCTGCAGGGGCACCCCTGTGACTGTGTTAATGAAGGAGGGGGGTAGGAAGGGGGGGCTCAGCACCGCAGAGCCCCCGCCAACCATCCGTCTGTCTGTCTGTCTGTCTGTCTGTTCACGGGGAGAAAGGCCTGAGCAGCCAGCCCGGGACCGAGATCAAGTTCCCAGCCCTGAAGAATGAAAAGGTGGCTGGTTGAAATTCTGCCTGCCTTCGCAAACAAAGCCCAGTGCTGCTGCTGCCTCTGGGCTGGGTGCCCTGGCCCTGCCTGCACTGCCCTGCCTGCACTGTCCTGCCTGCATTGCCCTGCCTGCATAATCCTGCCTGCCCTGCCTACATAATCCTGCCTGCACAGGCCTGCCTGCACTGCCCTGCCTGCCCTGCCTGCATAATCCTGCCTGCACAATCCTGCCTGCACTGCCCTGCCTGCATAATCCTGCCTGCACAATCCTGCCTGCATTGCCCTGCCTGCACTGCCCTGCCTACATAATCCTGCCTGCCCTGCCTGCATAATCCTGCCTGCACAATCCTGCCTGCACTGTCCTGCCTGCACTGCCCTGCCTGCATAATCCTGCCTGCACAATCCTGCCTGCATAATCCTGCCTGCCCTGCCTGCATAATCTTGCCTGCATAGCCCTGCCTGCACTGCCCTGCCTGCATAATCCTGCCTGCTTGCCCTGCCTGCCCAAACCCTGCTTCCCAATCCCTGCCTGCCCTGCCTGCATAATCCTGCCTGCACAGACCTGCCTGAACCCTGCCAGCCCAATCCCTGCCTGCCCAAACCCTGCCTGCATAGCCAGGACCCCAGGCTCTCCCCACATCTCCCCGGGATGGGAGCCACCAACATCACTCCTCAGCCTCCCATGAAGAGCAAACTCAGGGACATAAACACCAGATAAGCCTCTTGCAGCTCACACAAATGCCACGGGGACTGTCCTCTCGAACACAAGCCAGTTTTCCCCCCAGGAACCTCCTTTCAACTCCGTTTTCTTCCAAGCCCCAGACTGTATCTCACCTTTCCTCGCTGCTCTGGAGGCCACAGGTGGGCTGGGCTGTCCCCCACCACTGTCCCCAGCAGCACAGGCGAGCTGTCCCCCACCACTGTCCCCAAGGGGATGTTCCTGCCCGCTCGGGGAAAGGTGACGTGCTCGCCTTTCGGATTCGGATTTTGAATGAAGTCACCTATCTGCAGAAACCCCAGCCACCCCCAGCAGCTCTGCCCGCTGTGCTCCGGGGGGATGCTCACCAAGCTTTCCACGGCTGAGGGCACCCGCTGGAGGGGATGGAGCCGGCTGAGGTATTCCACAAATCGGCAGCAAGCAGCTTACTGGAAACACTTAACCCTCTTTTCTGTTCATTAACGAAGTTCAAACACACTTTGATTTCCCCCCTGTTTGCTCTCACAAATTTGAAACGGCGCAGGGGTGCCTCATGGGGAGGTTGGGGAGCGGGGGCTGCCTGCCCGCTGTTGGGCCCCCCAGACCCCCCCTTCCCACAGGCTCTCTGCGAGCAGACCTCCCTGCAGACGCAGAAGCGCTGGCTGAGAGCGATTTCAAAGGGTTTTGCAACCACCAGCGTGGTCCTTGTTGAAGCAAACACCCACCGGTCTGCGCCGTGCTCCCCAGGTGCCAGCTCTGGGGGAGATCATGTCTCCCCAGCTGGAGGGGACACGGTGACACGGTGGCAGTGTCAGAGCCTGCCAGCTCCTGCCAGCCCTGCCCACGCCGTGGGGCACGTTTCCCAGCCACCATACTGGGACCATACTGGAGGACAAGGGGAGGGGAGGCATGAGAGGACACTCCAGCACCAAATGTCCCACACAGGAGGAGATCCCATGCTAGGCAGTGGGGTGGGAGGTCAGAGGGCCACAGAGGTGTTCTGAGGGCTGGAGCTCCTCTGCTGGGAGGACAGAATGAGAGAGTTGGGGAGGTTCAGCCTGGAGAGGAGAAGGCTCCAGAGAGACTTTAGAGCCCCTTTCCAGTATCTGAAGGGGCTCCAGGAGAGATGGGGAGGGACTCTTCATCAGGGAGTGGAGCCATAGGATGAGAGGTATCCGTTTTAAACTGAAAGAGGGGAGATTTAGATGAGATCTGAGGAAGAAATTCTTTGCTGTGAGGGTGGTGAGAGCCTGGCCTAGGTTGCCCAGAGAAGCTGTGGCTGCCCCATCCCTGGAGGGGTTCAAGGCCAGGCTGGATGGGGCTTGGAGCAACCTGGTGTGGTTGGAGGTGTCCCTGCCCAGGGCAGGGGGTGGGACTGCATGGTCTTTAAGATCCCTTCCAACCCAAACCATTCTGTGATTCTATGGTTGTGGGCACCAAGCACAGGTTCAGGGACAGCTCCACCATGCTCCCATCCTTGCCTGCATGTCTAGCAAAGCTCTGTATACACAAGACCACCATGCAGTCAAGGCAATGCAGAGCAGGGCTACGAGATGTCTCCTTTCCCTGCTTCTTCAGCCACCTGCCTGACTCTAACTGGTGGAAAAATAAGGGAGAACCATGAGGTAAGACACAAACCACTTGTTGATCCTGGTTTACATCAAGGAGGAGCCTCAGGGACTCCACCCCATCTGCCAAACTGCAGAATAAAGTCTCACACTGGGCATGGTGAACCTTCCCAGCCCTGGCCACGGGATGAGCAGCCACCGCGAGGGTTTCCAAACAAGCAGCCGATACCAACCAGCAGAAAGCGTTTGTGTGGATGCTCCCATCTCTGCCAAAAGGCCCGTGGCCTGAATATTCCAGACCTGCCGTGACGTTTGGGTACTTCACATGTAGCTCACAAGCCCAGTTTATTTCAGGAATTATATGGTGATGGATGGCTGGGTGCAAGGAAAGGCCATTACACGCTATAAAAAGCTGCACAGCCTTCCTGCCTGCTCCCTGCTCTGTGACAAACCATCTGCTTTGCCTGCACCTCCCTTTGTTTATCCTGCTCGGCTCAGCTGAAATTAAAATTGACAAAGGCAATTTCTCCCGATCAAGTTGGAAAGATAAAGAGAGCGGCTGCCGCACGCACTGCCATAGAAACCTGAGCTACTCCAGCCTCTCATCCTCCTCCTCCTCATCCTCCTCCTCCCTGTGAAGTGCCCAGCTGCAGGGGGACGATCCTCCCGCTCGCGCCAGAGGAGAAACACAGATGGATTTAGCCACGGGAGAGCCATCTCGCAAAGGCAGCCCTGAGAAGGAGTTCTGTTTGCTTCGCCCCTCCAATCCCCTCCCCTTGGATGCAGAAGCACAAAGTGGCCCCTTTGATTAGAAAAGCACATTTGGATGAATTCGGAATTATTTCCCGTTGGAGGGAAGGATGGGGGGGGAGGAGGAGGGGAGGCGGCGTATTTTCTTGGGGAACATTTCTGGAGTGGTTGAGAACCTTCTGGGTTGTATTTATGCCGCTAAAGCACTTTTCAGCTCAAAGCACTCTGAGAAAGCCGGGTCCGGGCTGCGGAGGCAGCTGTGGCTCAGCTCTGGCATCAGTTCTCCAGGATTTGGTCCCCCAGCACTTAAACCCCTGACAAGGCACCTGTGTGGGGCCCTAAAAGCTGTAGGATGGGAGAAAGCCCCCTCCCCCTCACCTCCTCTTGGCTCCAGGACCCTCTCCTTCAGGGGGGCTGGGGCTCAGACCCCCCCTTTAAACCCAGCAGGGTCAGCTCCTATGAGCTGTACCCCCTGGCACCCCTCCCTGTGTGCAAGAGCCAGGAGCTGGAGGCAGAGAGTGCAGCTCTTAAAAGACAGGGGGACCTTCATATTTCTACATCCAATTTCTTTAGACATGTTAATAGCACGGGGCCTCTTTTCTCCGAGATGCAGGAGCAGCTGCTCAAGTCTCCACTGAATTAAGCTAAGGGCAAGTTTTATATTTTGAAGAGAGGTTTTTGGGGTCTGGTATTTTATTATTTTTATTTTTTTTTTAACCTGAGAGCAAAGAAAGACATCAGAAAAACATCAAGCTGCGAGACATGCCATTTTCCCCATGCTGTTATAAGTCAGGAATAGCTGAATAAAACTGCAGCCTGTGTTCCTGACAAACTCCCTGGTGGGCTGAGTAAAGGCTGGAGAAATTCCACCCCAGAAGGTAATTGCTTTTTGTTTTTTTTCCCCTTTCCTGGAGTTATTACAGTTGCCAGAAGGCCCTGAATCAGAAGCCCCTTGACTCAGCGCTGTGGCAGGGCCAGAGGACTGGGAGCCTGCTGTTGTGGGGCTGGGCTGGCTTTTGCAGAGCAAGGCAGCACAGTAAAGGGGGACCATGGGATGTCACAGCCCTTCTGCTCACTGAAGTCATGGGTTGAGGCTCAGGAGAACTCCAGGGCCTGAAAGAAGACCAAGGAGTGCTCTAGGTGGGAGAAGGAGCCTCGTCTACACAGAGTACACCTTCTGCAAGAATCCACGGCTCCATGACCTCCTTTGATGGCAAAGGAAAGCTCTCAAAGCCCAGGTGGAACACAAACAGGGGGTGCCTTGGTTCCCAGCCAGCATTTAACCTCCTCCCTCTACTGTGCCCATCTCATGTAGGAAGCCCCATTGCTCCACAGCCAATTAATCAAGATGATTACTTCGATTGCACTACACGTCAAAGGGGTGGATAACGCCGATAACCCCCCCTGAGGCATCAAGGCCACACCGGAGCGACGCCACCAGCAGACTGATGGAACAACTCTGGATTCGCACGGGATGCGTCACCTCAGGATCCAGATCCGCTTCTGGGTTTGTCCAGGATAAGCAAGATTAGATCTGGATCAATCCCGGGCTTACCGGGGTTAAGCAAGATTAGACCACGGATCAGCCTCCGTATTGATCGTATAACTTGTCACTACGATGCTTAGGGGGGAAAAAAAACCCCACACAACCCAAACCAAGCTCCCCCGTGCAGCTCACGGAGGCTGCACCAGCACAAGGGAGCAGAGATCCCAGCCCTGCTCCCCTCCTTACATTCATTAGACGTGTCATTCACTCGGCACAGCCATTGTTTTCTGTGATAGTGTACTTAAAATTCAGCAGCACGCTCTTCCCCACATTGAAATAGAATCAGAGATTTACCCCCGGATATATATTATGCATTAAAGGGGTATTTCAAGAATCGGAGTAAGAATTCACCTGACTCCTCATTTATCTGCAGCTAATGAGGCTCCACGAATCAGTGCCCGGACGAGAGCCAGGGGGACCTCGAGGCCGGGATGGCAGAAGCAGAAGGAGCAGCATGTGGTCCAGGTAGTAACTCGGGGGAGAAGCCAGCCGAGCATCCCAGGCACACAAAGAGAATGGGGAATGATCCGCAACACCGCTCGCCTGACAGCATCCCCCGGCCGGTGCGATGCGACAGTTTGGTGTCTGGGATGGGGATGTGACTTCTTCATCTAGACCTTGCTAAGTCACCCTGGGATTTGGAAGGGTTTGATGATAGTAACTGGTTGGTTTTGTGGGTGGGTTGGTTTGATTTTGGTTTTTGGTTTTTTGTTTTTTTTTTTTTTTTTCCGCATGAGCTGCTTTTTATGCATCCCTGACTGTAAGAGTTAGAAGGAATCAAAGACGCTGGAAACCTTCTGGCAGCTTTAGGGATGGCAGCCCGCTGCGAGCTGGGAGGAGAGGGAAGAGCTCTCCTGGCCTCTGAAGTCTGCTCCTCCTCGGGGAAGCAGCAGAAAGTTATTTCTGCAATATTGCGACTGGATCAGCCAAGGAGATGACATGAGATTAATGAAATAATCGTGCTTTGTGGGCTGAGCAGGGCAGGATATTGCCCTGGCAGTGCTCTTGGCAGCCAGCTGAGCACCAGGCAGGGGAAGCCACAGACGCCGACCTTCTGCCTCTGACTTCTTACCTCCAGCAGCAGGGACTTCTTCTGCCTGCATCCCTCCTGGGCAAAGGAGGGTCATTTCCAGAGCCTGGAACAACGGCTTGTTCTGTTCACAGTATGACGAGTCCAGTGCTTGGGACTCATTTATCCAGGCAGAAGCCATCCCTAAAATTCCTCTGCAAATTTTCCCTGAGGTATCAACATCCCCTTCTTATCGAGGGCACTACTGAAAGGGTTATCAGCTGAAGGCAAGCGCTCACGTGTGAGTGAAAGATAAGACCGATAAATCACTGCGTCACACTGATGCCAGGGAGATTCTGCCAGGGAAGGGCTGTGAGGGCACCTGGTGATGGGTTTGTGCCCCCCCCCCCGATTCCCCCCTTTCCACCCCAGCCTCAGAGCAAGGCCAGGGTCTGGGCTTTCCCTGCCCCGTGCAGTGGGAGCCCCTCGGGGGCTCAGCCACCTTCTGCAGACACCTCTGTGTTTCTGCAAACAACTCTCCTGTGCACGGGTGGGTTGGTTTCCCCCCCCCAACCTATTCCAGTAAATATGTTTCAGTTAATCCAATTTGCTCTCACATTGAGTAGCGTCAAACACAGCAGCTGCCAACCAAATATTAAAAATAAAAATAAAAAAAGGGGAAAAAAAGGCAGCTCCGGCCCCTTGCTGGTGGTTTGGGAGAGAAGGCTCCACACATTACAGAGGGCAGGCAATTCCCTGGGCCCCCCCAAGACACAGCTGGGGTACGCTGGCCACCAGCAGCAAATAACATGGGGGCAAAGGACTAAATCACATTTGTACATCATCCTCCCCCGTGTTTCTCTGCATTATTTAAGAGAAAACATGTTCTCTTCTAGCCTTTATTCTTTCCCCTTTGCACTCGATTCCTGCTGGTGGCGAGTGAACTGTATCAAACCCTCCAAGCCCAGGTTTCAAAGCGGCATGAAGCCACCCTCTGGGTCTGATCCAGGTCTAGAAAGTGGCCCCGGTTCCTGCAACGGGACAGAGACAGCTCTTGGATCAGAGGGACCCAGAGCAGCACAGACCCAGGCTCCGCAGAGCCAGCAGATGCCACGTGTTGACTCAAAGCCCAGAGCCCAACACTTGTAGCTTTGAAATGCAGATCTGGGTCCAAAATCTGGGAAAAAAGCCATGCCCAGGAAGCAAACACATGAGCAGCTGCCACTGACTCTGCCCGGGACCATCACAAGCATCGAGAAGGACCAAGACACAGAAAGAGCTTGGGGCCACCATGGTCCCCCACCCTCGCCTGAGCATCAGACAGGTCCATGGCACTCGTGATGCCAAGTAATAACAGAATCACACCACCTTGCCTAGAAACCCCTCAGAGGAAGCCCATAAATCCCCCACACCTCCCCAGGGCCTTACAGGAGCAACATCCCCATCCCCAGCAAAGTGATGCCTCCCCTGCACCATCT
Organism: Gallinago jamesoni; assembly: GCA_025769975.1. Classification (NCBI taxonomy): domain Eukaryota; kingdom Metazoa; phylum Chordata; class Aves; order Charadriiformes; family Scolopacidae; genus Gallinago; species Gallinago jamesoni. The sequence goes on along the minus strand of JAOQGH010000062.1, from coordinate 17,960,457 downwards.
CAGCAGACACCATGGGCAGGAGGAGGTGAGGGTGACTGAGGGGCAGCCCCACATGGGGCCAGGGGAGCTGCTCTTCCCCCCCCCCCCACCTCAAACACCACCAACCTGAACTGGAAGCAGGGACAAGATTCTCCCCAACCCAGGGAACATGTAAGGGTGTGAGGTTAGAGCAGGCGCCGGCGTCTCCATTGGAAATCCTACCCCTGCAGAGCTCAATTGATTTTTTTTAAATTAATCTATTTACAGCAGTTGGAGTTGAGCTAGCTTTAGGTGCTATTTAAGCTGCTTTCCCTCTGCCTCGCCTTCAGCATTTGCATGGTGGGATTAAGTCAGACTCTGGGGAGCAGGAGCAGAGGTACCAGCACCCCTGGGTGCTGCTGCACACCCAGAGCAGGGCATGAGCCCTCTCACAGCCCCCCATCCTGCTGGCCCAAAGCATCCGCCCATATCAGGGCAAGGCTAGAAAAGCAATATAGGAACCCCAACAGCTTTGGGGTGCAGAATTAGAGGGCCAAACCCCACCAGCCTGAGATGCTCCAGCCTGGCAGGACCCCCAGCAGCCTCCACCAGAGACCCTTCATGCTTTGGAAAAAAAGCTTAGTGAGAAGGATTTCTCCTCTCTGTCATTAACCTGACATAATGTCTTTCCTGCTGGCAGCTTTCAGGCTCAGCAGGTTTGTTATAAAATTCATTATCAGATATTGCAATCACAGTCACCTTTATTGGGCTCTGCATTTACAATAATTAGGCCAATAAACACTGATTTATAAAAATGACAAACAGGAACTCCCAGTAAGCAAGAAAAATGTGCTTTCTTTAGCAAGCAGTTTCTCACAGGACAACAACAACAACAACAAAATGTTAAAAAGGCAGAAACCAATCACCACAGCTGATGGCAAAGTTAAGCAGGTCCTCCTGAGAATTTCCACTTGCCAGCCGAGACCTTGCCAGGGGCAGACTTGGGGTACAGACCCCATGGCATGGGGCAGGGGCTGCAGCCCCCTCCTGCTGCAGAGCCCAGACAGGTAGGGAGATGCTGGGGGTGCAAGAGGAGGAGAAGATTGTGGCACCGAGAGAGAAAGAGCAAGGAGGGGGCAGGAGGAACTGGGAGGGAGAGCAGGAACAAAGAAAAGGAGGAGAGAAAAATCCAGCTGAAGGGAAGCATCTCGGCAGGGAGGGAGGAAAAAAAAATTCCCTGCCAGGTATAACAAGGGGAGAGCAGAGCAAGAGGGTTAGATGGAGCTTCAAGCCTTAAAAAAAAAAAAAAAAAAGTAAAAAAACATAAGATCCTCAGCAGGAGGGAAGGAGAGAGGAGAAGGGAGGTGTCACCTGAGGGGAGGCAATGCAGATGCTCTCTGTGTGCCCAAACTGATTGAAAGCCACATGGGGCTGGACTCAGCCTGCTGCAGATGGGCTTTGGGGGGCACAGGCTGAGTCCCACAGCAGCAGCCTCTCATGGGTATGTGGGGCAGGAGGCGAGGGCAGACACACCACACAGAAGTCCATAATCCCAATCCCAAAGGCTCACTGGGTAGAGGGAAGAGCTGAGCTGCAGCCAGCCCAGCTGAGAGCAAAGGAGGCAGCAGGCTTGTAGGGTGCAGAATGGGGCCAGCCATGGCAGTGGTGGCCCAGCACCTCTGGGGTACAAGCCCAGTGTGGGCTTTAGGAGATCTCCTTCCAGGGATCAGTGCAGTGGAACTCAGCCACCTCCCAAGAGAGCAATGGCCAAGTTACATGCTTTTAGCCAGAGCCCCCAAGTTGTAGTGGGACATCAGCTCCTAGGACAACCCACAGGAGCTCCCAGTGCCACCAGACACAGCCCTGGGGCACTGCAAACCCAGGCTTGCCACCAGTCAGGTAGCAGCCTCAGGACGTGACTGTCCCCAAAAAGCCACTCACAGAGGGTGCCTGAATAGGAGGGGCACCAGCAGCATGGCAGGAGCACTGTGCCCATGGCCCTCAGCAACCAGCCTACCCTTGCAGGCACACACCACAGCACATCATTGCCAATATGCTGATCATCTCCTCTCCACACCCCCTTTGCAGCCCACCTGCCATCACACATGGCTGAGGCAGAGAGGAAGCTGCAGAGGAGGAAGAGGAGATCCCTGCCACCATCACAGCGTGGGCACCCAGCCTGACTCGGGTGTTCTTGCCCAGGGGTATCAGCACTGGTTAATGGTCACAGCCACGACCCCATGGCTCCCACCTCACCTGTGCACACCAGAGCATCCTTCCCTCCTTGGTTTCCCACTTTTTTCTTTTCTTCCATATCTATCCCAATTTCCTCTTCCTGATCCTCTGCTCTCAGCACCCTGGCCTCCCAGAGCCCCCCTCTGCCAGCCAAGGGCCACCAGCAGCAGAGCCCTGTATCTATATACCCTCCCAGGCAGCTGAGCAGCATTGGCTCCCACCACCTTTGCTAATGGGCAGCACCTGGTGCCCCAGCTGGAAGCATAGATGGCCAGAGTGGCCCCCCCCCCCAACCTGGGCACCCCCAGGAGGAGCCAGCAGCACCAGCTGATGAACCCCAAAATTCACAGGCTTGCGGTGCCTTCCACTGTTTCTTTCTGTTTGGGGCAGAGATGCTGGCTTTGTTTCATTTTATTTAGTTTATTGATTTTTAAAATAGCAGCTTTTTTTTTTTTTTTTTTTTCCTCCCAAAAGGACCCTGGAGCCATGCACAGCTTGACTGTGCGTGTGAGTGCCGAGGAAGAGCTGGAGGCACAGGGGAAATAGCTAAAGCTGCATGGAGACATCACTGGGAAAGGACCAGGCAAACCCCTATCCTCCTGAGCCTCAGGATCCCCCCAAAAAACTCAGCATTCCCGGGAGACCAGGGCGTTCCTCCTCCCGGCGCTGGGATGCTGCATGTGTTCTCAGAGGACGAAGGAAAACAATGCTCGCAGCATCACAGCACGATTAATTGCAAGGGCCATCAATGGGAGATTTAATGACAATCAGAGAAAAATTAACTGTGTTGGAATTCTTCAGTTTAATGGATTCCTTCTTGATTAATCGCTTTCAGGAGTAATCTCAATTCTATCTTTACTTGCTTTAGTAAGTAAACAACATTATTGTGTATATCAGGTGGCAGTAAAATAATGCGAGAGTGTATGTGATACTGAGCTGAATTGATTCGGCAGGAAATGTTTAATATGTTAATATTAAATATTTTAGGTTTACTAAACAACAATAACACACTGATTATTCTCTTCGCACAACCCCAGCAAATGATGCAGCCATTTTTACCAAGAATTTTCTTTTCCCTGCAGGTTTCCCACTGTTGAGTTCATGGCCATGGTGAGATCTGGACCCTGCCATCCCTCAAAGGGGGACCTGGTGCATCTCCCTGCACCAAGGGCCTTTCGGCTGCTGCTGGAGAAACCCAGAGCATCCATCCATCCATCCATCCATCCATCCATCCATCCATCCACCCACCCACCCTCGTGCTGTTATCACAAAATTACCTGCTTCTAATTAAGCAGGCTGGCAATTAATGGCTGCCAGCGGAGCTCTCGCATCACCCTGAGCATCCACTTGCTGCCGCAAAGGGGGGACCCCATAAAAGCACCCAAAGGGCAGATTTGGGCAATGGGTGGTGACAACTGTGCGGCAGAGGAAGACATCGATCCCTCACTCCCCAATTTATGCTGTTAGTTTCCTTCCTCGCCTCTAAGAGGAGCTTTACAATATTCCTTCAGATCTTAACAACCCTTAAACTATTTTTAATAAAGTGCTTTTCAGTGTGACACCAGTGCGCATGTAGCTTTCAATTACATTTTAGCGCTCCCAGTTGGAAGTGGCTCTTTATTGGGAGAAATGACTTATGATAGTGCAAGATTATGGCTTTGGTCTTTGCATTACAGATATTCAAAGCCTGGTGAAAATAAAACCTGCTCAGCACATATTCCGTAGATGAGCTAAGCCTCGTGCAGGGGGAAGCGTCTCTGAAGAAGTTAAGTGTTTGAAATAAAACCGTGTAGTCATCTGGTAGAACACAGATATGAAATTGTTATTTATCAAGATGAAACCAGCATTTGGATAAAATTCTCCAGCGCTGTTAATAACTTCTGTTGACGAGGGAGTCACAACAGCAGCAATGAGGCAGTTGTCCCCCAGAGCTCGGGGGAGCGGTATTTTTCACGAGCCGCGGGCAAGGGGAAGCGTGTGTCGTCGGTAATAACTTTCTGAGCGGCTCCATCGGAATGGCCACCACGAATTTATCTTCTTTTATTCTCTCCAAAAGCTTTGTCAGCTTTGAATAACCTGCTGTGGCTGCAGATTGCCAGAGTGCCACGCGGCCACCTGCGTCTCCAACACGAAGTCCAATTTCCCCAGCAGTTTTATCATAATGATTAAGTTTCTTAACTTAAATCAAGAATGTCTCTGGAGTTCCCTACGACAACGTGAACTTAAGATAAACAATGAATGATGAATAGGCCAATTACCAAAACCTCCCTTCAGCTGAGGCCGTATGTGGCTAGTTGATAAGGGGAGGTACGCGTCCTCTCATCTGGCAAATGTTACAGAAAATGGGGTGGTTTGAAGCAGAAACGGTTTCTGCTTAATCAAGCCACTGGCTAATGAGCAACTTCCTTTTATATGACTTTTCCTTTTCTCTGTTTGCTGTCCGGGCTGTTGGAAGTGGGGAGGGAGCCGGCAGCCTGACCGATGTATGTGGAAATGCTTCGCTACGGGATAAATCGCTGCCCTCTGCCCCCTCTGCACGTCCCCATCTGGGACACAAAAGCAGCAGGAGATGGCTCCAGGCTGTGTGGTGGTACTGCATGTGTCTCCTGAAGGTGAGGAAGCCTTTCCTGAGAGACCCAAAGAGAGATCCAAACGAGGGGGAGAGACCAGCTGGAAATTCACCAGCAGCTTGCTCAAAGATTCATGTGTGCAGCGGCAAAGGGGGACAGACACCTTAGGGACTGTGGCTGCAGGACCAAGGGACAGACACCTTGGGCTGTGGCTGCAGGACTAGGGGATGGACACTTTGGACCACAGCTGAGGACTATGGGACACCTCGGACTGTGGCTGCAGGATCAAGGAGCAGACACCTTGGACCACAGCTGAGGACTAAAGGACCAACACCTTGGACCACAGCTGAGGACTAGGGGATGGACACCTTGGACCACAGCTGAGGACCAAGGGATGCCTTGGACTGTGGCTGCAGGACCAAGGAGCAGACACCTTGGACAGTGGTTGCAGGACCAGGGGACAGACACTTTGGACAGTGGTTGCAGGACCAAGGAGCAGACACCTTGGACCACACCTGAAGACCGAGGGACAGACACCTTGGGCCACAGCTGAGGACCAAGGGACAGATACCTTGGACTGTGGCTGCAGAACCAAGGAGCAGACGCCTTGGACCACAGCTGAGGACTATGGGACACCTTGGACTGTGGCTGCAGGACCAGGGGACACACACTGTGGACTGTGGCTGCAGGACCAAGGAGCAGACACCTTGGACTACAGTTGAGGCCAAGAGATACCTTGGATTGTGGCTGCAGCCCCCCCGACAGTCTGTAAGCCATCGCTCTGGATGTACTTGGGGGCCATACACAGTGGCACCCCCCCAGATACTGCAGGTCTATGTCACTCCCATCCAGGAGCGGGTGCCACCGCTGCCACCACACCACCCTGCAGCAAGAGAAGAGCCGCAAGGCACCACGTCCCACAGCAAACGATATGATTTACTTACTACCTATGGGATTGCCCAATTAATTCACTATCCGCATTAATATTATGGCTCATTTTTAACTTTACTGTCTCCATTGTTCCAATTTAGTGCTGCTCAGAGATGCTGCCACTGACCTTAATGGGTTTTTCATTATAGCAAAGAGCACCATATTAATCACCGTGGGGTTTTCAGCCGGAGGTTACTGCCCGAGCCCCGTTGGCTTCGGGGAGCTGCTTTTTAGCAGTTTGGGGACCTCTTTTATTTCTGCCGGGCTTCTCGCCCCCGCTCACACCGTGTGCGAACCTTCACACTCTCCGGGAGGAATTTCTCGGTATAACATTTCCAGGCAGAGAAATTTTATGCAGCAGTCAAGCCACGCTGCGGATGTGATGGATTTTTTTTCTGGGCAAATTGGAGCAAGAAGTAGAAAACTGAAAGGATGCACCAGTCATAGCCAATGAGCCTCTTATTGTCCTGTAAAAAAATCAAATGCCTTTTAATCATTTCAAATGTTCTTCTGGGTATCAATTAGTCACACATTAATATCAGTATTGCTTCTCTTCCTCAGTTCACATCAGATTAAATTCTCCCCTGTCCTACAGACTCGCGCTCATTAGCTTCAAGGAAAATTAGTGATTGTTCCCTCTTCATCGGCACTGATGGGAGATTTCCATCGGAATTGCTTTTTATACCGAGAAGATGATCGTCACCTTAAAGAGTTTGATGGTGGTTTTTTCCCCCCAAATTTTCACTTTTTTCCATGGAAAATCCATTTTATTTCTTTGTCTGAAACCAGAGCTGAGCCTGAGCGCTGAGGAATGGGGCAGGGGGTGGGGGGAGAAAGAAACCTCCTTCCTGACCAGCATCAGCCCTGATGTAGTATCTGTCCCTCTCTGCATCCCAAGTTTCCATCTCCCCGTTGGGACACAGCGGCTGTCACACAGCCCACGGCCGCTGAGAGGAAGGAGAATTTGGGTTGCACGGGGTTTTGCTGCCATCAGAACTGCCCCCCAGTTCAATATCTGTATTTATGGGTATTTACAAGGCTCTCTGTGGAGAGCGGTGGTGAGGAGGGGGCTCATCCTTCCCCCTGCCCCCATGAGGACCAGGGCACACAGAGCTGAGCTGGCTCCTGGGCTGCAGCAAAACGAGGTCTCCAGCCCCGCGGCGGGACCCCCTTACTCCCCCCACCTCTCCATCCCCAGCTCTCACCAAGCTCTGGAAGGGACCGATGATATTTATTGAGTTTTATTAACTCCCAGCCCTGGGAGGTTCTCACCTCTTCCAGCTAATTCAGACGCCCGACTCCTGCCAGAGTTACAGTGATTGCCATTAAAAAGCTTGACATTTACCTTACAACAGTAATAAAATAATAATGCCTAATTTGGTTTACGAGTGGTATTTGCAGTGTTTCCTGTGCCTGGAGTGGGGGATATTGTGAAGATCGCTGATCAATTATGTCTGCTTAGCGGCGCTGCTGTAATTCTTTCCTGTAATCATAACCGTCTCGCCACCGAGCTGCTCCAAAGTTTTCCTTTGAAGCTGTAATTTTGACAGGAAAAGCAAATGTTTTCAGGTACTTCAGCTTCCAGTGAATGACAAAAGCTTCGGAGGTGAAACTTTCTGGCAGAGAAGTGGGGGAAAGCCAAAGCTGGCGTCTGCACAGATTTGCTGCATTTCGATTTCCAAAATCTTTCAGATGTTTTCAAAGGCCGCCTGTGATTGCTTCCCATTGAAAAGCCATTTTTCTCCTCCCAGTAACCTGCTGTCTTTCACTCCTCGATATAATTCCCTTCCCTTATCGGCTTCTTAAATATTAACGCCACCCCCCCACCCCCCCCCACCCCCCGGGTGTGTTTTGCATCCCCGAGGGAAGGGAAGGGAAGGGAAGGGAAGGGAAGGGAAGGGACGGGAAGGGGAGCTGCTCCTGGAGCAGGGGGGACAGAACCAAGGGAGCCCAAACCCCTTTGCAGGGAGTCGATACACCCCCCCACACACACAGACACACAGCATTTTCCCTAATTTCGGCAGCTCTGCTTCCCTCTCGCTTGGATTTACCCCCAGTTTGCAGGCAGCAATGCCCCCAACACCCTCACCCCTTTTTTTTCTCCTCCCCCCCCCCCCGCCATTTCTCACCCTCGACATTGGATTTTTCTTCTTTTCAGCACAATTTTAATTAGTGCATGATGCACTCTGGGTTTTTATGAGCTCAAACAGCTTGGAAGAAGAGTGCATGCCAGCTCCTCTACACCAGGGAGTCTCATCCTGTTCCGACCAGAAACTTCACGCTGGATTTCTGGAAGCCTTTCTTGAGGGGGGGGTTCATTTCCATGAAGGAACAGTAGGATTTCAACACATGGAAATTTTTGAAAGTCAAAGAAAAAAAAAGAAGAAAAAAAAAAGAAAGAAACCAGTCAGGAAATTCCTGGCTAGGCTGACTTTGGGGCAAGGCTCACACAAAGGAGGTGGGGGTGCCAGAGCCCTCCCCAGGGGGGGAAGGGGCTCCGCACCGCGTTGCTGAGGGCTGGCAGCGAGAGCACACACGTCCCTGTGCTTTGAGTGACACAGCATGGATTTCTCTCCTTCTGCTTGGGAAAACTGCACTTTTAGAAGGCTCTAGTCTCTGAATTCATGACAATATTGACTTTATAGCCAGCTCTGGTCTGTGGGCTTCAAGGTCTCAGTGTTTCCGAGCTCCCCAGGTGTGGGGATGAGGGGGAGCGAGATGCAGACACTTGATCCAAGCTGCCACCAGGGTTATTTCACATAATCATAGAATCACAGAATGGTTCGGGTCGGAAGGGATCTTAAAGACCATCCAGTCCCACCCCTTGCCCTGGGCAGGGACACCTCCCACCACACCAGGTTGCTGCAAGCCCCATCCAGCCTGGTCTTGAACCCCTCCAGGGATGGGGCAGCCACAGCTTCTCTGGGCAACCTGGGCAAGGCTCTCACCACCCTCACACCAAAGAATTTCTTCCCCAGATCTCATCTCAGTTTCCCCTCTTTCAGTTTAAGACAGTTCCCCCTTGTCCTATTGCTCCACTCCTTACGGAATAGACCCTCCTCAGCTTTTCTGGAGCCCCTTTAGGGACTGGAAGGCTGCTGTTCCATACCACAAATGTCACACTCAATATAAATTAGAAAGTTTGCTAAGGAGTTTTCTCCCTCTCTCTCTCTCCCTTAATGTCTAGGATCCTGAGAACTCCTTGCCCTGATGCTGGAGCCCTGAGCCCTTCCCTCCCAAAACCACAGCGCTCACAGTGTCCACATTGGCTGTCCCTGCTGGGAGCACACAGCTTCCTCCTCCTGGAATGGGCTGGAGATGGTCCTTGTGTATTTTATATTGGTATCGGGATCAATATTGGTTTTTTTAATATTATTAATGTTAATTGCTGAGACTTATTCTGTTCAATCTGCTGATATTTCCACTCTCAGCTTCCCTTGTTTTTCCTGATTCCCCTTTTATGGGTGGGGAGGGGTCATCGGGTGAGAGAATAATTGTCTAAATGACAATAAATCCTGTGGGTTTCTAAAACTATAGCAGCACTTACACACACACACGTGCATTCACACACATGCACACGTGCATGCACACACACGCACACCCATCCCCACGCACACACACCGGCCCCCCCCGCCGTCCCCATGTCCCCCTGCCACGCAGACACCCCGCCGCAGCTCCCGGGGCCATCCCCGCTGCAGAATCCCCCCTGCCCACCCGAGCAGAGAGGAGCAGCCCCCGAGAGCATCCGTCCCCGCATCCCCGGAGCCCCCGGGAGAGCCTGGGAGCCCTCGCACAGCCCAGGCACCCCCGGCCATGGGTGCAAGGGCAGGAGCCGAGCTTAAAGGAAAAAATGGATGTGACCGACGGACACCGTGCAGCGGAGCTTCCTGCGGGCTCCTTTCCAATTCTGATGGGAATTTTTTTCGCCCCCCTCCCCGCAAAGACCAAGCGCCGTGGGAGCAGTCGGGGCCGGCAGCTGCGGGGAAGAAGCTGGCTGCCGCCGTCACGGGGGGTGGCAGTGACCCAGCCCTCCCTTCCCCACAGCCCAGAGCCTCCCTAACTCCACCTCGGAGCGGGCTGGCGTCCTCGCACACGGCCGAGACCATGGGAGGGACGGCTCGGGAGAGCCCGGAGGACTGCCGCTTTCTGGACGTAAGTTGGTGGCTTGCTTTGTCACCCTGCAGCTCGACAGCATGGCAAGTGTCCGAGGCGCGCGTGTACCCCTCCCTCCTTGGACCACCAGCCAACCTCTGCCTCTCCCTGTCCCGTCACTAATTAGGCAGAAGCATCCAAGAGGCGAAAGAGGACCTGCACCAGATACCAGACCTGCGGACTGCTCTTCAGCGTGCTGCTCGTCTCTCTTGTTCTGATTTTTTTTGGTGTCAAATATCTCTGGAGCCCAGCACCCAGAAAAGTAAGTAAAAACTCTGCCATCCAGTGTTTCTGAGTGCCACTTCCCCAGACAGAGCTGTCCCCCCCTCCCCGACTCGCCAAAAGTTTTTAACTACATCCCCAAACCCAGGCAACTTTACAAAATGCATTTTCTTAGACCACAAGTATTCATGAGACTTTTAAAAATCTTTGTATTATTCATAACTAGCTTTTACTTTATACAGGCTGGGTTTTTTTTTTTCCTCTGTCACCACATTCTTTCCCTAGCTGACAATTACAGGGGATGGGAGCTACGCCACGAAGAGTTAAAGTTACTCCTATTTCACCGGCAGCAAATTTTATGACAAGTAAGAAAATATTTTCCATTTCATTTCAATTATCTTGCCAGAAACTGGTGGAAAAGTCATTATGCCACCGCATAAAGAGGGGAGAAAGCCAGGACGCAGCGGTGATTGATTGTCATGGATTATATTTCTTACTTTAATGTGTCTGCAATGTGAGGGGACGGTGAGACGGATTAGCTTTTGGAGGAGCTCCTGCTAACTGGATTGTGCTCGTTTATCCCCAGCTCCCCAGACGGACGCTGCCATAGGTGCTGAGCGTGCTGGGGGTGGCATCTCTACCTGTTCCGGCCAAGATCTTGGCAATTCTGCCCAAAACCTTCTTTTTTTTTTGGTCCCATACCCCGAGGAAATTGCTTAACCTTGAATCCAACAGAGCCTGGTGCTCCTCAACCTCCTTCCCTTTGAGTTTCCACACTCGTCCCGGAGGCCCCGCTTCGCACCTGGGTTTTGCCCACTCTTAAGAACGTCTCCAAAATTCCTGTATGCAGCCAAGGTGGCCTTTGTCCCACGGTGGCATCTCCTCTCTTCTCCCTGCCCGCCTGGCCAGGCTGCCCTCCCGCCGGGCAGAGGAAGCACCCCACTCACCAAAAACTTTGTCTTCTTATCAGCAAATAGAAATAAATACACCCCCTCCCCCAAAAAAGAAAATATAAAAGAAATAAAAGCCATATGTGCCTCCAAGCTCCTGCCAAGATGGTTATAAAGTCTCTACTGTTCCTCGAAAAACAGAGTGCGTGCCAGCAGCGGGGGGAAGAGACTCTTAACCCCTGGAGGGGAGGTTTTCTCTGAACTGGTGGAGCAGAACCATTGCTGCAGCCTGGGAAGGGTGATCCAGAGCGCCGGCTCTCAGCATCCTCACCGGTGGAAGATGGAGACCTTTGGTGTTTCTGAAAGCCCTTCACAACGCCTGATGGGTGGGCGAGTGAAACACGAGGTCGCAGGAGAGCAGGAAAGCAAAGATGTTCCTGCTCCACAGCGATGGTCCAGATCTCTGGCATCACCACATCCTCTGTGGCCGTGGGGCAGCAGCTTCTCCGACTGGCCCGGAATTCCTCCGGGCACAGCAGGATGGGGGAAGCCGTAAGTTCCTAACGCTCAAAGGTATAAACCAGGGGGAATTAAAGCCTTTAAAGAACAATAAACCCTTCCAGCTCCCTTCATGCAACCGGAGAGTGGAAAAAAAATAATCTTTAAAGAAGACTTCTTCCTCCGAGGGGTGGCCTTGGACACAGCACTGCCCTCTGCACAGCAGCATCCCCGCCGGCGAGGGATGAAGGCGATGAGTCAGCTAACGAGGGGCTCGTGGGGGCCTCGCGGGGGGACGTATTTCAACGACTGGCGAGCGAGTGTCATTTTTAGCCCCATAAAACACCTCGCAGCTCTCTGAGCAGCACAGAGCCAGCCAAGCCCAAACGGGGCAGCTGGCCGCTGCGCCGGCTGAAGTAATGCTTCGTAAACGGAGAGGCACTGGAAGGTAAGGCGCCACCCGGGATCCTACCCTCCTGCAACTGATTTATGGCACCCTGTGCATTTTGTCAGTCAAAACCAGCCGCCCTCCAGCCCTTCTAGGCTTCAGAGTATTTTTACCGTACCAGAAAATCCGTTGAGAGCCGTATATCTTCACAAAAGCCTCCCGCTGACTACGAGGAGATGCTGGTGGCTGCCGAGGCTCACATCGCTCTTCTGAGCGGGGGCAGAGGTGCCCGGCAGTTCTGCGCCCAGGCTTCCCCCGGGGGCTGCGAAACAGGGGATGCTGGTGCTGGAAAGGTTGCTAAGAGGCTTTTGAACCTCCTGATGGGGAGGGATGTGCAAGAAGCAGGGGGCTGCGAACAGGGGTGCGGGCAGAGCCTCTGCCCCTCATTGCTGCGGGGCCAGGGGGCTCCTTCCACGGCCGTGCCGGGGGACAAGCAGAGCTTTCCTGTCCCCGTGCCTCCATCACCCCCCTCCACCCTGGGGACCTGAGGGGCTTTGCACAGGCCCTTTTCTTCCGCGCGGCACCCTTTGATTTGGGGAAGGAGACTCCCCAAGGCTCGCCGGGGGGCTCTTGCCGTGCCAGCAGAACCGTCCTCGTGCTTCAAATGGCATCTGCCACCACTCATCCCTGAAGGACCAGGCATCCGCGGAGACCGGGGGGCTGCCGGGCTGGCTGAGCGCGGCGAGCACCCGCGGGGAGGAGAGGGCTGCTCCCCCCCCCCCCCCGGTTCCCCGCCGGGATGAGTGCCTGCTGCTACGCCCCGAAGCTCTTCAGCAGCCCTGCGGGAGGGCTTTGATCCGCAGGCAATCCCTGATCCCCTCCAGGCAGAGAGAGGCTTTTACCTCCGCCTTTTCCAGGGAAAACAGAAGGCGCAGAGATGGTGCAAGTGAGCCAGGGATGGAACGAGAAGGCTGGGGACACAGAGATGGAGCAAGTGACCTGGGAACACGGTGATGGAGCAAGAAAGGTGGGGACACAGCAACGGAGCAAGAAAGATGGGGACACAGCAACGGAGCAAGAAAGATGGGGACACAGCGATGGAGCAAGAAAGATGGGGACACAATGATGGAGCAAGTGACCTGGGGACACAGGGGTGGAGCAAGAAAGATAGGGACACAG
>JAOQGH010000062.1:17905473-17919582 GCA_025769975.1 Gallinago jamesoni | reverse complement strand
TTGAACTGGGGGGCTCAGAACTGGATGCAGGATTCCAGTTGTGGCCTCACCAGTGCAGAGCAGAGGGGGAGAATGACGTCCCTCGACCTACTGGCCACACTCTTCCTTCTGCAGGGGCACCCAAAAGCCCCTGCACCCATGAGCGCTCACCCGCAGGTCTCACTACCCGCCGGGGATTCTTCTTGAAGATCGTTTCGTGCTCGGTGACCGAGGCACTGCTGCGGCTTCCCACGGTGGCAGCCTGGGGAGGAAGGGTCCCTTCAGAGGAGGGCAGAGTGGGCACCCCACGGTGGGTCCCAGCCCCACATCCCAGCCCAGGGCTGAGCCCGCTGGAGCAGCGACACGTACCCGTCCCTCGGAGAGCTGGTTTTTGGAGCGGAGAGGGAGGGTCAGGCTGGAGGCGGCGGGTCCTGCCGGCACAGCAACCTGTTTTCCATCTCCGAGAGGGGCGGCTCTCTCCAGGGAGTTACTCCTGCAGGGGACACAGAAAGGTCTGTCCCAGGCCAAGAGCACAGCTGGGAGAACGAGCGCTGGCCAGGAAGCGCCGTCTCCCCACAAGCTCCCCAGAGCACCCCAGCCTGGGGAGCAGAGGACCTTCCTGCCCGGGGACAGGTTTCAGCCCAGAGGAGCCAACTCCCCCTCACTATACCAAGAAAAAAAGCGCTTGACACGAGGTCTTCATCCTTTGCCAAGCCAGCCTTGCCAAGGACAACCGACCCAGGAAGCCTCTCACCTGCCCCTGGTGCCAGCAGGACTAGGTCTGTGGCCATCCAGGCTCATGTTTTCCATGGACTCTGTGTCGCTTTTGCCATCCCGAGGGTCTGAGGCATCTGGAAACAAACTGCAGACGAACAAAAACCACAGGTATGTCCTGTTTGGCGAGGAGGCCGGTTTGAGAGAGAGCTTCTGCACCACCAAGGATCCAAAGAGGGCGGCAGCGTCCCTCCCGTCCCTGCAGAAGATGAGAGCTGGCACCTAGAGCAGAGGGGACAGCAGGGATCCTTACCTAGACCCTTCCCGGGGTGCCGGGGTGCTCTGCTGCCGGGCTGTGGAGGAGCTTTTGGACTCGCCGAGCTGGGCTTTCTGGAGGAGGGTTTGTCCCACGGTCTCTCTTTTGCTGGCTGGAAGGAGAGAGGCATCAGGAGGACCACCGCTCCAAGCCCAGGAGGACCACCGCTCCAAGCCCACTGCTGGGGCAGGAGCTGCTCCCAGCCCACTCGGCGCCGGGCAGAGGAGTGCCAGGGAAAGCTGGAGCATCCCGGAGGGCTGGGGTCTGGGAGAAGGCATCGCCGCAGCAGCCCTACCTGCCGACCTGTGCCGCAGGGACAGCCGCACCATGTCGCTGCCCAGCCGGTTGGCAAAGCGGTTGACCCTCTGGTCGTAGAACCAGTCCCCCGTCGTCTTCTTCAGCTCACTGCAGGGCAGTGGGGAGGGGCAGTGAGGGACAACGGGGGGCTGCTCCCTGTGCCCCACAGCCACCCTCGGTGCTGCCATGGCCAAGGACAGCACGGGCACCATGGACACGTTCACCAGGGGGCTGAGCAGAGATGAGCCCCCAGGCCCAGCTCCATCCCAAGTGAAATCCCATCGGATTTGTAGGACAGGGGAGGTCAAGAGGGAGAAAAACTGGGGTGCTTGAAACACAGGCTGTGCAAGGGGCGATGCCAGAATCAAGTAATGTCGGAAAAGCAGGGGGGTGGGCATGAAGAAAACCCAAGAGTGGGGCACAACGCAGTTCTCCATCACCCAACCATGGGTGCCCACCCTAGGAAGCAACAACATCCCTGCGCTGGAGAAGACCAGCTGGGCTAGGAAAGGTTGGCCACGGGGCATCAAGACGGGAAGAGGAAGGGGGCAGGAGGAGCGTGTATAGAAGGTCCCTGCCACTTGTCCCCAGGTACTCACGCCTCCTTGGAGCAGACTTTGCAGCGCCAGGAGCTGTTTGGGCCGTAGGAACGGCAGTCCCGACACACCAAGTGGTTGCAGCCCCGGCAAGTGTTGGCCTTGGGGCTGATGCGGCCCAGGCTCTGCTGGCAGCGGGCGCAGGTCCGCTCGCTGTAGCGCTGGCTGCCACGCTTGGCCCCCTTGCGCCGGATCTCCAGCAGCTCGTTCTTCAGACGTCTGCTCGGACACCAACACCAGGAGCCATGAGAGCCACGCTGGGACCCTGTCGGCCGGGGCAGAGGTGCCACCCCAGCCCCACCGCCCGCACCCTCGCCCCTCTCCGCCTGCTTCTAGGACAAAGCAGGGAAACCGGCCCCCTGCCCGGGGCTCCCACCTGATCCTCCTCTCCTCTGCTTTGCGGAGCTCCTCATCGCGCTGCAGGACCTGCAGGATCAAATCCCTCTCCGCCTCGGACAGGAAGGACAGATCCACGGCTTCCGACATCTCTCCGCCCGGGAATCGCCGGCCAGAAGCAGCCGGAGGCGTCCCTGCCGTGGGGCGAGCCAGCCGGTGAAGGGCAACCACACCACACGGGCTGGCAGCCCCGGCTCTGCTGGGTACCCCGCACCCCGGGGCTTCCCACCGCCCCCACCCTCCCGCATCCCCGCACCCCAGACACCGCCCCAAGCGCCCGCACCCATCCCGCCCTGCCGGCCGCCTGCCAGCCCCGCTGACCTCAGCCGGTTTCCCGGGACCGGGGCTAACGCCCAGCGCCACCGGGGCACCCCCGGGCTCGGAAGGAGACGCCCCGGGCTGCCGCACCTCCAAACGCAGCCCGGTGTGTGTGTGTTCCCCCCTCCGCCCTCCCCGCAGAGCGATGGGAGCAGGATCCGTCCCGGAGCCGTCGGGGGGCGGTGACAGCCGGACCCGGGGCGACCGTGGCGACTGGGAACCGGGCAGAGCCGCGCTCCCGCAACCCGCGGGGCTCCCCCCGCTCCCCGCCCGGAGCACCGGCCACCGCGGGGGGGGACGGATGGGTGGCGGCTGGAAGCGGCCGCTGCCGAGCCCGGCGGGGGGGACCTTCCTGTCCCCGCGGCCCGGCGTGGGGGAGGCGGCGAGACGGCCCTCGGGGCTCCTCTCTGTCGGGACCCCCCCGCCCGGGACCCCCGCGCCCGAACGGTTTCGGCGGCCACCTGGACAACCCCGTCGCACCGCCAGCAGAGGAACCCACCCGGTGCTCGCCGCCCCGTCCCGTCCCAGCCCGGTACCTGCCGCGGCTCCGGCCGGCGCCTCCCGGTAGCAACAAGGAGGGGGGGACAAGGAGAAGGGGGGGGGGGGAGGCGGTGCCGCCTCCTTAAAGGAGCCGCGCCCGCCTCACCTGCGGCACCGACGGGGCGGGAGGCGGCGTCCGTCCCGTCCAGCCTCCGGTACCGGCCCTCGGGGCTGCTCCCCCCGGGAAGTGGGAGGGCAGCTCCTCCCCAAGAGCACGCAGACGCCGGCACAAAGTCTGCAGCCACCCGCGCTCCCCTGGTGGCCCAGTCCCACCAGCAGCGTGGCCGTGGTGGCCTCCCAAGCTCTGCAAGGCTCCAGCCTCTGCCTTTGTCCTTCGTGGGCAGAGATAGGGACCCGGCTCTGGCCACAGCAGCCCACGCCAGAGGGAAAAGAGTGGGCAGAGGTGGCAGGAGGAGGCGTGGGGCTCACCACCACGGGAAGGTGGCTTCTCGCCACGCAGGACGCAAAAGCCAACACAGGGATGTGGCCCTGCCCTCACTTTTCGGCTGCTGCCACAGGACAGGAGAGAGCCAGAGGTTCCTCACCCTGCGGGAGGAGAGGGGACACAGACATGGGGGAAAACCCTCCCCGGGGACACCAAAGGGCCAGACACCCCTTCTGGGGGGGCTGGGGTGTCCCTGCACTGGGGGTACACACGTGAAGCAGGAGGGCTTTGGGTTCCCTGGCAGAGGGCACAGGCAGAGGCTTTTCTCTCTGAGCCCCTCCATGCACTGCCAGGGGACCCAGCCCTGCCCCTCCCCAAGCAAAACCCCCTCCACTTGCACTGGTGTTTGTGTTTTAACTGGATGCCAACAAGAGAGGTGGGAAACATCTCTATTTCTGAAAAAAAAGGGGAGAAGAAACCGAGATGAACAGACCCGTTTTCCACCACACTGGTAAATGTAAGCACAAACTCTGCCCCTGACCCGCTGAAACGAAGCCCGGCAGGAACTGGAGGTTTATTCAGCCCCGTGTGAAAATGGGGCCGAAGGTGCCACCACGTGTCCAAGATCTGGCCAGCAAGAGGCAGAGCCTCGGGGCTCTCTCAGCCCCAGCTCGCTCCATCCCAGGCCATGGGATCTCCCACGGGAGCACACCCCTTGGTGCCCTGGCAGCTGGAAGGCACCCAGAAATGCGGGGACGTAAAAGTGCAGCCAGGCTGGCAGCAGGACTCGGTACCACCTCCTGGCCACGGATGCTCCAACGTCAGAATTTCATGGGAGCTGAAGCCACACCAGGGCTTGTGGCCACCTAGGCGGGCAACGTGGGCCGGCACTCCAGGTCCAGCACGAGGTGATGCACGTGGGGGGCGTAGGACTTCACCACCTCGATGTGCAGGACGTTGGTGCGCCACGGCTGCCCGTGCAGCTCTGCCAGCAGCCCCCGGATCCGTGACGCCGTGGCTTCAGCCCACCTCTGCCACTCAGGCCTGATCCTGGTCCCCAGTGTCACCTTCCCGCTGTCCTCCGTTGGCCACTGCACCTCTCCATCAGAGCCAGCTCCTCCTGGAGACCCCGTCTCAGCCCGCAGGACCAGCGTCTGCGTTGGGGCCGGTGCCGGGGGAGTCTCCACGTTGTGGTGGATGTGGAGAACCCCACCCGTGCTCTTCTTCAGGACGCGACAGGCCACCGGCCAGCCTTCCTCCGAGCTGGGAATCAGCCCCAGGTTCACCCGGTCGGCTACGTCCCGCAGCTCCAGCTGGAAGGAGAGGGGAAGTGAGGGGAATGCCCCGTGGGGCCGGAGGGGACAGCAGCCCGTCGGCAACCGCTCACCTGCCGGCTGTCCCCGTGGTGGACACGGCAGCGGTCCTGCACGCCGTTCAGAGCCAGGTTCCTCCGCAGGGCCTCCACGGCGTGGCCGTTCCACTCGCAGGCGTGGGCGAAGGCGGCCGCCGCGTGAACCAGGTAGGGCAGCGTGAAATAGCCGATGCCTGGTGGGAAGGAAAAGGGGCAGCGGCTGAGGGCAGGGTCTGGGCTCCACGGGGGGGACCCGCACTCCTCCAGGGGGGCAGGGCGGGATGTGGATTGCAGCCCTGGCCCTCTGTGTCTGCTTTGTTCCGGGTCAGAATGAGCCCAGACACTGGGAAAATGGAAATTCACTCCCCCTCCTCCCTAAAAGCAAAATCTGTCTTGAAAAATGTTTACAGAGGAGCTTATTTTATCCTCAGTCGTTGGCCATCGGCTCCAGACCTGCCCTGCTCCACAGACTGCCATATGTTTTTTATTAATCCAGAGATTTTTTGAGTGCCACATCCTTTCTGTGAGGCACAAACTGGAAGCACTACCCTCCCCAAGCACAAAACAGCGGTTCTCTTGACACGCAAACCCCCAACGTGATCTCCCCACTCATCCCACACCACAGGACACTTCAGATCGTGCCAGCTCCTCACGGAAGTGCATCAGAACAGGCTCAGGACATCTACGGCAGCTTTTCACAAAAAATATCAAGGGCAAATCTTTTCTGTGGATCCAAACGATCCTCACAGCCAGCACCAGGCACAGAGCAGTGCTCTGCAGAGCCTGACTGCAGGGTGTCTAAAGGCAAGGAGGACACAGGAGGGACAGCAGTGCCAAGTTGGCTGAGGGATCACGCACAGAGCAGGAGCTCTAAACCTGGGTATATTTAAAGTCCAGGTTGAAAATGACATTTCAAAACCAGCCGCATGCCATAGGGTACTCTCTGCCTGCCTGCCTGGCCAAACCCTTCTGCCGTCCTCATTACCTGCGTAGAGATCCACCAGGACCTCCCCGGAGCAGGGCAGGGAGGCCACCCGCAACTTCTCCGTGATGTTGCCCGGTGAGAACATGCACTTGGTCACGTCGAAGGTGTACCTGGGAGAGATACCACCAGCCTGATGAGGGCAGCCCCCTTCCCCACGCCGGCCGTGTCTATCACCGTGGCTCCTGCCTACCTGATCCCGTTGTCCACGTGCTCCACCCAGCCGTCCTGGCCCAGCAGCAGGGTGACACTGGGGGACCGCATGCCATCCGGCAACACCCGTCCTCGCCTAGCCAGCCGCTGGGCCCCCAGAGCCGAGGCGACTGTCTCCCAGAGCACCGGACCTGCAACGTACCCATCCCAGGGGCTTTGGGAAAGGCCATGCCATCTCCCTGGGCAGGATCTGGGCAGGCAGACCCTGCTCCCCCTTACCCAGCTTCTCCCAGGGGGCAGCCCTGAAGCTGTCCTGGCTCAGCAGGACCAGGTCCCCGTGCCGCTGCCAGGCGTGTGGCACGTCCCGCTCCAGCTCCTCTGACCAGCTCTCGCCCAGCAGCCGCCGCAGCTCGTCCCGCAGCTTCTGGGCGGGCGTCTGCCTGCGGGCTGCCCTGGAGGGGACGGGGTCCTGTGGGAGGGACGCGGCATGTGGGGCTGAGACCCCCACCGCCCCAGGGCAAGGCTCAGGGTCTGGGGGAGGGGGGGATGTCTCCCAACCTGGATGCGGATCAGCTCACAGGGCATCTCCAGGGGCAGCTGCAGCTGGTCAAGCTTCTCCTCCAGCACAGGCAGGGCCACCCGGCCTCCTGGCACCTCCTGCAGCCGGTAGCGCCCATCCAGGAGCTGCTCCTCTTCCAAACGCTCCCTGCAAGGCCAAGGCATGGTCAGGCCCTCCCCAGCCCACCCCACCACAAGGAAGAAAGCCCCCCCCTCTCCCTGCTCCAGATATGGGGCTGGCCCTCAGCTCTCCTCCCCACCAGCCATGCCTGCACCCTGCTGGAGCAGCCACAGGGCTCCTGTTCCCCCTCCAGACTCACCTGAGGCGCTGAGCGAACCGCAGCTCCGTGGCCAGTGCAGGGACCGGGATGGGGACATTCCTTGCCTCCATCCCCAGGATGGGGGACATCACCATCTAGCAGGGACGCAGCCACCTGCCAAGCGGGAACAGGGTGTCAGGCTCACAAGGGACAGGAGGAAGCTGGGGGTGATGGGCCACGACCATGCTGGGTGGATGGGAGCCCCGGCTGCACCCCAGGGCAAGGGGCTGGCTGCCTCGGCACTGCCATGGGGATGGGGTGACTGGGAAGGTGGGGTACCCTGGGAGATGTGGTGCCTGAAGGATGGGGGCCCTGGGGAACTGAGGTGCCCTCGGGGGAGACACCCTGGAAGATGGGGTGTCCTGGGGGATTGTGGTGCCCTGGGGGGGATACCCTGGAGGATTGGGGTGTCCTCAGGAGATGGAGTACTCTAGGGTGGGGGCTGGGGCACTCCATGGAGTGCGATGCCTGGTGATGGGGTACCCCAGGGGATGGGGTGCTCTAGAGGTGGGGTACCTCAGGGGATGGGGTGTCCCATGGGATGAGGAGGATGGAGTGTTCCCAGGCATGGGGGTCATGGGGGATGGGGTACTGTGCGGTGGGGGCTGAGGGTGTGGTGCCCCACAGAATGGGGTGCCTTAGTGGTGGGGAGCTCTAGAGGTAGTGTGTCCCAGGGGATTCAGTACCCCACAGAATGCGAGTGGTGGGGTGCCCCACAGGACGGGGTACCCGGGGGAATGGGGTACTCTGGGATGCAGGGTTGGGATGCCGTACTCCATGGAATAGGGTCCCCGGTGACAGGGTACTCCAGGGGATGAAGTGCCCGGGTGGTGGGGTATTCTAGAGGTGGGGTGACCCAGAGGATGGGGTACCCCTAGAGATGGGGTGTCCGAGGGAAGGGCTGCCCAGGTGGGGGAAGTGGCACAGCGGAAGGACTGTGCCTCAGGGCCGGTGCCCGGGACCGCACCCCTGAAGCAGTAGCAGCAGCCGGCACCCCATGCCTGGCTGTGCCAGGAAGGGCTCCCCAAGGACCCAGCACCCCCCGGCCGGCTGTCCCGTCCCTCTCCCGGCTCCTACCGAGCGCGGCCCGCAGGCTGCAGCGGTGCAGGCCCTTGTTTCCCGCCGGAGCACCTTCCCCACCGGGCCACGCCGCCGCCATGTTTGTTCCGGGCGGAGGCGGAAGTGAGAGGGGATCGTGTAGAGTGAGGGACCGGAAGTAGTGGCGGCGGCGAGGCCCGGGCGGCGGGATGGCGGGGTTGTCGGTGCGGGACCCCGCCGTGGACCGCTCCCTGCGCTCCGTCTTCGGTGAGGGCCGTTGGGGCGGACCGGGAGGGGGACGGAGGACGGGGGACGGGCGGGCCGAGCCCTCCCCGCTGCCGGGGGTGGAGGGGAGGGAGGGAAACCTCCGCGCTGACCGGCGGCCGCCTTCTCTCTCCCACAGTGGGGAACATCCCGTACGAAGCCACCGAGGAGCAGCTGAAGGACATTTTCTCGGAGGTTGGGCCTGTGGTCAGCTTTAGGTGAGAAGAGACTGGGGCATCTCTCTGCTGAGGAAAGGCTGCGAGCCTGGGGAAGAGCAGACCGAGGGGGGGAACCTCATCAATGCCGAGCTGTATCTATGGAGCGGGTGTCAAGAGGATGGGGTCAGGCTCTTCTCGGTGGTGCCCGGCGGCGAGGCAAGAGGCAACGGGCCCAAACGGGAGCATGGGAAATTCCTTATCAGCATGAATAAAAACTTCTTCACTTTGAGGGTGGCAGAGCCCTGGAACAGGCTGCCCAGAGAGGGCGTGGAGTCTCCATCTCTTGAGATACTCCAAACGCGTCTGCCCAGCCTGCTCTGGGTGACCTGCTCTGGCAGGGGGGTTGGACTAGATGGTCTCCAAAGGTCCCTTCCAACCCGCCCCATCCTGTGAGTCTGTAACAGCTGCTGGACTCCATCTCCCCGGTTCCCCAGGACGGTGCAGGGGAGTCTCACCCCCAAGCTCCTCAGATGGTGTGGGGCCTTGTCGGGTTGTGCTGTTGCAGGGCCAGCCTTCCACCAAACAGCACCAAGCAGGCAGCTTTGAGGATGGAGGGGGGGCGGCTTTGTGAGGCTGGGGCAGCTGGGCTAGGGTTTGCAGGCACTGAGGTGGCCTGGAGTTGTAGGGTGTAATGGGTCAAGCCTGAATGCAGGCAAGCTGCTCCAGGCTGGAGGCAGCTGCCCTGCCTTGGAGCTGGGGTGGATAAGTTCTCCTGTCCTGGTCAGGCTCTGTGCGGAGAGATGGAGGGTGTGGAGCGCTCCCATCCTATTCCAGTGGCCCTGCAGGGCTGTTTCCCTGACTCGGCACCAGGCTTCAGAGAGCTCTCAGTTAAGGGCTTGGGAGCTGCAGGAGCAGCCAGTCCAGTCCTGTGTCCCCACGACCTGCCTTTGTTGGGGTCATGGGAGGCACAGCGCTTGCGCTGGTGGCCTTCTTGGACATGAGAGCTCTGGGAATACCCTTCAGCCTGGGTCCAGGAGGCCTTTTGGCTGGCTGGTGCGTGCCTTGACCAGACCCTGGTGCCTTCACTCTGCTCCTGTGTGGTGTCCCCCAGTAGCCCCCTCCTGAGCAATGGGGAGCTGTGGGCCCTGCTCGATGCCTGCACTGCCCTTAGCAGTGGCGGTTCTCTCCTCCTCGCTGTGCAGGCTGGTGTATGACAGGGAGACGGGAAAGCCGAAGGGCTATGGCTTCTGTGAGTACCAAGACCAGGAGACGGCCCTCAGTGCCATGCGGAACCTGAACGGGCGAGAGTTCAGCGGGAGGGCCCTGCGCGTCGACAACGCGGCCAGTGAGAAGAACAAGGAGGAGCTGAAGAGTGAGTCTGAATTTTGTGGTCGAGAGTGTGCTGATGTTGTGCTGGGCCCGGCCTTTTCCATGTTGCAAAGTGTCCCTCTTCTGCGAGGCTGGCAAAGTAGTTTTGCAGAGCCGTGCGTGGGCTCAGCTCAGTGTTTTCTCTCCCTGTAATGGTGTATAAACGGCCGGCTCACGTTGCCCTACGAGGTCACAAACTCTGTTTCAGGCTTGGGCACAGGCGCACCCATCATAGAGTCACCCTACGGGGACCCCGTCAGTCCTGAAGATGCCCCCGAGTCTATCAGCCGGGCAGTAGCCAGCTTGCCACCCGAGCAGATGTTTGAGCTGATGAAGCAGATGAAGGTGAGCGAAGCGGGGAACTGCGCTCTCTGCCAGAGCACGGCTTCTAGCACCGCTGCCTGTGCCCTCGCAGCCCCTGTTGTGCCTTGCCAGAGCTCTGATCTGCCTGTGTCTTCTCAGTTGTGCGTCCAGAACAGCCCCCAGGAGGCCAGGAACATGCTGCTCCAGAACCCCCAGCTGGCTTATGCCCTGCTGCAGGCCCAGGTGGTCATGAGGATCGTCGACCCAGAGATTGCCCTGGTTTGTCCCTTCCTGCTTCATCAGGGGTCGGTAAGATATTGGTGGCAGCCTGTTGTAGAAGGGAGGGTGGAAAAAGAACTTCTTTCTTCTTCTTCTGCCCCTAGAAAATCCTGCATCGCCAGACCAGTGTTCCTCCTCTGATCCCCGGCAACCAGCAGCCAGTGCCAGGGCCAGGGCCTGGACCGGGACCGGGGCCTGGGCCAGGGCCAAACGCCCAGCTGAACCCACAGAATACCCCCTCGTCCCAGCCACAGCCCATAGTAAGAGCCGACGCGACGCACGGGCTGAGCAGGGGAGCGATGGGCATCGCTGGCTCCAGCTCTCCCAGCCGGGGTGCACGTGGCCGGGTGATGGGGCTTCCCTGAGGTCTGGTTTCTCTCCTGGGCAGGGTGGGATGCACGTGAATGGCGCTCCTCCGCTGATGCAGCCACCCATGCAGGGAGGAGTGCCGGCTCCGGGACAGATGGCTGCTCCTGTGCAGGGCCCAGGCCCTGGCCCCATGGCTCCAGGAGGTGAGTGTGTGGCTTTTGACTGAATTGTGCCCTGGGCATGTGTGTCCTGGAGACAGTCCCCTTCTAACTTCCCCCTAAAATCAGAGGGCTTGGCCCATGAGAGCTCTCGTAGCCCCATACCGTGTGTTGTGGTTGTGACTGCTGCCAGTGGTGGTCCAGAAAGTTGACTTACCTCTGGGGGGGAGCAACACCAAGAAAATGAACCTCCGGGTGCTCCCCCAGGAGCTGGAGACGGGGGGGAGGTATTTGGGGCCAAAGGAATGGGTGCAGGGATGGCTGAGGAGGGCTCTGATCTCTGCCCCTTCCCTCTCAGGTGGGATGCAGCCACAGGTTGGGATGCCGGGTGGAGGACCTGTCCCCTTGGAGCGTGGACAAGGTAAAAGAGACGTGGGTTAGCGCTGTGTGTTGTGTCAGCCTCTCGGGGGCCCGGGCCGCGGGTGCCAAGAGCCCCTGCCAGCTCCCTGCAGCCTTGCCATCCCCGGATCTCCAGGGATGTGCCCGGGTTTGTTCGCTTAGGCGCGAGGTTGCGGTGGCAGCTCTCCTGCTTCCCAGTGCCCCAAGCCCACGTCGCCAGTTTCCTCCAACCTTGTTCTGCTCCGTGTTGTGCAGACGTGCCCTGGAAGTGGGGAGAGCTGCCGGTCCCTGCAGAGCCCCACCGGGCGGGACGTGCCTGTTTTCCATCTCTCTGGGCCCCTGTCTGTCCCTGTGCTTGTGCGGGCAGGCAGAGCTTGCTCTTCTCGGGTCCCTGTCCTGCTCCTTTGCTGCCTGAGTGCTGGGGAAGCAGCTTGTGCCGCCGCCGCCGCCGCCGCCATGTCTCCCTGCTCCGTGCCCGGCAGAGGGAGCCGGGCCTTCGCTTTCTGCTTGCGACAGCGAGTTGGAGGCTGGGCAGGGAGTTTCCCAAGGAGTGATGGCTTGGCTTTCCCTCCGCAGGCACGGTCTGTACGGCCCAGCCCCGGAGCCGGATTCCTTACCTTTCACGTGTTGCCGTGCGCCGGGGTTAGCACAACCAAGGTGTTCCTGTTCTCCCAGTAATAAGGCACGCAGGCAGTTGACACCCGTATTGCCTTGACTCGTATCCTAGGCCTTGTACCGGGAACACGGCAAACCAGTTCTGACATCCTCTGGTTTTAGGTACTTAGGGGGCAGCTGACTTTCATTTTCTTTGGGGTGGGCACCGTCTTCCTGAGAGCAAACCGGTAGCTCTTGGCAGCCGGAAGGTTTTGGAGAGCAGTCGGAAAGCTGGCGCTGGGGAACGCCGTGGGAAGCTGCAGGCAGGGCCAGAAGGTGGCTGGCTGCGTGTTGTGGGGCGCAGCGTGGCCCCACGGAATGCTGATTCTCCTAGCAGGATGTCCTCCTGCCCTGTGTAGGGCCTTGCCAAGCTGGCTGTCACACCTGGGGTGGCAGCGGTGGCGTTAATGGAAGAGGCTGATAAAGCCAGACCAGCAGCAGGCAGCATCTTCTCCGTAGGTTTTCCAGGGGACTTCAGGGAGTGGAGGCGGTCCTGCAGGCAGCACTGTCCCCAAGGCTGAGTGCATGTGTGCATACACTATTTACGTGTCTGCTCTTCTCCCTCTTTTCCTGCTGCTTGCCCAGGGAACCTGCAGCTCTCGCCCGTGGGACCTGCCAGGCCTGCGTCTATCGAACGTGTTCAAGGTATCCCAGCACCCGCCAGCTCCCTTCTCCCGCGGAGCTCGTTGTGGAGTGTGCAGAGAGGCAGTTTTCACCCCCTGGTGCTCAGGGACGGGGACTGGCTTATCGCTCAGGGTTAGGAGGAGGCAGGATTTCCTCCAGGGCCGGAGGAGGGAACGATAGCGCTGCACACAGGGAGCCACCAGTGGAAGAGGAGAAGCGGGCACAGAGAGGGCCTTTGCCTCGGATCCAGCCCCCTTTGACACCTCGCTACCAGGAGCCTTCCAGGTCTTGCTTTGCTCCTGGCCCCCCCATCAGCAGGGTGTTGATGCCCGTGCTTGTAGGGATCGCCACGGGGGCACCCACGCTTGGTTTGGCCACCCAAAGGAGCCATGAGGAGCCTGAGGTAGAGCCAGAGAGGGAGAGAGAGGGATAAAAGCAGCCAGGGAAGGGGCTTTGGTGAGCTCCAGCCTTGTGCTGTTGCCCCTGGTGGTCAGCACAGCCCGCCTGCGCGCTGGGGAGCAGCGAGGCCGCCCCAAGGGCGCTGGGGGACGGTCACGGCACGGCACTGGTCATGCAGATCCTCACCAGCTCTTGTGTGTCTCCCTGGCAGTGCCCATGCCAGACCCGAGGGCCCCTATGCAGCGTGGACCTCTACCTGCTAGTGGCCCGCCACCCCGAGGCCTTTTGGGAGATGCCCCGAATGACCCTCGCGGAGGGACCCTGCTCTCAGTCACTGGAGAAGTGGAGCCCAGGTGAGGGGAGAGGGAAGGAGAGGAGCCCTTGGCACTGTCCCCTGCCCAAGGGTGACCTCTCGCTGAGGACAGGGATGGCACTAGCCTTCCGGGAGTCACCACTGCCTGGTCGGAGGCCCTCGTGCTGCCGACCGCGGGGGCTGGCCCGTTTCCCCGGGGATGGGGCATCCCCGGTGTGACGGCAGCAGCCCTGTGGGGCCGACAGCACCCGTCCCTGTGCCAGCCTCGCCCTCCTCCCCCTACGGCCGGCTTCGGGGGCAATCCCAGCGCTCTGCCCAGACCGTGCCAAGCCAGCGTCTGATTCACACTCTCTCGCTTTTTCTCCTCCTCCTGCTTTGCTCTCCTCGTCTCTCTGCGTCAGAGGTTACCTTGGGCCGCCCCACCAGGGAGCCCCTATGCACCATATGCCTGGTCATGACAGCCGTGGCCCCCCCCATGAGATGAGGGGGGGACCCATGGGAGAACCCCGACCACTGATGGGAGAGCCGCGGGGGCCCTTGATGGATGCTCGAGGTGAGAGAGGGGGCATGAAATAGTGGGTGGCTTTAAAGCGTACAGACAAGGAGTCAGAGCGGAGCCCGCTGCCCCGGTGCGAGGCGTAGGAAGGGGGTTTTGGGCAGTGAAACATCTGACCCCATGTCAAGGAGGGACAGTCCCACAGAGCAAGGGATGGTCCCCTCTGCCCCCAGCTCTGCTAGCCCCCAGGCAAAGGCGGCAGCGGGCTTGCTCCCACGCTCCCTGCCGCGCCGCTCCCTTCAACGCCTTGCCTTGTCTTTCCCCTGCAGTCGGAAGAGACCCCCGAGGGCTGGAGCCACGAGGATTGGAGCCCCGGGTGATGGAGGCGAGAGCCCTGGAGGCGCGAGGGCTGGAGCCGCGGGTCCTGGAGCCACGAGTGCTG
>JAOQGH010000062.1:17870861-17900294 GCA_025769975.1 Gallinago jamesoni | reverse complement strand
TTGAACCCCTCCAGGGATGGGGCAGCCACAGCTTCTCTGGGCAACCTGGGCCAGGCTCTCACCACCCTCACAGTAAATAATTTCTTCCCCAGATCTCATCTCAATCTCCCCTCTCCCAGTTTAAAGCCATTCCCTCTCCTCCTATCACTCCACTGTCCCACCTTCGGGGAGGGGTGAGGAGCCTTACGCAATGCCATGGATGACGAGGCCGGCGAAGTAGATGAGGAAGAGGTGGTGCGTGTACCAGAAGACCTCAAAGTAGTTCCTGCGGATGAACTCAGTGGAGGAGGTGACCATGAGGATGAGCGCCAGCGTGATGATGACCCCTGTCAGCCCCGGGATGGTGGTGAAGGCCACGTACTCAACGGTCTGCAGGGGGAGTAGGATGGGTTAGGGGGGGCAGGGGACAGGCGGTGGCAGAGGGTTGGATGCCAAGGGCCAACGCTCACCGTATCGTTGGAGTGGATGGGGTTCAGCCACTTGCTGCCATGAAGGTGCATCTTGGAGAGGACGGCGGGGAGGCTGCCGTCGGTGGCTTGCTGGCTGTTGTTGTAGCGCTCCAGGTTGAAGAGGTGAGCGATGGTGTGCACGGCTGGGCAGGGGACAGGCAGTCACCCTCCTGGCCCCCTCCCAGCGTCCCCCCCACCATGCCCCAGCCCGGCGTGGGGCCGTACCTGTGAAGAGGGCCAGCGCATAGGCCACCAGCTTGTGGAAGGTGAGGTTGTGGTCCAGCTGCTTCCGCAGCGTCCGCCGGCAGCACTGCGGGGACAGGCGGTGGTGTCAGGATGGGGACGGGGACAGGGATGGGGATGGGCGGGCTGGCCGTGCCCACCACGGGACACTCACCGAGCAGGTCCCACGGAGGAAGGAGAGGAGGTTGCGGCAGACGGGCAGCAGGATCAACATGCTGTTGAAGTTGAGGCACTTGGCCGATGCCCGGGCCCACGCCAAGGCAGACTGGGGAGAGGGCAGGGGGTGAGCACCGCTGCCCCCCAGGCACATCGGCAGCCACGCTGCCCCCAAAGGCTCTGCCCAGCATGGTGCCATGCTGGGACTGGGACAGGATGGGGCCAAGTGACGCTGAGCAGGGTCTGGGTGATGCTGGGCTGGGGACTGGGAGGGGGTGATGCTGAACTGGGACTGGTGCTGTGGGATGCTGGGCTGGGGACTGGGAGGGGGTCATGCTGAGCCAGGAGAGGAGGGAGACAAGGAGGGCATTACACTGGGCTGGAGACTGGGAGAGAGTGATGCTGAGCCAGAAGAAGAGGGGGATTGGGAGGGGGTGATGCTGGGCTGGGGTGAGGAGATGCTGCGCTGGGGTGAGGAGACACTGGGCTGGGACAGGACATGGACCAAGAGAGAGACCAGCATGGAAAAATGCCAGGCTGGGGACTGGGATGGAGAGATGGTGGGCTGGAAGAGGGCAGGACAAGCAGGGGATATGGGGTGCTGCAGCCCCCCCACCCCACTGAAGGAGGGCTCTGAGGGGGAGCACCTTACCCCAAGGATGGCCCTGGTGTAGAAATAGTGGTCATCCCGGTCAAAGAACAGAAAGTAGTACGTGAAGAGGAAGATGTTGATGCCCAGCCAGGCTGCCTGCAGGGGAAAGCCACGGCCTCGTGAGGGACCCCGGCCCGGGACCCCCCCTCACCCCCCAGCCCTCAGGTGTGGGTGCAGCCGGAGGGCGTTTGGGCAGGGCGTCCCCTCCTGCTTCCTTATGAGCTGCGGCAGCGCGTACGGGGCCAGGACCCGGGGCCAAAGGCAGGGAGAGGAGTGGGAGTCTTGCAAATAAATGTCCTGTCAGCCACGTACATCACCCACGGAGGAGGAAGGAGGAGAGGCAGACGCAGGCGGAGGTGGAGATGGAGGTCGGGGCTGAGGGAGGAAGACTCCAGGAGGAGGCAATTTCTCAGGGAGATGGATCACCTGGCCCCACCGCGCTGCCATCCCGTGCCTGACCCTGCTGCACCAAACACTGGCCTCTCCCACAGACATTGATTTTTTTTTCTGGGCTCCCAAAGCCACTCTGTCTTGCATTTGTTGGGTTGATTGGGTTTTTGTTTTGGTTTTTTTTTTTTTTTAATTTTGCTTTTTGTTGTTTTTCTTTTTTAAAGTAATTCATAAAATGAAAATAACCCGACTTTCTGCAAACCCCCGTTTTCCCATGACTTTGCAGCTCCTCGGGCAGCGCCGAGCGGAGCAGCCGGCACGGTGCCGGCCGGGCGAGCCCCGTTACGCCAGCGATGCCACAACAAGGCACCGGCAGGTAGTCCCCGGGGTGAAGCTCCTCTCCCCATGGAGCCTCCTGCTCTCACGTGGGACAAGAAGGCAGCGGGAGGCTCCCGACCTCCAAAGTGGTGGCATTTCCAAGTTTTGCAGCGGGACGCCCCCGCCCCCCCCCTCCTCTTTCCTTTGAGTCACGTTTTCCTTAAGTTTTCCAACCTCCCCCCCCCCCCCCACCAAAGGCTTTTGGGGGTGGCTGAGCAGAGGGGCTGCTCACCCCTACCCGCAGCCCATCCACAGCGCAGCCCATCATCCCCCATTTCCCTGGGGATCCTGCCGGAGCCGTGCCCCCTAAACCCCCCTCCACAACCCCCCCAGCCCCACACACTCACGAGGACGGCAGCCGAGAACCAGTGGTTGACCAACCAGTTGCCCATGGTGCGATGTCCCTGTCCCCGTGCCTGCACCTGCCGTTTTATGGGGAGGGCAGGCGCTGTGACAGTCGCAGCCCTGGGGACTTTCCCCCGAGAAACCTTTGAGGAAATGCTGTGCGGGTTTCAAAGGCCACCTTCCAGGAAAGGCCAGCCCCGAAACCAGCCTCCCGCACCCGCCAGGCACGCGAGGGGTCCCCCCACCACCCCACAGCTGAGCGCTGCAGGGCATCAGGCTGCCTCTCTTGGATTTTCGCAATATTTGAGGACAAAACCAGGCTTTTTTTTTTTTTTTTTTAAGGTAGGAATTTCCCGGTGGGAGGAGGTCGCGGAGGGTCCGTGCTTTGCCTGGCTCAGACGTGCTGTTCCTCGGTCTCCCTCTCCAGGCGGCACTGCCCCCGTTTGACCAGAAAGCCACCAAAGGAGAAGCATCCCGGGGGCGCTGCGCTGTGCCGCTGCCAGGATCCCACCCAGGGATGGATTGACCCCAGGGCAGGTGAATTAAGACTGAGCCCCCAGCGGTGCTGGACCTCCATAGGCACTCTCCAAAATGACCCCAAAAATGGTTTCTGGGAGTGGGCTGGGGCGGGGGGTGGTCACGCTCCTGGGACACTTTGGGATGAGGACCCCTGGGTGCCATCAGCATCCCCATCACCGTGCCCGCTGCCTGCCCTGGGCTCGCAGGGTCTCCAGCTCAGCGGTGCCCGGGGGTTGTGGCATCCACCGCTCCAACCGGGAATGGGCAGCCGGTGCTGGGGCCTCCTGCCCTGGAGGAACAGGTTGGGCAGGATTGCTCCTTGCCTGCCAGGTTGCTCCTGGCACCCAGCCACCCCGGCGGAGGCACAGGATGAGGCCAGTCCCCGTCCCACCACACCACCACGTTCCTGCTTCTTGTGGGCTCCGTGGAGGGGCTCCCCTCACCTGTATCCCCTCTTCCGCTGGCACCGCTGGGTGCCCCGTGAGCACGAGGGCTACGTGGGCAGTGGGTGTGGGGACCCGTGCCAGCCCTGGAGAGACTGTCCCCACCCCTCTGCCTGAGTCACTGGCCGCCACCAACACCGGGACGCGCAGCCACAGCAAAGTTTCTTTACTGTTTCAAACAGTCCCGCTGGCCCCCGTGGCCCCCAGGCCACGCCATGTACCCTCGTGGGCAGCTGGGGGGGTGTCGGAGCACCCCCCCGGGGGCTGTGGTTTGGGCACCACATAAGTCCCTCCTGTCCATGTGCACGGTCCTGGGCAGGTGGGCACACTCTTGTCCCCGCTGCCACCGTGAGGATGCCCTGGGACCCACTGCCACCGCAGGGCCACGAGCCCCCTCTGGCTGGTGGCACAGCCTGTCCCCATGTCCACAGCCGGCTGGAGGAGCTGGGTGCTGGCCCTGCCTCAGACGATGCTGTGCCTCACGCCGGGCTCGTAGGGTGCCTGGAGGCACAGAGGGGTCCCCGGTGGGCGCCGGCGGCAGCAGACGCAGTGCAGGAAGTCGGCAACGTTGTGGTGGAAGAGCTGGCGGCAGGGGTGGAGGTACTGGAAGAAGAGGAGCATGAAGTAGATGCCCAGGCAGTAGCCCAGGAGCAGCTGCACCACCAGCAGCGGGGTGCAGATGTTCTCGTAGACGTCCGTCTTGAAGAAGTACCAGAGGATGACCAGGGCCGTGTTCTCCACCAGCCGGGCCACGTAGTAGATAGCCAGGCGGCCCCAGTTCTGCGACTTGTCGATGAGGTCCCGGTCGGCCAGCTTGAGCTGCACGGCCGACCAGCAGAACATGTTGATGCTGGCGTAGAGGAGGGTGAAGGCGCAGAGCACCACCACCGTGCCCACCCGGCTGAAGTTCTTCTCGATGTTGTCGGGCAGGCGGGTACCGCTCCGCCAGAACTGCACCCAGGGCAAGAAGAAGACCACCAGCAGGTTGGCCAGGGCGATGGGGATGATCCAGTGCTTGAAGACAGTGCTGAAGAGCACGAGGACGGCCACCCGGGTGGAGATTTCCAGGCTGCGCCACAGCACGATGCAGAGGAAGGCCAGCGGCCTCAGCTGGACCTTGTAGTCATCGTACTTGACCTGGATGGCCAGGACGTTGCAGACGAGCGCTCCGTAGGTGACCGACACCAGGCAGATGCCCATGAGGACGGCTGCAGGAGGAGAAGGCAGGGAGGTCAGGCAGTGCTGGGGACTGGGCTGTGTGCCTGGCCTCTCTGCTGCCCAGGGCACAGGTGACAGCCCTGGGTGCCAAGTGTGGAGTACCAACCCTGGGTGGAAAGCTTGGGGTTCCAACCCTGGGTGGAAACCGTGGGGTCCCAACCACAGGTGCAAAGCATGGGGTGCCAACCCTGGGTGTGATGTGTTGGGGTGACAACCCTGGGTAGAAATTGTGGGGTACCAACCCTGGGTGGAAAGTCTGGGGTGCCAACCCCAGGTGCAAAGCATGGGGTACCAACCCTGGGTGTGATGTGTTGGGGTGACAACCCTGGGTGCAAAGCGTGGGGTGCCAAGCCCCAGGGCTTGCAGCAGGAGTCTGGCTGGGCACTGCTGGGACGGCTGGTGGTGACAGATCCCGTGCCGGGGTGGCTGTGGGGGGAGCTGCAGGCAGCAGGAGCCTCCGCTCCCAGGTTTTCTCCCTGAACCAATAAACCAGGGGCCTCTGCCAAACTGGGACCATTCCTGTGCTGGGAACCCCCCAGCTCTGCCCTGCGCAAGAGATGCTGCTCAAGGGGGAGTGGGCCACGCTCCATGCTGCGAGCACCCCTCTGCCCTCACCCCCACCGTAGAGTAGGTGGGCACAGAGGGCAAGGTCTGGGCTCCCAGTATGGCCAAGGAAGCAGGTTGGTGAGGGCAGCTCCTTCACGCCCGGTTCCTCGGCATTCCAGAGTGGGATTTAAAAGCTCGCTGCGGCATATCCAGCCCCTGAGCACACAGACAGCCCGGGAGCAGTGAGGGAACCCGGGAATGCTGGGCTGGGAGCTCCGGCTGCTGGGAAAGGCTCACAAATAGGTCCAACAGAGGGAACGTGGGGGAAGCCAGAGCTGGAAAAAGCCCAGTAAGGAATGCAAATTGGAGCATCCCAGGGCGGGGGCAGGACACCTCCATGGGACAGGGCAGCGGGTGGGTGGCACGGCTCCGTAGGGCAGATGTCTGCCAGCACCGAGCCTCGGCCACGGCCAGCTCTTCCCACCTTCCCAGCCTCACTCCAAGCTGGAAAAGCAGAGCTCCAGGGGTGGGAAAAGCAAAGGGGGGGGTTCAGACGAATGTAAAACCTCTGAGGGCCGTCCTCCACATCTCGGGGAGCCCGGTGGCAAGCTTTGGTCAGGTGCCACCTGTGGCTGAGGAGGTGCCACCATGCCTCGGTGGGGTCCCACTGCACGAGCACCCCCCCCGTCCCTGTCCCTGTCCCTTACCTCGGGCAGCAGGGACGTACTTCTCCAGGATGCTGATGTAGAGCTGGAGGGTGAGCTGCGGGGTGGAGCCCAGGAAGGCCTGGATGACGGCCATGCGCTTGAAGGCGTTGCGGTGGGTGGCCAGCCGGCGGACCGAGTGGCCCACCTCCTGCTCCATCTCCACCTCGTAGCCCTTCCGCAGCCGCCGCTTGCGGGTGATGGTGACGTAGGGCTCCTCCTCCTTCCCTGACCAGCAGTACACCACCAGGGCCTCCACGCACCTGCGGGGACGTGGCAGCCGTCACCCCGCCAGCCTCTCCGCTGCTCCCCCCTGGACCCACTCTCACCCCCCTCCCCTGGTTGCCAGCCAGACCCCGCTCCTGTTGGGTGCAGCCCAGCTGATTTGGGCCACTGTTTAGCCACCCTACGGCCAGTCCCTGGCCCTGGGGCACACCAGGACCACAGGGATGCCTGGTGGCCACTCCTCTGCTGCAGCATTCAGGGGTAGGGGGACAAGCACAGCCCCATGGAGGGGTGCACCAACTGCTGGAAGAGGTGGAGCATCCAGGATATGGGAACCGTAGCACTGCTGGGAGCTAGAGCTCCAAGAAGGGGTTAATCACCCTCAGGCTCTGTTTTCCCCACTGACACAAAATGCCTCTCTTCCTCTAAGCAAGAGAAACTTTCTGATCTCGTCTTTGATCTCTCCTCTTGAGCAGAGGTCTTCTACGCTTCCTTCTTGGTGAGGACCAGCAGGAAGGAGAGCGCAGGGTGAAGCCGAGTGTGACACGGGGAGATAAGGCAGCGCTTCCGCAGCCCCACCGGGACCCCAGCTGCGAGGAGGCCACGGGCCTCCAACACCCTTCCAACAGGCTTGGCTCCCCCCTGGGGACAAGCTGGTTCGGCCGCCAACAGGATGTAATTATTTCCGGGCGTTCATTAGGGCAGCAGCCCTCGCTCCGTTTCAGCCCCAAACGGAAGGAGGTTTTTGGGGGATAAGTTCTCCTGCCAGATCAGGCCAAGCTCTCCTGGCTCCATTGCAAACTCCCATGGGAAAATAGTTTCATCCAAAGGGCCTGGCTTCAAGGGCCATCCCAGCTGGCTCCCGATGTTCTGCCAGGCCTCCTCCACCTGGGCTCCATCTCCAGCAAGCGGCCAAGCGCCGCTGCAACCATCTCAGGCGGCTGTGGTGGGTGGGTGCTGGGAGAGGTGTGATGCCACCGGGGGCCGAGGTGGACCCACAGCTCTTCCAACGGCCGAGGTGAGGCTACCGGGGCGCCTCCGATGATGAGCCGCGGTGACGGGGACACCCTGCTGGTTTCTGGTGATGGAGGAAGCGCGGTGAGGGCCGTGGTGTTTTCTCGCAGCTTTTGCGGGTACGGCGCTCCCCAAAACGTGGCTGCTGCCTTGCCCTCGGGGAGGGAGCTCTGCAGACGTGGTGGCTCTGCCCTGCCCACCCCACCTTTCCCCCCCGCCCCCCCAAACCTCCTACACGCTCCTGCCGAGCGGGGTGGCCAGTGTGACAGGGACAGCAGCCCGGGGAGGCACGGCAGCATTCCCGAGGAGTGAGCGATCGGCACCTCTCCAGTTTGTGCAACATCCTCACCCTCCAGCAAGGTCTGGTGGCCTCCCCAAACCCCACGCCAGCCCCGTTCCTGCACCCAGCTCCTCTCCTCTGTAAACCCCCCACCCATCCCAGGCCAGAGGGGACCTTTTCTGGGGGGCAGGACCCCTTGTTCCCATTCAGCCCCAAGCCCAAGGCTGGGATTTGCGTCTGTGCCCCCAGCCTAAGCCAACCCCAAAGGCAGAGGGAAGCGCTGGCTGCAGGAGGAGACCGTGCGAGGAGCCTTCAAAGCAGCCGAGATGCAACAGGCTGGGAAAGCCCAGTCCTGCCGGGAGCGGCGCTCCAGCGGGCAGGGGAGGGGGCAGCACCTCCGACCCCCCCCCCCACAACCCCCCCGGCAGGACCCCCTGAGGAGGGGTGGCCGAGCAGAAGACCCCCCGGAGCAGCAGCGCACCCCGGGGTTTGCTGCACGGACAGATTTCTGCTGACAGACGGTGCTCGGAGCGCTCCGCCCCGCACGGCCCCGCTCCCCGCTCGCACCCGCTGCCCGCGGGACCTGCGGGGGGGGGGGAGGGATCCCCGCATCCCTGCTGGGGGGGGGGGGGGGGGCTGCATCCCTGCTTGGGGGTCCCCCCATCTCTGCCGGTGATCCCCGCGTCTCGTGCTGGGAGTCCCGCGTCCCTGCCGGGGGTCCCTGCATCCCTGCCGAGGGTCCTTGCATCCCTGCTGGGGGTCCCTGTGTCCCTGCCGGGGGTCCTCTTCGTCCCTGCAGCCGTCCCCTCGCCCCTGCCGGTGGTCCCTGCATCCCTGACGGGGGGGTCCCTGCATCCCTGACGGGGGGGTCCCCGCATCCCTGACGGGGAGTCACCGCATCCCTGCCGGGGGTCCCCGCTGCGGAAGGGTGCCCCTTCTTCCCCCGTGCTTGGGGGTCCCCGCATCCCACGCCGGGTGTCCCCGCGTCCCCCTGCCCACCCTCACCTGATGATGGGCCCGAGCTGGAGCAAGTGCATGAGCAGGACGAGGGGGCGGTCGCGGCTGAGGTCGCGGTGGACGAAGATGAGGGTGAGCTGGACCAGGACGGAGGGGCAGAGCACGAAGAAGACGGTGAGCGCCAGCCAGAAGCGGTCGTCGGAGTGGCCGTAAGAGAGGCAGAGGACGGCGGCGGCCGCCCCCTCCCCGCAGAAGAGAGCCGTCGAGAAGACGATGCCGAGGGGCAGCTTCGCCCGCGACGGGGCGGCGGTGGCGGCGGCGGTGGCGGCGGCGGTGGCGGCGGCGGGCGGGCAGCCCCCGCTCGGGCCGTCCATCCCGGCCCCGGGCCCGCCCGCTCAGCCCCGCCGCGGCGCCATCCCGGGCTGCAGCGGAGAGAAGAGCCGCGCTGCGGGGCGGAGCGGGGCGGAGCGGGGCGGAGCTGAGCGGGGCTCCCCCGCCGCACGGCCACCCGACGGGCAGCCCTGTCCCCGGCCCCGAGGGGGGGGACACCCCGCCGGGAGCCTGCTCCCCACCCCGGGGTCCCCATGGCCAGGCAGCCCCGCCGTCCCGCCACCCTCCTGCCCCCGCACCCTGCACCCCCCCGCTGCCGTGCTCAGGTCCCCACCGGGCGTGAAGCCCCCTGCCCCGGGACACCCCCCCTGCACTCCTGCCCCCACCCCCCATCTTTCGTAGAATCCTAGAGTGGTTTAGGTTGGAAGGGTCCTTAGGGATCACCCAGTGCCCACGTCCTGGGCAGTGACACCTCCACTAAATCAGATTGCTCATAGCCCCATCCTTCCTGGCCTTGAAGGGATGACCTCCAGGGATGGGCCAGTGTCTCACCACCCTCAGAGTGACAAAGTTCTCCCTGAGATCTCATCTATCTCCTCTCTTCCAGTTTGAAGCCATTACCCCTCATCCTAACACTACATGCCCTTATAAAAAGTCCCTCCCAATTTCTCCTGGAGCCTCTTTAGGGACTAGAAGGGTCTCTAAGGTCTCCCTGGAGCCTTCTCCAGGCTGAACCTCTGCCAACTCTCTCAGCCTGTCCTCACAGCAGAGGAGCTCCAGCATCTTCATAGCCCTCCTCTGGCTCCTCTCCAACAGGTCCGTGTCCTTCTTGTGCTGAGGTCCCCAGAGCTGGACACAGTGCTCCAGGTGGAGTCTAACTAGAGCAGAGCAGAGCAGAGGGGCCTGCTGGCCACCACAGGACTCCCCATCTCTGCCAGCAATACGTGCCTGAGGACACTCCCAACGCATCCAGGACCCACACTCCAGGACCACCCTGCAGCACCCAACCCTTGGATCCCCCCATTCTCTGGCCATAGCTCTGCCAGCCCCCATGCTACACCCTCCATGCCCCCAAGTCTCTGGGGTCCTCCCTAGGACCTCTCTGCCAAATCCTGGCTCGAGTGGGCCCTGGCAGCTACGAGAATCCAAAAGTGCAGCCACACGTAGGGATGCCCCCAAGAGAGAGGTGTCAGGCAGCTCCAGGGACAGTGGGGTCCTGCCATGGGGCAGGGGGATGCCAGTGTGGGTGCCAGCCCTGCCTGCAGCCAGGCCTATGGCTTTTGCCTGTACCCACTACCACCCCAACTCCTGGGGCTGACCCCGGTTCCAGCCCCAGGGAAGGGTGTGTGGGGCTGAGCCAGGGCACCCATCAACCTGTGGCCCCGTGCTTTGTGGGGCAGCGTGTGGGAGGAAGGGTGGTGCTGAGGCAGGGGGTATTTTGGTATCTCACAAGCTCAGCCGTGGCAGGGGCACCCCTTGGGGTCCGGCAGGTGGCTGGCGTGTGTGTGCAGGGCTGGACTCGAGATCTGAGTGGGATGTTATGGGGGAGATGTGGTTCCTCCATCCTGGCTGCTCCTGCACCCAGCTAGGAGGTGGTGAAGACCACCTTGGCCTACTGCTGAGCCACGTGGTGCTTTTCCCACCACCTTCAAGGACCTACCTTCAAGGCGATGGGATATCGACTTGCTAATGGAGCCAGACCTCCCACCTCTGCTCAGCCCCACGGCCCCTCCTGTCTGTCCCAACTGTGGCCCATGCTTGGGGAGGACAGCTGAGCTCCACGCTGGCACGGTGGTGGGAACACAAGGCTGGCTGGGCTTGCTCCTCGCATGGATGACTGCGGGGGTCCCCGCTCTGCCGGGCACACGTGGTGGCCCCCAGCACCTGCCTTTTCCCCACGGTGAGCGGTGGGGTGAGCTGCCTGCACCGTGACAC
Organism: Gallinago jamesoni; assembly: GCA_025769975.1. NCBI lineage: Eukaryota > Metazoa > Chordata > Aves > Charadriiformes > Scolopacidae > Gallinago > Gallinago jamesoni. Next base: position 17,889,510 of record JAOQGH010000062.1, on the reverse strand, counting down.
CCGATGTGCATGGTGATGGCCAGATTACTCAGTCCAGCCCGGGCACAGGCTGGCTGTTTGAAGGCACGGAGTGTTTGAAGTCGGCCAATTTTCCCTGCTTTGGGCAGACTGGGAAGTCTTAGGTAGCTTTTAGCATGTGTTGGGTGTCCATCCCTCGGCAGCCAGGCCAGCTCACGAGGAGGTGCCCACGTTATCGATGGGGATGCTGCGTCCACCACTTGCCCAGCCCCATGCGGGAACACCCCCCCTCCCCCCCCCAAACCCCACGCATGAGACTTTCCCTCATTTTACCAGTCTGGAAAGAGTTACCGGAGCTGAGCAGCAGCAGAGCTGGGAATAAAACCAGCTGAAACCTTGGAAGCCCTGTCTCCCACACAGAAGCGATCCCAGACTCTGCAGTTGCTCAGCGTTTTTCCTTTCCAGTGCTGAACAGCTGCTTTGGGAAACCACAGACACCATGAGCTCACAGGGACTGGCCTGACCGGCAGCGACGGGAGACCTATGTGTGACCGCTCGGCTCTGGTATGACAGCTACATATTTTCAAGCTGTTTTTGGAAAACAGCCGCTCTAAAAAAGAACCCAAACCCCAGCAGGGCAGAGGGCGAAGGGGACGGCATCCAAGCGCAGGAGCCTGCTCGCCTAGCCGGGTGGCTCCTGCGGATACCCGGGGATGGGAGCCGTGCCGGGGCAATGGCCGTGCCAGCCCCGGCATGCAGCCTGGCTGGGCACTCAGCCGGCGCCGGCGCACGGTGGGATGCTGCCAACGGCACCCACACCTCTGCCTTAACAGCCAGAGCAACGTGCGACGCATAGCATTTATGCAATTCCCATTTATCCAAATTAAAAGCATCCCCCCCAGACCTGGCAGGTCACCAAGCCCTCGGCTGAGCCGTGCCTCATCGTATTTTTAATTTCATCTTCCCTGCTTTCGTGACGAAATATTTAAGGGTGAGTGTTCAAGCAGTCAAGAATTCCAGTCCCGTGCCCGGGCGCCCTGACGGCCGTCAGGGGAAGGGAGGGATGAAGCCTCCCGGCGCTTCTCACCCCGGTTATTATCCCGTTCTCGGAGCCGGGCTCGGGGAGGCAGGGGGCTGTTTTCCGGCTGCCGCCGTGAGTCACCTCCCAAGCCTAACCCTCCCTGCCCACGGCCGTAAACAAGCAGGCCATAAAAGCGATCTGTGTCACCGATAGCGAGCGGTCCTGCCCCTGCCACCTCCGCCACTCCCTGTGCCTCCACGCCTGCGCACACAGACACCTGGTGACACCGCCGGCACGGAGCCACCGGCTGGCACCGAGCAGCCCGGGGCGATGGGGACGTCCCACCCGGGTGTCCCCATGTGCAGTGGCTGGATGCTGGGCTGGCGGAGTGGGCAGCTGCTGGCCATCCCTGGCTCTGAGCCCTCCTGGGAATGGAGCAACCCCCCTGTGGAGCTGTGGTCTGGATGGGTGAAGTGATCTCCAACACTATGTGAAGCTGCCACGGAAGTGCCCACCACCAAGGTGCCAAACAGAGGGGGACTGTGCTGGCATCTCTGGGATCACTTAGGAAGTCCCCACCACCAAGGTGCCAAAGAGAGGGGGACCATGCTGGCATCTCTGGGACCACTCCCGGGAATGGAGCAGCCCCTGTGGAGCTGTGGTCTGGATGGGTGAAGTGACCTCCAAAACCATGTGAAGCTGTCATGGAAGTGGCCACCACCAAGGTGCCAAACAGAGGGGGATTGTGCTGGCATCTCTGGGACCACTTAGGAAGTCCCCACCACCAAGGTGCCAAAGAGAGGGGGACTGTGCTGGCATCTCTGGGACCACTTAGGCAGGGGAGGGGGTTTAGACGGGTTGCAGGATACTTGTGTTGTGTGCTGCAGACCTCGCTGCACGCAAGGAGCTGGACTAGGAAAAGAGAAGGCAAAGGCAAGGAGAAAACACTCTTTTCCCTGCACAAGTGTGGCACGGTGCCACCTGAGTCCCTGCCCCAGCACCCAGGAGTCTCCCCCCACCCAGCGATGCTCATGGGCACCAGCCCCAGTCCCGCCACCACGTGCGGCTGTCAGTCCTCCCGTCCCCACGAACGCCTGCCCGCTCCTGGAGAGCAGCCCAGCTTCGTTATTTTCTTAATCCCGGCCTTCATTATTTGTTTAATCCCGGTGTTCACGCCACGCGCTGTGAGCACAGAGCCCCGGCGGAGAGGGGGGGCTGTGCTGTGCGGTTCTCCCAGCCCCTGTGGACACGCGTGGGCATCCGTGTGCGTGAGAGCCCCAGCAGGCTCCCCCACCACCTCTCGCTCTGAAAATAGCCATGGCTGCTTTACACAGGCCTGCCTGCCGGGCGGCTGGGCTCCTGTAAAAGGAGAAGAGAGAAGCTGTTTGGAAATGGCAGGGAGCTCCTTGCCAGAGCCCTTAAAGAGCCCAGGGCAGGGGGAGAGCTGATGGCTCGCTCCTGCCAGCTCTCCTCTCCCTCTCCTCCCCTCTCCCTCTCCTCTCCTCTCCTCTCCTCTCCTCTCCTCTCCTCTCCCTCTCCTCTCCCACTGCCTTAGGACCCGGAGCAGACATCACTCCCCGGGACGTGCCAAGAACACGCTGCAGCTTCCCAAATATAGCCCTGCACACTACAGAGGCAGAGGCAGCGGCTCAGGGTGCGGGGCTGGCCATGTCCCCGTCACCCCCCTCCCTCCACCTCCCCAATGTCCTCTCAGATCCCCCAGGAACGCGCTCTGTGCCGAGGATTAAATATTCACCGCACGGAGCGGTGGTGGGGACACGTTGATCCGCTGAAGACCCCGTGTGCTGGATGAAGTGGGAATCACAAAGCGTTTCCCAGCTTGACGCGCAGCCAACGGGGGACAGTGGTGTCCCCTCAGCACAGCCACCCTGCTCTGACCGGCTGGGGGGGCAGCTGGGGGCTTCCCGGGGATCTGGGAGCAGGCAACTTTTTACTTAGTTTGGAAATAGCTTTGCAAATGACTGGGTTTCACAGACTAAACTGTTTGGATTTCGCATTGCTTTCTCAATAACTCAGCTGTATTTTTTTCCTGTCACAGCAGCCTGTGGAATAGCTTCTGGTCGGGGAAATTTTTTTTTTTTTTTCCATTTGCTTCATCATGCGACCGCTTTTGCCGCTCCGTTTCCTCGTCCAGGTTCACTCCTTTACCCTGCTGGGAGAAAAACCTGCATCTTGCCCTGAGGACCTCATCCCTCTCCATCTCCCTGCAGGGCTGGAGGCTGCTCCGAGCCCACGGCCAGGGCTGTGGTCCCTCCGGCCCGGGGCCACCGCACTGCTGCCTCACGGCTTAAACTCTTCAACAGCCAAACCTGAGTCACCTTCTTCGGCTGCGTTTATAGCTCTTTGCTGCCATAATTACGTATTTTGAAGTCATACCTCTCTGGCTACTGTCCCAGCCCAGGCAGCGGGTGACGCTGGAACACTAAACCAGGCAGGAAGGGTTAAAATTACTTTTAATTAACTTATCCCACACCCCCTCCCGTAGGTCTCACCTGCTGTAAGAGTATACAGGTTGCTAACCCAGCCAGGCTGCCCCTGCGCCTGCCCTGGCATCCCGGCAAGCGGGAGGGATGGGTTACACTCTCCTTTCCCCCGGGGGTTTTGCTGCGGGAAAGGAGCCGGAGGGCTGGAATGCTCCCAGAAAATCCACCGTCGGAGCCCGGGGAAGGCTTGTAGCCAACACAGGGGCATCAGCCAGCTCCGGGAGCCAGCCAGCAGCTTCCCCGTGCAGCGGGGAGCAGAGCAAAACCCGAGGGAGGAGGAGGCTGGCACCGAAATCCAAGCCTTTCCCGTGAATTTGCCCGTGCTCCGGCTGGGAAGCACCCGGCCAGAAATGGGGTGAAAATTGCAGCCAGCTTCCTGCACGCTTCTTCCCCTGCTTCTGCATCCACCCCAGGGTGGTGGTACCCCCGGTGGTGGGGGAGAAGAGAACTCCAGAAAAACAACCTCCTTTGCCCAAAATAGCTCGCCAAAATGGTTGCTGGTGCGGCGGTGGGGGGCACGGCCGACCCGCCAGCAACCACCCCCAGTGCCCCAGTTCACCACCAGCAGGTCTCTGTGGCGCAGGCTGTAATTATCTTGCATTTCCAGCCTGAGCGCGGGGCGTTTGCCTGTAATTAGCTCTTGGGATTTAGGAGCTCGTATGATCCGGGGTTATCGTTAGCCACCAGAGCCCTGCTGGGATTTACAGGGAGGATGCGGCCGTTTCCATACCTACCCACCTGCTCCTGCAGTCCCACGCGTTAAAGAGAAAGCCCAAAGCCCCTGCGTGACCTTCCCCTGCCATAGATGCTTTTTTTCGGGGGGGCAGGAATGATGTGGTTCCAAGCAAAATATTTCTTGGTCCTGGCTGACACCTGGGTTTTGGTGCCACCCCAGCTCAAGGCTCTCGGTAAAAGCTACAGGCAGCCCCTATAGCTCGGTGCTGCCCACTGCTTTCCCTGGCAAGCTGTCATTCCCCATGGACAAGCTCCTCCAGCCCCACTGCTGCCACCCCCACACCACCCCCCCCCAGCTCTGCTCCTCACCCTGGGGGTCCCAAGCAGGGGTCCCGGTGTGCCCGAGGCCAGCCCGGACACGTACTCACGGGTTTTAGGGAATCCAAGGCAGGGCAACCCGCCAGCCCACCTCCATCTGTGCCGCTCTGCGCTCCCTGCGGTTTCGCCTCCTGCCCTCGCCCGCGACACTCCGGTGGGCAGAAATAGCCCCAAAACACGTGCTGCCTTCCGGGAAGGGATGCCAGGTGCCGAGCAACCCCAGCGCACCCCGGGCACAACCCTCCCTCGGGAGGGTCCCCCTAGCAGCGGTGGCCCCCCAGAGTCCAGCCCGGCACAGTGTCGGGGCGCAGTCCGGTAACAGCTCCGGCGAGGAGCATCTCCAGTTATCCCCCAAGATAATAAATTCTCCCTTGGAGTTTCTCACCTGGCAACAGTCACCAAGGAAACCCGGCTGCAGGTCCCCGCTGGCACCGCCTTGGGGGGGGGTCCCCACACGCTGGCGGAGGGACTGGGGCTGCACCCCAGCCCGGCCCGGCTGCCTGGGCAAGGGGCCAGCAGCCCGGCTCTCAGCTGAGCCCCGGCTCGGCAAAACGCCCGTCGCTCCGGGCTTGGCCCTCGTGCCACCTCGCCGGAGCCGAGTGTGGGTTTCACCAGATTTTGGGGTGAAATTTCTCCAGTTTTGAGGGTTTTCCCGGCGGTTGAGCCCTGTCTGTGCGCGTTGTTGGGAGGGGTGACCTGGAGCCACCACAGGAGCCCGGGGGGGGCGGGGATGTTCCCCAGTCCATTTTTGACACAAAAGCAGCTCAGAGACCTCCGGAAACCCGGTGGTGCCGGAGGGAGACCGGCTCTCACAGCCCCTCCAGGGCCACCTGCCACGTGGCTCTTCCCTATTTATAGCACTTGTGCTCATGCCTCTTCCTGTCCCCTGCCCGGCTGTCCCCTGCCCGTGCCACCCCTCGGCACGCAGACGGGCACTGGCGCTGCCAGCTGGTCATTTCAGCCCTGGTAGGGCTAATTCTCCAAAAGGCTTCCCAGCCCTGGGCCACCTGCGAACCCGGGGCTGCCCATGGTCCCGGCGGGCCACCAGCAACTGGGAAAGGCCATCGGGCTGGGGACAGGGCTGTGCCCCTGGGGCAGGCTAAGGCAGCTGGGGTGCAGGGGGCGTGGGGGTGAACAGTCGCCCCAAATATTGTTGCAGGTGACTGTGATATCGGGATGGAAATGTTCTCCATCAATCACTAACCACAGCGTGGTTCCGGGGCAGCCCCCTCGCCCACAGGTGGGTGCAGAACGTCCCAGCAGTGTGTGGGGCTGTGCCCGGCATGGGCTCGCACCCCCAGGGCCACCCCAGAGGTGTGGGACACCTGGTAGCATCTTGGCATCCTGGGCTCACACCTCCAGGGTCACACCAGAGGTGTGGGATGCCTGGTAGCATCTTGGCATCCTGGCCTCACACCCCTAGGGCCACACTGGAGGTGTGGGACAATTGGCATCATCTGGGCATCCTGGGCTCACACCCCCAGGGTCACACCAGAGGTGTGGGATGCCTGGTAGCATCTGGGCATCCTGGGCTCGCACCTGCAGGCGTGTGTGACATCCCACAGCATCTCAGCATCCTCGGCTCGTGGCTGGGTTGAGGAAGTGCTGGTGGCACTGGGTGGTTTAGGATGGACCGATGTGAGCCCGGGAGGGCAAGCAGCAGGAAACCTGAGGAGTTTAGATATTAGGAAGAAATTTTTCACTCTGAGGGTGGTGAGAGCCTGGCCCAGGTTGCCCAGAGAAGCTGTGGCTGCCCCATCCCTGGAGGGGTTCATGGCCAGGTTGGAGGGGGCTTTGGGCAACCTGGTCTGGTGGGAGGTGTCCCTGCCCAGGGCAGGGGGTGGAACCAGCTGCTCTTTAAGGTCCCTTCCAACCCAAATCATTCTATGATTCTATGAAAAGTGCTTTGGGGCTGTAGATCAAGGAGTCAAGGCTTTTTTGGCTCTTCTCCCTGCCCCCCTGTCCGAGGATCCCCACCGTCCCCCTGCTCCCATCCAGGCACCTGCTTGGGCTGGTTGGGATTTCTATTCCGCGCGGCACAGGACCTGCTGCCGCTCAGGGGGAGCCTCGGGGGACACAAAATCGAAGCAAGTGAGGGGTGACGTCCCCCAGCCTGGGTCAGAGGGGACCCCTGGGTGGGCAGCAGAGCCCTGCGCACCCTGCGGGGGCTGCAGAGACACATCCACGCGGGGATTAGGCAGCGAGGAGCCCGGGAGGCCGTTCGTTAGAGGCGATGCTAATTCAGCCGGGAACCCCGGGTGGGCTGTCAGGTGATGTCCCCACCACGAGCCACCCAAGCCAGCCACGGGGGCTGCGCGGGTGGGTCATGCAGTGCCGTGACCACCGTCCAGCGCTGCCGGCAGCCCCATGGCGCTCCATGTCCCAGTGGCCACCAGCCCGGGCCGACCCGCCGGGATTAAGGGAGGTTGCAAGGAGTAAGCAATGTAAATCCCGATTAGATTTAAGCGGCTGCCACGCAGAGGGGATGTGAGCAGGGGCTGGGCGGCGGGGACAAGTAGGTGACAAGCTGAGTGGTGCTCCTGCCATGCAAGGAGGGGCTGCAGGGGCAGGGTCCGTGCCCCCAGGGTGGGGTGGGGGGGCGCTAGGGTTTCTCCCCAGGCTGGAGGTGGGATGGGGCATTCTGGGTGGGAGATGCCCCCCACCCCCCCCCAGCATGGGTGGCAGGCGCGGGCAGGAGGACGGAGCACGGGGACACTCGGGGCTGCTGGCTTTGCAGGTGCCGAAGGGAGGCCATCCCTCCGCGCGGGGCTGCCCAGCATGTTCCACCTCTTCTCCCACTGCTGGTCGTGGCTGCAGGCCATCCAGGAGCCCATCAGGTAGGACCTTGCGCCTCGGGACTCCTGGGTGAGGGGGGAGAGGGGGAGGGCACAGGTGGGGAAACACAGCAAGAGCAATGGCCGTGGCAGGAACCATCCCCAAAACGCAGAGCAAGGCACACGTGTGTCCCCACAGTCCCTTCCAGGGGCCAGGAGCTGGGCAGGGAGGGGAGCAGGGATGGCAGGGGTGCACACATGGTAATTCCCAGTGGGATCCCCCCCTGTGCAGAGCCAGCAGCTCCCCAGGAAAGCTGGGGAGGGCAAACCCAAACTTCTGCTGCGCTTGCATGTGTTGGGACACCCGGGTTAATTCCTCCCCCCCCCCCCGGGGATGGTGCTGCACCAACCCCAGGCAGAGGCTTGGAGAGGTGAGGGGGGTTTATGGTCCTCGGACACGTTGCCCTAAGGCAGGAGGTGGAGCTGTGCCACCCACGCAGCCCGGGCTGGATGTTGAAGGAAGAAAACAACCCGGCAAGTGACTACCGTGGCTTGTCAACCTCAGGGAGAAGGCTCTGCGCGTGTCTCCGGTGGAGCACGTCGCTGGAGACCCAGTAGGAGTGGTTAGCACCAGGAAAAACCTCCTGAGCCCAGGCAGAAGCTCATAAAATGTCCTCGCTGCCTCTCCCTAGCTGTGTATACCCGTACCTCACCGACAAGGAAGGACACCAAGAGCAATCACTAACTGTTTGCATGTAAGGAACAACCTCTTCAGCCTGAGCATATCACTGCTTAATCCTGTACCATCTGAAAAGAAATCCTTGCTGTGGGAACCAGTGTGGCTGCACCACAGCGATGGGGTGGCTCCAGGTGCCTGCCCTCATCCCCTCCGTGGGCACCGGGGACCATCCCTGCCCTCGTCCCCATCTCAGCCAGAGCCTCTGTGACCATCCTGCCCCTCTCCTGGCCAAAGCATGTCCACCTTGCTCAGAGTCTCTTGCCTGGGAGCCCAAGGGCTAGCAGGGGCCACCGCTCCCAAGGGAGCACAGCCTTTCCCCGGGATGCTCACCCACTTGTTGTCGCTCCCCAGAAAGGTGACCCTCCTCGTCGTGGGGCTGGACAACGCGGGGAAAACCTCCGTCGTCATGGACATCGAGAGAGGTGAGGAGCAGCGTGGCCCAGGAGATGGCCTCAGCTGGGGGACAGCAGCTTTGGCAACCAAGCCCCTGAGCCTTGGAGGACCGAGACCCTTGAAACACAACTGCTGGGCTGGAGGAAATGTGCAGGGAGGGCACTGGGAGCAGGGATGTGGCTGGGGGAGGAGGAGGGACATGCCGGAGGGATGCTCCAGGACTCGCTGTGCCAGCTCTCTGCCCCTCTCCCCGCACGCAGCGCTGGCCGGCGAGGTGCTGCCCGCCCCACAGCCCGGCCAGACCCTCCTGCGGGTGGACAGGTTCGAGGTGACGCTGGTGGACCTGCCCGGTGGCCAGCGCTCCCGCAGCGCCTGGCGCAGCCACTACAGCTCAGCCCACGGGCTCCTCTTCGTCCTGGACTCCAGTGACTTGGCACGGATGGAGGAGGCCCGGAAAGTCCTGAGCCGCGTCCTGAGCCACCCCGACGTCTCCGGGAAGCCCATCTTACTGTAAGGCCAAGTCCCAGGAGTGTGACCCGTAGGGGTTTGGGCTGGGGGGGGTGAGCAGGAAATCGTCGCTGGGGTTGTGGGGAAGGTGGCCGGGCTGTTGCGGGGATGTGGCACCCAGGAGGTGGTCAGGGGGTGATGGGAGAGGGGCTGGGGAGGGGGCTCCAGCAGCGGGTACGGGCCAGGGCAATGCTTTGCCAACCACAGCCAAACTGGGAGAGAAAGCATCCGGCCTCCCAGGCCGGGGTGAGGCGAGGCGCCCGGAGGCCGGGGTGATGGCCACCCTCCCTCCGGCTCTCTCCAGGCTGGCCAACAAGCAAGACGCGGCGGCCGCCCTGCTGCCCTGCGAGCTGATCGAGCGCCTGGCCCTGGAGCGGCTGGTCAACGAGAACCGCTCGCCCTGTCGCATCGTGAGTGCGGGGCTCCCCCCGACGGCCCCGTTCCCCCGGCTCCCCGCCCGCAGGGGCTGACTCTGCCCCTCCGCCCGCAGGAGCCCTGTGTCGCCAAGCGGGGCTACCCCGCCGGTGCGGTCCGAGCCACCCTACAGGGGCTCCGCTGGCTCCTCCGCACCGCCCCCGCCGCCCCGCTCCCGCCGCCCGCCGTCGATCCGCCGCCAGCTCCCGCTCCCGGTCCCAGGGCAGCCCGCGGCCGCCCCCCCGCCCGCAGGTGGGTGCGGGGCTCTGTCTGTGTATGTCCCTATTCTTCTCCTCCTCCCCCCCGGGGCTCACCCCCAAGCCCCCGATGTGCTCTCGCCCCGCCAGGGACCCGCCGCCCCCAGGGGAGGATGCCGGGGACGGTGCGGGGAAGACGGGGGAGTACCGGCCGCTGCGGCCCATCCGCCGCCTCCTCCCCCTGGTAAGTAAGCCCCCCACCCCGGGATGGGGCGGGATGGAAGGGGGGGTCCCACCACTTCCCCCTTATCCCCCTTACCCTGCCCAGGAGGAGGGCACAAAGTGCCCCGGGAGGAGGAAGAGGAAGGTGAAGGTGAAGAAGAAAGGCTCAGGGCAGCCGAGCCTAGCCGAGGAGCCAGAGGGACCAGGAGAAGTGGGTGACAACCGAGCCGGGGCTGCTGGGGGGCTGCTGCCCCCCAACAGGGTCGGGCAGGAGGAACCCGCGCCCACCGGGACAGACACCTCCCACCCAGGTGAGAGGGGGCTGCGTGAGGCTGCTGGCACGACCACCGGCACCGCACGTTGCGACCCTTGGAGCCACTCTACGGGGTGGTTTGGGGACCAGTCACCCAGCGATGTGCCAGAACACCGGTTCCACTGCCTCCATCAGCTTTGCTTGCAGATCAGCTGAGATCAGAGCGGGGCCGGGGGAGTCTGACCGGGGAAGAGAGACATCTCCAAGCATCTCTGCAGGGGCTGGTGCATGGAGGTGATGGAGGATGGCAGATCCACCAGCAGCAGCCCGCTTGGCCGGTTTGGTGACAAACGCCTTCTCCCCCCCCCCAGTGTGGTGCCTGAAATTTTGTATTTCTCCATCTAGTGCAGGGCATGAAAAAGAAAAAGAAGAAGAAAATCAAGAACAAAATCAAGTCACAGGAACCTGCCTTGGAGCAGCAGCGTGAGGAGGTCTCAAGTACTTTTGGTTGGTATTTCCCAGGACAGATTTTGCTGCAAAGTGCTTGGGGCTGGGGGGGGTGTCTGGCCTGCTGGGAGCGGGGTGTGAGCTGTGGGGGAGCCCTTGGCTGTGGGGTGCTTGGTGTGGGGCCACGGGCACAAGGAAGTGCTGCTGCAGGGCAAGGTGGGGGCTGTTGAGGAGGCAGATGCTGCTGTCTCTGCCTTTGGGTGGGATGCAGGGAGGCCACACAAATGGACAGTGCTGGAATCTGGGGGGTCCTTGCAGCCCCCGCTCAGCGAAGGTGCCAGGTTGGATGGACACCAGGGCTTAACCCCTCTAGTGCCTGACCACTTCCCTTCCTCCCCAGACCTGTACCGCCGGGCGATGCTGGCTCTGAAGATGAGGCAGGAGCAGAGGAAGCAGCAGTCCACCATCGTCCCCTGAGGAGGAAGCCACATCTCAGGGGATGTGTGGTCCCAGGGGACCCCAGGATGGAGTGGCAGTGGGATCCACGCTCATGCAGGGCTCCTGGGGTGCTTGGCCAGGGCTGGGGCAGTCCTGGGGCATGAACAGCATCGTTGTCTTCTGCATGGCTTGAAAGGCAGGGATCTGCAGGAGTGAGCCAAAAGTCCCTTTTTAAGATGGCTCTCTGGCTACAAACCCATCTGGAAGGGAAACAGCCAGCCGCTTGCCGACCCCATGTTAGTATTCCGTGGAAGATTTGTTCTGAACTCGACTGAGATGGTGGAAGAGAGGAAGACCGGAGGAAATATCCCAGGGGAAAAGCCTGTCTCTTGAATTGACCCGTGCCCAGGCGAAGCCATCTTGACTCAGCCCCTCAGTCAGCCCCTGGCTGCTGCCTGGACCAGTCGAGTTTCCTGCTGGTGAAGGTGGGAGGGCAGTCATGGATGGTCTGCAGGGGAGTTTCACCTGGTAGGGCTGTCAGGACCCCCTTCACACAGTAGAGGGGGGTGATTCCTGTGTTGTCTATGCATCTTTGCAGCCTTCCAGCAAAGACTTGCGGAGTTCAATGGCAGGTGTGGTGGTGGAGGCCACTGGAGGCTCCTTCCCAGGAGGAGAACTTTCTTTCTGATCCTGCCATCCTTCCAGAATGGACAGTGGTGACCCACAAGCAGCAAAAAATGCTCCTGTGTCACTGCCAGCCTGGCACCTGTGGTCCAGGACAGTCCCTGATCTGTGCTCAGCTCAGCTCTGAGATGGGAGAGCAAGCAGCACCCACGTCCCAACAGAGTCATAGAATAATAGAATCATGGAATGGTTTGGGTTGGAAGGGACCTGAAACATCATCCAGTTCCAACCCCCCTGCCATGGGCAGGGACATCTCCCACCAGACCAGGTTGCTCCAAGCCCCATCCAGCCTGGCCTTGAACCCCTCCAGGGATGGGCCATCACAACCCATCCATGACACGCACCGTGTCTGGCAGAGCTGGGCTGTGGCAGTGACTGGGCCATGCTGGGGGGCTCACTCTGCCCGGCTGGGTGCCCGTGCAGGGAAAACAGCCATTGGGCCTGGAAACACTTCACGTGGAGTCCGGAGTGTGGCACTTTTCCCTGCACGGCTGTAACCGCGCTGGGACTTGAGCTGTGCCCAGTAGAAGAACGTGGGACACCTTGGCTCCCCTAATTACTGATTAACAGGACAGGTTTTCCCACTCCGGGGTGGGAGGGAATCCCTAAAGCCCTTCCCTTGGCAGGGCTGAGAGGGAAAAGAAGAGAAACTCCGACTCCTCTGCTGTGCCAGCCTGCTGTAAATCTCTGACAGATCCAACTGTCTGTGACTACAGTGATTAATTGTAAATAAACTGTAAATAACAAGAGGAACAAATGAATACTGGTCTGTAAATACAGTGCTTTTAGTAAACCCATATCTCTCTCTGGTGGAGATCCCTGTGGTGTCCGTGCTGTGAGTGCCACGGGGGGGCAAAGCAGGGGGACCCTGCCTGCGGTGGAGCCCCGTCTCCGGGGGTGGGATGAGGCTGTGTGTGCCCCCACGGGGACCAGCCCGGGCTGCCAGCCAGGCTCCTTCTGCCAGGGTCATGGATTAAAAGTTTATCCCTTCTAATGGACACTTCTCTCACACCCACCAGAGTGGGACAAGACTCACACACACACACCCCCCCCCGCCCCCGCCCCGAGACAGCCGTCACCCCAAACCAGCCCGTGGCAGTGCGTTTGGGAGCATCCATCAGCTCCCTCTGGTGCTCCTGGTGGCTCCCGGTGGAGCAGCTCCTGGGCACAGCCACCCTCAGCCACACTAGGACACAGTGTGCCCTGTGTGACACCCCAGGATGGAGGAACCAGCCAGCGAGACAAGTCCACAGGCAGAACTGGTCTGTCTGGCCCCGCAGAGCCACTGGATGAAACTTCCCCTGGGAACGGCTGTAAGAAACTGGTTAGATTGATCCAACACACTTTCCCCTGACACAACCATCTCCAGTGAGTGGTGCAGATGGGCAGTTCAAATATACTTCAAAATTATCCCCCTTATCCTGGTGTTCCCATGGCTGTAGAACAGCCAATCCCTCCTCCTGCAGCCAGGAGACAACCCTGGTCTGCGCCAGCTGGGCATACAAACTGTATCTTCTTGAATAGTTGAGCAGCGACAACTCTGTGGTTATAAACGGCCTGTCTCAGAGCCAGAAACAGCTCAGAAATGAGATCTTGAGATCTGTGTGACCAAAGATAACCCAAAAAATATTAATCAGTGGCTCCTCTGTGCCATGGGGTAAGGGTGTAGCAGGAGGTGCCCACCTGAGGCAGGAGGAGTAGGCAGGCTCCTTTTTCCATCGTTCTCCTCCTGCTACTCATCTTAGAGCCCAGTAGCTGAATAACCAGTGGGGGAAGTAAGTCCCTGGAAGGAATGGTCCTTGGTGGCCCTGCATGTCCAGCCTGGTGGTGGGTGCTGAGCCCAGGTGTGGTGTCTCGGGGAGATGTCCCCAAAACCAAAAGGGTGGTGAGCAGCATCCTCCCGCGAGTCTTAGCTTTGCTGGAAAGCACTGGAGCTCCAAATGTGCTGAGAAGCACGAGGCCATGCCACAGCAACTGCCTGGGAGAGCCCCATTGTCTGCAGCCTGTTTCCCCTTGATGGTCCTCATTCAGGGAACCCATGGCCACCATCTTGGCCACCGGCAGCTCTCTCCACAACACGTCTCCTTCTAAGCCTGAGGGATGAATGGAGGGAGGCTGCGCTTCTCTGAGCTTTGCAAAGGTTGGTGAAGGTTCGTACAGTGCCAGGAGGAGATGAAGAGATGTTTCAGCGAGCACCTGAGGGCTTACACCTACACCAGGGCAGGGCTGGTCCCACCTCCTCATACCAACATTGCTTTGCACAGTTGGATTTTTTCCCGGTGCCTGTTACCACTATCAAAATTTAACTGTGTGGGCTGAAATTTGGAGGGTAGGAGAAAAACTTTTGAGTACAGGGGTGGGGAGAGCATTGCTTGGTCAGTGCAAAATACCTCCATCCCTGGAGGTATTTAAAAGACTTGTAGATGTGCTGCTGAGGGACACGGTTTGGTGGTGAACTTGGCAGCATTAGGTTAATTGTTGGGCTCAATGATCTTAAAGGTTGTTTCCAACCTAAACAATTCTATGATTATATGAATCTATGATTCTAAAAATGCTGCCAAGCCCTCCCGTGTACAGCACATCAGCAAGCTTGCTGGGCAGTGGGAAGACCTGGAGGAGATCCAGGCAGATGGGACCACTTGGTGAGGCTGCCAGCCCCTCCAGCTGCACCCATGGCCTTGCTGTGGTTTCTCCTGCCTGCTGTCTGGGCTTATTCAGCAATTAAACTTAATTTTTTAAGCCCTCCTTGCTCCTCTTGACCCCCAGAAGAGGATGGGGAAGGTGATGTTGACTCTGAGAGCTCCTCTGAGAGCCCTGGCCTTGTCCCACAAGCATGGAGAGGGCAGGAGGTCCTCGCACAGAAGCTGGTGTTAAGATGCACAGGCATCTCTCCTGCTGCACATCCACTATTGTATTTTATGAATAAAAACTCAATTGTGTATTTTTTTCCCTCTACATGAGCCTTTCAGAGGGGGACCGTGAACCATTGTGGGTCTTACCATCGTTTCCAGCTTTCAGATACAGAGGTCCTTTGGGAATCAGCCTTTTCCAGGATGTCCCACACTCCACTGGGCAGGATGGAGAAGGGGTGCCCGGTCCTGGGGTGCTCCACATATTGGGGAGCCACAGGGTAACAAGAGAAAACCACTTAATTAAGAGGCAGAGATTTGTAACCACGTGAAAAACACAATGGTTCTTTGTCTGCTCCTCCGCTAGCCCCAAATTAGAGAAGAAGGAGCCGGGAAGCAGTTTTTTAGAGACCACCCCAGATGTTGGATTTTGGACATTGGTTTAGGGCTGTAAAGGCAATTAAATGCTAGTGTGAGTCCGAGTGATCCTTGCTAAGGGGTGTTTTGTGAGGCAAAGGGTGCCTACAGGTGTTCCTCATTCTCCCCCAGCCTCCCCCTCAGTAAACCCCATCAGGTGTTGTAGGGCATATATACAGCCAAGGAGAGGTCTGGGCTTTCCTGGGGACAGACTTGGGAGAACGGTGAAGGTCTTTCTCAAGGTTCTCACTACTCTGTTCTGGACCAAAGGTAAAAGAAATAATAAAATGTGTCTTTTCCTGCAAAAGCCTCTGTTCCCTGGCTTTTGCCTTCCCTTGGGATGGGACTGGAGGTACCACAAACCTGCTGGTGGGACAGCACTAAAGTGTGGGGCTCTTTTTCAGGTTGCACGTTTGCTGGAAGCTGGTTACAGTATGCATGTGCTTAAATAAATATACATGGGTAAGGTTAGTTGATTTTTGAACCTTGGAATAGATGTCTGGGTTGATAAAAGCCTGGCGTGGAGGATTTTCTGAGCCTGAGAAGCTGATTGCTCTGTACATTTTCTCATGCTTGCAGCTCCTACCCTCTGACTCAGGTGGGCTGGGTGCCAGCACGCTCCTGGGGCAGTTTCCCAGTCTGCTTATATGAAGGAAGTGTTGGGAAATACTTTTTACTTTATCTGGGTAAACACACTAAGGCACAGCTAATTTCCTTGAGATCATTCAAAGCACTGAGCTGAAAAATGGTGGCGTGTGATACCGGGCAGCTTTGGGTCCCCTCCAGCTCTGAGGCCACGTACATTGACTAATGAATAACCACGCACAGGGTTTCTTTTGGGTTTTTGTTATTAGTTGTAGATCCTCTGCTGTATTATGTTGAAAAGGAGAGCTGGAGAGTTTGCTGTCATGTGTTCTGCCGAATTGTTAGGGGAAAAAAAAAAAACAAACTACAAAAACCCAAGGCTTAATTAGGTGACTTGATAACTCCCCAAGCTTCTCTTGATTGTTATGAAAGAGGTTATTAAGACTTTGCAGGGAAAGAGAAGGTAACAAGGATTAGAATTTAACAAAATATGAAAACTCTCCCTTTCTAGGTTAAATGAGCCTTGTTGGAGACATTATTGCTGGCAGGAGGAGGAAGGATATAATCAAATTTATTTTATGGATGTATTTGTCTCACGGCACAAGGGAATGTGCTGGAGTCTGAGGTATATAAATTTGTCACATCATGTACCAAATATACTTACTGGTGGTTTTTTTTTTCCCCTCCTCTTATAAAAAGCTCATTTTTAAGAAGGGAAATTCTGTTAACTAAAATTGTTAGTCTTTCTCTTTCATAAATTATCACTCTGTAAGTCACTGCATATTTGAATAGGTTATTTCAGACTCTAAGGGGGGAGTGCCCCTTGAGAAAGACTATCAGTGTATTAATTAGCAGGGCTTTTGCTACAGAATATCCCTGAATGTGTGATCAAGAGCCAATTTATTAACTAAAAAATTTCATTTGAAAGTCTTCTGCAGCAGTAAGAGCTCAGGCCTTGTCTGAGGGAGAACTTTTGCCTTATTAAACTGCATTTATATTGTAGTGTGGCTGCGTTTAGTAAGACTCTAGCCCAAATTCCTGCCCTGTGGCATAGACCTCTTGCTGCCCCGGCTGTGCTCTCTGTTAGACTTTACAACTCACCTGCTATGGTGCAGCATATGGTGTAGGAAGTGGTTTGAGGGTGACTTTGTAGATATTTTGTGGGATTTTTGCCAGGTTTGTGTTCATAGGTTGCAAGGTATGATGGCTACACAGGCTTCCAGCGACCAGCACCTGAGCCCTGTACCCTGTTCCAGCAAAGAAAGCCACTGGTGGAGTGATAAATTGCTTTTAAATGGACTCGGGGGTGGAGAAACGGGCACTGTGTGATCCTCTTGCAGAATCACAGAATGATATGGGGTTGGAAGGGACCTCTGGAGATCATCTAGTCCAATCCCTCTGTCAAAGTAGGTTTCACAGGAACGTGTCCAGGCAGGGTTTGAATGTCTCCAGAGAAGGAGATTCCATCACCTCCCTGGGCAGCCTCTGCCACCCTCACAGGAAAGAAATTCCTCCTCATGCTTAGATGGAACTTGTCTGTTCAAGCTTGTGTCTGTTTCCTCTTGTCTTGTCCCTGGGCACCACTGAAAAAAGACTGTCCCAATCCTCCTGACACCCTCCCTTTAAGTATTTATAGGCATTTATTAGATCCCTCCTCAGCCTTCTCTTCTCCAGACTAAAAAGACCCAAGTCCCTCAGCCTTTCCTCATAAGAGACATGTCCTAGTCCCCTCATCATCTTCGTAGCTCGCTGATCTGGGGGGGACGGGATGCACAGGCTTCAGGGGAAGCACTGGGGCCTCCCTCCACGCAAACCCCTCTGCAGACAGAATTATTGGCTTGCTTCCTTCCCTCCTGGGTGTTTTGCAAATACGGCACAAACCCTCCCTGTAACACCTTCCATCTCACACACCAGCTGGCCCATCCTGGCCAAAACCTGCTTTCTCCAGGCAGATGGGTGCGAGGGGAGGATGAAGGCTACACCCTGCCCTGGTGAGGGGCAATGGGGGATGCCCAGAGATGTCAGCAGCTAAAGGCCTCCAGCAGTGTGTTTGGGTGGCTTTGGCCACTTCTGGAAAAGCGAGCTCCTGGCCCTGTGC
Organism: Gallinago jamesoni; assembly: GCA_025769975.1. NCBI lineage: Eukaryota > Metazoa > Chordata > Aves > Charadriiformes > Scolopacidae > Gallinago > Gallinago jamesoni. The sequence goes on along the minus strand of JAOQGH010000062.1, from coordinate 17,871,957 downwards.
CCGTTGGTGAGCCCCGTGCTGGCAGGGTAAGCAAAAGCCCACTGCAGGGTGGGTTTGAAAGCCTTGGGTGTGAGCAGACAGGGGTTCTGCTGATAAAAATCCTCTCATTTCTTATGAAATGCCATGCCTTTCCCTGTTCCTCTTGCCCCATGTGAGCAGGAGCTCCACAAGCAGGAGGGTCAACAGGGAGGTGATGCCCTCACAACCAATCAGCTGTTAATCTCAACAGTTCATTAGCAAGATCTCCTTCAAGCCATCGCAGCTTTTAAGATAAATCTGTAGGACTGGTCAGGAGGTGGGATGGACCTTGGAGAGAACTCATGTGTCTCCATTGACTTAATACTCCACCAGATATAAAAATACATAAAACAAACTTAACACGTGGCAAGCCAATGGTGTGCTCTTCCAAAGCCAGCTCTCATCCTCCAACGGGCCACACGGTGGCAGAAGAAGCAAGGAACAGTGCAAAACCGTATATATCTATAAAAAAAAAAAGCAGTGAGAGTTAGAGTGTGTCCCGAGTTTAGTGAGGAGTCTGGCTGTCACCTCCTGCGAAAATACGGGCCAGGGACTGAGGTTCAAAAGCCTCTATCACTGAGAACATGAGAAACAAAGGCTACAGGACATGAGAGCCGTTTTGTGAAAGGGTTTGATGGACTCTCATGAGTTGTGAGTTAGTTCATAGCAACCCCTTGGGTGGCTCTGATCACCCCCAGTGAGCAGCTCAGTCTGCTGAGAGCTGGATAACTGGGTTTTAGTGCTAGTTGAAGTGGTGATGGGTCCAAAGGAGCTGTTCAAGGCCAGGTTGCTTTGAGGTGTCCCTGCCTATGGCAAGGGGGTGGAACTGGATGATGCCAGTGTGCACTGGCAGCCCAGAAAGCCAGCCCCATCCTGGGCTGTATCAAACAAAGCATGCCTAGCAGGTCACAGGAGGTGAATCTACCCCCCTACTCTGCTCTCGTCAGACCTCACCTGGAGTGCTGTGTCCAGCTTTGGAGTCCTCAATATCAGAAGGACATGGACCTGTTGGAACGGGTCCAGTGGACGGCCAGAAGATGATCAGAGGGCTGGAGCCCTTCTGCTGTGAGGACAGAAT
>JAOQGH010000062.1:17799835-17820782 GCA_025769975.1 Gallinago jamesoni | reverse complement strand
CCCAGTGCAGAGCAGAGGGGGAGAATGACCTCCCTCCACCTACTGGCCACACTCTTCCCTCTGCAGCCCAGGATCCCGTTGGCCCTCTTGGCCACAAGGGCATATTGCTGGCCCATGGAAAGTGTGCTATCTGCCAGGAGTCCCAGATCCTTCTCCTCAGTAGTGCTTCCCAAAAGATCCATCTGTAACCTGTACTGGTGCCTGGGGTTCTTTCTCCTCATATATAGTATAATTATATAGTATATTTATACTATATGTATTATTATTATACTAATTCTAGTATTCTAGATGTTGTTGTATAGAAAGATCAGCAGGTGGGCTCCAAGGTGAGGAAGAGGGGGTATTAGGTGCTTTTGAAATAAATCCATGGTTGATCAGGCCGTGGATCAGATGCCACCACCTGTATTTTTTTTAAATTGCTAATGGAATATCGTGCCGCGCGGTGGGAGAACAGATAAATTGTGCGGGCAGATGACCCGGGTTTGAAAATTCATGGCTTGAAGGTGCCGCAGGAGAAGGGCTGCTGTGCCTCTGCCCTACGCAGTGCCGAGCTGCTGCAGTGCAGATCTCACAGCAGAGACACTCTGGAAGAGCTGCAAAAAAAAAAAATAATAAAAAGAGAAAAAAAAATCCCGTTTGGGATGGAATGTGAATGCTGCAAACCAGGAGATGATGGCGGGGAGCAAGTCGGTGGTGTTCCCTCTCCCTCCAGCAGACCCCGCTGCTGGCAGGCTGGTTCATCCCCGCTCCTTGCTCCCTCATCAATCTTCAGATTTTAAAGGGAGTCATCTGAAAAGATAATGATGCAGGAAACTTTTTTTTTTTTAAACTCCCTGAGAGCATCCATTCGCTGCTGCCGCTGCCTCCCTGCCAGATCTCAGCCTATATTCAGCCACGAGCCTCCTGCTACAGCCCCCGTGTTAAGAACACCCACCCTGCAATTCAGGAGATTATTTTTATCTGTGCAGAAAAATACTGCTTCTAGGAATGGGGCTCGCAGGGCTTTGCTCAGAGAGAGGGGGGGGTTTGTGCCTTCAACAGAACGAGGGAAAACATGGATTTGCTGTGTCCCTGATGGCTCTTCTTTAAGAGAGGGCTTTAATTGCCCTGGATTTAAAATTCAGGTGCCATGGGTGGTGCAGGGGCTGCGGGAGAGGCTCAGGACGGCATCCCAGCTCTTTGCTTTGGGCTGGCTTGGATTTTAATCCAAAATTAATAAGCTTGAACCCCTTACGATTTCTCACAGCGAGCAGCGTGTGTGTGGCAAATGTTTGTGTCGCGTTTTTATGAGTTTTGCCTCCTCGTCCCCAAAGCCTGCGAGGGGTTTCGTGGCCCATCCCAAACGTGAGGGTGACGCTGTCGTTGCTCCATCTCTCGGCAGGAAGGTTTCCGACAACGCGATGCTGCAGTGGAGGCCGTTCCTCTACTGGACCTTTCTGGGCGCCTTTGAAGGGCTTGTGTTTTTCTTCGGGGTTTATTTCCTTTTTCAAAATTCGTCGTTGGAAGATAACGGAAAGGTAACGCCAACCCCCCCCCCGAAAAAAAAAAAAGGAAAAAAAAAGAGCAAGATGAGTGTGTGTTTTGTGCAGTGCCTCTTTTCTACGCCTGGCAGGGAGTTATCTCCGCGCTTAATCTGTGCAGTCTGTCTCCAGCCTCGTCCCACGGTGTGATTTTTGCAGCAAATGCTTGCAGTGAAACGCTTTCCGAATTGCCATGGAAACGGGGCAGAGCCGGTGCTGCTCACTGGGTAAAATAACTAGTTTTACGGCTTTGTTCCGAGCGCTCTTCCAGGACAGGAGCGGGGTCTGTCCTTCCCACCCTGGGAGATTCAGCCGGTGACAATCCACCCCCTCATTACCCCACCTCGACGAGACGCCGCTTGTTGGCGCAGAAGTGGTTTGGGGCTCTGAGGTGGGATTTCAGCCACCCCCCCTGCCTTTGCTAGGGCTGGGGAGGAGGCTGAAGGCGGGGGGAGGTTTTTGCTGGGGTTTTGCTGCCGTTTGAGAGCCAGCATGAGTTAGCACCGCTGTCAGGAGGAGCAGGCTGCTCCTCTCCTCCCTGCTGTCTGCATCCTCCTGCCGCTTCTGGCAGGACACGCCGCCTGCGCGGCCACGTGAGCGAGATGTGGTCGCTGCTCCGAGGTAACGTGCACAGAAAAAGGCAGTCGGGGGGGAAAGATTGAATATTTTTTTTTTTTCTCTTTTTCCTTTTTTTTTTTTTTCTCCTTCTTTTCTTTTTGCTGGTTAACTGAGCGCAGAGCAGAGCGTTAGCCCGGTGCAGCTGCCACCTGTGGTGGCCTGGGCTGTCTCAGTTCCCTGTCCCCAAGGAAAGGGGTTTTCAGACCTTGACTGATGGGAAAACTTCTTTACACCATCACTTTTGACCCTTGAAAATACCTTTAGCTTTTTTTCAGTGGCTAACCCTGGGAGAAAAGCCGATGAACTTTCTGGATGTATATGCATAGGTTGCATCGATCCCAACATTTATGGTCCCAGCTATAGGCAGTCAAGCCCCTGTATCATAGATTCAGTGCCCTTCTGTATTTATGGCCCTTCTGGTTGTATTTGAATAAAACACAAAGCACTGATATGTTCTGCAAATGCCTTGAGAGGTCAAGTCTGTGTGGCACTAAAATGGGATCTTTGGTTATGTCCTGTTTTGTAAACACTTATGCCTGTAAGAACTGCTATCAGCAATTGTTCATAATATCCATGTATGTTTGATTGACTCCTTTTTTCCGCTCCTGTTGACTTTAATTTTTTGGCATTTTTTTGAAAACTTTTACATTTCACTTTCTGTTTTAATGTATGCATTCAGATCTTGACAGCCTTTGGTAAGCATCCCTCCCATTCGTTGCCATAATTTGGATTTATATATACAGTATCTGCTTTTTTTTTTCTTTTTTTTTTTTTTTTACCCCCCCTTGTCGTGCGTAGTCACTAGTATCCTCAAACCAAACCAGATGGAAAAATACCCATCGGTGCCTTCTGCAAACGAGGCGATGAGCAGAGGTGTTGCGAGAAAGCAGAAACTGAGTAAATTACCAAGAAACCATGAAATTCAGGTGGTGCAATGACTTGTATCCTCAATCGACATTGCTGTTAGTAGGAGGTTGTAGCTGTCACCGTCCCGGCTCTGGGTGGCCCGTCCGTGTGGCACTGCATGGCACAGGGTAGCGCCTGGCTCCTCCCCAGCATCCATCCATCTGTAGCTGTCCCTCTGTCCCCTCCGGTCCCTGCTTGCACCCCTGTCCTCAGCGTCCTCTCTGTGCCTCGCCAAGGAGATGGACCCAGGTGCCGGTGGCAACGTAATGTGATTTTTTTCCAGGTTTTTGGGAACTGGACCTTTGGGACAATTGTTTTCACTGTGCTGGTGTTCACCGTCACCCTGAAGGTTAGTCACTTACTTTTGCTGTCATTTTATTTTTCCAGTCATTTTCCAACGCGCTGTAAAATCGTGCGGTAAATGTGTTGAAGGTGAAGTTTCTAAGAATACGTTTCCCACCACACTTGAATCTTTTCTTCTTCCATAGAAGCAGAACTTGCAGTCCTTTGCATAGTCTATGGTCTGTATTCCTGGGCTGGTCTATAAGTGCTTAGAGAATCATAGAACCATAGAATTGTCTAGATTGGAAGGGGCCTTTGAGATGATCTAGTCCAACCATCAACCTAACTGATTAAAAACCCATCACTAAACCATGTCACTAAGCACTATGTCAACCCATCTTTTGAATACCTCCAGGGCTGGAAGTTTATGTTTGGGTTAAATTATTTTCCTATGTTTTTGCCCTCTTTTGAGAGCTCCAGTTGGTTATGACTGACGTTTTCCCCACAGTTTCACCCCTTGGCATTCAGTTCCAGCAAGAGGAAAGAGGCGAGCGATAGAGACCTTGGGTTTGTCCACCTTGTTTCAGACACCGCTAAGCATTGGAGGGATCACAAAAGCACATCTGACAAACACATAATAGCAAACCTCCTTTGTTTCACGGAGCCTTCCAGATCAAACACTTTGCATAAGACCTTACAAAAGGTCTTTTGTGTTTGGTTCAGGACAGCAGGTGGTGGTAGGAGGCAGCTGAAGTCCCCATAACCTTTACAACGTTTCTTTCCTGTAGCACAGGAGGTTGCATCAAATTTATTCTATTAAAAAGTGTCGGTTACAATTAGAAACTTGCTGTTTCCCGGTTGACAGTGGTGCCAATCTGTAGATAATGAAAATATTTTCCTCGACACACGTGAGCAGGGAGGGAGCTGGTTGGAGAATTTCAACCTTAATGCGAGACCAGTCAGAAATTTCACGTAAATACGGTCAAATCCACTCTTCAGCTGATGCCTGTTCTCTCTCTGTTCCCACAGCTGGCGTTAGATACCCGATTCTGGACATGGATGAACCACTTTGTCATTTGGGGCTCCCTGGCCTTCTATGTGTTTTTCTCATTCTTTTGGGGAGGAGTCATTTGGCAAGTATCTCCTCTGCTTCTTCCCATGGTGTTTTCTGAGGGGAATGCCCGGCACTGGCTTTGCTGGGGGGCGTAGCTACAGTTGTCACCTCGTTTGGGTTCTCCAGAGACTCTCCAATGGTGCCCAACCATGCTCCATTCCCTACTGGGGTAGGAAGGGATGGTATCTCCATCCAACACCTACTAAAAGCCGGTGGAAGAGGGCTGTTGCGTGGTGGGATGTGTTCTAGGAGGTCCATCAGCCTATTGAAGAGAGCCCAAAAGCAGATACCTCCCTGGTCATCCAGGTGCTTGGCTTTGGCAAGAGGCAATTTGCTTTTCTGCCCACAGGGTCATTTCTGATGCCAAAATGATCTTGGTTCTTGTCTGGTTCTTGTCTTCATTGGGGAGTTTTAGGGCAAATATTTCAGCATCTGTTTGTGCACGTGGGTGGGAAAGAAAGGAAAAATTGATGGTGGAAAGGAAAAATTGATGGTGGAAAGAAACCCAGTGATACAGAAGGAGGAGATGAGGCAGATGCAGAGCAGGGGCATCCAGCGCTCTGGGGCAGCTTAACGGGGAGAAATAAGCAGGAGAAAACACAGCAACTGCTTTGGGATCCTTAACATCATTATTTATGTTATCTGTTATTTATGTGGCATTTATGTTATTTATGAGGCATTTCTCACATGCATCTGTCGGTTCCCCTCCATCATCAAGGGAGGGAGGAAGAGGCAAAGAACCTGTTGGGACCGAGAGTCTCTGGATTTCCACCAGCAAAAGCAAACCAGAAGCCATAGCAAAGTCCGAATTTGAAATAAAATGATGTGGTTTGTGACAAGGTGAATAATTTACCTCTCGGTGATGGTAGCAAAATTAGTGGTAGTGTCAAACCCTAGTGTGTTTCTGTGTGGGCCGCATCCAGCTCCATCTGAAAGGGAAGTGTTACTGCTCATGGCTTGATCTGAATCTGCCTTTGATCCTGACCTTCTTGGGAGATTCATGTTAACCAGAATTTTATTTGTATCTTTTCTCTTTCAGGCCTTTCTTGAAGCAGCAGAGAATGTATTTTGTATTTGCCCACATGCTGACTTCTGTTTCCACGTGGCTGGCAATAATTCTCCTGATCTTTATCAGCCTTTTCCCAGAAATTCTTCTAATAGTTTTAAAAAATATAAAAGAGAAAAATCATCAGGTAAGGAACAAGATAATGTATTTATAGTATTTGTAGGAAGACCTCTCTTACTCTGAGCACCAAATGAATCTGTAACAGTGCTGTGTACCACTCGCATCTCGAGGAAGGCTTTCTAGAATCTCATCTTGCTCTTTCACATGCCAGAAATGTCAAGAAGCTCATCTAAAAATACTGCCTAGATCTGTGGTGAGGAGAGGCTCAGCCTGTGCCTTTCCACAGTTGCCATCAGTGGATGCAAACCGTAAAGTCTCTCATAAAAGTACAGAAACCCTTTCCCAATCTGAACTGCTCATCAAACCCACTATATTATCTCCTGGAAAAAAAAACTACTTTTTTTTTATGCCAAAGATGACACCCCTGATGTTCCCCTCGAGTACGTCCTCAGGTGCTGGTGCAGGGGGAACAGAGTCTTGTCACATTTGCCCACCCTCTGTAGTAACCGGGGACTTTAGCCTGCAGTGTCTAGCTCTCCTCAAAAGCAGTCTGGTTTCTCAACAGCTTTCCCCTGCTGCTGAGGAGGAGGACTCCTTTTAAAAGTGTAAAAAAGTCATAGAATGATTGGTGCTGGAAGGGACCTGAAAGACCATTGAGTTCCAACCCCCTGCCCTGGGCAGGGACAACTCCCACCACACCAGGTTGCTCCAAGCCCCATCCAAGCTGGCCTTGAACCCCTCCAGGGATGGGGCAGCCACAGCTTCTCTGGGCAACCTGGGCCAGGCTCTCACCACCCTCACAGCAAAGAATTTCTTCCTCAGATCTTATCTCTATCTCCCCTCTTTACATTTAAAACCATTCTCCCTTGTACTGCATTGCCGGTCCTAGCCTCTTGCCATCGGGTTTCCATGTCCTTGGGCAGTGGTAGGGTAGGGTACAGCCAAAGGGACACGGGGCCAGCGCTGACAGTGTGGGGTCACCAGGGTGGCTTCCAGCTGGGTGGCCGGAGCCAGCCATCTCTATGCCCAGTGGCACGGCTGCAGGATTTGGCCAGGGGCAGAGGTGGCTTCTGGGCAATGCCCTGGACCAGAAGCCTGGTACTGGCAGACCAGTGCCCAGCTGGTCTGACCCTGTCCCAGGAAACCATGGGCTGACCTTCCATAGAGTGAGGTTCAAAGCAGGCCTCTCTCCTTGAAGCTCCTGAACCCCTGAGGTTTCAGTGCATTTTCCTCACGTGGGATAACTTGGTATCTTTGATCCTTATCCTTAACTGATAGTTATCTCAATTAAAAAAATTTAAAAATCCAATGAAGCAGTAAAGATTTTCCTCTCCCGTAACATTTGAAGTAGAAGTTTGGCATAGTATCAGTGAAGTAAAACATGTACCTGCAAGACAAAAAAACCAAACAACCCAAAACATTAAAGATGAAAGCAATAGAGATGGTAAAAGAAATGTGGTTGGGTTCTTTGAGGCTTCATGTAATTTCTACCAATTAAGTATGATTTTAATGATTTCTAGCTTGACGCCCCTGTTGAACAGGCTGGGAGCGAGCTGTGGACATAGGGCAGTGCAAAGAGTCCTAAAATGGTATAGTTTGGAAGGGACCTTAAAGGCCATCCAGTTCCAACTTCCTTCCTTGGGCAGGGACACCTCCCACCAGACCAGGTTGCTCCAAGCCCCATCCAGCCTGGCCTTGAACCCCTCCAGGGATGGGGCAACCACAGCTTCTCTGGGTGAAGTTGTGGACAGTTGGAGGACAGTGACCTGGGGGTTTCTGAGCCTCAGCTCAACTCACCTGAGAGGTGACCCATTTTTGCCTTCAGGTGATGGCCAGAAGATCTCTTGCTTTCAGGAGTGCTTTGTACGCATTAAAAAAAAGGCTCCTGTGAAATCATTTAGCAAAGCAAAATAAGTGTTGACTAGAAAAGTCTCATCATATGCACATGCCAACTTAAACACAGGCTGAGCAGCATTTAGATGTACGTTTTGAGTAAGAGCCTTATAAAATGCCTGAAGCAGACACACCAGCTCCAGTTGTCTGTGTCAGCAGTCAGACACCTCATTTTTAAAGGTATCCAAGACCAAGAAGATGATTTCGAGTCAAGACCCTTTTTGAGAATCCTGACCTTAATATCAGACAAAAACCCAACATCGATTATCCCAAGGGGAGCATTTAGTGACAAACAAGATTAGGGCAGTTATTTAGGTTCTGAACCCCCAAACTGGCAGCCCAGGGTCCCTCAGAGGGGAGGATGGACTGAGGCCAGGTCGATGGTCCTTGACCTCAACAGGACCGGGTTTCATCCTGAGTTCCCTATAATGCAATGCATTGCCTTTGCTCAGTCTGTATTAAATTTTCTTTGTGGAAGTTTTTTTGTTTTTTTTTTTTAGTTTGGTTTTGTTGTTTTTTTTTTCAACTGCAAGGCGCATGTGTGTTTTCCTTGGTTTCTGCCTTTCTCTCTCTTGTACTGCAATTTTCTGTCTTTTGTGCTGTTGTGAACTAGGTAACGAAGCGCCTTCCTTCCTCAGGAACATCCACTATCTTCATGCTTTCTCAAACTTCCAGCAATCACAGCTTTTCTTGGAGTGAATAAGGTGATTTCCTTTCTGAGTCTCTCTACGTTGCTTGCTCTACTGCTTTTTTTCCCCCTCCTCCTAACGCCTAACTCCTGAAAACCCTTGCCTAGATTTGCTCGCCCAGCAAAACCCTGCTTTTCCCTGCTCTTTTGGCTTTAATTTAAATCTTTTGCTTAAGTGTTTTTGTCTGTCTCTTCCCCTTGCGTCTCCTGTTGCCTCTCAGGTGGGTGAGCTGGGGACATCCCAGCGAGGTGGACACTGTAGTTTTGTGGTAGTGGACTGGACACAAACTTCTCTAAAGTGGACTCGATTTTGGTCATCCTCTGGATGCCCTGGCAAACAGCTCAGGCTTGTATGGTCTAGGAGGAGCTCCCCAAGTGCCCAGTTCATCCCAATTCATGTTCTTCGTTTACAAGCAAACGAGCCTCTGGACTCAACCCACCCAACCAGGCCTAGTCTTGGACTGGTGACCATGGGGGCGGTAGGGCTACCCCAGAGCCGAGCCCCTCAAAAACACGTCCCCACTGTTTGTTTTCCCTGCCAGATCTCCTGTCTGACTTGCTATTTTCAAAACGTAGGTTGTGATGAGCTGGAGGGTGGTTTCCTCCTTCCTCGGGAAGCAGTTCCTGCCTTCCCACCCTGCCTCTTGCGCTGCAAAACCCAACCAAAGTTGACCACCGTGGTATTTAGGGAGGGTGTATCGCTACGTCCCTTAGTGATGTGATGCAATTTAGCCGTGAAAAGGGGTGTGTGTATGTGTCTTCTGCTGTTCCACCGTGAGCCAGGGGCGGGTGTTATAAGTCTTTTTGCCTCGCCGTTGCAGAGCAGCAGGAAGGTGCCTGATTCATTGTCGGCCAGACCTTCCGTCAGACCACTTCTTTTAAGAACGTTCTCAGATGAGTCTAATGTGTTGTAACAGGTACCCTGTCCGAAGGAGTTGGGATGGTTTTAAAAGGCATCGATTAACCAAATCAATTAAACTGTGGTTCTTCGTAACCCTCTTGACTGTCGGTGTGGGGCACCTGTCCTTGTGGAATGGAGATGCAATGCTTGGGATGCATTTTAATTTGGGAGACGTCGTCTTCCCCACAACCCCTTCGGGATCCCGTATGCCTACGGATCCTCTCAAAATGAAATATTTTGTCGTATGTAAACAAATCTGTCAATATAACCCGTATTTTAGTCCAATATTATCAGACAGCTTAGAGAAAGCAGTCGGTGAGTTGTGCCGACAGTGGTTGTAAAAGCCAACACCGATGTATTTACAGTGACGTACTCAAATCCCAGCTATTGAAATGATTCCAGTATTGCATCTGGACTGTACCAAAATCCCTTTTTCCAGGGTGCATGCTGTTCTGTCAAGATAGAAACGAGTACATTTTAATTCATCTGCCTAGACCAGAACTAAATGTGTGTATTGTCTGTGTGTGCGTGTCAGCGCGCGGTGCGGGGGGCATGTCTCCGTGTCTGTATGTCTATCTACACACACCGAGAGCATCCCAGTACGAGGTTACTTGATTTGAAACATCGTAGTAAGCCGATAGAATAATAGAATTAAAAAAAATAATAATCATAATGTAAAAGTGCCAAATTGAATTCACAATTTCTTTTTTTTTTAGCGAGGCGTTCACGCAGCTCTGCGGGGTCGGCTGCGAACCTAAAACTGCCAGGTTTTTTCCTGCAAACCTCTCCTGCCCTTTGTACCCACTCCTGCTTCTAAAGAAATCAGCTTATTTGGAGCAGCGGGTCCAACAGCCAGACTTCTTGCCGGAGCTCCGAGTGTATCCGGCATAACTCCAGGATTCTGCCTGCCCAGGGCTTGCCGAGCGGCCGTTCCTTCCCCGCCGACATTAGGTGGTGCTCTCCACTACCCTGTACTGGTGCTGACTGGTGCGGGAGGCAGCTGGATGGGAGCCGCAGGGGACGGCGAGGCAGAAACCAATTTTAGGTGTTTTACAGCATTCTGTGCAAATTGATTCCCCGTCTCGTTGTCCGTTCCTTGGTTGTGAATGAAATTTGGCACTTTTATCGCGGTCTGATCATTCTTCTTCTATAAGATTTTCAGTATTTTTTTTTTTTCGTTTTCTAAAAATAACCCAGAAGAAAGTTGATGAGTGGGGGAATGTAACAGTTGAAAAACGTGTGTTGTTTTCCTTCTGATTTTTGCAGAGCGGCCCCTTTGATCTGCCTATATTAATCTCATACAAACGTATAGAGAATGGTTATGTGAAGACTGAAGATGCTGTTACTAATTTGGCAGAAAGATGTCCTCTCAGGATACTTTAAAGTGCTCCCTACAACCACTGCGCGTTGTCGTGCTGTAGGCAAAACCCCGTGGGTTTAACCTAACAGTCCTCTTTGCTATTACCAAGTCCAGCAAGCAGCCCTGCTGGTGAGCAGTAGCCAGGACACTGGCCCCACGGTACCCATTGGTCTTTGGGCTTGTGGCTTCCCCACCCCTCCAAAACAAACAAACAAACAAAAAAAACCAACCCCAAATCTGCCAGATTCTAACCGTTGGAGGCTGAGAAAGCTTCTTTAGGAATTCCTCATTAATTCCTCACGAAACAGCATGAATTGAAGTGGAAGAGAGCGATGCCAGCCCCATTTCATACGGGGTGGGGGGGGGTGGGGGTAGGGAGGGAGCTGCTTCTGCCTGCTGCAGATCTGTCCCGAGAGCAACAGGGAGCTGCTGAAATATCTTGTTCTGCCTGACCAAAGAAGTAGCCCGGACTTTAAACCCAGTGACAGCCCTCTGCGGTCCCCCGAAGGCGCTGGGGAGACCCCCCCCCTCTTCTCGCTTCAGAAGCTGGATGCAGCCCTGCCAGCATCTTGCCCGGTGCCGGGGCTGGGACCGACCCCTCGGTGGGATAAAGGGAGGGGGGGGCTGCCCCTTCCCACCCGTGGTTTGCCGGGTGCACGTGCGGAAGAAATACTTGAAAACTGGGGAGAAATCTGTCCCTCCTCGGGGTCGGGTGGTACCCGCCGGGCTGGGAAGCACCGGAGCATCCTCCCGCTGCCAGTTCTCTGACCGAGGGTGAAGAAAAGGTCGTTTCCCCCCCCACCCACCCCCCGCCATGCTGGGTTGGGGCTGTTGGTGATGGAAGGAAGCTCCAGAGCTGGGCTGTGCCAGATGTTGAGCCGTTTTGGCCGGGCTCCTGTGGTTGTGCTTCACGTTACTGCCCCGCGCAGTCGCTTCAACACTTTAAAGGCCTGAGGGACAGCGCGGTCCCCGGACCATCCCTGCAGGCGTGTAAAACTGCATCTTGAGTTATTTGCACTAAGGAAAAAGAAGCTGGTTTAAAAAAACAACAACAAAAAAACCCGAGGAATATGCGAACCTGATTTCATTTTACACTTTATTTGGTTTTTGAAATTGGCATGTTCTTTTCAAATCAACCCGTGCCGCGCTCGTGGGAACTTGTTCTCTTCAGGTTGTGCCCAGCAGAGGTGAGATACCTGGCTCGTGCTTTTATTTTATTTTGGTTTTTTGGTTCTCTGATACGTCTGATATGTGGAAAAAGGCAGCTTGCTTCGCTAAGCAGCGACGGAGCACCCTGAGAGCCACCGCCGGGGGGTGTGAAGGTCCCCCCCAACACCGAGCGGCGCGGGGCAGCAACCGTGAGAGGCGCTGGGGTCTCATTCCAGCCATAACAAGCCCCCTCTGGGTTTGGCTCCGCTCACCTACGGGCAGAGAAACAACCATTTGGGACTAGATGGAACATTCCCTTCGTCAAATTTTGCCGAACTATTAATTTTCGGAAGAATTGAGCCTGGCTTTCTGGCTGCCACCCATGAGGTCCCGTCTTCGGTGCTGGTGGAAGCAGGATGAGCATCAGCTGGCGTGCGGCGTTAGGACTTGGCTCATTGGGCCTTGGCCGAGCGGGAAAGGGGGTGTGCTGGGTGGTCCCTCCGGCTGCTCCCCTGTCACCCAGCGCGGGAGGGGACGCAGGGACAGGAGCACCGTGTGACAGACACTGCGCTGGCCTCAGCCCAGGTGCTGTCCCTGAGCACCGCGTTCGCCACCGCGCCTCGGCTCCTTGCCGCATGCAAGTAAGGAGCTGCACTTCCAGCATGTGTCCCACGGGCAAAGTTTATTTTTTTTCTTCTTCTTCTTCTTCTTCTTTTTTTTTTTTTTTTTTAAACTTTCCTCACCTCATTTCACGGACCTAAAATTCAAACTTGCAGACCTTGTCCCCGTTCTCGACTTCTCTCGCTTAAAAGCGGTGCCTACAGATCACGTCCGCGATGAGTACACTGAAGATCCGCTCTCTCTGCCAAATCTTAACTTTTCTCCTCAAACCTACAGTTGCTGACTTCTGTTTACGTAACCTCTAAAAAGCGGGCGCCGGGATGCCCCGATTCCTGTGATTCCAAACCATTCCAAGCCCCAATGGTCCCAAGCCTGACTCCTCGCTTCTGCCTCTGCTTTGTGTCCTGCTCTTCTCCCGAGCCCGGAGGCCGTTCCCGGGAAATCCAGCTGGAGGTTTTCGCTGTCGGGGGTCGGTGGGAGCGGAGGGAAGCTTGCCGTGTGCCGTGTGTGAGCTGTCCCCATAAAAAGCCACTCAAAACGGGCTCCTTTCCCCAGCCTTTTTTTTTTTTCAGACGGAGCCCTCCGGGAGCCCAATCTTTCTCTTTCCCCTCTCTGAGAGTCCTGTCTGAGGATGGAGCGAGCCATCGCCCTCCAAACCCAAGGCACGTGCGCTGAGAGGCGGGTTGGAATGAAGGTGAAATGTCTGGAAAAGCAGTCTTTTCTTTTTGGGGGGGTTTTCTTGGGTTTGGATCTTGGGGTGATGCCGGGGCTGCCCTGGAGCAGCAGAAGAGCTGATCCTCCTCCTTCAGCCAGGGCAGAAGGGACATTAATATTGCCCTGGGGGATTTGGGAAATAGGGAGCAAAGGGAGAGCCCTTTGGGGGGGTCGGAGAAGGGAAGGAAAAGGGTGACAAGGGTGTCGTGGAGGTGGTGGGGATCCGGCAGTGATGCCGTGAGGGTTGTGCGCGCACCCCGATACGCACCACACTGTTGCGCTGCTGCTTGGGGAGATAAAAGCTCAATACAGGCTTTTCGGTGGAAAAACATGAAGGAAAAAAGGGCTGGGTTTTGTTTTTTCATGATAATCGGTGGAAGTTTAATCACTGGCTAGTGACAGACACTGAAAGATAAGAAAAGTAATTAAGATTCCCCTCTAAAACTGTTCTGTGATAACAGAGGAACTTGGCGTAGCCATAGCTGCTTCTCAAAAACTAACCTAATTGTTAGGAGAATGTTATAAATGACTTGGAATTGCATAAAAGCTTCAAATTGAATTTGTATATACACCGTTGAAAAATTTTCCTAACACTGCACCATTTATCCAGTTTCCCAGCTATGGAAAATTATTATTTTTTTTTTTTGAAACCATGTAGTATACAGAAAGTGTAAATTATATACAGGCAATGAGAAGATACATTTTTCAGCTTCTTGCAAAAAAAAAAAAAAAAAGAAAAAAAAAAAAAAGGACTGCAACCTTACATTGTTTTTCACTTAAATGCAATTTTATACATTTATGTTGCTTTATATAAATGAAATTGAATGTGAATGTTACCTTTTATGAATGCAACTTGCTCTTTTTTCATTACAGAAACTTTTGTTTGAAGTAATCAATAAACTTTGGTATGTTGTTCTGATTAATACATATTTGTTGTCTCGCTTGTCTCCTCGGATGCCCCTAGGCAATAGTTGGGGCTTTTCTAAGGCAGTACGAGGGGGAACATCCACGTTTTTGGTGGAGGTGGATGATCCCAGCAGGGCCACATGCAATTCCCTGATGTGGAGCAGAATTTCCCTAAGGAAACACTGGTTACTTCTTATATATTTTTATTTTTCCCACAAGGTATTAGCGATTCTGTTAGTAAAAGCTGCTGCATGTAGCTGGCCTATGTGCTCTAAACCCACTTCCCTCGAAAATAATGTCAAATTAAGGAAGGGAGTCCTGTGAATTAAGTGAATTAATTGATTTAACTTTATAGAAGAGTTGACCGTGGCGCTTTAGCTGACATTTAGCAACTGGGAGAAAATATAATGCAAGTCCATGTGCCCCAATTCCACATGTGCATGAAGATATTTTTTTTGAAGTGCTGTGCATTGGTTCTGTGTCCTGGCTGCCTGTGATAAATAAGTATTTTTTTAGTTTCAAAGACAAGACGCACACAAATGAGGGTTATTCTGTGGTTTGTAAAGTGGCGAAGTCCAGGCCAGGTATTTGTATTATTAATGAAATTCCAGCTGTTAAAGGAAAACTCAGAGAGTTTACAGAATACACAAGAAAAATATATAGATTTTTCTTTTTTTTTTTCTTTTTTTTTTTTTCTTCTTTCCTAGGACACGGGTCTGATTCAAACTGAAACGTTTGCAGTGAAAAAAAAAAAAAAGAAAAAAAACTTGACAGTTTGAAAACTTGTGTTTTGGCTGCTTGGATTTTCTTCAGCTCCCATGAGCCGTGGGAGGACAGATGGCTGTGCTATTTAAAACAAACCCTAACCTTTACGAAGCAGCTCGTACTATTGGAAACCAGATAGGCGCCTTGGGACTCTTAATAGCCCCAGGGAAAACCATCCGAGGGGCTGGAGAGGGTTTTACTCTGGGCTGGCTCCCCGGGGGGGGGGGCTGGCGGGGGCAAATGTGCTAAAAGTAAGCCATGGGAGATGGCCAGGGGTCACCGGGGGTTTCCCAAGGCACCAAATTAGCATTTAAAACGCCCGTGTAACCCCTTATTTTAGAAAGGAGAAGCAAGGTGGGTTTGTAAGGTGGTTTTTAACAAGGCTAGGCTTTTTTTTTTTTTTTTTTAAAGGTCAGGCTTTTGGGCCGCTGTGTCCCCCCATCCTTCCATCCCTGTCCCTGCTGCCTTCGGGGTTGGCTTCCGCGCTCTCTGCGGGTCTGGGGACAACCTGCTGAGCTGGAAAATAACCTGGAGAAAGGGCACGTGTGCACCTGCGTGTGTCTTCACTTCCAAAACCAGGGGTTGTGACAATAAATAGGGCAGAGGAAAAGGGAGCGCGGGGAAGCGGAGTCCCTGGATGAAATCGGTGTGGGCTTAACTGGTTTCCTTGGGGTCGGGATCTGCATGGAGGCTCCTGGACCAGCCTGGGAAGAGCCTGTGCTGGACGATACCCCAGGGTTGAGAGTGATGCTGCCTCACACGTGTGAAATCCTCCTAAAAATCCCTCTTTATGAAAACCAACCAGAGCTTAATTCGTCTCCTGCACGCGTCCTTCGATGTCGCTGTGCTTATTCCAGAGGTGAGCGTTTCCCTTCACCGGCAGCTTGACTCCAAACTCCAGCTCTGTTTTTCCAGTTCCCAGCACCACCCTAGAGAAAAAATAAAACCAGAGCCCCTCCTGGCCTGTTTTACCTGTTGTATTTTGGGCACAAAAGACCAAGCAGGGCTTGGGGACTGAGGAGGGGACATGGAGCCCTGCGGGGCAGGAGGGGATGGGTGAAGGAATTGCCTTTAAAAGTCAATGGGTCTAAGAGTGATGGTGTGGGGGCAAACCTTCCAGGTGGTGTAAAAATGTGGGGTTTGGGCAATCCAGGGGAAAAACTTTGCAATAATTGGGAGTGTTGAGAGTGCTGGGCTGTATCTTGGGGAAATTATCCGGCAGCCAGAGGACGGGGTGTTAGAGCTGGGAGAGAGGGCTGACTCGAGGGTGACAAGTTAAATTAGCCCGTTTATCCCACGCTGGAGGGTGAAAGCAACAGCTTTTGGATAGTGGAGAAATCAAACCTATGGGTTTTTTCTGAGTTATAACAAAAATATACACCGGGGAGAAACAGCTGATGGTATTATTCCCATCAGTCTCAAGAAGGTGAGCCCGTCACTGTGGGGCCTCAGGTGTCTCCGGTTGTGTGAAGTGCAGCATTCCTTTCAAAAACATGTGGGTTTGAAGGGTGATTTCTAAAAACCAAAGGATGGCACCAGTCCCCACAAAATCTTCTAGCCTTTACCTGTAAAAAAAAGAAAAAAAAAAAAAAAGGTAAAAAGATGAGGGGTTTCTATTTTCTTTGAAGGTTTTTTTCTTCCCAGCCTCTGATCTGGAATTAATGAAATTAGTGGGAATTCTCCCTGCGCCTTCTCCCTAAGATTTAAGGGTAAGGAATTGCACCCAGATGAAATAAAACTCTGCAAACAGAGGTGCTGGCAAGATTTTCCCAGCTGTAGACAGATGTGTATGTGCCACTCTGAGGGTGCTGAACAGCGTTAGGGGCCTGGATGGGAAATGCCTGAAAAACAAAAACCCACGGCTCTGGCTGTCACCGTTTCCTTTTTATCCATCTCCTCATCCCCTCTTGTGGTTCCTTGGGCAGGCAAAGAGTAACTCTGGTCTCTGGAGGAGACAGAGATGCCGAGCAGCTTCTGCCAGCGTTAAACACGAGCAGCCGGTGCCGCTGCTGGAATAGCCAGGCTTCCGCTGGGAAATGCCCGGGAGGAGAGGCTGGAAGCAGCCAGCTTTCCAAAACAAGGTTCTTTGTGGCCGTTCAAGCTTTGGGAAGATGGGAGGGAGAAGAAGCCGTGACCAATTACCCCTTTGAGCTGGAGCACATGCAGCTTTTCCGTGCCGAGAGCCGGCCGATGTTGCCGTGGGATGCGCAGGGTTCCAGAGCCAGCCTTCATCCCCTTCCCTTCCCTCCAGAGAGCAAGAAATGGATTCATTCCCAAACCTCAGGGATAACATAGCTGTATCTTCTGCCAGCTAGCTTTATTTTCCCCTGAAGCCGGTGCTAGAAGGGGGTGTTTATGTCCTGGGTACGTCTGAGCAGCAGTAGAACAGAAAAAAAAAGAGACGTTCAGTGCTTGGATGGGCTTCATTTCTGCAGGAGCTGTTGCATTTTATGGAAAATAGCATTCCTGCTATAGGATGCAGAAGGAAAGGCGGCGTGGCTGTCTCTCTGTGCCTGTAGCCTTGCGTGGGGCTCTTTGATAACCCCCGCTTCACTGCTGCTGCATTTTTTGATGAGTAACTGCTCGTGGGCTCTCCCTGTCGCACGAGACGAGCTTTATGACCGGACAGAAAATCGTCCGTTCAAACTGTGAAGTCAGCCAGGATCCGCTGTGTCACAAACAGGGAGTACTAACCAAATGTGTAGGTTTTTAACTCGAAAAATTCACTATCGGTGTAAGGAGGGACACGGTCTTCCAAAGGACGGTGTTTTTCGTGCTGCCACTGTTAGACCTCGGGTCCTAAATTAATAGCCCCGACTGCTGAAGTGTTGGAAAAAGTCTGCTATTATAGTAAGGAGCATAATTAAAAGGCTGTTTTGGAAAAACAGGAACATCCACTTCTCTGTGCTGCCTTCCCGGGCAGCTCAGGCTCCTCTTGAGGATGAGCTGGCATCGTTTGAACCTTGGCTTCGGGGAAACTGGGGAGGCTGATGGGTCAGGCCAGCGGTGTGCTGAGAGTTTGGCCAGTTTTGGCTGTAGCGTGGCTTAATGTAGTTCTCATAGGAATTTGCTAAAGGATTAAAACACTTCTCTTTTTTTTTTTTTTTTTTACCCCTCCTAGAGAAGTGCTATAGGTGATGGGGCAGAGAGCGTCTCCAGCTGCGGGGTGGTGTGCTGGGCGACACACAGGAGAGTAGTAGTAAATCTAAAAAATTAAAATAAAAAAGGGAAAAAAGTTTAAAAAGGAAGAGAAGGGGGGAAATGGGGAAAAAAGGGGGGGGGGGGAGAAAAGGAAAAAGGGAATAAAAAAGCCAAGGAAATAAAAGGGGGGGGAAGGGGAAAAAAGGAAAAGGAAAAAATAAAAAAGGAAAAAGAAAAAAGGGAAGAAGTGGGGGAAAGAGAAAAAGGGGAGGAAGGGAAAAAGGAGAGAGAAAATGGGGAGAAAAAGGGGAAAAAAGGGGGGAAAAGGAAAAAAAGAAATTAAAAAGCTTAAAAAAGGAAAGGGGGAAAGGAGGAAAAAGGAAAAGACAAAAGGAAAAAAGAAAAAAACAAAAAGGAAAAAGAAAAAAAGGAAGAAGTGGGGGAAAGGGAAAAAGGAGAGGGAAGGGGAAATAAAAAGAAAAGGGAAAAGGGGGGGAAGAGGAAAAGGAGAGGGCAGGGAAAAAAAAGGAGAAGGGAAGAAGGGAAAAAGAATAAGGGGGAAAAGGGGGCGGAAGAAAAAAGGAGAGGGCAGGGGAAAAGGGAAAAGGGAAGGGGAAGAAGGGAAAAAAGAAAAAAAAGGAAAAATATAAATAAAAAAGGAAAAATGCAAAAAAGGGAAAAGGGGAGGGAAAAGAGAAAAACGAGGGGAGAGGCAAAAAAAGAAGAAAAAAAACACATAAGAAAACCAAGGAAAACAAAAAAGAAAAAAAAAGGAAAAAACAAGGGGGAAAAGGGCGTAAAATAAAAAAAAAATAAAAAAAAAAAAGAAAAAAGAAAAAAAGAAAAAGGGCGCAGGGCCCGCGGGCGCTGGGGGCGGAGCCGGCAGTGGCGGGGGGCGGTGCGGGGGGCGGTGCGGGGCGGTCGGAGGGGTGGTGGCGGCCGCCCGCTTCCCCTGGCCCCGCCTGGGCGGCCGTGCGGGCCCGGGGCGGCGGGGGAGCGGTGCCGGCGGGGGAGCGCTGCCGCCGGGCATGGCCATGGCCCCGGCCCCGGTCCCGGCCCCGGCCCCGGCCGGTCCCCCGCCGGGGGGCACGTCGGCGGGGGAGATGGAGCTGTACTACCGCCTGCTGCGGGCCGCCGCGCTGCTGGAGGCCGCCGCCGCCGGTGAGTCCCGGGGGCTACCGGCTGTCACAGGTGCCGGGGTTTCCCCCCCACCCACCCCCCGCCCCGGGTATCCCTCTCCCCCCGCGGAAGGAGCCTGGCTCCCCGCTCGCCTCCCGCATCCCGGCGTGGGGATGGCGGGGGGGGGGTGCCCGGCGGCCGGTGCCCGGGTGCGGGGATGCGGGTGCGAAGGCAAAGCTGGGGGGGACGGTGTCGGGAGGCGGGCCCGTTGCGGGAGGGGCGCTGAGGACCCGGGAGCGTTACTTCTTGTGAGGGGCGGCCGGCCGGCAGCGGTCGGGGGTGCGGGTCGGTGTTTCCCGTTGCTGACACGTCCTTCCCGGTGTTATCCGGCGCTAAGAATAGGAATCCGCTGCTCCGAAGGCGTTTTGAGGGAAGGCGGTGGGTTTCGGTGGGCAGAAGGATGTTTGCCCGGCGCTGCTCCCCTTCTCGGATTCCCCAGGGCTGAAGAAGTCTTTCCCTGGGATGTTGCATCCGGCTGCGATGTGCCCTTCCCCGGTTTCTCAAGTAGAGAAGCAGTAGGAGCGTGCGGGTCCCCGTCGGACACCCCCTCCTCCCTCCCTCCCTCCCTCTGTGGGCATCGCTCGATGCCCGGCTGTGGGGGACCCCGGAGATGCTGCTGCTGTGGTTTTTGTGGCCTCACACCCTCCATGCGAGAAGTGAATGCCATCCCATCCCTTCCCCTCCGCTCTTGTGCTTCCACGATGGTTCCTTTGATGGACAATGATCTGCTCATAAGCTGAGTTTTTGGGGGTTTTTTTGGGTTTTTTTTTTGGTAGGTTTTTTTGGTTTGTTTTTTTTTTTGGTAGGTTTTTTTTTTTTGAAGGGAAAAAACCAAAATATCCCCTTTGATATAGGTGGTGGCATCTTGGGTGACTCCGAGCCTCGCTGGAGCCTGCATACCTTGTCAGGAGGCGAAGGCTCTCCTCATTCCTTATTTGTTCACAGCTGGCAGAGCGCTCGGAGCCGGGCCAGGCGCAGAAAAGACACACTGACCCAAAAAAGAAAAAGCCTCCGGGTCTAATTCCAGTTTCCTTGACCTCTTTGCAAAGCGCAGGTTGGGGTGCGGGAGGGATTTCTCAGGAGGGATAAATCCCAGGTGAGGGCTTAACTGATGTGGGAAGAGATGCTTTTTGGGATGATGTCCACCTCCCGCTCTGCTGGGGACCGTCCTGCCCGCCAGACCCGTGCTGACATGTTCCTCTGCCCTCACCCTGCAGGTGGGGTGGGAAGATGCAGGCAGGGGCGCTCGGGGTCAATTAATAAAGGATGCTGCTTGAAGGGATGGGATTTAAAAAAAAAAAAAAACAACAACCCAGTCTGGTCCTCCTTGTGCTGGTGCTGGCCGTCGATGGAACACCCAGGCTGCTCCAAGGGGAGCTGGGTGACACGGGGATGGGGGCGCGGGTGGTGAGTGGTTTCTACGAGCGATGGAACGGGGTGGCAGCGGGTTTCTCGTGAGCGTGAGCCCCGTCTCCTAACCGGCTCGTGGCAGATGACCTTTGTGGAATGCTCGGAGGAAACCAAAGTATCTCCACAAAGGCACGCTTGTGTGGTTATAGCTGCGGGGTCCGGACGCCTGATTCGGCATCCACGGAGATCCTTAGCATGAGATGGTGAGAAAGATACCAAGTTGAGCAAGATTCCCCAATTCATGAGGTGAAAAATAAATCAAAAAGTTGGGGGTTTGTTTGGTTTTTTTCCTCCTCGTGGCTGATTTCTGAGCATTTCAGCCTGATCTGGGACCATGTTTTTTAACCGTTTCCCTTCTCTCGTCAGCACTGGAAAGTCATTGGTCGTTTCCAGTAGAAGGTGATGTTTCTCCTGGCTCTACCTTACAGCAAGATATAAACCTGTATAAATTCTGAGTCTTTTACAGCCATTCTCATCTTGGGCTCTCTTGGAGCTGCGGGAGTCTGGGGCCAGCAGCCTCCGGAGGCTCGGGAGCCCTTTGGGTGGACCATGGAGGAGTAGTAGCCCGGGAGCCGTCAGTAGTACGTGGGAGGTGCTTCCTCTCCCGGCATGGCATCTCCTACAACTGCAGTTTCATGGTTTGTCATTCATCCA
>JAOQGH010000062.1:17776158-17791702 GCA_025769975.1 Gallinago jamesoni | reverse complement strand
AAGAGGAAATGGGCACCAACTGGAGTATTAAGAAGTTCCACCTAAACATGAGGAGGAACTTCTTTCCTGTGAGAGTGATAGAGCCCTGGAAGAGGCTGCCCAGAGAGGTGGTGGAGTCTCCTTCTCTAGAGACATTCCAAACCTGCCTGGACAAGTTCCTGAGCAACGTGCTCCAGGTAGACCCACACCGGCGGGGGGGGTTGGACTAGATGATCTCCAGAGGTCCCTTCCAACCCCATATGATTCTATGATTCTATGAAAGTTTGAAAATATCTGTTGAAAAATTCAACTTTTTTTTTCCCCAACTGTGGTTGTCTCCAGTTTAGTTTAAGGCTGCAGGTTGTTCTCAGGGAGAAAACGTCTTTTGAAACTTAAGTGATTTTTATTATATTTTTTATATTTTCTTTTTCACCACACAAAGGTTAATCCCCTTTTCCCAGCCTGTTTCCTGGACAGGTCTCAATACTCCAGCCTTTCCCTCACGTACCACTGCAGGGCCAGAAAGAAAAAGTTGCTTTTACTGGGAACCCACGGCTGTGTTTGCTTTCACCATGGAGCACCCAGGCAGAGGCAGCTGGTCAGCCAGGGGCTTTTCTCTTCTGTCTTTCAAAGACCCCCGTGTTAAATATCAGCTGCTTCATGCGTTGGAGCTCATGAAGTTCTTAAGTGTGATTTTTATCAGTATGAAACTATTGAGCTGGAAAAAAAATAATAATCAATGAAAGGAGAAGAACTGCATTGCCACTGCTTGTCCTCAGGTTGGGTGAAGCAGTTGAATGGGAGAGAAATATTTGAAATATCTTGCAGAGCAAACTTCAGATTCTGGGGCCTGTTAAAATCAAGAATGTTTCCATAGATGCCAGCAGGCTCAATCCTTAACAAAGGAAAATAACATTTTTATCTACAAGAGGAGAAAATAGTGGTGTAAGCGCAGGAGAGCAGAGGCTTGTGGCTGGTGGGGGCTGCAGGAGCAGAGAACCGCCCCCCCCAACCCCAGCACCTCTGGGCTGCGGTGCTGCAGCTCCCCACGGTGATTAAAAGCCTGAAACATCCTTAGATAAAGGAGGAGTGACCAGAAAGCTTCCGGAAAAAAAAGTGAAATAGAATAAATATTGATTACTGTGGAGTGTGCTGAAGTATGCAGCCCGTGCGATGTAAAACAGCCGAAGGATTCCTCCCTAGGACCAGCGCTGGAAAATAATCAGTGTTTAAAATTTGATTATCAGAGAGCACGAGGACTTTAATCTGCACAGATGTGCTTTGAAACATTTATTTGCGGGAACAAGGTTGTTTAATTTCTAGCTATCGTTCCGTTTATAGATAATCCAGAAAAATGCCTACCCTTCCATAAGCTCAGCTGGTCTTCAGTCAGTCTGGGTTTCGTTCCCTTCTCCCGGGGAAAGGGAAAGTTGTGTATATCGTTCCGAGGTGCTTTGTTGCAGCTGCAAGGGTCAGTGTGCTAAATATGGGAGTAAAACAGCCTCTCCCATTATTTAATTAAAAAGAAATCTAGTAACCCAACAGAAGAATAACAGCCTTTCCAGCGTGCGTGGCCCTGCGCCAGAGGAAAACATGATTTCAGAAGCTTTATTTGCTCAAAATTAAAGACTCTTCCACAGTCTGGAAGCCCAACCTGCTTCCCAGCACGGCAGCCTCGGGGGCATTGGGGGCAGTTTGCAAAAGAGGGGAGTAAAGTATAGTAGCTCCAAAATATAAATATTAACATGGGATATACCCTGTTGGGGGGAGAGCATTCGAGCTCCCAGGCAGTTCTCCCGTAGTACATTTGATAGGATGCATTTGCTACTGACTTATGGCATTTGCCCTGTTAGAGTCATTAGAAACATTGGTTTCTAGGAAAACCATATATCCGTTGTTATGAAATTTCATCTGTAATTTAGGGGAGCTGCATTTGGTCCAAGTCCCACCATTGGGTTGATAAATCTGTTTGCTTTGGATTTTTGCTTCCTTTTTGACTGCTGCTTTTGCTTTTTTTTTTTTTTCCCCCAGAAACTGCAATACCCATCTGTGCAAAGGACATCAGTGATGATTTGATGAAGGAGTTTGCTTTTCTTTCTGGTGAGTACAGTGAATTTCTCCAGGGGAAGAATTTCGCCCATCTTTGCGTGGTAATTAAATACTCCAGATGAACTTCCGCGCTATTTGGCAAAATGATACTCTGCACAGGATATTATCCACCAGGTAGTCTCCAGTGCCACCAGAAATGTTGTTAATAAAACATTGAGGCAGTTTGAAAGAGCATATTAGGTTTCTGTCCCAAGCCATACTGTAAAATATTCTTACCTTCAAATACTCGATGCATTAACAAGTGTTTTGCTTTGAAATGTGTTTCTGTAGGTTCCAGGGCAGCGCTCTGATTTCTCCTTGTGTTTCTGACTTTTTTTGCTGTCCCATGTAAAGGAGGCTCAGTAAATAAAGTAAATATCTGGTACCCAATAAGTTTGTTCTTACCACCTGTGCGTGTGTGTTGGGCTTGAAATTGGCAGCAGGATTTGACCCATTTTTACTGTTCTGGTGATGCAAAAAACCCCTCTGTGATGGTGACAGCATGTTTTCTGTCCTGACTGGTGGAACTGGGCTTTGGGTGCTGGTCCTCCTCGGGAGCACGCCCAGGGCAGCATCCATGTCTGCCTTCCAGGTGGCCGAGGGAAGGACAAGGCTTGGATCATCACCCTCCCCGACAACGCTCGCTTCAACGAGGTGCCCGAGGAGATCGTATCCAAAGTCTTAACGTACCTAACGTCGGTCCCGAGGTATGTGGCTCCCTTCTGGCTCTTGGCTGTGGTGGGCAGAGGGGTCAGTCCTGCCTGGGTCAGGACCCCCACACATGGTGGGGGGGGGTGGTGAGGAGCATCTGCAGCTCCCGGAGCAAGCCAGAGGGAGAAGATGAAGGATGCAAGCCCTTACAGTGTCCAGGCGTGGTATTTAATGTGCCAGTAAATGCAGAGTAAAATGTGGCCATCATGTCTATCTATGACTTGTCAGCCTTGCATGTACCATAAATTTACTTTATTAAGTTTCTAATTAACAGCAAGCTTTCCTTAAGCTTGGACATGTGTCACCGCTTAAATATGCCGTGCAACTGCCGAGCAGTATTTTGACATGTACAAATGGAGAGTCATTACCGTGGAAAAAGAGAAACGTAACCAGCGGAAGAGACTAATTACAGGAGCGAGCTGTTTGGGGTCCCCATTAGAGGCGACGGCTCAGCAGTGTGTGGCAGGTCCCATTACCCACCCGTGTCTGGGGCTCAAGCGAGTGACAGTCTGCCTCTGCCACATCCAGGGCCCTGTACTTAGATTAATGGCCCTCCTATTTCTTTGCTGCTGAGCCTCGTGACTCAGCTACCTGGAATGCTTAATTTCCTTGAATAATGCCTGTTTTGGCAAATTTCTTCCTGCGGGGAGAGCAGGCTGACAGCAGCCAGATGGGAGCTTTCCATCAACGGTGGCTTTGGAAGCAGTACCGTGTGTTTGGCCACCTCTGTGGGGAGAAAAAAAGTGAGCCTCTGGTTCCTCAGTCCTCTTTTTGGGATGGACCCTGAAGTTTCATGGGCTCCTGGCCCACAGAGCACAGTCCCAGCAGGGACAGCAGTGTCCCATGGTGTGTCCCATGGTGTGTGGCAGCCAGAGGGCTTTCTCCTTAGTGCTGCGTGGGCAGCCTGTGTCTGTGCATCTGCCCTTCCCAGCTCTGCTGGGTTTCTCCAGGGCTTCATGTGATGGTGAACACCCTGGCATTAGCCTGATGAGCAGTCTTGCTGTCCCTGTAATAGGTCCAACTCCATCAGGAAACTAATGAGAGCTGCGAGCTTGCTGGTGATTCAAACATGTTCAGCATGTTATTAGGAAAGCCACTTTAATCATCCTTCTCTGTTCCTCCTACCAGCCGTAACAGCCTGTCTCAATACCTGACCACCTGAAAAACATGTGGGTTTAGACACTTTGGAGTTGAAAAGGCTGTGGTGTCGGGGAGCAAGGAAAAGCCTCACGTAGGTGAGGATGGGAAGTGTGTGTCAGCTCGGGGTAGATGTCCTTCAGCGGCATCACATCATGGGATCCGAGCTCAGAATTTCGGCCAGAAAGTCCCTAAAAGGGGTAAATATTGGACCTGCGTGTCGGAGTTAGCTGTGGATACACCAACACCTACCTCCCTGCCTCATACCTGTGGGTGGGTACAGGGGTCTTGGAACCCCCCAGGCAGTAGTGAGGACCTGTGCCAGCAGGGGCGAGGGCCACATACCATCCTACCGACCCCAGGCTGGGGAAACCTCCCGGGGTGTCAGCTTTGTAGGATTCGGGGAAGCCGAGTTTCATGAAGCACTTTTCTCCTGGAAATAATTGTTAGGTGGAGGAGATGGGTGCTGTGAGCTGCTCGTCGCCCCGCAAGGCAAGGGCATTAATAACCGAGCCAGGAGGAAGGTGAGTCTTGTTGGGAAGTTAATTTTACTTCAGGATTCCTGGGAGCTGTGCTGCTGCCCCTGAGCGTGCTAAAGCAGCACTTTATCCAGGCGTGGATTGAAGACTCACCTCTACCGTGTAGACTTTGCAAGAAATGCTGGTCTTTTGTGTACCCTAAAAGAATTTATTTCTTCCAACATTAAGTCAGAATTTCAGTAGAAACTCTAAAAAAAAGCATAATAAATCAATTGAAGTCAGCTGCACTTGTGACAAAAGAGATTATTACTAATCACAATTAAAGTGAAAGAAAAACAATACTGTCTTTAAAAACTAAAAAAATCCCACTTTACACAGGATTGGGGCAGCCTCACCTTGAGCCCTCAGTGCAGTTCCAGGCTTCACGATTTGAGAAGGATATGAAGGTCCTTGAATGTGTCCAGCTGGTGACAGGGCTGAGAGGAATGTCCCAGGAGGAGCGGTTGAGGGCTCTGGGCTTGTCTAGTTGGGAGAGAAGGTGGCTGAGGGGCGACCTGGTGGGCTCTGCAGCTTCCTGAAGAGGGGACGTGGAGAAGAGGGGTGCTGAGCTCTTCTCCCTGGGATCCAGGGACAGGATGCCTGAGAATGGTGAATGGTTCCAAGCTGTGCCAGAGGAGGTTTAGACTGAACGTTAGGAAGCATTTCTTACTGAGAGGATGTTCAAATTCAGGGACAGGCTTCCTGGAGAGGTGGGCGATGCCCCAAGCCCATCAGGATTTAAGACAATGCTGTTAATAATGTGCTTTAACTTACTCAGCCTTGAATTGGTTAGGCAGTTGGACTAGATGATTGTTGTGGGTCCCTTCCAACTGAAATGGTCCTGTCCCACCCTATCCCATCTTACCCTTTGTTTGACTCTCCAGCTTTTCGGTATTTAGACAAGCTCTGCATGTTTCACTTCAATCAGGAAGTGAAGTCCAAAGTGATTTGGAGCCGTGGCTGATGGCGGGGAATAATGGCACAGTGAAGGGTGCTGTTGGCTATAAATACATCTGGATTTAAATATTAGGCGTGCTCTGATCCCACCAGCCACAAGGAGCCTCTCAGTCCTGTGATAAATCTCCCAACTGCACACTCCGGGATCTGATTTCAAGTCCTCCTGCAAAACATCCCCAGTCTTTATTTTTAGCCTGGTGCATCCTGCAACACCTACAAAATTAAGGGTCGGGGTGGGGGAAAAAGTGACAAGAAGTACCCAGAGAGAAATAATCCTCGATCTGGTTATCTGTCTCCATCTTTCTGCTGCTGGATGAACTCACCCCTCATCAGCCTGAGGGAGGGAAAGCATTGATTTATTTTTATTGTTAGTCTAAGAGGTACGTCGCAGGACGGGAAATGTGATAAACTTGCAAGGCTGCGAATAGTCACAGGCTTGCTCCACTATTCCCCAGAATAAATTAAAAAATTTCCCACAGTAGTTTTCGAGGCTTTTGGACGGCTTGGGAACTTTCTTCTTTGTTCTGTAAGGGAACTGATAAAGGTAAATTAACACGCTGAGAGGCTGCTTTCTGAATATAACCTTGTCCTGAGTAAATGCAGACTTTGGCATACTTTTCTTAACTGACAATGCACTAGAATCTGGCTGCCTTTTCTAAACTACTTGGATTTTGGGGTTCTTCTTCAGGTTTTATTACAATGACAGCAGTGCTGTGTAAACGCTATATCTATTTTTTTTTTCCAGTTGTAGCCTGTTGGGAAATACCATGGGGATTTTTCTTATAGGACGGAGACCTACCTTTTAAAGTTTCAGGGTGTGCCAAAAAAAACCAAAGGAGTTTATTTTTACCTCAAACAAAAGGATCCTTTTGCCCCTCTCCCACCCGCCCGGGTCATTTAACTCGGGGTGGGGGGCGAGCGGAGCTGACAGAAGCCTGCAGAATCATCTTGCATTGTCAATTTTAGCTAAAAAAAAAAAGGTTTGGGCTGAAAAATGATGCCTTTTTCCAGCTCACAATGTGTAACCTCAGACTTCACTGCGTGCAGAAGTTCTCTGTATGACCCAAGTGTAAAATACTCCATTTGTTTTCTCTGCTCTTTTCTGCTACACCTCGATGTGTAAATTCCCGTGAAACCTTTGCACTGTGGGTGTGACATTAGAGATGCACAAGAGATACCTGTAGGACAGCTCGGGAGCTGGGTGCCTCTACGGGTCTTCAGGCAACTGTTATTATGAGTCAAAGGGGATTTTATTACTTATTTATTTTTCTCTCAGCACAACTGCTACCTCCTTTAAAACGTATTTGTCAAAGATGCAGCTCCCACAAACCAGAGCAGCAAGGTGTGTGTTGAGTGAGAGCCTTCAAGTGCCTGTTTTCTTATTTTCCTGGAGTGAGCTTGCCAAGTATTGTCTGCCATGTGATAACTTCTGAACAATCCTCCCTGTGTTTTCCCTTGCTAAACACAAGAATTACCGAAGGGGGGTGGGGGGGAAGAGGGTATGCCCAGTGCAAAGACCTGACCCAGCTCTGGGGAGCCAGCACGTGTACTGGGAGGCTCTCGGCAGCACCCGCATAGGGTGGCGTGGGACGTGGCTATCCTGTTAGCCCGCAAAATAAATAGTGTAGATATTGCCTGAGTAGC
This sequence comes from Gallinago jamesoni, assembly GCA_025769975.1. Lineage (NCBI taxonomy): Eukaryota > Metazoa > Chordata > Aves > Charadriiformes > Scolopacidae > Gallinago > Gallinago jamesoni. Next base: position 17,784,668 of record JAOQGH010000062.1, on the reverse strand, counting down.
CTGTAAATACACCCACGTCGGAGGACTGGGTTACAAGCTGGCGTACCCTTACCTGTGTGCAAACATGATTCCTGGTTGTAATGCTGCCCCGGAGTGTGTTTTGTCACGGGTTGAGCCCGGCTGGGCTGGACCCGTAATATTTGAATTACAGACGGGAGCTGGCCTGTGGGACGGGTCACCCGCCAGACCCCGCGTCCCCGGTACTGCTGGCTCGCTCGGGGACTTCAAAGGCACCTTCAAGGATTTGGGTGTCAAAAGGGATGTCGCTCGCGAAGCGAAGCAGAGCGGGCTGGGAAGTGCCTCCAAGTAATTGCTGCCTCTCTCAGGCACCTTGGGGAGGTGCCAGCTGGTTAAGGACCAGCTCCCCCTGTCCCCCTGCCAGGCTGGCATCCCCCTTCCCTGCCTTGGTGTCACCTTGTGCCAAAACGAGCCAGGAGTCATTGCATGGTTGCTGTGAGCTGGGCAGGCAGGTATCAAGCTCCCTGGGAGGGGAGTGGCAAAGATGCTCATCCACAGCTGGTGGAGGCTACTGGCCACCCCTGAGCCACTCGGCAGGAGCAGAGCTGTCTCCCATCCCTGCAAGGTCCTTCTCACACCCAACACGTGTCCACCTCCCACACAACGCCCATTGCAAAGGTGGTGCATCACCCTGGGCTAACCCTCAGGTGGGACTTCCCATATTTCTTGCCAGAATCTGCTCAGGCAAGTTGTTTTCCAAGGGGATTTTGGCAGCCGGGGAAATGTCACAACGTGGTTTGTATTCTGTGCGCTTGTGTTTGGGGTGGGTTTGGTTTTTTGGGGGGAACAAAGTCACATTCCCTCAAAATGTTATCTGGTTATTGGTATTTTCTTGTCTCATAGTCAACATGAGTCTGACACCAAATTTATCCTAATCCTGGACAGAAGATTGGACACATGGACATCTGTCAAAATGACTCTCCAAAAAATAGCAGTAAGTCTAATGTTAATTTTTTTTAAAGTATTAAGTCATTGTGCCCATTATGCATCACTTTCAGAGAATGCCGGGAACCAGGAGCAATGATGCTCATGTGTTCTCTCTGGGTAGTGTTTTGTTTTATGGCCCTGTAATTAATTCACTTATAGCTCTGTGCCCTGTTTGAGTGCATAAGTGAGCTTTTGGAGTATTAAATGATTCATTTGCTTGGTTTTGTACTTCTTCGTAGTGGTTTACATGTGTTTCGTGCCACGTTCTATGCTTTTGATGGGTAGAGAAATTGGCTTCATGTATTTTCTTTCTAGACACTGGTTATTAGTGAGAATGTATTTTACCTAAGTGTTAGGTTTTTAAAACAGGCTACGCAAGCATTTGTAAGTGGGCATGGGTGGAAAAGTCTCTTCTAAATGCATTTAATTTTAAAATACATTCATGTATGTAAAATATGTATTACAGATTTACATACTCCCCATGGTCAGATTCTGAACATATCTCAAAAATAAGCTTTTTGCAACTCAGCGATGCGTTGTGTCCTATGAAATCAGAGCACGGTGTTACCGTCGTGTGTGCAAGTGTGCAAAAATAATGGATGAGTAAGAGCACTGTGGTAAATGCTTTCCCAGCCAGACCATGCAATGAAAATATTCTGGCTGTATTACCGTTGCCTTTGGTTCTGCTTGTCAAAGGCATGGGTCCATCTGATAGACAATGAAGTAAACGCTGTATACTAAGGGGGAAAGCTCTTGCCTGATTCTGGTTATATCTGATAAAATTAGATCTTTTTAAGTTTTCAGTACTTACTACTGGTCCAGCTGAACGTGGCCATTAAAAATGTCTGGGCATTGATGACATTTTGCTGATTGATAGGTGTCCAGCAGAAGGGGGAGAGGGTTAACTTTTTGCAGCATGTTGGTATGTTGGGCTCTGTTTCGTCTGAATTTTCTGTCTGAATTTCCAGGTATGGTTTCCATGCCATTAGAGAAGCAGCAGCATTTGAAAAGTAGTTCTTTAAAGTGATCATCAAAATTCAGTGCTGCTGCCAGCGTTTGAACAGTTGCTGGTACCAAGAGCCTCCTTTAAGGATAATGTAGTTGCTTTGCATAGTTTGGAAGTTTCAAATGTGAAAAAATCCTGTCTTAATTTGTAGCTTTCATTAGAAGTGTCGTTCATTTGGTGTTTAATAAGAAAGTTTAATTATTTTGTGACCTTTGAGCATACGCCCTGTGTGTGTACCTGTATGTGCTGTGTGTCAATGTACAGAAGTGACTTTGCCTGTAGCATCAGGGCTGTCTGTGTAAATAATGCTCTGTGCAAGGAGGAATGAGCAGCAGGAAACCTGTGTCCACTAAATCTTAAGATTTGGAATCTTGCCTTAAAAACAGGGTCTGGCACTAAAGGGCTGGCTTTGTGTCCAGGAGGCTTTTGACTGGACTTGCCTTTGGACAGTGAACACAAAGGATTAAAGCTTGATTTCTTTCCAGCCCTTAACCATAACCCATCCTACAATAAAAAAGTGGGTTGTTTTTTTTTCCTGATTTTTGTGTCATTTTAGAATATAGAAGTGCAAATAAGCTGAATTTGAAATACACAGGGTGTCCTATTTTTTCCAGCATCTGTATATGCAATTGCAGCTCTGCCGTGGTGCATCTGATCCAGGAAAAAAAAAAAAAATAAAATCAGGCTGTGGAGATTTTAGTTTAACTCTTTGTGTCTGTCTCTAATTGCATGGGCAAACCCGGTGTTACTTGCTTTGGGAAGCGAGGCCCTGCTGCCGGGGTCAAGCCTCAGGTTTTGGCAGGAGCATCTTTCCTACGAAATCCCAAACAACTTTAAAACATTAATCGCAGGTGGGGACACAGGGCAGGGCAGAAGCTCTGAGCTGAGAGCCCAGTCCTTGAAGGAAAGAGCTGGCCCCATATGCAGCATCCTGGCAAGTATCAGAACCAGTGTGGCCAGTATCAGGACCAGTGTGGCCAGCAGGACTGGCGCAGTGATGGTCCCCCTGTACGGGGCACAGGTGAGGCCCCATCTCCAGTGCTGCGTCCACTTTTGGGCCCCTCGTGACAGGAAAGACACTGAGGTGCTGAAGCATGTCCAGAGAAGGGCAGTGGAGCTGGTGAGGGGTCTGGAGCACAGGTGCTCCCTCTGGTGAGGGAAAGGCTGTGGATGTTTTTTCCCTGGAGTTTAGTAAGGCCTTTGACATGACTTGCCACAGCATTCTCCTGGAGAAGCTGGCTGCCCGTGGCTTGGACGGGGGTGCTCTTCACTGGGTGAAAAACTGGCTGGAGGCCGGGCCCAGAGACTGGTGGTGAATGGAGTGAAATCCAGTTGGTGGCTGCTCACGAGAGGAGTCCCTCAGGGCTCGGTACTGGGGCCGGTTCTCTTCGACATCTTTATCAATGATCTGGACAAGGGGATGGAGTGCACCCTCAGTCAGTTTGCAGGTGGCACCAAGTTGGGTGGGAGTGTTGATCTGTGGGATGGTAGAAAGGCTTTGCAGAGGGGTCTGGACAAGCTGGCTGGATGGGCCAAGGCCAATGGTCTGAGGTTCACCAAGGCCAAGTGCTGGGTCCCGCACCTGGGTCACACCAACCCCATGGACGCTCCAGGCCTGGGGCAGAGTGGCTGGAGCTGCCTGGTGGAAAAGGACCTGGGGGTGTGGGTCAACAGGAGCTGAAGGAGAGCCAACAGCATCCTGGCCTGTGTCGGGAACAGTGTGGTGAGTAGGGCTGGGCCAGGGATGGTTCCCCTCTACTGGGCACTGGTGAGGCCCCACCTCCAATGCTGTGTCTGGTTTGGGCCCCCCATGACAGGAAAGACATCGAGGGGCTGGAGTGTGTCCAGAGAAGGGCATTGGAGCTGGTGAGGGGTCTGGAGCACAAGTCTTGTGAGGAGAGGCTGAGGGAGCTGGGGGTGTTCAGTCTGGGGAAGAGGAGGCTGAGGGGAGACCTTCTCGCTCTCTCCAACTCCCTGAAAGGAGGGTGTAGCCAGGGGGGGGTTGGTCTCTTCTCCCAAGGAACAGGCCATGGGACAAGAGGAAAAGGCCTCAAGTTGCACTGGGGGAGATTTAGATTGGATATTAGGAAAAATTTCTTCACTGAAAGGGTTATCAAATATTGGTGGAGTCACCATCCCTGGAATTATATAAAAGACAGGTAGAGGAGGTGCTGAGGGACATGACTAGGGGTCATGTCATGTCTCTTTTCAGCGGTGCCCAGTGACAGGACAAGGGCCAATGAGCACAAAGTGGGACATGGGAAATTCCATCTCAACATGAGGAGGAACTTCTTTCCTGTGAGGGTGGCAGAGCCCTGGTAGAGGCTGCCCAGAGAGGGTGTGGAGTCTCCATCTCTGGAGACATCCCAAATCCACCTGGATGTGTTCCTGTCCAACCTGCTCTGGGTGGACCTGGTTTTGGGGGGGAGGTAGGACTAGATGATCTCCGAAAGTCCCTTCCAACCTCGGCCATTCTGTGATGCTGGGGCACGGTTCGGTGGTGGTTTTGGGCAGCGTTTGGTTAACGGTTGGCCTCGAGATGATCTTAAAGCTCCCTTCCAACCTAGCCCGTTCCCTCAGTCGCGGATTTTGGGCATTCCACCTTAAAAGCCAGCCCGGCGCTGGGGAGGAGAGCGGGGCTGCCAGCCGGGAGCCTCCGGGGCCGCCTGCCTGCCTGCCTGCCGGCCGGCTTCTGGGCCAGCCGGGGCCAGCTCGGGGGAGCACCGCGCTCGCCCACCCCGGCCCCCGCTGGTGGCGAGGGGGGCGATGGCGGAGGCGAGCCCGCGGCGGTGCGGGCGGAGGGCCGGCAGGGATGCGGTAAGGCACCGGGCCCGCCGTGCTGCAGAGCCCAAGGACGGGGGAATGGAGGGATGGGGGGGGGACGGACGGGGGGGGGGGGACACGGACGGACCGCATCGCTGCACCGAGAGGCCTCTTCGTACCCGGGGTGGGGAACGATGGATAGAGCGGGGATATTGGGAATATTTAGGGGAGTGATTTGGATTGAGCATCGCGGGGAGTATTTTTAGTAACGTCTTCCGTGCGGGCGTTGAGCATCGCCGTCCTGCGGTGCTGCTTCTGAAAGGCTTCATTTCTGGCTCTGGCAGAAGGGGGGGACACCCAGCTAGAATTTGGGCAGCAGCGATGCTAGAGGGCATCTTTTGAGGGGTTAATTATGCAGGAGGCTGAAATAAAGGTAACAGAGCGCTCCGGAGTTTCATTTTGGCTTTGGGTGGGGAAGTTAAAGCTCAAATAAGCAGTACCTGGTGGGTGGTTGTGTGACTTCTCCTTTAAGGGGCAGCAGAAAGTCATTAACTTCAGCACCTGTGTAGGGACCACTAGCCTCAACCTCCATCGCTCAGAAACAAACTTATTGCCAGATGCTATTTTTTTCTTGACACTTATTGATTTCCAACCCCACGAACGTCCCAGTGACCTGCAGGGAAAAATAATCCCTGAAAACTGAATCCCTAAAATTAGGAAAAACCACATTAAATGCAGCAGGATGAGATAGTCACTAAGAAGATATTACCTATGATGCTTTCAGTGTGCTTAATTAGCCCAGTTTGGCTACATTGATTATATTGGGGCTATCTACGTGGTTGTAGTTGGCCATGCATTTAAATAAGTTGCTGGACTGGAGCCTTAAGGTACATGCATGTTCGTGTCCTGGGAAGGGGAAGAACGTTCTGAGCACGGTCTGTGGTCAGCGAGACAGTTAATAGTAGTGACACGTTGCCAACTGCCTGAGCTAGTGGAACTGCGCCGGCAGTTTTTCCGGCTTTCCTGATAGTGCTGCAGAGGAATAGCAGAGGGCAAAGGCTTCGAGGGTTCTTTTAGGGGTTTTGTTACATAAACCCGAGTTTGTCACATGCCAAGGCTCTTGGTACCACTAGAAATAGTAATAAGGCAAGATTAAGGGTCCTTTTGTCTTTGCTTTCTGGAATATATTATAGGGAAGGGCTTTTTTTTTTTTTTTTCTTTCTTTTCTTTTTTTTCCCCAGCAGTACCTTCAGGACCATTAGAGTTAAGTTCGCAGGTAACTTCTCTACACTTCAGCCCTTAGTAAAACTACAATTGTAGCAGTGATTAAAAAAGATATAGTCTCTTCAGGAATGTTATCTCTGAGGAACTATTGATCTTTTCATATCTATAAAAAATATATATTTTTAACCTTTTATCCTGTCTCTTAAGTCTGTAAGAGGCCACAGGACATGGTTTGATGGGTGGCTGCCTTTTTGCAAGCTTATTTTGTTGTTTCCATGCTTGAAATATATTAGGTATCATTTGCAAAGCTGTATTTCTTTGTTTTTTAGCTACTCGTAAGTGCTGACCTTGATCTTACATGTATAAGATCAGCTGAAAAAATCCCCAAACACTTTCTAAACTGAATGGAAATCACATCACCCGTCCTGGAAACCCAGTGAAGCATTTCGAGGAGCAAAAAGGATAGGGTTATGTTGTGTCAAAGTGCCAGGTTATGGTCTCTTCTTGTATGTTGGCATCTTGTGTTGATGAAACCAAAGGTGTCCAAAGGCACCTTTGCTCTCAGGGAGGTGGTTCACACCTTGTGGCTGTTGCAGTGTGGTTTTGGCAGGTGGCTCTGCTTGCCTCCAGATTGCTGTTCCGTCTTCCTGGAGCTGTGGGCTTCCTGCCTAAGGCAGAGAAGGCATTCAAAGTCTGCAGGTTCCTATGAGGTGATACAGTTTGAAGACCCGGGCTCTTCCTCTAGGGATTCTGCTCTGCACATGAAGGGCTCATGTCAAGAAGGACTGGAGGAGTAGGAGAGTGCAGAGCAGACTCATCTCTGCTTGAAGTGCCAAACAGGGAACAGGAGATGGAGGGGGATAATGAGGTAAGAGCAAGGGAGGAGGATGCATCTCTGGGTGGTTGTTCTTCTCAAAGATACTGTTGATACATTTTTCAGGAGGGGGTCAAGGTAGGAGCCTAAAGTTCAGAGACCAGAACACACTGTCGTGTTTCTGAGCTGAAAACAGTGACTTTCCCCAAATTCTGTGGGACTTCACCATTGGATTCACCTACAATGGACTCATAACCATGCAGAGGGACCTAAAATTATGTCATCTGAGCTCCTTTCAAGCATTGTAAGACCACTGGCCTCACAGGGCTTTGGTTCAAGTCAGTTTGAGCCATTAACACCAGGGTTCAGGGCCTCTCTTGGAGCAAAAACATCTCGTCCTTTGAGGTTTGCAGCTCATGGTAGCTCCTTGGTGATGTCTTTGAAGCCTTGTTGGGAGATGCTACCCTTGTCCTGTCTGCAGAGAAATGCCCATGGGGAAATAGGCAGGATGTAAAATGAGGCAAACACAGATATAAGGGTGGGCGTGAGGGAGTAACATACAATGGACTCGCAGCTCTGCAGGGACTGACAGGTCTCTTCCTGAGATGTCCTAGTGCTGTGGGACGTGCCGGAGGATGAAGAGTATCAAGGACTGGCCAGGTCAGCCAACAGGCCTGGAAAGAGCAATAGCAGCATTTACTGGGTCCAAAAGGGAGCCAGCATGGTGAGGTGGGAGAGGCAGCCAGCTTCTCTGGGATGCGCTGGAGGATGAGTGTTGAGCTTGCCAGAGACTTTCCAGTGAAATATTAATGCTGTAAATATTCAGTTCATTAAAGATGTCTACAAGACTCTGCCAGTTCTGGTGATGCTTTCCTCAGTGAAGGTTTTCTGCATCCCAGGCAGAGGTTCCTCTCAAAATGAGGAACCACTCCAACTCCTCAGACATATCCAGTAGCCTGTGGATTATTGTCTTTCTAGTAATATGGGAAGCTAAATTTAAAAATCCTTAACTGAGCAGGGTCTTCAAGGTGGGTTTCTCTTCAGTGCTGCGTTTAGTAGCTGGGTTGTTGGAGGGCCTGGCTGGGGTTGTCTTGCAGGAGAGCTGGTCATCCTTGTAGAGCTAATTGAACAGGCTTTGAAGCAGGGTGTTGAACGTGGATCTCCTGCAGCCTCTCACCCACACTTTCTTGGGCAAGACCCGACTCAGTCCCATGTCTCTGTGGATGAGAAGCTCAACACGAGCTGGCAATGTGCGCTTGCAGGCCAGAAAGCCAATTCTGTCCTGGGCTGCGTCAAAAGAAGCGTGAGGGCAAGGAGGGGGATTCTCCCCCTCTGCTCTACTTCGGGGAGATCCCACCTGCAGCACTGTGTCCAGCTCTAGAGTCCCCAACATAAGAGGATATGGACCTATAGGAACAGGTCCAGAGGGGACCATGGAGATGCTGCGAGGGCTGGAGCCCCTCTGCTGTTCAGCCTGGAGAATAGAAGGCTTCAGGGAGAACTTAGAGCCCTTTCCCGTCCCTAAAGGGACTCCAGGAAAGCTGGGGAGGGACTCTAGATCAGGGAGGGGACCCACAGGACAAGGGAATGGTTTTAAACTCAAAGAGAGGAGATTAAGATAAGATCTTAGGAAGAAATTTTTTGCTGTGAGGGTGGTGAGACACTAGAACAGGTTGCCCAAAGAAGCTGTGGCTGCCCCATCCCTGGAGGGGTTCAAGACCAGGCTGGATGGGGCTTTGAGCAACCTGGTCTGGTGGG
>JAOQGH010000062.1:17735632-17765042 GCA_025769975.1 Gallinago jamesoni | reverse complement strand
AGAACTTTGTAGAGTAGGGTAGATGGTTGGACTCAATGATCCCAAGGGTCTTTTCCAACCAAAATGATTCTATGATTGTTGTTATATGTAGATGTTTTGGCATTATTTCAATAAGTGTGCAATCCATTCTCTTCCTTTTGCTGAAGGATCTGATAGGGAAGGCTCAGGTGGTGATACTGCACGGCCACCAGCTAGCAGCAAACCACCACTACGCGCTCAACTTGATCTGCCAGCAATGCAACGAGCTGCGGCACCACTCCGATGTCTTGTCCGATGAGATCAAAAGGAAGCAGGTGCGACTGCAGAAGACTTTGGATCTTCACACCCGCCTTCAGCAGGTAGAGTCCAGAGACACAGTACGCTGAGAAGTCAGTGGTTAGCTTCTCCGTGGGGTTAACCTCTCCACTTCTTAGTTGGAAGCATCTGCAACTTGCAGCTTTGCTTCAGCAGTTCATGGTGGGAAAGTGTTCCCCGGAGGCTGGAGGAGGGCTTCGCCCCTCACCTCGCTGGTGAAGTCGGCAAAGAGACATCTGCTGGTGCTGTAAATAGTCAGCAGGAAGAGTTGGGCGTCTCCAGAGGGCAAGTCAGAACACCAAAGTTCTGCTGCTGCTCTTGGTCAGGCTTATTTCCATGCATTAATTGACTTTGGAGGTTTTTGTACCCAGTGCAGTAGAGGTAACGCTTTCAGATCAACTCCAGCCCTTTTTTCATAGTGACTTATTAAGAATGAACATAGCTGATTGTAAAATAAGGTGACAGATTGGTAGATGGGCGCAGCTGCTGTGTGCTAGCATGGAAGTGGAGTCATGTGGCTCCGATGCTCTTTGATATCTTAATCAGCATCAAATATTCATTTAGGGAAATTCACGCTAATTAGGCCAGAAGGCACACGACTGTAATAGTGCTTGAGGCCATTAAGAGAAGCAGCGAAGTTTGACCCTGTTCCATTTCACTCTTTTGGGGGACTAGGGAACTTCCTTGTTTTAATCCTTGTGCTCTACTGCAATATTGTGTTAGTCTTGGGGCTGGAGGGTTCGTTGGCAGCCTCTCAGCTGCAGGACAGTGTCCTCTCCTGGGCTCCTTGCAGTCCTGGTTGGTGCTGGTGGTCTAACCCATGGGTCTGGCACACCTTCCTCCTGCTCTCCACAGCTTTCCTTCCCATTCACGGTGCTGGAGGGTCCTCAGTTGTTCTTGGCTGCAGCATCTTCTCATGCTTGTGCAGGCCACAGCGTGCAAGTCCCAACTGAACCCAGCCTGGTGTTCAGCTACTACCTGTGCACTTTAAATGTAGAATGTTAAACTGCCATTTAAAATCCTTATTTTTAAAAAAAAAAATGAATGCAGTTACTTTGCTCATTCCTCACAGTGCAGGGTCTGCAACGAGCTGGGCGTTTATCTCAAGAAACCCAGTTGCCTCATTGTAAACTCTGTAGTGCCCCCTTCAGCTTTCTGGGTTGAATAAATAAAGATCTGCTTATCATTTGGTTTGACTGCACACTAAATAGTGCTTCTGTGTCAGTTAAACCCTTGTATTACCCAGGTACAAGTGGGAGCCCATCTTGGCTGGGTGTGTTGAGGACTGCAGTCACCCTCTAGAAAAAATTGGGCTTTTCTACTTTCTAATCAACATGCAATAGCTGCTGAGGTCTTTAGGGAGTGCTAATTATCTCCATGTCGAAAACACAGAGCTGGGAAATGATCTTCAGATTCATGGATTTGAGGGAGTTGGAAGGGACCTCTAGAGATCATCTAGTCCAACTCCCCTGCTAAAGCAGGATTTCCCAGAGCACATCACTCAGGACTGCATCAAGGCAGGTCTTGAAGATCTCTAGAGAAGGGGACTCCACAACTTCTCTTGGCAGCCTGTTCCAGTTCTCTGTCACCCTTACTGTAAAGAAGTTTTTCCTCATATTTGAGTGGAACTTCCTATGTTCCAGCTTATTTCCATTGCCCCTCGTCCTATCGCTGGAAACCACTGAAAAGAGTCTGGCTCCATCCTCCTTCAGCCCACCCTTTAGATACTTGTAAATGTAGATAAGGTCTCCCCTCAGCCTTCTCTTCTCCAGGCTAAAGAGTCCCAGCTCTTTGAGGCTTTCCTCGTAAGGGAGGTGCTCCTTAATGATCTTTGTTGCCCTTCGCTGGACTCTCTCCAGTACTTTGCTGTCCCTCTTGAACCGGGGAGCCCAGAACTGGATGCAGGATTCCAGTTGTGGCCTCACCAGTGCAGAGTAGAGGGGAAGAATGACCTCCCTTGACCTGCTGCCACACTTCTCCCTATGCAGCCCAGGATTCCATTGACCCTATTGGCAACAAGGGCACATTGCTGGCTCATGGAGAGCCTGCCATTCACCAGAACTCCCAGATCTTTTCCTTAGAAGTACTTTCCAGAAGATCCATCCCTAACCTGTATTGGTGCCTGGGGTTCTTCGACCCCAGGTGCAGGACCTTACATTTGCCCTTGATGAACCTCATGAGGTCTCTGCCCAGCCCTCCAGCCTGTCCAGGTCATGCTGGACGGCAGCACAGCCCTCTGGAGTGTGAGCCAGCCCTCCCAGTTTGGTATCATCAGTGAACTTGCTGAGGATACTTTCTGTCCCCTTGCCCAGGTCATTGATTAATAAGTTGAACAGGACTGGGCCGAGTATTGACCCCTGGGGGATGCTGCTGGTTACAGGCCTCCAACTTGACCCCGCCCTCTGAGTTCTGTCACACAGCCAGAACTCAATCGACCTCATTGCCCCCTCATCTGTTCCACACTTCCTTAATTTTCTAATGAGGATGTTGTAGGAGACAGTGTCAAAAGCCTTGCTGAAGTCAAGGTAGATGACATTTGCTGCTCTCCCCTTATTCAGCCATCTAGTTATAACATCATAGAAGGCTATCAGATTGGTCGAGCATGATTTAACCTTGGTAAATCCATGCTGACCACTTCTAATAATTTCTTTATCTTCAATGTGTTTGGAGACGACATCCAGAACAAGTCGTTCCATTATTTTCCCAGGGACAGAGGTGAGACTAATTGGCCTGTAGTTTCCTGTGTCCTCCTTCTTGCCCTTTTTGTAGACTGGTGTGATATTTGCCTTCTTCCAGTCCTCAGGCACTTCTCCTGTTTTCTCCAAGACCTCTCAGAAATGATGGAGAGTGGCTCAGTGATTCCATCCACCAGCTCTCTCAGCACTCATGGGTGCATCCCATCAGGGCCCATAGACTTATGGATGTCTAGTTTGGCCAAGTGGTCTCCGACCTCCTCTCAATCCTCCCCAACAGAGGGAAAGTCTTCCTCTCTCTAGACCATCTCCCTTGTCTCCAGGGTCTGGGATTCATGAGGGGCAGCTTTAGCAGTAAAGACTGAAGCAAAGAAGGCATTCACACCTTCTCTGTGTCTTCCATCACCAAGGCACCCACTTCGTTCATCAATGGGCCTATGTTTTCCTTAGCCTGCCTTTTTTTATTGATATACTGAAAAAAGCTCTTCTTGTTATCCAAGGTTCTTGGATAACAACTCTTCTTGTTAAACCAAGGTTCCTCATGGGAACCTTGATTTAGTAGGGGTGCTGCTCATGGTCTCACTCCCTGTGTTTGCACCCTGCTGTCCCCAGGCTCTGCAGTGCTGTGATGAAGGTGCCTACCTGCTTGCCAACCAGCAGATGGACAAGTGCCAGTCCAAGGAAGGAGCTCAGAAAGCTCTCCAGGACATAGAGAGATTTCTTGAAAGCTCTTCCACCTACTTAAACTACGATCCCCAAGCCCTACACTATGATTTTGAGTCAGTCTTGACATCAGAGTTGAAGGTAAGCAACCCCTCCAGTTCTATAACAAATGAAATGCAAGATTGGACTGTGACTGTGTCAGCTTTTGGTCCAAAGTGCAAAAAAGCGGTTGTTTTTTTGATCACGGGAGTCTTTTTCACCCTCTACAGTGCCAGATACAGTCAGTGCAGGTCAAGCTTGAGAACGTCCGGAGCATGTTTGAGAATCGGCAGTCTTGCTTCAAGAAGCTGTTGGATAAGCACGTGCGGCCGGTCCAGTTGGTAGCCCCTCGGCCAGAAAATCCACCGAGATCAAAATCACCATTATTCTCACCTAAACATGGTAAAATATTTTAAGTTTATGGTATTTTCAGGTGATAACTTCACTTTGAGGCAGGAAGAGCAAGATTAAGGATGGTTTTGAGAAACCACCTAGACCTTGCTGGCTGATACAGATTTGTTGGATGTTGTTGTAAATGTATATAAGATGATTTATTATCTTTCCAGTTTTTGTGTCCAGCTTCCCATACCTGTGTGGGGAATGGGGCTGGTGGCTTGCTATTTATTTTCCCTTCCTACTCAGTGAAAAAAGAGAGCTGCAAAGAGCACGAACTTCCAGTTTTGCTTTACGAGCATCCTACCGGGCTGAAAACTGGTGAATTAGTACCACAGGGAAAAAGGACAAGGTTTATAAATTTATTAGCATACCTATTCTCTACGACAGTCTCCGTAACTGTCTTCAGCTGGAACTGGCATAAAGTGAGATTGATGTTTGCAAAGGAACTTGGAGAAATGAGGAGCTCAAATCTCATGAACAGAAATGAGCAGCTGGATGCTTAAATCCCTTTGATTCCTTGAGAATGTCTTCCCTTAAATCCCAATTGAGGAATAATTAATGCCCATAAAGGTACAAATTCTGCTTGAACTGAGGTCGCTGAATGTTCTGTCTTGATTTTGGTAACGGGATGTAGCACAATGTTAGCTTTAAATGGTAACATTAAAACTTTCATCCTTGGCAGCCCCATATGTATCAGAATTAAAAAGTATTCTGAAGTAGGACCCGTGTATTTTAAGCCAGGGATGTGCTAAATTATGCGGGAATATTGAATTCAATGATCTGACTGCATAAAGCAATTAAATATTTGTGGGTTAAACAAGATTTCTTAGGATGAGTTAATGAATATTGGTTACGGTGAGCTGTAGCAGGTGTCATACAAAGAGTACAAGTGACTCCAGTTCAGGGGGTGACATGTAAACAGCCAAACTAGTGGAGTGAGAGGAATAGGTGCAGGCCAGAGCAGTAAATAAATCCCAAATTTCCTTTTCCCAGGCTGATGGCCCCTTTACGAGACCACACTTTGAACCCCTTTCCTCAATCAGGAAAAAAAGCTGAATCTTTTAACTAGAGTATTGCCTGTTTTACCTAATGTAACTTGCCCTGCTTTCTAGAAACAGGAAAGTATTAAGGAGGAATTGTTGACCTGAAGAGAGGGGGTAAATGGGTGGCCACCTCCGTGGGCTGGTGTGAGACCATCATCAATCGGCTGCGCTTATTTCATGCCTTTAATAGGATGCACATTTTCCTGCAAAGCCCAGGGATCCTCCATTAATCCCCTTCCTGAAAGGGATGATGAAGTGTGTTGACGAGAGCGTAGTGAGCCAGCAGGGAAAGACAAAGGGCTCCTCTTTGGATAGATCACCCCAAGAGAGCTTTTTAATAAGGCCTCCGTTTAACACAGAACATCAAAATGCTGCCGGCATGATGTGTGGTGTCAGAGACACACGCTGGGCTCCGCCGGCAGCGCTTTGAGATGGATGGGTTTTATGGTGTGGATTGAAACCAAACCACCTCTGAGCACATTGCTTTTGTCCTCTTGTTCTTTCTTTCATTTCTCCACCTCTTTTTCTATCCGAGGAAAGACGCTTCCTCTTTCATCTTTGCCCTGGATTTGAAGCCTGTCTGATGAATGTGGTTCTAATTTTGAAACCACTTTTTTTTTGGTGGTGGGGGGGGGAGGAGTTGGGGAAAGAGTAAACCTACCCCATCCTGAGCTGTGAAGTGTGGGAAGATGTGTGAAAGCTGTACAGCAGGCTGCGGCCGAGCCCCCGGTGCTGGAGTAAAGTCACTCTCACAACACAACAGGTCGCTGCAGCTGGTGACCATCTCACACCTAACTTCCTCTCCAGGTTCCCTTCTTCCCAGCAGGGCCACTGGCAGGTCCTCCTTTCTTTTGGGTCTTCTTGTCCATGATGGGTCATACCCCACACCCAGCCAGGTCACCTCTGTGTGACAGACCCCGCACCGAGCTCGAGAAATTAATTATTGGCATTAACGTGGGGTGGGAAAAGACCTTTTTGATGAAGAATTGTCATATTAACAATTCAGAAATAAGAGGTATTTGAAAGATGCTTTATAAGTCATTGGGGAGGTTGATGTTATCTGAAGGGGCTACAGGAAAGCTGGGGAAGGACATTTTATGAAGGCATGTAGTGGTAGGACGAGGGGTAATGGCTTCAACTTGGAAGAGGGGAGATTTAGATGAGATCTCGGGAAGAAATCTTTCCCTCTGAGGGTGGTGAGAGCCTGACCCAGGTTGCCCAGAGAAGCTGTGGCTGCCCCATCCCTGGAGGGGTTTAAGGCCAGGCTGGAGGGGGCTTGGAGCAACCTGGGCTGGTGGGAGGTGTCCCTGCCCAGGGCAGGGTCTTTAAGGTCCCTTCCAACCCAAACCATTCTCTGATTCTATCTTTTATTTTTAAGCTTCCAATTACCTCTGTAAGCCGAAGTATTACAAGTTGTGATTATCTGCTGACAATATCAATAGATTCTTCCAAGGTGGAGAAACAGTTTATACCAGCTGAACATCTTGCCCTACGTTCATAAAAGGACTTTAAAACAGTATCCCAGTAGGTGATGTTCCTTTCGGTAGTTTATTTGATTTTATTGTTTTCTATCATCTGCACAGGCTTCACAGACTTTGTTAGGTTTTGATTACAGTATTTACTCAATGGACATCTCATTTTTTCTGATTACTTTTTACTTTATGGCCTTTATGACCACCCGTGTGACTTGTGTCATTTGGTACTCAGTATTGTTGTTTGAGACAATACCCTTTACTTTGCTAGTTTGCTGGAACTAGCTAGTTTTGCTAGTGGAACTGGCTAACTAAATATTCATTCTTAAAAATATATCCCATTTTCCTTCATGACTTGTTAGCTTCTGTCTGAACCATCTCCTTCACTGTAGGTGTACGTTACATAATTATGTTTTTTTCTACCCAAGGTGTGGATTTTAATTCCAGTTTGAAATTTTCATTTGATCTCTCTCTCCCGGGGAAGAAAACATCAAGAAAAACTCCAAGTTCTCGCAAGGTAAAAATTATTCATGAAACTGAATGATTTTTATACACTGAAAAACTGAAAGCCTTCTAAAAATAGATTGTGCTTAGACTTTGGATCTGAAGATGCTCTTTTTTTCTTAAAAACAATCCAAACCATAAAGCCCTTTCACATCCAAATGGTTTAGTTGGATTAGTCCAGCACCTGAGATGTATCTTGCATTGTTTGTCCAAGTCAGAAATATCGATCTCCTGTGTGCTACTCCCTGAACCTGTGCTTTGCATAACAGTGATGGCCTATTAGCAAAACTCCACATCTGCAGATATTTCCCCCGTGGAAGCTGGTCTCTGGTCACTGCAATAATGAATGTTGTTACCATTTCTCTTCCAGATCGAAGTAATGCACGACTACCAGGAAAAACGGAATTCCTTGCAATATTTCATTTCAGACAGTGACGACAGCTTGGATATACTAAAAGGGTAAGCTTTCACCCTGGTTACCTCACTCAACGGGATGCTTGTTTCTGGCCAGTCCTTGTCCCACCCATGTGTTCCTCCAGCCCGACCCTCTCTTGCGCTTTTGCCTGTTTGATCACCCCTATGTTGTTGTTTCATGAGATCACACTGTATTTTGGGCTGTTTGAACTGCGGTTTTTTTACAGACACAAAAATAATATGCTGCTTTTTTTATTCCTTTATGTTAGTCACGTCATCAATGAGCTTATTGAAACCGAGAGGGTGTACGTAGAGGAACTCTTCACTGTTTTGACGGTGAGTGACTTCTTCTGGCTGCTCGTGACCGTTCCCCAGTGACTTGTACAAAAGAGCTCCATCCACTCTGTCAAACAAAGCAAAAATGTGATGGGGCAGGTTTGTACCAGACTGTCATATCCCAAGCTAGTCGTAAATGCTAAATTTTCTCCCAAGCTTTTCTTTGTTGGAGGCATCTGCAGGAACAGTTGGTGTCAGGATCAGCTTTTCATCTAGAATGAGTGAGAAGCCTTCTGTTTGTACACAGAAGTGCTGGTAATTAGTTTTATCAGTGCCTGGAAAAATGTACAAAAACCTGTTATTTTTAACTGTTCCCTACTTTCTTTTCCTTTCTGGAGACAAAAGCAAGAAGCCTGTGTTTTATCCTTGGGAAGATTCTGTCTCAATACTGTGAAGTTCGTGAACGTGTAACCCACATTTCTTTAGAAACCAGATTGTAATTTCTCATGCTGCCATTTTAGATACTTCTGCTTTATTCCAAAATCACTCTTGCTGATGGCCAAAACAAGTCGTTTGTTAAATGCATTTCTCTCACCCAGGAGCAAGCAGGATATAAATCTGTTGGACTGCAGGTAGTTGCATGTAATTGCCCTGCGCTGATTGGGGTTTTTGTTAAACCACAGCATACATGATAAATCAGCTGGCAGGTACGCAGATTTATTACTGGGCATATCAAGTCTAGAGAGAGAAAAATGGACTAATAGTCTTTTTCTGAAAACAGTATTTCCTTTAAAGAGGGAAGCTCGCTTGCAGCCATTAAATATAAATTACTGTTTTTCCAGATACTTATCTTCTCCTGCATCCTTAATCAACTACAAAATACCTGCTGGGTGTAAGAAATACAGATCCCAATCATAGTGTGAGAGATTGATTGGGAAAGCCAAAGAAGATGGGTCGTACATACTGAATCCATTTTTGCAAACATGTTTGCCACTCATGTTTAAAAGGACCTCAGCTCTTGCATCACTTGGTGACTAGTGTGGCCAGCTTGAGTGGCCACAGTGGCTGGTGGACTTCATGATGTCTTCTTTGCAGTGACAGTTCCAATCTCTGGCCATGTCTTCTCCCTGCTCTAGGCTTAAGGATGTTTGCCACACCTGGTGAATGTTTTGGTGTTGGGGCAGCAATGTGATGTTACTGAGGGGCGCTTGACGTTATTTCCTAGTTCCACCCAATGATTTGTAGTGCAGCGTTGTCCCTTGTAGCTCCTCCCTGCTTGGGAGGCTGGGGTTTCCAGAGGCAAGTGGAGCCACAGAGGGCAGAGATCTTGAGGCATTGAAGAGAGCGAGACCCTGGTGCTCAGCAGCTCTTGTACAAGCGCAAAAAGCCCGTTGATCTTGTTATTTGATCTCAAGCCATTTCTGCTTTGTAACAAGCCACCTCGTGCACTGGTTCTCGTGAGATTGTGTGTCACTGCATCCCCTGTACAAACACGTTGTCACTCCTGTGTCCCGTGGTCACAGAGCAGATGTGCTCAACCCAGACAAGTTTCTCCTGCCACAGTCAGGCCACAGCAAGGAGAAGGTGGCTACCATTTGCCTTTGGTGACTAGAGAGCATGTCCATGGGTAGCCATCCAAACCATCTCCTGCTGGAACACAACCCCACGTGCCCACAGACTGAGAGACAAGGGTTTAGGGACAAAAAATAAGGCAATAAAAAGGATGTTGCACTTTGAAACAAAGCAGATTGTATTGAAAGTCTGTTCACATCCCTTTTTCATCTGCCGTCGAGGAGATGCCAAGCCAAGGCCTTACCGACTGAGTGATGACCCCCTTTTTGCATCCCACAGGGCTACAGAGCTGAAATGGACAACCCTGCCATGTTCATCCTCATGCCTCCCATGCTGAGGAACAGGAAGGACGTCCTCTTCGGAAACATGCCCGAGATATATGACTTCCACAACAAGTACGGTGCCACCAGTTCCCCTTTTCATCAGACTGATTTCCTTTAAGGATGAAATACCCAAACCCTGTTTTCCTCACCCCTGTGTTTTGTCTCCTCTCCCTTCTCTTGCAGAATTTTCCTGCACAGTCTGGAAAGCTGCCTGGGAGCGCCCGAGAGAGTGGGATTTTGTTTCCTAGACAGGGTGGGTGACTCACTTTTGCACATACAGGAGGCTCGAAGCCCAGTGTTTCTCCTGATTTGTCGCACTCCGCAGCATTTCAGTTATGTCAGTTGGGAAAGATGCTTGTGAGAAGGCAATATCAACAGCAGGGAGGGGAGCGTGGGTGTCTGGCCAGCAGCAGATGGGGGAAAGCAGCCGTCGTGACTGCACCGCTGTGATTCCCAGCAGTGGTTCTTTTACCCAAACTCTGTGACTTGCAGATATTAAAGCTGGAAGCAGAGATAAAAGCAAATTTACAGCTTGGGCGTTCAGCTTGTTTGGCTGCCCAGCAGGTTGGGGGGGGGGTGTGACTTCTTTTTTTGGCTTCCCTTACAGCGGCAGGATTTCCAGATGTATGAGAAATACTGCCAGAACAAGCCCCGGTCAGAGTCCCTGTGGAGGCAGTGCTCCGAAAGTACCTTCTTCCAGGTGAGCTGTGTGTTCCCCCACCAAGGCAGGCATCGTCCTGGGATGCTCACTTGTCCTAAACACCCTCCTCAGCACCCCGCTGATTTTGCAGCATATGCTGTTTAGCATTGCACGGAAGCCTCACCAAAATAGCAGTTGGAGTTTCTTGTACACAAGGAGTTAAAGGCAGATCCATTCATTATATTACTTGATGTGTCTTTATAACATTTCTTTAGTTATAGGCACCATATGACATTTTTACACTAAATCTTTGAAGTCAGCAAACCATACTAGTCGTGCTGTTGGAATAACTACTTATAGTTGGTGCAGAACATACTTAATTGGAATTCTTGGTTCCAGGAATGCCAAAGAAAATTGGAGCACAAACTCGGGCTGGATTCCTATTTGCTCAAGCCAGTGCAGCGCCTGACAAAATACCAGTTACTCCTGAAGGTATTTCATGTTCTACTTCGGAAGGACATCAGGAGATAGATCTGTTTTCAAGTTTGGGTTTTTTTTTTTCAATTAAAGGTTACCTGTAAATCAGCATCAAGCTTTAGATTCCATACTGCTTGTCTTGGCCTTCTGTAGTGACTTTCAGTGAAGATGAAAATCCAAACACCTGAAAAAGAAGCAAGAGCTTTTAACAAGCTGGTTTTATGGGAAGAAAGACTGAATCCGTTCAGAGGTGCAAAATGACAAAAACAGTTCTAAGAAACCTGAACTAGAGATGATCATAAGAGTGTGATGGATGAAATGTAATATATCGATGCATCTCTTCTTCCCCTCAGGGTTGTTATCATGCCTGTAATCTTTAATGCATTTATTCTTGTGTCCCCTCACTGAGGCAGGGCAGTGCTATTATTCCCAATTTACAGGGAACTGGGGTGGTGCCTTCTGAACCCCACCTTTCAGTTTCTTGAATGAGGGATGGGCCCAGAAGAAGCTGTACGTGGGCAGAGGAAATCTCAAATGAAAGTAATTTTATTTCAGTGGGATAATTCCCAACTCTGTCTTCTGCTTATTGGCTTGAAGGCTCTGGATTTTATAAAATCTGTTCCTTGCATCAATCATCTGCTGCAACCTTATTTGAAGGCCTATATGACACATTGGCAGCTGATGGAAAACCCCAGCCTTATTTCCCATTTCTTACCAATTTAAAACACAACACAAAGAGCTCAGATGAGAGTGATTCCACTCTATAACCTGACACTGTCCTTAAGGAAAAGCAAAAAATAATGGGCCATGCTTCAGTGGTCTGTTCCACACCTTGTACTAGCTGTGGTTTAGAGCCAGTCTTATTTTTTTGTGACCTATGAAAAATGAAACTTGGGCAGTGTAGGTTGTTCTTGGGCATTGGAAACTTTGGGTGAGATGGAAAACTCTGTTTTGTTCGACACGTGCTGTTCCATTTCTATTTTCAGGAGCTGCTAAAGTACAGCACAAGCTGTGATGGAGTTCAGGAACTTCAAGAAGCTTTGGTTGCAATGTTGGATTTGCTGAAGTCAGTCAACGACTCTATGCATCAGATTTCAATCACAGGATATGATGTGAGTAGATGGGCGTAATGGGAGACCTTGCATAAGCCAAACAATGCGTTGGGAATGAAGAGTGTCCCAGAATGTATGAGCTAAAAACTCCATTAGAGCAGTTACAAAGTGAATAGGATCAGGAAGCTCTTGCAGGTGACAGCCTTCCATCTCATTTCAGGATTTTGGACAATCTCTGCATCCAAAGGACACATCCAAAGTCTCATAGTGCCCACACTTGCCACCTTGTGGTTCTGGAAAGTATTTTTTCCAGCACGCACCTCTCATGGCTCACCTTATTAATTCAGCTGGGGTGTCTTCATAGCATTTCTCATTCAACATTCAAACAAATACTCTCCGAGGCTGATTTTGATCCTTGCTCATTGAAGCAGTTATCTTTCCTAGGGCTTCAAGGAAGGGTGAGGAGATGGCTTTTGAAGCTGGTGGTCCCAGTCCTGGCCTCGTGGAGAAGTCCATCCTCTGAGACCTCAGTTAAGGCTCAAATCTCATCTGCTTTTTCCCACTGAAACAGCCAGAACCCTTGACCTGGACTTCCACAGGCGCTGGAGAGCTTTCCTATCTTCTTGATTCTTCCAGTTACTGACTTGTATCCCTTCGCACAGCTGCAGCCCTGCATCCGAGACCTCTGCATCCCTCCTGGCACCGTGCCGTCACTCCCAAAAAGATCATCTGATCCTTCCAGGAAGTCCTATTCTGAGAGTGACGTGCCTTGGAACAGAGCTGGCCCAGTCACCTGTCATTGTTTGGACAGTCCTCTTGCATTTTAATTGATGTCTTTTTCTTTCTTTCTTTTTTTTTTTCCCCTTTGTTGTACTCTCACCAGGGTGACCTGAGCGAACTGGGGAAAGTGTTGATGCAAGGATCTTTCAGTGTTTGGACAGGACACCGAAAAGGTCCAACAAAAATGAAGGATCTTGCCAGGTTCAAACCAATGCAGAGGCATTTGTTCCTGTATGAGAAAGCCTTGGTCTTCTGCAAGAAGCGAGAGGAGCATGGAGACGGATACGACAAAACCTCATCTTACAGTTTTAAGCATTTTTTGAAAGTAAGGACTTTTTTGGTTGGGGCCATTGCCTTTTATGTTGTAAATCAATAACGCTGCAGACCCAGAGAGTGTTTTTCCTCTAACACAGAGATTTGTTTTCTGCTATTGAGGGCTGTAATGCCCCATATGGAAGTACCATGCCCATGAAAGGGTGTAACAAGCTGTGAGGAGCCCCGCAGCTGAAGCAGCAGCTGGGGGAGGCCATGGACCCAGCATCACGTATGTGGTGGCATCTGCCAGGGATACGGTGCTGTGGGCAAGTCCCAGGGGTGAGAAAGTGCCTTCCCCCCTTCCCTAGTCTGCTTTCTACAGTGGGGGTGAGGACATGTGGCTGAGGAGGCTCTTCATGTCTTCCCCAGCCCAGCTGGAAGAGCAAGGGGGCTCCTCAGGTCCCTTAGGCAGAGGTCTGTCTGATACCAAGGCTGGAGGAGCCTGGCTGCTCCCAACCCCTGTTTTCCAGCTGGGAGGATGCAGAGAGAACTCTTCTTCCTCTCTCATTGCCTTTCTCATTTGGCAGGCTCTAACTGCAGTAAACGTACAATTATCAGATGAAGAGAGTAGCCTATGGCAAAATAAGAGGGACATAAACATCTGTCCCAAGCTCATAAATACTAACCATTACCAATAAAAATCCCAAACTGCTTCTCTAAAAAGTCCTCCTGGCATACTGTGTGTGATGAGCACTTCTAACAGCGGCATTTTGTCTCAGTACTCTGCCTTGTTTGTCTGGATAAATAAAACCCCCAATATGAGTGTATCTTAGAATGAAGAAAAAAAAAAGGGGGGGGGCACTTGGAGTCAAAGCCTTCAGGCAGAGAGACTGCAGGTCCCTGATCTCCACAGGGTCTAGGGACAGAGATGCCACGAGTCATCAAAGCCATATAATAGCAGATAAATCTGTGCAGCTCCAGCGCACCTTACAAATTGTGTATTAAAAGCAAATCCCAGGCCATATGTTAAATGTTTTTCCCAAACAGCGTTGTTTTCTTTATGGAGAGCTTGTTTTCCCCATGGTACTTGTTTTGCCATACGTGCTTTTGAAAGAACTGAAGAGGTGGTGTGGGGAGAGCCTGCTGGGAGGAGACAATCCTGCGCTCAGGAGTCCAGGCGATGGGGCGAGGGTTTTTCTTTGCCCTGAGGGCGCTCATTTTCCAGTTGTTTGCATTGCCACACTTAGAGCTTGGGGTAGGAGAATCCATGGATGCTGCAGGATTACATCTGCACACATCCTTCTTCAGAATTGCTGTCCTGAGGGCAAAATTGTGTTTCTGGAGCTTGACGTTTCTTTGATTCATGATAGTACCAGGAAATTATTTTTCTTTGCAAGAATGTTTTGTGGGGATTCAGAATTAAAGCAAGCTGTTGGGCAGAAGCTGTGCAACTGGACGTCTGTAGAACAAACAAAAGAAGCCCTCAGGATAATATTTTACACGCTGTGTAAAATATCCAGTGATACATGCCTCCTCGTGCCTTCCTTAAAGCTGAGATGCATTAACGTAGAGGATGCAGGTTCATAACTCACTGCAGTGCCAAGTAAATCAGCCTGCCTTGTACTGGCCTGGAAGGGGATGCGGAGGAGCGCCATCCCAGAGCTTTCCACGAGCCCACCTTGTCTGCATTGCAGTCAACAACCGAGGGACAGTAAATCCTGGCCAAGGGGGAGGACACAGAAATGCAAAATCCACTAATGTGAGCAGTCAGACCTTAAATATGTCTATTGCTGACACTTCTCATAGTAGATCATCTAAAATTTCTAACATCTGAGTGTTAGAAATGTGCCTGAGCACTTTTGTAGGAATACTTTTTCTGTATAAATTGCCGTGCTAAACAAGATGCCCAGAGCTGGAAATTGCAGCGACTGGATGAGCTGCTCTCTAGGCTGCCCTTTTAACAGCTTTCATAATTTTTTTTTTTTTAAACTTTTACGTTTTTTAAGTGTTCATACAGTCAGGAGGGAGCCTGGTCCGGCTTTCGAGGGCATCGTGGCACTGGATAGAATTTTCCAAAATGTTCAGGATGCTGCAGCAGACTTTAACCTATGCGTTTTTAAATACCAATGGGTGGGGGTAAACCAGCAGATGTGCCAGTGGTCACTGGCTTTCATCACCTTCTTGCAAGCTCAGTGGAGATCGCTCAACTTTTACTGTACTGGACCAGTTGAGAGAGGGGTGCGAGGCAGAGACTGGGAAAATACTGACCCCTCTTCAGTGAGGGGCGTTTCTGCATCTGGAGGCAAAGGCTTTCTCAAAAGTTGGGAAGGTCTCTGCTGTTTATGCCAGTGAAGAAATGAAGAGAGCTAATTAATAACTTGCTTCCTATTCCCTGAGGCCATTGGTAGTCACTGAAAATAGGTGTCAACATTTGAATATGTAATTACGAACAGAAAGTTTGCCCAAGTGGCCTAATTTGTAAATTCTGCTAGTCTTTCAGACCAAAAGCTCTGAGGAAGCACATATTAACCAAGAGGGACAGCAATGTTAAACAGATGTTCTTTCTAAGGTCTTATTTGTATTTCTACTGATTGATCCAATGTGGTCTGCATGAATAACTTTTGATAGATGATACCATTATTATTAGATCTGTTTCAAAACGTGTAAGCGGGATACTTCAGCTATTTTTGACCTTCTGTTAATCAGCAATAAATTCCTAGCAAACTGTGCTTCAAATGAGAAGATATTTTATGCCATATCAGGTATTAAAGCATTTTTCAGCTCTATGATGTGTTCAGCAGGTGGGTCGGAAGCCTCCTATTGCTGAAGAGTTTCTTAGTCTGTAAGAAGTTGGAGCTTCTTAGAGGGAGCTCCTCATTCAGTTGGCTGCTCTTCATTTTGTGCAGATCCTAAATTATTTGTGCCTTTGGGCTGTGATAATGGGTACAGCAGCATCCAGCCACATCTAGCCTGTCCTTCCCAAAAGCCAGGTTTATGGTAGTGCATTTATAAACCTTCATATGCCTCATCTGAGAAATTCCGTGCTGAAAGAGGAATGAGATGACTTTTCACTTAGTTCCACTAATTCCTGAATAAAAAGTCCCCTAAGGGTCCATTGATTGGTTTCAAAAAGCTTTTGCAAATACAGCAAGCTGGTGGTTTCACTTGCTCCTGAAATTAAAGTTGATGAAATCTGTTAAATTGGGTGAAAACGGGCTTGTTTAACCTGCTGAAAAAATGTCTGGAATCCTAGGGAAGAGGGAGAGATTTGTGGTGTGTTTAATTTTTTGGTTCTTTTGGATTTGCAGATGAACGCGGTTGGGATAACGGAGAATGTGAAAGGAGATCATCGGAAATTCGAAATCTGGTACAGCGGGCGAGAAGAGGTCTATGTCGTGCAGGTTTGTCACTTCAAAAGTCTGGGTATTTGTACGTCCTCACAACAGTGTTAAGGAAGTGCCTCCCGTGGATCGTCACGGGATTATCAGACATTTAACTCGCATTTTCTCTTCCTCTTTGCCCACATCAGCATTCCCAGAGCTGGCCCAGT
The DNA here is from genome assembly GCA_025769975.1 of Gallinago jamesoni. Taxonomy (NCBI): domain Eukaryota; kingdom Metazoa; phylum Chordata; class Aves; order Charadriiformes; family Scolopacidae; genus Gallinago; species Gallinago jamesoni. The sequence continues at coordinate 17,748,599 of JAOQGH010000062.1, read as the reverse complement.
GTCCAGCCCAGGACTGTGAAAGTCATCTTAAAGTGGAGACAGAAGTGGCGCTTGGAAATAGAGCCTTTTATTCCAGATGAAATCTCCAATAGACCTGTAGTTGAAAAAAAAAAAGAAGAATTTATTGTGCTTAATGGCTTATGTGAATTGAGCTGGGAAATGGGCCTCATGCTTTAATGGACGCGGGCCACGCGTGAGCCTCTACAAATAGCTGTCAGAACTGCTCCCAGAGCAGAGGCTTAGACTCCACTGTGCTGTTTCCAGCAGTCTTTCAAGTCATCTACAAAATAGTTGCCTGATTGACCTTATTTCTTCATGATTTTTATTTCTTTCCCCCCTTTGTAGCATTTTGAATAGAAATTTATGGAGGTGAAATGTTTGCCTAAGGGGGTGTTCACAGGAAAACCCATTGTGCAAATACCGTTTGGGTATTTTTTCAATAAGCCCTCTGCCCAGCTTTTTTTCTTCATGTTACAACACAGTAGCCAACTTAAATTTGTAAAGAAGACGTATATAGCCAAGAATGTATATATTCAAAAGGCAGTTTTGAATATATAGGTATTTTGTTAAAGATGCACACACACAGATGCTTTTGCCCACGCTCCTAGCGTTGTACCGAAGGCTCCATAATTTCCACTGTGTTTTGCCTGGACGTGGTGGGGACCATCAATTTTAAAAGATGAAGAATGTTTAAAATCTAGTGGTGACTTTGGATAAAAGGGGATTTCAGGTAATTACAGCATAGAATAGTAAGGTTTTATCTCATACATTGTAAGAGATGGTTGTTAATTCAAAATTCAGACAGCTTTCTCTTCTTCCAGGCCCAAACAGTAGATCTGAAGATGGCGTGGTTGAATGAAATAAGAAAAATTTTGTTCAAGCAGCAGGAGCTTATTAAAGGTACGTTTGAACAATTTCTCTGTGGCATTCACTCTGCAGTAGAGCCTTTCCTATTTTCACATTGCTAATCTTCAAATCCACTAATTCTCACCAGAGCATTGATTTTCAGGAGAAGCCTGGCAGCAAAATACCGGAGCGAGGCCTTAGGTTGCAGGGAGATAACATAACTTAGAGCAGTAAAGACCAGGTGCTTATGTGAAAAAGAATTACAGAAGTACATGTTTATTTATTTATTTGTTTGGGTCATTACCTTGGGGATTATTTCACATTTGTTATCATGGGCTTAATTCAACAAGATACATAGCAGATACCTAGCTTTAAGCATATGAGAGTCTGCAGTGGCATGCTCACTATTGGATTTGGGCTAAAATGGCATCTTAATCATAACTAAGTCTGTGCTTCTGTGCTTTGCAAGAGTCCTTGGGTCTGGTTTTCTCTGAACAGAAATCTTTAGGGTCGTAGAGAGGGTCTAACTTTTAAAATAATGCTTCAAGTGTGACGGTTGCTAATAAAACCCCTGGATTTTAAGCTGGTGTTTGACCTCCCTGCAGTGGAGAAGCAGCAGCCCGGCTCCTGCACAGACCAGCTCCCGCTCTCCTCCCAGCTGAGTGATGGGTGAGTCCTGCATCCATACTGGGGGCTTCCCACTGATACCTCCCATCCCTGGGCACCTTCTGGCCCTATCCTGCCTCGGTGGTGTTCCCTCCGCCCCATTTCTGTCTGGGACCCCTGGGTGGGAGGCAGGAGGGACGTCCTGGCATTGGTCCTTTGGTGGCAGGGGTTTGGGGACGGTGTCTGTTCGGGCAGTCCCCGGTGCTGGCCTGGCAGCACAGCCTGAGCTGCAGCTCCTCTGCCAATGGAGACAAAGATCAGAGACCATGCTCAAATTCAGGGCAAGAAATACTGCAGAAACTTTATTTGCCCTCCCCAAAAAATTGAAACCAGGCACTGAAGTCCTTTACTTTCATAGAAACATCTTTATTATTATTTCTGACCCTGTTTCACAAATCCTCATAGAGTTTATGTTCATCCATGAATTTAAACTAAGATTAATTTCTTCCATATTATTTTTTTTATCATTCAGGAAGCAGCAGAGAGCCTCCATAAGCTCAGAAGAGAACGACTCGGAGCGCACCAGCCCGGTGATGCTGGACAGTGGGCTCCCGTCCCCCCAGAACAAGCCCCACAGAAGTATGGACCCTTCCCCTTCCTTTGGGGTGCGCTTCAGGGGTGCTGGGGTCCCCCCACCCTGAGCTGCATGTTCTCTTGCAGGCTGGCCAGGAATGTCACAGTCCCTGGAGATCTGTGAGGGGCTGGAGGAATGGTCAGGTAACCAGTACCTCTCCAACTGCTCCGACACCGAAGAGGAGGATGGGAACCAGCTGGTTAGTACAGGCATGCAATGGTCCCAGAGCTCAGGGTACTGCTGGTTCTGGTCATTTCACTTTGTTTTGCTTCACTGGATAACCCATGTACCTTGTCCATGTCGCATGCATTTTCCATATCTCAATTTTGGGGCCACAGTTTCTTGAAATAATTTTAATTAAGGTAGCTGATAGGGCTCTGTCATGTTCCCCGCGGTGGTCAGAAATAACAGCTGCATGATATGATCCTTTCCAACCTATGGCTCTATGACATGAAATGTGGCTAAATAAGAGAATTTTTTTTCTTACTACCACAGTCTCCAGGAAAATACAAAGCCCTCGCGGACTGCAAGAGGAGAGGGTCAGAAGACCTGCTGGTGAAAAATGGGGATGAAATTCAGCTTTTGCATGAAGATGGTGAGGGACAGTGGTAGGTATTTCAGCCTTACTTTGCCTTATCTCTCGGAGCCTGCGGGGCAGTCCCCGTGCAGCCTCGCTTGCCTGGTGATGCGCTCGCTGCAGCTTCTGATTAACTTTTAGACTGTTCCAGAAAGCCAGAGAGTTCCTTCTCTTGCCAAGACTAGAGGCCGTAAGTGCTGGCTTGGCCTGGGAAAACATGTTAGGGCTTCCCTTGCCATGGGCCAGCTGTGTTTTACCAACATCCTTACTGCCCTCTTCTCGCTCCAGATGATGCTTCAAGCGAGAATTCTTTGGCCACCCCAGCTCAGCTGCTGGCTTTGTTCCTCTGGGCTTATTAATAGCAATATTAAGTGATTGTGAGACATTTTCCTCCCTCAAATGAGCGTTAACTGGTTAATGGCTATGGACCAGCTCTCTCTTGTATTTAAAGCTGTGGCTTGCAAGGTAACGCTTCACAGCTGGTTCTCTCCCATTGTCTGGGAAATCACTGCACCCAGCCTCCTGCCTGGTGAACCATTGGTCTCTTCATCTCAAAGGGCAGAAATCTTGTGGTTTCTGCAGCAATTTGTCAGAGATTTCTGGTTGTCTGTCCTTTCCAGGATGATTTCTGACTGGCTTATCATCAGCCAGCCCGAGGTCTCAGTAGGAGGGGATGTGGGGAGGGTGATGCTGGCAGGAATCTGCATCAGATTTGTGCCAGCACTAACCCTCAAAAGCAGAGACACAAATTCCCCATGGAAGATTCCTGGCCCCAGCATCTACAGCCCTTGCATTTCAAGGGAGATGGAGTTTGTTGCTGGCGGAAGCGAGATGTAAAGCATCTCAGTTCTGCTGAGTGCTCACCACCTCTCGCAGCCGCTTTGGCCAGTGCCAGGCAGAGATTTCTCACACCAAACTTTTCTTGTTAGTGCAGATTTCCCTGCGTGGCTGACAGAGGAATGTCATTTATGAGCAGGAGTTATTTCCAGCTGCCTACATCCTGTGTTGAATTCACTTAGAGTACCCTGCCTAAATTAAATCCTGCCCGTCTAGCTTAGTAACAGGACTGAGGAAAGTAATTGTCCTTGGCTCCATCAGTAGTCGGCGGAGGGAAACTGGCACCTCTGGAGATCAATACAGGTCTCAGGCAGGATAACTGGTGCTCTGGAGAGTCCTGTTCCTCTCCATTGGTGAGAGCTGTGCTCCCAGTGTAGGCTTTTTAATTAAGTTCCTGACTGGAGGTGGGAAGAATACTTTAAAGGCACACCCAGCTCCTGTTAAAACGCTTCCCTGCTTTGAACAGATTGTTGGTTGGTGCTGAGCGGAGCGTGCCCGTAGCAAACGGCTCCGGGGTTGGTGCGTTCCTTTCACTAATACCGTTGTCGTTCAAAGGTTGGTGAAAAACCTAAACAGAAGAAAAGAAGGCTGGATTCCTGTCCACAGTCTGCAGATAGTAGTGGGGGACTGCAGATACCGGAACGCCAAAGTGGCAGGTATTATATAGCACGCCTAGCAGAAATAGCTCATAACTCCAATCAGGTCTTTTAAGCCATTTGCATTACACTTGATGCGCTAAACCTGGCTGCGTATGCCTCTGCAGGAAAAAAAAAAACACCAAAACAAACAAAAAAACCCACAAAAAAACCAAACCCAGAAAGCAGCTATTCCAAAAAGCCTGCAAAAATAGTAAACTAAGCTTTTTATTTTTGTTGTTGGTTAACACCTTAAGACATTTCTGTGACTTTAGGCACTAGTAAATTAAAACCAAGCATTTTAGAAACCGTAGATTTCTTTGCAAGAGCACTGGGTAGAAGATCGGGGGAGAAGAGCCGGAGTCTGATCAGGGATTCCCGGGACTGTTTTGCCTCCTCGCCACCGTAGCTCAAACCCCGTGTGGGCAGGAGGGACCCAGGCAAAATCTCCTCCTGCTGCAAAAGACTGATGTGGCCTGATCCCCTACAGGCAATACCCCATTTCTGCATTTCTCCTGCCCTCCTGGCTGCCTGCTTGTTAAGCCACCGTCAGAATAAAGTTTATAAACAGGTCACCAGGTTTCAGCAGAAGGCGTCTGGTCTCAAAAATAGCATTTCTCATTTCCTAGCTGCAAGTGTACATAGAAATAGGTAGGGAAGCATAACAGATGACACGAGAAGATGCCTTAAGAGCAGCCTGTCGCCCTCGCTTTGCGCGCAGCATCACCGCTCCATGCGTTGCCTCATCACCATGCCATCCGCTGGGAACGGGAGACCAGGGTTTGCCGTGGGAGCAGCTCAGGGAACCCACGTAGATATAGTCCATTAAAAAAAATAATACACCAGTTATGACCATATAAAACATAAAACAAGTAGATTTGTTTTAAAATACTTCCTTTTTGTCAAAATCTTTTGTTTCGCTGAATATGAAAGAAGCATTCAGACAGGGTTAGAATTCCAGCCTTGATGGTTTTGCAGTGTCTTTTGGTGAAGTCCTTCCTGTACGGGAAGGTATTTTTTCATCCCCTCTGTTGCAGGGCAGGCACATTTCACAGGCTAGAGTTTTTCTGCCTTTCCACAAGGGGTAGCTTTTACGGGGCTGGAAGCAAAGCTGAGGTTCCCTTGTCCATGCTCCACCTTGGGGCACCACGTGTTGGTTTTTGGGGGAAATCTGGTTATCACATATCACCGGGTCCTGGACCACAGCCTGTGCAGGAGCTTTCTCCAGCCATAAATGCATCCTGAAAGTAGGATGCTGGCAAACTTGGATCACGGGTTTGCTTTGTCAGTGGTCGTACCCCCCAAAGCCCAAAGACTCACAGCTCCAGGCTGGTTTATGGAGTTGGTGAGGGCAAAGTAAGGAGGATTTCACAAGGCAAGACCGTGGAAAGCTCCTCCTGAAAGCTTCACACCACTTCCCTGGTGCTTTGCCAGGGTCTAGTCACAGCACCGAGGCTCTTTTTTCCCTGTTAACATTAACTCTGCTCTCTCTGGCTGCTGCTGATCACATCATATATGCAGTCTCTAGGCACAATTCTAATTTTACACGCGCTCCAGGCAATGTTTTAGGATGATGTAGGATGTTTTCTTGCTATTTCCTAGAGCTATTCCTAGAGCTTTTCAGGGTCGTGTCCTTATAGCCATGATGTACTTGCACTCTGAAAACTGATTTTCAAACAGTACCTTTGCATTCAGCAATTCCCTTTCCTCTGTGGATGGGCCATTTTATACTGCAGGTTGACTTTCTACCACTGACTGCTCAGGTTGGGCTCTTTTCTGCTTCTTCAGAAGATGGAGCTCTTGCTCCAGTAAAGCAGAGGGAGAATTAGGCAGCCAAGCTCGTAGGGCAAAGCGGAGGCAGGAGGGAGCCCCAAACCCCTTGTATATTATTAGCTGCTTGTGTTGAAATGCTGTTTTTCGGGTAAGCAGGGTAAACTGGAGTCAATGCAGAGCCAGGGGAGAGGCCGTGCTGGCTCTTTTTGGGGGTTAGTGCTGCTGTTATTGCTCATCTCCAGGTTCTCACAATAAATATATCTGCCATCACAGAATTTCATAACCAGAATTCATACAAATCTTGGGTTTGGGTTTTTGTTGTGGTTTGGTTTTTTTTTTTTTTTTTTTGTCAGGGCAAAGCCTTTAGCTGAACCTTACCTGGACACTTTTTCTCAGATTTATACAGTGGGCCCTAATAAGAACCTCCCACCACAGGATGGCTGATACCTGCAGGTTCCTAAGCTATTGCTCTCTTCTTCTGTTAATTATTCCAGTGTTGAGCCAGTACAAATTATAATGAAGTTACAGGCAACTTTTTGCTGCCCGTTTTAAGTTACCAGATGTATATTTGGTCAATGCCCTGCTCCCCTAGCGTTGCCAGCTTGGCAGACCCACCGTCCTGTGCCCACTTTCTAAGGGAGAGCCCATGTGCAACACCCAAACCAACCCACAGATGATTTTTTTTTTTCTTCCTGTCCTCACGTGGCTGCATAAGTAATTTTCCTTAGGGATGAGTGGTTCCTGTTGGCAATGCCACGTAACTGTTGATAAGGCTAGTATTTTTGTTCAGATCTTTTGCAAAGGTGGCAGTAGGGGAAACCTTATTCAACTTTTTATAGGTTTTGGCTTGGAGATAAGCCAGGAGGCTTTTTGGGAGGAAGATGGCTGGTTGGAGGTCAGTTTGAAAACCAGTTTTCCCTCTGTGTGCCTCTAGCTGTAATTTCTGAGATTAGCCCTTGCTGCTTTCTTCTGAATGGATTTATTCTGTCTCCTGTACAAATCTGTGGTGGATTTTTTTAGGTGTGTGCTAGTAGAAATAGTTTTGTATCACAGGTGATAATGCACAGATCTCGATGGAAAGGTTTGGAGAGCAGTCTGCTCAGAAAAAGCAATATCCAGAAAATAGTTACTGCTGAGATTTACCTGTGTGTTGGTGGCTTAAGCTGCTGTTAAAGCAGTCAGTCATGGCCTGGTCAATTATATGCGTTGACAAGGACCAGTCCCTTGTGCAAGATGCACATTTTGGGGAAGGTGAGGGCTGCAGCGTCCCAATCCCAGCAAAATAAAGTTGCAGACAGTGTGTGGCTTGAGCCCAAAGGCGAGGAGCACTCGGAGCAGGGCTGGAAGGATGCTTTATGCCAGATCAGGTACTCGGAACTGCGTGGTTTGAGGAGGACACAGGCTCCTGTTCCATACACCAGACCCTCTCCCAGTTCGTTTTAATGCCCCACTTGCCAAATGATCTCTTTCAAGCCTTATGGGGATCCCCTGTGTGTGCTCTTCATGAGATAAAGCTCAGCAAACCTTCCTCCCTCTGGTGGTGCCCCAAGGACCCACCTCCCACGTCCCCTGCTCCTGCTGGCCAGGGTGGTGGGGATGGTCCTCTCCATTACGGTGGACTTGAGGCAACCATTTACATGACTCCCTGGGCCACCTGGCTCGAATTTGCCCCATTAGAGTGTCACACGTGCCCGAGCTCTTGCAGGCTGGCCTGAGCATGTTAGCTGAAACACGCAGGTTTTGCCCCAGTTCTGTTCAAAGCGCCGCTGGTGGCTTGGCAGATGCAGCACAGCTCTTTGCACTATTACTCACGCACTTTAGGGATGGCAGCCGCAGGCTTCCCTAGCTATGCAGGGTCCCTTCGAGGTGATGTTGATAATTTTTATTTTGGGGGGGGCCTTTGAAATGTACAACAGGGTCTCCTTGTGCGACCTGCGCCGCCAGCCAGCTTCACAGAACAGCTAGTTTTTAACACTGTAGAAAACCTTTTTGAGCCTGACGAACTAAGGAGCCTAGAGAAGGTATCAGCTGGCCATGCTGTTAAAATCAAGCGATGAGTCGATGGAAAGGAGTCAAACCCTGTGGTCCTGCCTTAGACAAGGCTCTTGCTGAAGCCAGCAGGAGTTGAGCTTTTAGGGAGCACTGCAGGAGCGCACTGATTTATTTTTACATTATACAACTGTTACGTGATTACAGGGAATAATGTATTTCTTGGAATAAGATGCTTTAATATTAACATCATTCTTCATTACTTTATAGATGCTGCCCTGTGTAACACGAGAAAGTTTAGTTCCCCTTGAATTAAGGGTGAACTAGTAGCATCCTATTTTTGATGCTCTTTGGAAGCTTTCGACTCAGTGTTACAGAGAACTAGCACAGTAGTTGGAGTTGTCCTGTACCATCCATCACATTCCCAGACCTCCACAGCTTCATCTGCACTCAACGGGACTGGGGTCCTAAGCAGCTTCTCATAGTCATAAAGGAAGCCATTCTCGACTCTTTCATTTTTTTTTTCTCTCCTGTGGAAAGTACGGTATTTTATTAATTTTACCGGCTGTTTTTCCATGACATCCATCACGTTTCATCAGAGAAGTACACTACAGTTTCCTGACACTTTGTTTAGATGCTTGAAGTTTCCTCTACAGGTTGAAAGCTACTTATTAGCCGACAAATGTTGAAGTCAGTTACAAATAAAAAGAGTTGAGTTTTGGTAAACCAAAAAAAAACCAAACAAACCCACCAAAAACCAACCAACCAACACCAAACCACAAAGAAGCCGTATGTCCTGCTTAATTGATTTTATAGATGGATTTTTCTTAAATATCTACCTGAGCTATGTGAATGTAATGTTCTGTACGAGCGTCATCTGGCTGACTCACGTGTGAAGATGCAATAACGCTAAAGATCCTCTTTTTTTTGCACTTAGGGCCTGGTTCCAGCCCATTGCAGTCAGTCCCATTGATTTCAGTGAGGTTTGGGTCAGGTCACACTGACAACTCAGGGTTGTCACCAATCACTTAGGGTCCCAAAGTGTCCCAACGCTGAAACCTGTATCTAGCAAGTGTTGAAGTTTACATTAAATGTATGTACTTTTGGAACACGTGCCATAAATCCAAGTTAAATGTCCACGTTTGCACTAAGGATGTTCTTGTGGTAAGACTCTACTTTTCAGCATCTTTAATGTATCTATTGAATTTTTGAGACAGAAGAAAAAAAGAAAAAGAAGATTGAACACTCATAATTTAATTTTGTGTTTCTTTGTCTAGTTTTGCTTTTGTAGAAAGTAGGTACAGGTGGTTTGACTTTTAAGCAGATGTGTGCAAAGAGCATCCGAGTGCGTCGAGAGCAGGGTTAATAGTGTGCATGCGGTGGTGAATTCGCTCTGTCCCGTCAAAATGAAACGTTTTGTACCATGGACTGAGGGGGGACCTTTATGATCTTTGATTTGTGAACCATGGATTCTTAGACACAGTCCCAAATCGTTACGTTAAAACATACTGGAGGGGTGGGGGTTTTTTAAGTATTTGTGACCATTTTTGTACGGAGGAATCGTTGAACTACGTGATGGCTGTGGTTGCCTGGGGGGGTGCCCCACCACCCTGGTGGGCATTTCTCCAATTTGGGTGGCCAGTATTGCAGAAACACCCTCCCATACACACTCAAAAGGGTGACTGGCTGAGTCTGAACTGGGCAATGCTGCAAGGCCTAGAAAGATCCCAGTGCTCTTCAGCCACTGGCAACCACAGCGGAGAGGTTTTAGCTCATGGAAGGTTATTCCCATCTTCTTTAAGACTGGTCACGAGGCACTTGCTGGGTGGAAAAGTAGGATCCTCTTAAGTTCCCGTCGGGGCTGTTTGTAGTGGTAACAATTTTTGTGGTAATAGTACACATTTTGAGGTACAACTGTAAATATTTGTCTCCAACGTAGCACACATTGCATATTAAATGGTTTTAATCTTTTCTGTCTTCCATGGTTTTAAATCTAAGCTTTTATTAATTTATGGGGTTGATAAGTTCTGCAAATCTGAATGTACAGTCTGAGATTTTTAACATTTGAAACTTTGCACACGACATGGTATGTTACCTTAAGTATGCTGTTGAACTAGGCTCTTCATGTATATGTATAAATTACAGCAGAGAATTTTCTCTGACTGCAAGTTTAAATGAACTATATTGTATATGTACCTGTAAAAAAAATGTGTTAAATCTATATTTAAAGATTAAAAACTTGTTGAATAAATTATACGAGAATGTGCAATTCTGTCCAAACGCACCTCTGCTATAATTCTAGAGGGGAAAAAAAATGAATTCTCACAGTGTTGGTTTTATTTAATTTCTGTGGAATGAATATAACCTTTGGACACACATTTTGGTTTTAAAGTGGTGGCAGGTGATCCTGGGCCCAGGGTCTCCCATCACCAGCCTCCCCTGCATCCCACCACGGGTGGGACCCCTGGGCTGGGGACCGCGGGGGCCCTGTGGGCATTGACAGCCCTTTTGCAGGTGGTGTGGGGGTAGAGGTGGTGGTGGGGACACACGGGGGGGGTCTCCCTCGGTGGGGTTCTGCCTCTGGGGACAGGCGGTGGTCCTGTGCGCGGTGCCTGGAGTGTGATAAAGCCTCTGCCCACCCCGGGGTGCAGTTCCTGGGGGAGATGCTCTTCCCCTGTGCACCCCTGGAGTTTGCCGTGGAGGGGGAGGCGGGATGAGCCAGCACTGGTCACAGGGAAACCTCCCTCCCTCTTTGATTATTCCCTTCCCCTGGGATTATTCCCTTCCCTTGGGGTTGGGAACCGGATTAAGCCCCCTGGGGACAGCCCCCCGCAGACCCTCTGCCCAGCGTAGCCGTCCCCTGGGTGATCAAGTGCAACAGGAAGATAACAACAGAAAATAAACCCATTTGAGTCATTGGAATGATCTATTGGACTGTTTCTTTCGAGAGGAAGTTTAGCTCTGGCTTTTAGGAGGGCTCGTGTCAGCCAGAGACTCGTCCTCGCCCCCCTGTAAATCGGGTTAGATTTCACTGCACAAAAGTGCACGGGGCTGGTGTGCAACGTGTTAGGAGCCGAGCCCGTCTGCACAATTGTAAATATGCACACATGTATGGTTTCTATACAATTTCTTTGCTCTTTCGGTGCTTTCAAATCAGTAGCTGATTTGCTGCCACCTCCCCTTCCCCGTGCCCGGGTGCCAGCGCCCGCCCTGGGCAGGGGACAGGCACCTCCCAGCCGGGGCTCTGCGGACACTGGGGTGTCACTGGGGTGTCCCTGCGCTCTGGGGACATCCCCCGGGCTCAGCCACCTCCATCCCCAGCCGCGGCCGCAGTCTCTAATTTAACATGATTAATACAGAGACCGGGACAGGTAACGAGCACTAAAGCGATTCTCTTTATAATCCTAACACGACTCCACCGAAATCATTAGCATAAAGCCCTTTAGATGAGTTTTATGCAGATTTTAGGACATTTATACAGCCGATTTGCTCCAGTCCTACAGCAGGAGGAGCGTTTTCTGCCGCCTGTGATCCATCTCAGCCAGGATCCTGTGATCCATCTCAGCCAGGATCCCGTGATCCCTCCTGCCGAGGGTGCTGCGGGTGCCACGCTTCCCCTCTTCCCCTCCCTCCTGGGCTCCTGCCGCAGGGGTGATGCTGGACGTGGGTGTCACAGTCACCCAGTGGCCGCTGGGCTCCCCTTGCCCAGCCGTGGGCAATGCCGGTGGCATGCTGGCCCTGGGCAAGCGTGAGCCGTGCCCCGGCTCGTCAGCCTCTGCGGTTGGGATCGGGGGGGATCTAAACCATCTCAGCAATGCCGGTGCCTTCAGGAATGCAGGCAGGGGTAATTAAAAGGGCTTTTTATTTCCTTATTACCACACCTCCGTGGCGTTCTGCCAACTTTTGCCTTCCAAGAGCGGAAATTAGTTAGTTCATTTAGGAACTTTTATTAAAACACAACGATTTCTGGAGAGCACACCGAGGTTGCTACGGTCTCTTGTCAACGAACCAGTCCATCCCCAGCGTGGCGGAACCCCCCGGTGGTTAGTCAAGCCTCGTGATGTCCTTTATCCACTTCAGGTACTTGGAGACCCTGGTGTAGATGCCATATTTGCCTGGCTTGGCACATTCCTCACCCCAGCTGGTGATCCCCGTGAGGAACCAGGTGCCCTCGATCTCGGTGGTGTAGGGTCCTCCGCTGTCCCCACCGCAGGTGTCACTGCCCCCGGCTGAGAAGCCCGCGCAGAACATGTTCTGCAGGATGGTGGTGGAGGTGCTCTTCAGGCAGGTCGGCCGGTCGACGAAGGGCACCTTGAGAATCTGGAGGATGGTGGCTGGCCGGCCGCGGAAGAGGGTGCTGCCCCAGCCGCTCACCGTCCCCATCCCCAGCTTCAGCAGGGCGTTGGTGAACTCCCGGTTGCCGATGCAGATGGGGGTGACGTAGCTGTTGAAGCTGAGCGGCCGGTCCAGCTCCAGGAGGGCGATGTCGTTGTGGTGCTTGTTGATGCTGGCGTTGTACGTGGGGTGGGGGAGGATTTTCACCACCTTACGCTTCTGCTCGGTGTTGTCTTCCTCGTTGGTGTTGTATTCACCTGTGGAGACAAGCGGGGCTTGGGCACCACGGCTGGACCAGGGACTGTGCCCTGAAGATACCACCACAATGGGGCACCACCCCGATGGTGGTTGCAAAGGGGTGATCACCGCACACCCCAGCCTTCGGGAAGCTCCGAGCCCGGTGCCAACAAGGCTGCTTGCTCCTCTTCAAAAGGTCTTGGAGGTCCCCCCATGGCAGCACCTCTGTCGTCCCTGCAGCCGGCAGGACCTGAACCCCCAGATGTGGCCCTGATTGACCAAGTGGCAAAGGCCCAGAAGCTTCTGCCAAGGTCAGTTGCAATGTGGCTGTTCTTGGGATTTATCACCCTCAGAGCTATGTAAAGGGGATGTTGCCCTAGCATCAAAAGGGGGAAAGCCTCCAGAAAGTCCTCAACACAGGAAGGACATGGACCTGTTGGAATGGGTCCAGTGGAGGGCCACGAGGATGCTCAGAGGGATGGAGCACCTCTGCTGTGA
>JAOQGH010000062.1:17653977-17735532 GCA_025769975.1 Gallinago jamesoni | reverse complement strand
CACAGATGATAGGACAAGGGGTAATGGCTTCAAGTTGCACCAGGGGAGGTTCAGGTTAGATATTAGGAAATATTTCTGTACTGAAAGGGTTATCAGGCATTGGAATGGGCTGCCCAGGAAGGTGGTTGAGGCACCATCCCTGGAGGTATTCAAGAGATGAGTTGACATGGTGCTCGGGGATATGGATTAATGTTGGGTTGGTGTTGTTTTGGGTGTGGTGTGTGGTTTGTGTGTTTTTTTGTTTGGTTTTTTGTTTGTTTGTTTTGTTTTCATAGGTTGGACTAGATGATCTTAAAAGGTCCCTTCCAACCTAGGTGATTCTGTGAAGGCTGTTTGTATGTGATACTGTGTTATAAGCTGCAAAGCAAAAGCCGTTTAATACAGGAGGGACTATGAAAATTTAAGTAAACTGAGAAGGATGAATGTGTGAGGTTATTCAAAGAAAGAACAAAATGTTCATCGGTCTTCTGGTCTCAAGTTCCTGTTCAGGTAGGGAAATCCCCCCTAGCCGTAGGACATGGCCTTCCACTCTATGTCCTTCACTTTATAACTTCTATAAACATACTATTGCTACTGCTGTTCATTATGCTTGTGGCATAGCTAATGTGAAAAAGGAAAACAGAAGGCAGGAGAATATGCAGCCAATTAACCTTTAGATGGAGCTGTTTCTCCTTGGATGATGTGAGGGTTGCAAATACTTAGTGTACCTAATAAGTAAAGTAAGAATGGACTGAGTTGCGCTGTAGTTCAGTAACTCAGTTTTTAAAAAAATGCCTGTTTTATCACTGCCAAAGGAAGGAAAGTGTATCCTGTTTATACCTGCTCAAATTTCTCTTAGAAGAACTAAATATTGATAAGGAAAAGAAAATGTATAATTACACTTTGGAAAATATGCAGGTATATTTTGTATAATTCAAGTCGGGGATAGTTTTGTGCTATGAAAAAGTGAGTACTGCATGTAAGATAATGTTACACAGTGAAGTGAGCTGAGCTTCTGAGCATTTAAATATTTTCCTTGGAGATGAGAAAAAGTGTTTTGGTTTTTTTTTCTTCCCTTGTAAGCAGCAGTGTATTTGTGGGAGTGATCCTCCAAAGCTAAGAGCTGGTTGTTTACTATCATGATTAACACAGACCCCTCTCATTAACAAGGCCTTCACACTTTATCGACATTAACTCCAGCATACCCAATGCAATTTGTATTTAGTTGGTCCTTGGGAAGTTGTTTAATCAACCTTTGAATTAAGTGTCACTGCAGAATAATATGTTCTCCAACAAGTGTAGGTCCAGGTCTCTGCGCTTATGTAGCATAAACCTGTTCAAGTGGTTTACAGTTTCAGTGATGCCCACCAACAGCTCAGCTACCGTAGAGCATACAATTAATCTAGTCTGCAGGTTTTTTTGCTATCAAGAAATTTGGGCTTGGCTATGGGCTATATTAATTGTTCTGGCAGCAGTAACAGCCTGTTCTGCCTTTCCTGAACCGCTCTGTTATGAGACGGGGGCACATCCGTGATTTGATGAGAGAGCAGAATCATCCCACAGGGCAGAAGTGTCTGGAGTTGGCCTGGTGGCAAAGGAGCAATATATTCCCAAGGACATCTCCCTTTTTTTTTCTCATACAGCTTGAATTGTTAAAAACAGAACTGACCTGCTTGGTACACTGGCCCATGTAGGCCAATATTTGATCTCCAACAGTGGCATTTTAAGCTAAATCTGTTTAGGGCAGTTGTGTGAGTCTAGTCACTTTTGGTAATCTTGCTCCTCATAGTTCTCCTATGTTCTACTTGATATATGAAGGATGTTAGATACATCTGTACCTATTCCCTTTACTGTGTGTTTTGGTATTGCAGAATTATACAAATAAGAGTTCTGTGTTTGGATGGATATGTTGCCTTCATGATTTTGAAAATGTTTGTTGTATATACCCTTCAGCCTTTTCCTTTCCAGATGGAAAAGCTCTGGCCTTTCAACCCCCCTTTGTAAAAGCAACTATGGGCCATCCTCTTGGATTGGTTTAGCTGCCCATGTCTCCCACCACTGTATGTGCTATTGAGATGGAGGCCAAAACTGTACCCATTACTCAGGATAGGGTAAATATGTTTTTTCCATTAGTAGTAGGCAGTAATATGCCTTGTAGTGACCTGCCAGTGCAGTTCTTGGGACTTCTCTGGGCTTGGTCTGGGCCTGAGCCACTTGTTGGCTTGTCAACTGTTGTCTAGTGGGTGAGTGGCTATCACTTGACCTAGTATAGCTTTGAGATGAGCGTTTCTGGTAAAGTCTTCAAACTGGATACTCACTGCCTAGCAACCAAGAGTCCTCTATGGCAGATGCATCTGCAGGGAAGCTAATGTGTCACTGCAAAAAAACCAAACCAACCAAAAATCAAACAACAACAAAACCAAGCAACCAACCAAAAAAAAACCCCAAACCCCCAAACAAAAATAATCCAACCTCGAAAATCCCAATACCAAAAAACAACTAACAAAAAACTCAAATCAACAAAAAAACCCAACCCCAAATATCTATGGGAAATACAGTAAGATATGATCCAGTTGTTTTCCCTTTTCATCTTCTTTAAGGTGGCATTATTCTTAAATGAAGATAGCAAAACCTCGAAGCAGTAAGAAAGTAGCAGTCTTTGGGCCAGGAACAGACACTGTGGAATGGAGTACATGCATTTTTAACAATTTTTTAAATTATTTGCTTAATAAGTATTTAATCATTAAACAATTTAAAAAATAAATTATATTACTTAAACTTTAACAGTGTCTTTAAATTATTTGTTTTCAGGTCACTTTGATGGTTTTTTGGCCTTGCTAAGGCCTGTTTCTGGGAATAGCACACAGTGCATTAATAAGTGGCTGTGACACTCTCACAGAACACTCCTGGTTGCTGCACCAGCTCTCTGTCTGCCCAGTGGAGGTGAAATAGGGCCCATTCTGCTGCCCTTAGGATACAGCAGAAAATAGGCTGCAGAAGTGAAACATTTATCAAGGTACCCAATGCTCTGACTTTAAAACCTTGGTAATTAGGCTCAGAGTTATACTAATATAAGTATACTAAGTTATACTAAAATAAAATGCAAAAACCCCTGCCCAACCAACCAAACTACAAAACCCAGTTACAAAACACCCCAGACTTACACTTTAAAAAGGTGTTGAAAGATACAGGTGATGAAATGAAGGGAATTGTGCTGGAATGAATTACACTGAGGTAACATCAGAAGTGGACTCACTGACAAAACAGCAGCCAGGCCTTCAGTCTTTGTGCACCTCAGTTGCATCTGTTGGACAGGCACAATTCAGAAGCCTTTCTAAGGAATTCATGTGTAAGGTAGAATTTCCTTTGAGTTGCTGTCATTAGAAGATGGCTTTTAGAGGCTGCCCTTCAAGATTCTTACAACACCCTTGTAGATTTCCTTTCTTCACAAAGGATATTCATTCTTACAGTTGTTTTTTCACTTCAAGATGTCATCAATCTGTTTTTTATTGAAAATTATTATTAAAAATCTAAACAGACTAAATACACATAGCTCACTAGTGGCTCCTCGTTGAGACAAGTTGCAGGGAATGGTTAAGAAAATAAGGTGATTGATTCCCTGCTTTCTACTAAGCATCTCGTAGTACCTGGATCTATAAACAACAAGACTCAGCAGCATGCAGAGAGAAGAAATAGAGCTGTTATTATAAAAACGTTTTGTTTAGGGTTTTGTAGAGTGACTCTTCTGGATAGCTTTCAGGTGGTTCTTCTGTGTGACAGGCACTAATTGTGTTTAATTAGCTATTGCAAGCTTATTTGGGAACTTCAGTTGTGGGCAAACAGCCTGATTGGGTATGTTGTCTTTTTCTGCTGATAATACCAACTGGAATTTCAAGTCAGAAGTATTTTTAAGTAGATCAGAGCCAAAAAATGAGTACGTGGGTGCTGTAGCAGCTTGAAGGGTAGAAGGTGTGTTATAAGGACTGTGTTCTGAGGAAGCAAGGAGCTTGTTGCAGTAGTACTTCATCTCCCCTGGCCCCGCGAAGGGGGAGCAGGATGGATGAAGGCAGTACCACGTTTCAGAGTTTAAAGTGAGCTAGAGGACCATTACCTGCTTTTTCAGGCTTTCAGGAGAGTCTTGACGGGCTTCCTCAGGAACCAGCGTGAATTCTGTAAGGGAAGAATCCAGGAACTGTATTGCACTAACTTTGTGTGGGTTCATAAACACTAGCCTTACCTTTGAAGTAAGCTTTTAACAATAGTGGGCATTCGCAGTTGTTTCAGGAGTTACAAGTAAGCTGCTAACTCTCTGTCTGTAGACCTGAAAAAAGGAAGCATTCTTCTGTTTCACAGTAAGAAATTTCACGTGTAAGAGAGGAAAAGCAATGTACTGTTGTTATGAAATGGGTCTGAATCTCTCAGAAAACACTCTACAGTATTAACTAAAGAACACTTGAATGCTGAATAACAGCTTTTTAATGACTGGATAATGAAAAGCATATTTGTAGTACTGTTCTTTATGTATTACTGGCTTTGCAATTGTTGTAAAGGATGGTCTGTGGTGCTACAGAGGTAGACAGAATCTTGACCAGATTAATAGAAAAACATCTGATTAAAACCAGAGATTACAGGCAAGTTAGAGACATGAAATTCATTCATTAATACCCATGTAATAAATGTGATTCTTCAGTAGGAATTAAAAATCTTAAACTGTTTGCCTGTTAATATCAAACCCTTCAGAAGAAAGCATTTTGTTCAAAGCCAACAATACAGAAGAGTTGTGTCAAATTAATCTAAAACTTCTCAGTGCCCTTTGAAAGCTTAGGTATGGCAGATATTGCAAGCAATGCAAGACAGCCAAAACCAAAAGACGCTGACATAAATGGTGTTTTCTGCTTAACTGCCAATGCAGCCTATCGCTACATATCCTTGCCTCTACATTAGCAAGTTTTTCTTTGTTCAGCACCTGCTCCTTTCTTGACTTTCTGAAGACCTCCCACAACCTAATTCAAATATTCTGTCTGGCTTCTGGTAAGATCCCTCCCTGCAGGCTGTGATAAATCTTTATTAGTTTCATTAGACTTTCATTACAGAATAATCAGAATCATGCGAACAAATCCTTTTGGTATTGCTGTATAAATCTTGCATCATAGCTTCTTTGTTCTTAGTAGTGAGTAGATGAATGTTCTGCAAGTGCAAGACATAAATAAATTTTTACTGGGTAGAGGTCTGTCAGGTTTCTATTTATTTCTAGACAGTCCTGAAACTCTTCCCCAAGCCTTTACTCATGCTTATGAGTATGACTAAATTATACCATGAATGAAGAAATTGAGTAGCTGTTTCACCTGTTGTTGAGCCGCATCCAAGAAGGTACCTGGTAACTGTTTAGAGCAGAATGTAACAGGAAACTGTGCTGCCCTACAAAGCCCTACCTGCAAGTAATAGGCAGAACTTTTACTTCTCTGTTAAATTTGTCTTTGTATGGGCTATGAAGAGAATACCTAAGAGCTTCTCTAATAAAGGTATCTACATAGATATTTCAGATATTTTCCTACACGCTGTTGTAATGAAAGAAACTAGAGGGTGACAGGATGACTTCTAACCTTCAAAAATAATTTGTCTTTTGATGTGACAGCAATTTAAAACTACTTTAAAGGTGGGATCGTTTCAAGAAAATGCAGAGGATCAGGCTTAGGTTTGTGATACAAAGGCAGTCTAATTTTCAGTTAAAAGTATTCAATACTTCTTTTCTGAATATTTTTTAAAAATACATACCTGATTTCAGCAACAATATTTTTTTATACACTGGTGATCTGTATGATAAATAAACTTGCATATTGTGTTAACTACTGTGAAATTTATCACATTCTGTACTGTGCTTACACATCCTTGTCCTCTAATCAGGATCCCTGCAGTTTTCTTCTAATGTTGGATCATTTTTAGCAGTGTTTTTTTTTTATTTTTATGCTTCTAAAGATGCTAATTTATTACTTTGGATAGATTGTCAAATGTGAATGTGGATTTATCTCTATGCTTGTGCGCAGATTCTGATTCCTTAGTGCTGAAACATTGACCAGGACAGCAAGTTATATTTTCTTTAGTACCTCTCTATGTTAATAAAACATAAAACACTCTCCAGATGAAAGATTCTATGTCAGTAGTTATTTTTGCCTATTCTGGGAAAACATTCCTGAGCAGTTCAATTCTGGAATACAGACTCCTGTTCTACTCAGTGGTGGTTTTTGTGTGTTGTTTTTTTTTAAACAAAACAGAAGACGTGTATTTGAGAGTATATCTGTATTTCTACTTAGCTAATAGAGACTTACTTATGGTACTGAAGGAGCTGTCAGTGGAGTCCTGCTCTTTGTGCTCAAGGTCATATTTTGGAAGGAAATACCTGGTTTTGGGGGGAGGGAGGGAAAGCTCTTTTAATTTTAAATTTATGGACTGTCACCATAGTTGTTCCTAGCTGTTTTCTATACTCCATCTTACTGATTGTATTACAGAAATAATTTAATGTGCGTATGTTGCTCTGTGTGCCTGACATTGCCTTCCTGATATTCTATAACGAAGCAGCTCATACTCTACTTTCTGCCACTTCAATTTGCCTTGTTGCTTTTGGCAATCAAGGAACACTATTTACTGTGGTTTAATACTGCTGTGGTTGAACCTGTCTCAGAAATGATGCGTATTTCTGTTTGTTAAAAAGGATTGATTGACTCTTGCCTTAAGAGATTTCATTATTAAGATTTCTGGAATGTTTTTCATTAGCAAAGCATATCAGTTGAATGTCATTCAAACCTGCTGCATATACAGTCCAGGGATCATCCGGCTTTATTTCAGAAGAAGCCTGTTGCATTCGAACATACCTGCTGTCATTGTTCTGCATCTTCTGTGCAGGGATACAATGCTGGGGGTCTTTACTACTAAATAGGACAATGCACAATTTCAGATGATACAGCTGAAAAAAGTTTTGCTATAGTTACCTTTCAGGAATTGTACCTTATTTTCCTTAAATGTCTTTCCTAGAGTGGTGTACTTATATGTTTATAAATCCTCCAAGTGTATGCATTCGTAGCTTAATCCTCCTGCGATTCAGACACTGACCTACTCAAATATTTTTTTTCTATGGGAAATAGAGGCTTTAACTGACTGACTCTAGTCTGTCCAGGGTTTCAGAAATTTTAGAAGTTTCCAGTTGCTTTGAAAGGAACATGCTCTATTTCGTTATGACATCTATATCTTCAGACTGGGAAGTATGATGGGGATGCAGACTGATTTTATGTTATAAATGGACTTCTACTCAGAAACTTCAGAAGGAAGTTAATTTATGTGAAAAAAACTACATAAAAGAAAAGCAAATTTATAGAACAGTGTAAGGTGATTACTTTTTTAATGGTGTGAATGGCTAATTACTTCATGTCTAGTTTTAATGTTTGGTTTTATTTATATTTATGCATTTTCTATCCACATTCCAGTCTAATGAAAATATTTCAGTAGCATAAATGTTTAGGAAATTCAAAAGCTAGGCAAGTAAATCTACTGTGCTATATTACTTGGGAATTCCATTATATCATCTTCTGCTTTCTTGAGAAAAAGAGTTCAAGTAGTGGGAGGGGGGAAAGGGAAGTTCTTTAGTTTGCACAGAGGCCTCTGAAGGACTCACAGGGCTTCTGAAGTAACCCTCAGTGATTTAAGGGTTTCAATCATGTAAGACTGACTCTTAAGGTAAGAGCATGAAATATATCCTGGGACTGAGATACGAGATGTTTGGTAGTAAATAGATGAACCCTACTGGCTCTTCTAACACCAGAGAGTTAGAGCTGTGTCTCCAGGCTCGGAAAGAAGAGGGCCTGCTGCTCCCGCCATTTTCCTGTGATGGCTCCAGGCTGGAATCTTTGTGTTGCTCATGGAAACACATTTGCAATTCCACGTATCATTCTACTTATATCCAATAAGTTCTGGATTTATGGCTTAATTTTCTGCAGCAAGAGTAGGTAAAATACTTTTCAGAAAAGGAATGAAGATACAATAGGGACGTTTCAGCCTAAAGAGAATCCTCTCTTCCTTTCAAGTCGGCAGTTTAGTTTCTTGGATAGGAAAGGCACATCCTAAAATGTGTTATTTGTCAGTGATTCTATCATTCCTTATTGCTCAATACTGCTGAAAAGCTGGATAGAAAGAATCTAAAACAGAAATTAAATGACTGAGTGTTAAAACTGATATTATAGTTATATATAGTTATATTAACCAGCCATTTTCTCTAATGAATGTTTGCAGTGGCTGTGAAAAAGAAATTCCATTAGTTGCTGGGAGGTGAAGAAATTGGTCTGTGTACCAAAACCACTTTGATGAGCATTGATCACCAGCGAAAATAAGCATTTGTGTTAACTCATTTTGAGAACAAAAGCTGTAATAAGTGCTCTTAAAGCCTGAGCTAATTTTGAGGTCAATGACTAACTTTTCTACTATTATCGTAAAAGAAACAGGTCTTTGGTTTGGTTTTGGTTTGTTTTATGCTTCGTGTTTGGGTTGGTTTGTTTAGTTGTGTTGGGTTTTTTTTTTTAAGCTTCAGAACCTATAGCTGGCTTTTAGATTCATAAGAGCATTTCAACATCTCATGAAATCGACTTTTAAAATCCGCAGTAGTTATAACGCCTGCCATTACACTTTTTTCTAACATTATATAAGAGTTTAGGTTTTATAAACTTTTTAAAGG
Organism: Gallinago jamesoni; assembly: GCA_025769975.1. Classification (NCBI taxonomy): domain Eukaryota; kingdom Metazoa; phylum Chordata; class Aves; order Charadriiformes; family Scolopacidae; genus Gallinago; species Gallinago jamesoni. The sequence continues at coordinate 17,726,834 of JAOQGH010000062.1, read as the reverse complement.
TTTTCTATTGTCTTAATGAAGAAAAAATTGCTGTTTTAACAGTTTAAAATTATATGGCAAGAAAATAATAAAGTTAAAACATGGAAAAGGAACATGCTATTTTGGATGGACAAAAAATAAAAGTTGTAAATAGCCTTATTAAATTTTCCTAGGGTTTATGTATGTAGATGACAGGTGCTTATCCAATATTCTATATTTGGCATACTGAAATATCTTGAAATTACCATTATCTAAGTCTAAAACATAGACTTATAGTTCTGTAAGTCTGAAAGACTTAGACTGAAATATCTTCAAAGATCATTATATAAGGAACTTCTTCATATTCTCACAATTTTCCTGTATATTCTATGGTTCTTTCACAGTGTTTGGTTTTGTTTGTATTTGGAAATCTTATTGTTCACTTTACCTTTCCTTGTGCTTCTGGCCATTCCTCTTTTTAATATTTTGGTTTATTTTTTCTTAATTCAGGCTATATATTAATGCTCTCTCCCTACTGCTTTAGAAGACCAGAATGTTGTAAAATGTTAGCGGCTTCTTTTCTGACAGAGGAAGAACATTGATACAAAAAGAAAGGTTTGCAACTGGTGGATTTCCCTTTAACATGGCAAAGCCTTTCGAGAGCTTTCTGACACAGGTTAAAATCCTGTCATGACGATTTCACAGGTTTGGAGGTTCTAGATGAGGACTGGACTTGCCCTGTGTGTGATTCCTGAAAGAGCAGTTGAACTTTTCTCCCTGCACTCTGCCTCGCCTGAAGCTGCCCAGCTCCCTCCTCCCACAGGACAGCCTCACATCCATTTGCCAGCCCTTGGCCTGAGTGCTCTCAGCTGCCTACGGTACCACGAGGCTGCCGGTGTGGGAAACTCTGCCAACCACAGTGAAGGGATAGGCCCCAAACTACAACTGTTCTCAGAGGAATTTCAAAAGCAATCGGGCACCATAATAAAATTTACCAGAACTTGTGTCAGTGAAGGCTTCAACGTGATATAGTATGCCAGAACTTCATAGTTCTCTGGTTTACAGCAGGTATCTCAGCTTCTATTTACATGGATATATGTGTTTAAAAACAATTGTTTATATACAAGCTTTATAATTCCTCCCCATATATTCACACAACTTGAAGTTTATTCTTGGCTACATAACTTTTACCTGAGAGTAGCACAGACCAATTGTACTGCTTTCTCTTTTGAGTGTGTAAACAACCTTTTCCACAACTATCGAGTGAAAAAATGTGCTTTGAACCTACACCTAGAGCCTTTAGGATACCCAAAACTAATATAAAAATGTTTTTCTATTGAAAGTACAAGATACGCTGTATTGCTGACTACTAGAAGTTGTGGAAAAGTGCTGTCTGCATGTGTTAATTTCAAGGATGTTTTGATGGCCTGTGGCAGCAGGAAGAAGGAAACTGAAGTACAAGGGCAGAAAATAATTGTGTTTTCAAACAGCTGTAGAGAAACCTTCTTAGTCATTTTTCCCACCTTTCCCGTGGAAGAAGCAGAACTGCAGTAAATAGACCATAAGTGTCCCCATGAGTACTTGTGTAGAATGAACCATTGTACAGAAATACTCACTGTGGTGAAGATAAGTAGCTAGGGGTCCTGGATCTGCCAATGCAATTCTGTGGCAGTGTGATCTGGATGGAAAAATGTTAAGCTGGTTGTAAGGAGGATGTTTTGTCCTTTCCTTTCTCCAGGGAAGATTCAGCTTCATTCCTGATTAGGGGTATATACCCCTGTCCTTCTGACACAGCTTTGTTGTGGTACTTAGTACATTCTGATTGCTAGGCATGGGCTGTTGAATGTATAGTTCAAAATAATGTCCCACTGAAGAGTCTTGTTCACAAATGCATTGCAGTGCCCTGCAAAGACTCCAGATGAGCTAACTTCCAATGCCACAGTGTTCATGTCCCTTTGTAGTCATTAAGAACAGAAAAGAATGCTCTAAAACCACAAAAACTTGTCATTTTGATTTAGTTACTACATTTGTTAGAGTTTGAGTACCTTTAGAGGAAGCTCAAGATCATTTAAGAGAGGCTACTGCATCAGCTGAGCCAGGTTTTTAGGTGATGAGATTAGTATACCTTTAATATAAAAGGTGCTAACATCAGTTAACCTGTCTTGATAGTTCATTGTTTCCTGCAAAAATTATTTTTTAGTGTTCACTTTGCTTACCACAATACAGGTGTTCTGTCATCTTTCACCATTTGTAGCTGTAGTGATCCATCTTACTGTAAAGGTATACACTGGTAGGAAGCTAAACAATTTTTGCAGCCTGTCAGTGTTAATAATTTGTTTCATTTCATCATAAGAATAAATCTTATTTCAATGAGTTTTGTAAAAAGCTAAGTATAGCACAGGAGAGATAGAATTTGGGGGGCAGGTAATGATACAGTGCAGTGCTTTTCTCTAAAAAAGATTTCTGTGGAAGATGATGTACCTAATTTTTGTGAAATCGTGTAATCTTTTTTTTTTTTTTTTACACTATTTAGCATTCTTGAAGTTTCTGAAATTTTCTTGCTTTTATGAAGGGATACAGGCATAGTGTGAGAAATCTAATTTACCAGAGAAAACAAAATCATAATGTAAGCGTAGAGTGTTCCTTCTTTTAAACAGATAATTTTGTTTATTTTGGGGGGTATGTTGCTTTGACCCGGTGTTTATTTTAAATTCCTTTGAAAAGTTTTGAGGAAAAATGATGAATTCTCTTTCATGTCTTATTAGTCTTTACTAAAATTCGGAATTGAACAATGACTCAGTCCTTTAGAAACTATTGCTTTAATAAAGTTTTTATTGTTTTGAAATTCTTGTTTGAGTCAAGATTCAGGTAGGGAAAATCTTTTCTAATAATACAGAGAAATAGTTATCATCTTTGAATATGTTGCCTCACAATTCTCACTGCATTTCCTGCATAATCTTTCATGGCTCCCTTCTCATAGGAGACCCATACATAAGGTTTAGGGTGGTTTGTCAAGTGTTTGAAAAGTTTATACTCATTAGAGTTTATTAATTATTTTCTTTTTAATATAAGGACACAATCAGTGATGCTGTTAAGAAAAGAAAGTCTGGATTTAGAAGAGGAGAGGGATTTCTATCTTCCCATCCTCCTTAGTTGTTATTTGCCTTGTAGTTAGGAGAATTCTGTCTTTTCTTTTGTTTTCCTACTTTCTTTCTGTCTTTTTTTCCCTTCATTCTGGGGTCCAACATCATAAGCATTAAGAACCCAGGCACTTCTCTGAACGTCTGCCAAATCTTGTAAATTACTCTGGTGCTTACAACAGAAGATATTATGGCAGCTTTTGGAGAATCAGCTGGAGAAGAGTCTGTTGCTGCAATTTTTTCCTGTGGGATGCCAGGATGATGGAGTATTCCATGGTACCACGTAGAGCTATAAGCAGTTTATAGTCTAATAATTACAGTGCAGAATACTGAATGCACAAAGACATGTCATTTTACAAAGTTGAATTAAAGCATGTTCAACTGGGAAGATTTCATTGCAACCTCTATATTTTGAACTTATATTAAAAAAGGTTCATAGAATGATGTACTTGTCTGTAAATTTTCATATACTGCTGAAGCCATATGAAAAACTAATGTTTTAGGGTTGTTTAGTTTGTGGTTTGGTTTTGTTTTTTAAACTGGCAGAGCAGATTATAAAAGTGTTTGAAGAAATAAATGGTCATGGGTTTGATCATATCTTTCTACATAATGTGTCAGAAATTTCTTAGTTTATTGTTTCTGTCTGAACCATTTCTAGTCCCATTTTTGTGTAGTCCCCATTTCTGTGACAGATCATTAGTAGCATCTTCTCAAAGTCAAGAATGGCTTGTCCGATCGCATTTAAATCTTGCCCGTGCTCACAGACAGCAGTGAGGTGTGGGACCTTTTTTTTTCCTTCCGGTATCCCAAGACTTCATGTGTGTTACTATACCACGCAGAAAAGAACTTTCTGGAAATTATATAGCTGGTGATCTATTGGGCTGCTTACGTTTCATAGCGGTGGGAACAATTAATGTACTTTGTTGTCCCAGCATGTGGTTTAGCTGTTGCGGTTCACCAGTTTGGGTGCAGGCTCTGGCACTTTCCATTGTTTCATACATTCTTACCCCTCTAATGAATGCCAGCTCATTTAATGGCTTCTGTTACACATGTTAGTGGTGGGCTTTACTGTACCTTAAATGGTATTGGAGTTACTAATATGATAAAATTATTTACATTGGTGGCCACAGTTGCTCTATTTGGTGTCCACAGAGGCCCACTGCTCTGCTGATTGGAGTCAGGAGTAACAGTCACGCTAGTTGACATTCATTCATTTTGAACCACCAAATCACTTGCTTTGGGCAATAATCTCTTCTGTGTAGCTTTGGATTCTAGGTGCTGGCTGGCATAATGGTCAATGATATTCCAGTCTTGTGTACTTTTACCATTATAAGGGAAGCCTGTTGGGATGGTTTTGAGAGAGGTCTCGGCTATAAAGTTGAGTGGCTTCTTAATGATAGGAGCAAGAGAGAGACTGTAGAGGAAAGCAATAATGGCTTTTTAATAGTGATGGACAAATGGTATTTGTTTGAACTATGTTTTATAACTTTTATTGAGGTGGGTGCATCTTTAGATTTTGTGTGTGTGTAAATGATTCGCGTCTATGTTAGCCTATGTTTATTTAATCTGCACGGATGTAATTAGAATAGAAAAAGGAAAAAGTTAAGTAAGGAAAAATACTAGAAACATGTAACAACTATATTCACCCTAGAATAGGATAACAGTGTAAAATAAAAATGTGTTCTTGTTTACCTCCAGTAAATAGTTGCGCTAGCAATAGTACTCTCCTAGTGCAGGTTACAACCAGGGATATGTGAATCTTGCAAGGTGTTTTCACTTTTTATTTTGTGAATCTGTTCTTATGGGATTCTTTTTCTGCTTTTCTTAGTAGTACGCCAGCATTGAGAGTGAGTGTCCAAGAGGAATCTGCATCTATGTGATTTACACAGTTGTTTAACCCTAGCAACTGCATTTCCATTTAAGAGATTGATACAGCCTTCTACCTTTCTTCCCATATGCCAGCACAAATACCTATGGCCTCATAGTCAATGTGATTGAATTAACTTGTTATTGTTCCTTCATTCAGATCACTTGGTGTTTCAATTTGCCATGTGAAAGCTTGTACTGACACAAGATAAGAGGTGGCTCTGAGTTATGAGTGAGCAACTGAATGATGGAATTGCTTCTTTTAGCAGCAGATTGATTAAAATTATTATTGATATTTCACTGTTTTTAAACTGTGTCAAAATCAAAAGCTTTTTCTGTAGCTGAAAATGCTATTTTGGAAGCAACACACAACACACGCAAGAACTGATGATGCTGCCTCTGAGCACTGTTAGCTCTAGTTGCATGTCTTCCACATTTTGATATTTCTGTGCATGGAAACTGTTAGGGATTTAAGTTTGCAAGCCTACTATTTCTACTTTGACTTTTGCTTCGGAATCTTAGTTGAAAAATAGTGTCTTTGTATTGAAAAGTCAAAATGGGTCTTTGCTGGTCTTTCCAACTCCAATAATTAGGTATACCGGTATATTTTGCATCTAGTCAGACAGTTGTATGTAAAGGATATAAATTTCCTGGATTTCTTTACTTTTTAAAAATCCGTTAAATCTCATGAGAGTTTCCTGCCTTTTTTTGTAGTTCAAATTTTTAAGGTCAGGGGGAAGGAGAGCTGATAGTTTATAGAGCCATGTCTTGCTTGATTACACCTATATGCACATTAATAAATTAAAATAAACAAAAAAGGCAGACTAGAGGAACAGGAAACAGTTAAATGATCTAACTTGAAATATATGTTTGAATTGATTTGGAGAGAGAGAGAGATATTTTTCTCAGTGACATGGCATGATTTCTATCTCAGAATAACATGCAGTTGCTGTTACTTACTTCAATTATATAGGAGAAAAAGCACCCTTAAATGTTTCAGGATAAATTAGTTGTTTCACTTAAGACTTCTTTCACATCCTTTAGCAAAAGTACTTTGTGTGCAAGGTAAAAATGAATAATGGCTGAAACATTTTTTTCTAGTTTTTACTCGCATCATTGCCCATATTCTGCATAGCCTTCTGGTTTGTCATCTTGGTCAAAACTGAGGTGTCTTCTATTTATCTGCTTTAGGATAGAAAATACATGCTTTTTTGTGTGTGTCAGTTGCTAGTTCTGCTGTCTGTCCTTGACTAAAACCAAAGGCTATTCCCTATAATGTATTCCATGTATGGTAGCCCAATTTCTCACTGAAACTGCTCTTTTTGTACATAAAGCAATATTTGCAAAATACAGACAATAGGAACATTAGTTTGTCATAATCTTGTGGGGTTTTTTTGTATTTTTTCAGGATTATTTTTGTTGGTTTACCCATTCCATCTGTTGGAATACAATCAGTATTTCTTATACAGATTTTCTTCTCTGTACATGCATATATATACGCACACACGTACACAGTTTCTCTCTGACTTTCTTGTAACTGTTCTCTTGCTGTAGTGTTGGAAATCAATTAATGTTGAGTACAGGGCAGTCTGCAAACAGTTCTCTAGTAGATCACCTCTCAGTGCTTTCACTAAATGATAGTTCCCCTTTTAACTCACTTTGTAAGCATCTGTGTTAAAGTATTTTGACAAATCATGATACAATTTGAATACTTTGTATCAAATAATTAGACCATAATGTGAGATAAATTTCATTCATATTTTATAAGTCCATGACTCACGAGGTTATAGCTTTTGAACACAAAACAGTTTCTCAGAGAGAAAAAAAACCCCAAAGTTCTGCGAAAATAAGTGTTTTGAGTTCTCTTGAGGTTTATGCTTTAAAGCCTGTATTTAATTTACTTCTTGTGTCTAGTTGTTAAGTTCCAGGTCTGGCTCCTCTGAGTTAAGTGAGCTCTGTGTTCTGACTCAGCAAGCACCTGCTCACATGAGTTTAATGAGACTTATGAGGTTTTTTCCTATTTCTTATTGGATTTATCCTATTCGTAATTGAATTATTCCTATTCATTATTCCTATTTCCTATTCCTTTCTCCCCATTTCTTTCATTTCAGGGTAAAAAAAATGCATTTCTCTGTTAAAGCCTTTAGCACCTTCAGAAATGTATCATTATGACCTTTTCATACATCTTTGAGAGTAGACACTGAACATAAAATATGCAGTGTCAAGTCTAGGACAATGTACTACTACATCTCAAGACAAATACATGGGTTTTATTGCAAAGATAATGGGCAGGAGTTTTAAGCCATTTTAAAAATAGCTGTAGTTTGGGTCAACTCCAAACAGATAAAGTCCTCTAAGATGAGATAAGATCTGGAAGGTCAAGGAGGATTGCACTTCTCTGCCTCTCTTAAAACTTGAATGTCATGACTTGAAGCTGTTCCCAGGCTGGTAACCCTCTGTTAATAGGTAATGAATTTGCTTCTCTGAATTATTTCAGAGGTAATTCCATAAATACTCAAAACAAAACAATTTCTCTGTTCAACTTTATTTCTCTTGAACACTTATTACTTCCATTATGGTAGGATCATGCAAAAATCTTTGTAGAATTCCAAAGTTAGTGACATCAAAGATGCACAGTCAAAAAAAATCCTTCCCAAAGTGAAGAAGAGTATTCACAGATTTGACAGAGTTGGAAGGGACCTCTAGAAATCATCTAGTCCAACTCCCCTGCTAAGCAGGATTGCCCAGAGCACATCACTCAGGTCTTCTTGTTTGTCCATTCACTGGTCCCCAAAATTGGAGGGTCAGAGGAGAACACAATTTGTTCTCCTGAACCGTTGACTAGCTGTCCTAGAGCCCTGAAATCTTTTTTCATTGCCCTCAGACTTCTCCTCACCAGTTCATCATTGTCAACATGTAAGACCAAGAGGGGGTAATAATCTGAGGGCCGTATCAGGCCAGGAAGCTTCCTGGTAATATCCTTAACACAGGCCCCTGGAAGGCAGCAGACCTCCCTTTGGGAAGGGTCTGGCCTGCATATGGGACCCTCAGTTCCCATTGACAGTCAATTTTTGTGACTTAATACTTCTTCTTATGTAGCAGAAAACGTGGGTCATCTCTGTGAAGATAAGAGGGTTGATTGTTCACAGGTTTTTAAGGCTCTTTCATCCACTGCATGTTTACCACAAAACAATTCATTCTAGTTTGAAAGAGGCCTTACAGTGTAGAGCAGCTGGACAGGATTCATTTTTTGGGTTCAGAAAAGCCCACTGTCTTATAAGAAAGACCAAGATGAAGGTAAAATGTTAAAGGAAGTAGCTGTGAGGGGATTTTTCTACTCACTTAAGAAAACCAAAGCACATTGCAAAGCAATACTCTGAAATGTTGCGACTCAAGAAAAATACTGGGAAGCAGCAATTAAAAAGTTGACATCGTCAGATGATTAATTTACAGTAAACCTCATTTTCTATTTTGGATTACTTGGAGGATGTTGTTCTATGTGAAGATTTGGGGCGGGGTTGTTCCAAATTTTGCCCATGACAAGCTTTTAAAATCTGGAAGTATTTGTAACAACTTCAATGCATGTATTACACATGCAGATAGGAAGATTTAAGGTTGCTTAAGACTGTAGATAATCTCTGTTTAGATAAAATGAAATGTCAGGTTGGTGGAATTCATCCTGGGTTTATTACATAGAAAAGGATGAATCACATTCTCATTTAATCAAACATTTCACAACAAAGTATTTGTACTATATTTATATCTTGGAAATACTTTTTTTTTTTTTTCTTAGAGAAGGTAGATGCCGTTACATTTTATTGGTTTAGTTTCCATGTACTTCATCTTCTGCTCAATACCAGTCGAGTCGTCAGTCTGTTTTATCTTGCTTCTGTCATCTCTGTTTTATGACAGAAACTGAATGTAGCTCTTTTAATCAAACTGGACCGGGTTATTGTGATGACGAAGTCTTAACAAAGTTGCAATTTTAAGGATGATCAAGTAGCATAATAGAAATATTTGTGTGTCCATGAAGCTTAAAGTAATTATTTCAACCTTTAATGTGAAGTTACAAAATATCCACGAATAGTCAAGTTGTGTGCATATCCAATATTCATTGATTTTTTTGCTTGCTTGCTTGCTTTATGACACTGGGCATTAGTAAACTCATGTTTTCTAGGAAAATGTTTCAAATGTTTCCAAAAGACAGTCAGAAAGGATCGGATACCAAGAGTGAAGGTGAAATAAGTCAACTCTTTTAGAAACAATGTCAATTCAATTTATTTTCATTAGAAAACACTACAGAGATTTATAATCCCAAAGTATCAGTAATTTATAATGCTTGAATTTGAAATTTTAATTATATCCTTGTTGAATCAAACACTGTTATTTATTATCAGACAGCAAAGGCTAGCATTTCATTACTAAAGTTAGCTTTAAGTTTCCACTGTATCTTTCTATCTCAATTCTGTGGTGGAGACATAAGGGAGTAGATGCACCCAATACACAAATATATATTTAAGTTTTTTTTTTTAACCTGGTAAATAATATGCCTTAGTATGTCTATGTGTAATTGGTAGCAACTGATTTCATCTCCCTGCAATCCTGCCTATATAACTCTTGACAACAGAGATGAGCCAAGTTGGAAGATTCAACACAAATTTTCATGCTGGAACAGGCAAGTGTAACCCGTTGGACTTAGTCCCCCAGTAATTCATGAAAGCTGAGAGTTGCAGTCTTCCGGGTATCTTATTTTGCACCATTAATTGCTAATTTCTCCTCTTACCAAGTAGTTGGTTGAATAATTTGTAGATAGATTTGAGACTTAAGTTTTTACATAATAACTTTTGTGGCTCTGTTTCTCTGAGGTCCTGTACACTGAGTGAATTCTGAATGGCCAAAAAAAAAAAAAAAAATCACCAGCCTTTTATCTTTATGTTGAAAACTTTAAGGAAAATGTCTCTTATAGGAGTTTTATTTACTAATTATACTGTGAGAATTGTCATTTAAAACAAATATTGCTGCATCCTCATATATAATTTTGTACATAGATAATATCAAATGCCATAAGGAAGTATTTTTGCTTCTAACAGTAATAAACAATTGAATAAAATATTGCACTTCTAAGCATCTTAATAATGTTTGGTTCTTTATTAATAAGATGTGCATAATTTTTATATAATACTATAGGCTTGATTTCCCTCCCTCCCCCTTAATTTGAATGTTAAGTACTGCAGACAGAACACGTGTTCTGGTTTGGAAAGTGCATCTTTAATAAAGTTATAAAGGAACTAGCAGTAGATTATTTTTTATTATTGTTATTTATTATTTAATTATTAACTCCTGTAGCATAATTGATGGTCTAAGTTCTCACAAGAAGGAAACCTCTGGCTTCTGAGGCATTTCTGAAAGATAGAGCTGTGTCTGCCTAAAATTGAAGTTCCTTTCAAGAGGTGTTCAAAGATAGGTAAACAAGTTTTTATATGCTTATAGATAAACAAACTTTGTTTTTTGATAACCTCGCTACACATTTTTCTGGGCTATTTGAAAATAATTCAGTGTGTATCTTTTTGGACAATGTCAGACTCATTTCTTTGTCTTTTCTAATGAAAGCTGAAAAACCCAACACTTAACAGATCTATCATTCTGTCAATCAGCACAATTTGATCCTGACTATCTATAAATACATGATATGATTTCTGTTCAATTAGCTAGAACATATGACTAGCGTTCATGATGGCTTATTGCTTCTCTGTTGGGTGTAGAAGAATAGATGAATAATGGGATAGGATTGGAGTAGAGCAGATACACTGTGAAAGCTGATGTAATGAAGCTGGTCTTCACAGTTCTTCAACAAATTTGAAGTGCTTTCAGGGTAGTGCTTGCAATCATTTACTTGGCATAATCTTAATCTGTCCCTAAATCTTCGTTTACTGTGTCGTTATACTGTGGCATGGATTACTTTCAGGCATGAGTATTCAGTGTGGCCTTCATGGTACCTGAGATGGATAGTCTATAGAAACACAGGCATGTTCTCGTGAGTTTTTCACATCTTAGCAGCAGAGGCAGATGTATTATAAAATGTGAGTCTCTCTTTTCAACACCCTTGATTCTTTACCTCTGTGATATCCATCTCTGTTTGTTCCACTTCCTCTGAGTTTCACCTCATTGCCCTTGAGCTTCTTCCCTCCTTCACTGCAATTTTTTCCTGCTAGAGTTCAAAGGAATCGTCTTGCTGTTGTGCCTGTGTTTTGCTCTTCTTTTGTGACCTCTATTTCTTCTGCTGCTGAAGCTAATGTTTCCTTTTTGCTACTCACTGATGGGGTTGGTGCCCCTGTCTCCCTGTTTCTCCTCTGACTCCATTCTTTCCCTGCTGCTGAGCACAAAAAAATTTGGAGTGGTGAAGTAGATAAGCAAGTAAACTGATCAATGACAATTTGATAACCTTCCTGCCAACCTAGAACTCCCAAACTATGAATTTTGCTCCAATGCGTCTGCCAAAAATGAATTATATAGGAAGTTTTTAAAAAGAATGTAGTAAAAAGAGCAAGAAAAGTAACCACCACAGGGAGCTTCTGCTATTGTATCTCTTTCAACAGAACATTAGGTCTTGGAAGCTGTACTTAGAAAGCTTTACTTGGGAAATAACTTTCTTTTATTCTCTCAAGAACTTTATGCCCTCAGGATACATACCAACACTGTGTAACACACTCTGTGAAGCAATCCCATCCCAGGGAGAGGTGTCACACTTCACTGAATTCTTCACCTACGTGTAGTAATACCTATTTGCTGGACTGATCTTACTGATTGGTTAGTAAATGAAACAGAAATTTATGCAGCTGCTGTAGGAGCTGGCATCTACTAAAACAGAATGTTACTATGTTCAAGAAATGGAGTTTGTTAGTGGCAGAAAAGTAGTTTTTTTAGATCTTAAATATAGCACACAGAGCAAGCACAAGTGATTAAATAAAATATTGTGTTAGGAAACAGCACGATGTCTTGGGAACTTGTGTCTTTTGTGTGGGGTGAGGTGTTTTCTGAGTGAGCCTTATGGAAACTCTCCTGTCATTTCCAAGTGGATCAGTGGTGCTGCTGCCCAAAATGATGGTTTTGTGTAGTGGGAAGCTGGCTCATGTCTAGCTCTTGTCCCCACTCTCCCTCCCTACCCGCCCCTGGGAGTTTGGTGGATTGGTCAGAAGTGCTCCAGAGCAGGTAGACAATCTAACAATTTCATTGATTGGTAAGATGTGATTAGAGCCGATCTAACAGTGAGACTATAAATCAGGATTTTAAGGAGCAATGCTGAAGAGCACTAAGTTCTTTAGAAAGGTCTGTCATATCTTGAGAGAAACAGTGATGAGGTCTCACAGTGAAAAGCTTTGTAATTCTGGTAGTACCACTACTCTCTCTTAGCAGTCCAAAATTGTGGAGATGTCTAGTAAAAATACGGTAGAATCAGTCTGGGCTTCTTTTACATTCCAACAGAGAAAAACAGAATTTGACCTTAACGTTGCTAGTTAGTAAGGTCATAGAAATGGATTTTGGATAGTTTGTGAAAAGAGTCAAGGGCTAGAAAACTAAGTACAGCAAACTTTTAAATAATTTAATAAATAAATAAAAATTGCAGCCAGGGATATTAGTCTGTAAGATTTAAAGATCAATGTTTTTCTTTTTATGGGATTGAAGAAGAACTGCTTATTTCAGGAACTTCTTTCTCCTCATGTGGTAGACAATTGGTGTGTTATGTAGTCGCTTGAGAAGAAAACAAAAAAACCCTGCAAATTTATTTCTGTAATCAGGCTAGAATACCTTTTGGCTTTTTTCAAAAGATGCTATAGGGTAACTCCTTTCCTTATGTTTTTCGCTGATACTTTTTTTTTTTCTTAATATATGTATATGATGTGTGCATAGTGTTTAAGAATAGCAAGAGAAAAGAATAAGTAATAGGAGATCATCAGGAGAAGGAGGTCTTTTATATGTTTTTACACGACTGATGCTTTGTTTGAGTATTAAAGCCTAAGGCCATGCTTTTGACGTCCTTAGTACTTTTCAATGTTCTTTTAAATATTAAAGTAGCACCTAGCTCTTAAGCCACATTCTGCATGTGGTAAAATGTGACTCTTCTAATGTGTTTCAAACTGGATATCTGCAATCAGTAATAATTTTTTGAAAATTAATTAATCTTTCTGTGAAAGACATGCTGGCCTTTTTTAGCATGCGTGTTCCTGCTAATAGTTGAGAACCTACATTGTGAAGACACAAATCCAAATGTTGAAAATGAAAAAAAATTTCTTATTCTTTATCCCACTTTCTGATTCATTCTTTTCCTTGCTTTATCTTGGTGAAAAATGGAGGATGATTGGAACACCCAAAGGGATGAAATAATGATCTCGATGGGAAGTGTGCGAGCTTGGAGACACTGCTGTTATATAAATGCATATTGTGGGCCTGTATAAATCTCTATGCCAGTGGAAACTGAAGCTCTGCAGTAGGTTTTGCTTGGTCCTAGTTCAATTTACAGATGTGGAATAACTGCAGTAGAAAGAGAAAATGATGAAATAATGTGATTTTTAAGCAAATGTTTATTCATGAAGTTCCCATTTTTCACCTTATCCTATCTGGCTCACTGGTCTCTCAGCAGGTTGTGTAATGAACACCACATGGTGGAGAAGCAGGCACAAAACAGCAGTGGTGAGGCGTCTGTTACACAGTCACAGAAAAATTTAAACCACAACTTCACTGGAAAAAAAATATATTTTGTAGAGTAAAGACTTCATTATTCTTTCTCCAGTTTTAATATATCAGGGAATAATTTTCCTTACTTATGGCAATAAATTATGTCCGATTGACGCTACAGGAGATTTTTTTTTTGCTTATGAAAGGATTTAAGAAAAGTGTTGTGCATAAAAGAAGCGAACCTTATTTAGTATTCTGTCCTACGGGAATAATTTGAGACATAAGATATATGCAGTACAATGAAAACTGAATAGTTTCCCATGCCAGTGCTTTCTGAAAACATGCTGGTTTGATATCTGTTTTGTTACTAACAGTTTTCTGCATAACTATTTTTAAGATTAATTTGCAAATTCTGCAGTATTGATTTTTGTGACTCAGGAAAACTATTCTTAGTTTTGGGTAAAATTAGAAGGTGATTATAGAAAGTGAAAGGAATATCTCATGGTTTGTCAGCTTTGGTGGTTTTTTTTTGCGGTTTCGTTTTTTAGTCTCCTATCTAATCCTGAGTTGTCTATATTTGTTTCAACTGAACTATGGTATTTATCAGCAGAAAGATTATTTGTGACAGCTTAATGAGATAATTCTTGACGTGGCTTCTTTAAATTTCTAGAGATGTGAGAAAGATCTCTGTGCTGGGTTACGCAAAGATAACATTACAATGCTACTGTTAAAGTAATGTAAATGCACTTGAAATCACATAAATTTGATAAAGCATGGAGCATGAATTTATTTGGAGTCACAGCTATCAGACAGTAAACTTCTAAGTTAACTTTGTAAAAGAGAAAAAGAATTTTAAGAAAAAATTTTGGCGACCGTAATCAAGAAGTGTTTTAAATCTCTTGTCCAGTGTAGCAAATCATCAAACTAGAAACTGCATTTATTTCACTTAGAAACACATCCTTTCACACATTATTTATGCTGGACACCTTTCCTCATGGACAACCATTTTAGGGCAGTGAAAACGGATTTAGGGGTGAGCACTTTGGGATGCAGCAGTGGTGGACAGGCAGAGTTTATCCTTTCCAGTGAAGCCAGCATTCTCTTCACGGAGAGATAAGTCTTTGTTATTTTGGTCTTTTATTGTATCTTCTAAGTAAGATGATCGTCATCTTGTTTTCTGTAAGAAATTACAGGTAAACTGCTTTGCACAGTAGCAACACAGATCCTGCAGAAAATGTGTGTATTCAGATGGTTGAAATCAACTCACTAGACCAGGCAGTGCGAAGGCAGTGCCAGCCTCTGCTGAACTGGGCTGTTAAGGGTTTGGTTGCAGGCAGAGACTCCATTGGGCCAACATGTGCCTCACCAACATCCTGGTTTTCCCCTTACTGTGTTTAACTATTGAAAATAGTCAAACATGTTGCTTACAACCCTGTGCATCTTAATTTGCACATGGACAGGTGTTCTTTTTAAATGCTATCTTGTTCTTCATTGCAAAGCAATTGCCTATCCATGCTAATACACATACTTAATTCTTTCTCTCTTGCTCTGTAGGGAAATATGTTTTGTCTTATTAGTGTCTGTATGTACTTTGGTGTGTTCTCAAGCCTATGACAATTATGAATGACCAGATGGCATTGCACAATGCTTTTAGTTTGAATGATAAACACTTAAAAAGCCATTGTAGCATGGCTGGCCAGGCAGCATAGCTACCTCATGAGCAGGAAAGACAGTAATTTTGGCTTTTAACAAAGCTGAAATCGAACTTTAACTGTAAAGCATAGTAGTATTTGAAGGAACTCCAAAACCCTTGTGTGATATTTAGCTACTTAAAACTTTCAGTAGTTTTCCAACAGTTTTGCCCATTAAAAGCAGTTAATTGGCTTTTCTATGCTGTTTACTCACTCTGAAAGACTTAAAATATTTTAATGATGTCCCTTAAAAAACCAACCAACCAACCAAAACAACCCAAACCCCCACCAACAATGGCAACAAACCCCTGATCCACCTTTTATCTCTACTCCAGGCTACAAAAGCTGTAAAAAAAGACAAAAAAAAATTAAGTCTTCTGTAATTCAAGATTTAAACACAGATATTCAGAATGGTAGTATGAACAAGTTTATTTTATGAATATTCAGTGTTTAATAACTGTAAATTTAGGAGATAACATCAGTGGAACAGAAAACTATCTCAGGTTACTAAGTGCCTCCTGCTGCTTAAATGTCAGGGCAAAGATGAAGATATTATGCATAATAAAAATTGAAGATATTTCAGATCCCTTGAGTAGTGAGAAACAGTGGTTACTTATGTCAATTTAACCACTTGTCTGACCACTTTGCAATGAAATGGTAACTGAACTCATTTAAATCCTTATCGTAATACAATGAGAGACTAAAACACTTTGTCCCTTTCACTTCATAATTAAAGGCTAAATATGAAATAGAGTATCAGTGACCTATTTCAAAAAGACTTGAGCATTCTTGAGGTCTTTGCTTAAATAGTATCCACTTATTGGAATCAGCCTGTAATAAAGTGATTTATGTACTTGGGGCCGGAGGAGAGGTAAGGTGAGGAGGGTAACAACAAGGACAGAAAAGACCCTCACCTGAAATCAGTGCTGTTATGATGTCAAACAGAGCTTTTACTCAGTACCTACTAGGGGTCCAAAATGGTGATAAAGATGGTTAGGAGGAAGAAGGAATGATCACATCAAGAGAGTTTATATCTGAAAATAAGTGCTTGCTTGTGGTTTGGATTGAAAAAAACTATAAAAATAGCGAAACATCTAAAATCCAATTTAACTATCCTACTGAAAGATAGGATTTGTACTTTGAGCTAAGTCCTGAAAGAAAAAAAAACATATTTTAACTTTGAGTAATTGCATCAGGTCACCTAATGGGTACCTGGCTTGTCTATTCTATGCTCTTCCACCAAAAGAGAATACAGAGTAATAAAAAGAAATAGGTGAAATCCCATTTCCAGGAAAAAAGTTTTTTAAAAATAGTGTCATAAATATTTTGTCTTTAGGACGTCTCTGCTGTCCTGATTGAACCCAGTTATCCCTTCACAGAGCTTGAAAAACATATACAGGACATGTCAGTTCACTAAGTGGAACATTCTTCAGAGACTACACACAGAGTTCATTCCAGGTGTCAGAAACAAGCACAACACTTTGGCATGTGGTCAACCATGCGGTTTCATTAGAAGCACAAACATGATAAATGTTCTAAGTTTCAGAGATTTGGGAAGACTTTTTATTTGGAAGAAAACTGCTACTTTTCCACCTGGATTTTCTGCATTTTGTTAATTAGCACTTTATTAATCTCCAGTAGTAACATGATCTTTCCTGACCGTTACGGCTGCATGTGACTGTGAGACGTACCCACATACTTCTGTATTACAGAGCCAAGATGGCTGTGCTCCTAGAAGAATACTAAACAGGACACTAGCTGAGATACATTCCATAAGTCAAGTTATTTTCATTACTTTCAAAAGGAATTTTTCTTGTGGTATAGCTGTCTCTTTTGTCCTCCGAGTCTTGATTGTATGTTAGCACCATACTAATAGGACTGTGAAAAATGTAGTGGTGCTTCTTTTGTTTCTACAACTATGTATTAGAAAGGGAAAAACGTGAGGGCAAAACAAATCTGTTTTCTGTACTGAGCAGTTACCTGGCTTCTGTTCTTGCATTTCCCAGACCAGGAAATAGTATTTTTGTCTTTGGACTTTTATTCTGGGAACTTAGTTCCTTTTTGAACCTTTGCAGGCTTAAAATGTCCTCAACAGGCTGATGGCAGACAGGTGGGAAAATGGGTGTGTGAAGGTCTTCTATGTTTCCCTTCTGCACACTGTGTTATGCTCTGTGACAATAAGGTTTTCTGTTCATACTTCCTAATTCTTTTTATTTGTCTTACTCTTCAGAAGAGCTAATGTGAATATTTAGCATACTAGCTCATAGTATTTTACCAATACGCTATGCTATTGCCTACTGTTAGACTTTGCGCTGTGACAGTGAAGCATGTTTTAAGCAGATCAGTGATGCTTACCATGTTAAACAGGCGTAGCTTGCAGAAGTTATACAGTCACACCAAATTCTAAGCTAATTAAGCAGATCATATATCATTTTTTGAAATTACTTTAAAGGGCAGACTGAATGACAGTGTTTTGTTTATGACCTTTTAATCTCGTCTACAACAAATTAAATTTTGTCTACAGAAAATAAATTTTGTCTACAGAAAATAAATTTATAAAGATGATGAAGTGTCTTATGGCAAGAAAATCCATTAGGAAATCTTGAGCGTGTCTTGATAAACATAGCTTTGTAAGTGTCACAGCCATTTGGCATTATATCTAGTGAATTCATTTGTGTTTGTATGTGTTGAGAGGTGGAGGATGAACAAGAGGCACTTCATTTGATCTCATTGTGAAGAAATATTGGATGCTGTGATTTCAGCCACCTCGGAGAATAAAACTTCTGTATGCAAACTTTAAATGAAAAACAATAAACCATCTTCAATTCCTGTCACAATCTCCATTTAGAAGTAGTTGGAAAACACTGTTTTGCGAAGCAAGTTATAAAGTCATAGATATTTGATTTTATTTCATTTCATTGCTATTATCATAGACAATTCTCTCATAGAATCTTTTCAGTAAATTTTCAAATTCTATCACAGCATCACCATAACAAAGAACTTCTTCTGAACTTCATTACTAGGTTGAAAATGCCTTTTACGTTTCCAGTTTAGAGAAGTTCAAGGTCCATCAAAATCTACTGATTCTTCCTGCAAACATTGCACTAACACTCTATTCAAAAGTACAGAGTAAACAATAAGCAAGAAACAGCAGAAAGTGTCTTGGCAGGGGCAGAAACATCAGTTTATCCACAGAAAAAAACAGAGCATATAATAGGGATTAGTAGGATTAAAAGATTAAAGCAGAAAAGAAATAGGCAATGCTCCGTACAAAGCTGACCACTTTGAAATAGCCTTTATTTGATTTCTGGCCCCAGCTGCTCTGTGAAGTGTTCAAAAACAGATGAGATAGATATTCTGTGGTATCTTCAAGTTTTAGGCAACCTGTATAATTTAGTGCTCTGACTCATTTCACTAAAAAATAAGTGCTGAATAGTTACCATTTTTTTTAAAAAAATTACAAATTTAAGTGAGACAGTATAATTCGTATTATAAATATTAGGGTTAGTGCTATTTTTTGGGGTGTTAATGTCTGAAAACTAACTTCTTAAAGAAAGAAGAGACAAAAAAAATTTAACCTTAAGAACTAAAAGAGGATTTAGTACTAAGATATTTGGAGCAAGTGTTTAAAATCTGAGTCATTCAGAACCTGGTTTAGTGTCCTGGTGTGAAGTAAAACCGAACCAGTTTTGTGTTCTGTAATTTTACATTTTAGTTAGGCTTGGGTCACGCCACAGTCGAGCCCCACGTTGGGCACCAATAAATCTGTTGTGGTTTAAGCTGAAATCACTACTTTAATGAAGAATTAATATTAAAATAAAAAAGAAGAAAATAATGAAATAGATACAATATATACAAAACTGTATCAAGCTCCCAGGATGATAGTCACGTCACTGGCAGGCACTGGGGAAGTCCCAGACTGGACTCAACAATGGATGGGAACTGGGTTCCACCTCTGGAGTCAGGAACACACGGATCAGCATCAGGCAGATGAACAGACAGGATCCTCTTTGGACGTCAGCCATTACAGGAAGAGAGAGAGGGAGAGCTAACCCTTTGATCCCTCAGCTTTGATATTGAGCATGATGCGGATGGGATGAAATACCCCAGTTGGTCAGGTTTGGGTCACCTCTCCTGTCCGTTCCTCCCCACAGGGGTGACCCCTCTACGCTTTTCCGTTTCCGACCCTCTAAGGGGCAAATAGCAAAAATTGGCTGACCTTGGTTGTTATAGCAATAGGTACAAGCAAGAGCCCCTCTGCACACCATTCCTTGGCATTTAGCACAAACGTTGGCCTTATCATCCTGAGAATGAGCGGTTTTCTCCACAATAAGCCATTAATTTCAGGGAGTTAGAGGCGGCCTAACTAAAATGTGAAATTACAGAACACAAAACTGGTTCGGTTTTACTTCAAACCAGGACATCTAGCTAAGGAGAAATTGAGCATTTCATTGGCCTCACTTCAACTCAGTCTTTCACCATTCATATAATACAGATTAAAATTAAAAAGTAACCTGAAATATCAGCAGTAATTTCATGAGTATTGTTTCTTTCAGTCTCTCCTGTAAATAACTCTAGAAGTGCAGTAGAAAATGGCAACTGTGTTAATCTGTTTTCTTACTTGAACATAATTTATGCCTTTTTGTAAGAAATATCTTTCCTGTGACTTGTGAAATATAGCATTCAGTATGTATCAAATGATCCTCCTTTATCCCTTATAATCTAAATGTAAAGTTAAAACCAGTATTTTCTGCATAACCCAAGTGGTCTTCAACTTAAGGGATGCAGAAGTTAAGCTTTCAAAAAGGACACAAGAAGCATAACTACCCTAGTCCTTTTGTATCAGCTTTTCTAAGCCATTAGTAGGTAAATGGCTCGTTACAGTTGGGACTGATAGGTATTAGCACAGAGCACCATGCAGGGTAAGTAGCCACCCTGGCAAGACTTAGCACTGGAATAGCTACGCTAGAAATGCCATTTCAAAAGGGTATTTCAGACTTAAGTGTTTCAGTTGGAGTGGAGAGGGGACCCGGTTTGATAGTAATAGAGTTTCTGCTCACTGGTTACATCCTTTCTCTGCATTTTGTGAAGTATTAGCATGAGTAAATTTTACTGTAATGATAATGAGCGTGTTTTAGAACTGAATACATGTGTTCTTGCCTCAGCAACATTAGTATTCTATGTATGCGTTTGATCTTTAAAGTGCTGTGTCAGCTTTGAAATACATGACACAATATAGTGTTCGAAGAAAGAAACTCATCAACCTTATTGAGTATAGTTGTTAATGATTGTGAATTAAAATAATAAGTAGCCTTTTACTGTAGTGTCTTATGTGCTGTACCAGTGTAAGAAATTATTGTGAACTATCCCTAAGAATATTCTGCACCAAGTATTGACTGTGGCATTTCTCAGCAGGTGGGGGCTGAATTCTTAGTTTTCTTAGCAAGACCTAACTTCACCCCATAACTTGAACCCTCTGAGAATGGGACACCTGTTACTAAGGATCTAACAGAACTGTTGGCACAAGAACAGGAAGAAATACTGAACTTGCCATGCAACTGGTAAAAGCTTCTGTGAACACTTTGAGTCATGAAAGCAATAGGTGTGTAGCAAAAGCCTCATCTGGCCTTATGACAAGAACTGTTTTCTTTTATCATAACAGAACTATCCCAATACTGCATTTGTGGTATTGGATTTTTGCTACCCAACGTTGGTTCTGTGTTTCTTATTTTTATTTCTTGAGAAAGAAGTGGAAGGTAATAGACTGCTGCTGTGCGTTCTGTGGTGTTCTGTATAAAACCGTACCCTAGGAATTGCACAAAGTGGACTTAGGCTCTCTCAGAGTGATGCATGCAAGGAGCTGCAGAACCTCTGCTGGCTTGTTACTTTGGAAACCAGTAGAATTGATTGTTCTGTGAAGTTGGTCTCTTAAAGCAGCAGAGAATCACTGCACAGAATATGTTTAAGCATTTCTTTTGCTCGTCTTTAATGCCAAAGGCAACTGTACAGTTGGTTATTTAGGCATGTTTCATCGCTGTGAAATTGGTAGTTTTTCCTTTTTCATGATATGTTCATATTTTCATGAATTGCATCATTTTAACGCATGCAGGAGTTTGCACTGTGCAAAGTGGGCTTCTCTGTGATTCAAGTAGTTGTAACAATATTAAAATTATGTGTAAGGTACCGTATTTCAGCTGCTGATATGATCATTTATGACTAACCTATTACAATTTGTTAGCACAGAACTGACCTTTTTCTTGTAAGCAAAGGGCACATTTTACAGCTTCCTGAACATGTCTTATCTACTTAGAAGGTTTTACAGAAAAGTAAGATGTAGTGACATTTAGTTTTATTCTAGTTCACTGCCATTAACCTCCTCCTACTGACTTACATAGTTGGGTATAGTGCTTTATCAAGAGAGGGCAAATTAAGCTCCACTGTGTTTCAGCCTGTTACCATGCTACATCTTACAGAACTGCAATATTTGGGTACTTAATGATACGCTTTATGTGTTCCTGCCTATGACACACATTTCCACAACCACTTATAAAACACAGCTTCATCAAATAAATGACCACATTTCTTCATTGCTCTGAAACGTCATTTTTACAAATATCTGCTGATGTCCCATGAGGAGTCTTTGCTAATTGACCTACATCCATGTGCTTGCTTATACACCAAGAGCTAGACAGGAAACCAGTTTAGATGGTTAGGTTCTTTCGAATATTTATATTTTTCTCAGTTCGCCTTTCCATTTATACCATGCCGTGCTATTTAGTATGCTCAGTGCTTTGCTTTGCACCCCATGGATCAATTCAGCTATCAAGTTAGCAAAGTATGGAAGGTTTCTGTGAGCACATATTCAACCATGAATTTTCTATACTTTTTTTCCCGTGTGCTTAATGGATTTGGACATAAAATCTAAGGCATTTCACAGGCTGTTTGATATGTATGGGAAAGCACCGTTCAAAACGAGGTTTTCCTTTCAGTTAATTTAATGTTTGGAGACTTTCAGATTTACTGAAAGGTGGGTAGTTACACTGTGTGAGTTAACAAAGGAATCATATCATCCCTCCTCCACCCCTATGGTTAGCCTTCCTTGAATGTGTTCATTACGCTGATAAATGGTTTCCAGCAGGGACCATTTAGAAATGCTCCAGACTAGGAGAAAATAAAGTCAGAACTACATAAGAAGCTGTCTAAAGCAGACTGGGACTCACCTCAAGGTTTAATTATTGCTTTGGACTGGTATGCTTTTCTGGTGTTACTACAATTTCCAGTATTTGACAATGTTGATGGATTTTGAAGTAATAGCAGCAGCAGATAGAAATTCAATCCAAATATGAATTATTCACTGCCAAATATGTATTAGTCCTTACTTATTAATGCTTACTAATGTATTGTTGGGTAAGAATGTTTCAGATTTCAGTCTTAGTTGAAGAGCTTTTTGCTAAACAATTAATATGCAATGTGCAATGCCGTTCCCTGTGATGGGTGAGAGCTTGCAGAAGATTGTCATTTCTTTTGAATACTTTTTTTTGTCCTTTCAAGACATCCATCTTGAAATATTTTGAGCTTGTCTTTGCATTACAAATCTAAAATAACATGAATTTATAGTTGAGTTCAGGCAATTAATTAAACCTGTGTTTTTCGCCATGTGATGTGGCGCTGACTGTTGGGCCAAATTGTGTGTGTGCGATTTATTCACAGAGGTGTATCTTTGAACTGGTTTTGTTCGTTTGTTTGTGTTTGGTTTGATTTTTTTTTTTTTTCAGCTGGATAACTATGTGGGTAACTATCAATGTCCATGGTATGTTTCTGTTTACCTATATGAGACTTTTTATATAAACACACTTAGTGGCTGGTTTAAAGCATAAATCCATGCTACTATTTCAAAAACCCAGCCTAGCAAGTAAGGGAATAAAACTAAGAACACTAAAGATATAAAAGCTGACAACTTGTATGGCAATAGCTTTATTTTTTGACTGCAAGAAACAGAATTTAGTAGTGTCTAAGTGGTGCAAATGAACATTATGTAAAGAGGGCAGGCAAAGGTTTATGAGCTTGATTTCTGAAGATTCATCTTGCAGCAGAAGTTCCTGCTTCGTGTACATAGGAGTAAAGAGATGGATTTCTATGGCAGCACTTATTCATTTTCTTTCTTTTGATTAGGGGCAATGACAAATGCATGTGAAATTTTGCTTTGTACAATGCTTTGGTAAAAATGAGATTGCAGCAGATAACACCTTGTTAAGTAGCTAAAATAATTTTGCGCAACGTAGTCAGATCTGGGGGCTAATGTGTAGTTTAATATCTAATACATTAGACATATTACTTATTAAAAATTTCTGTGGCTACATTTGAAAGGGAGTTAGACAATTTTATGGCAACATATCAGTAAAATCTATATATAGAACAATAAAGACAAATCAGGAAAGATGTTTTCATACCTTGTACAGAATTGTATAGCTTGGTTGCTATTGCTTGCTCTTTTCATGTCAGAAGGAGAGGTAAACAGTATTTCTCTGCAACCTTATGTATGGTCTATAATGTTCATTTATCCTGAAACAACTCTGTCTCAATTAGATTTTTCTCCAGTGAGTTATTTTTATTATTTGGGAGACGTAGGTCAAGAAAAATTAAGATACTGAACACAAGTTGATAATTATGACACCCGTTTAGAACACGGGAGCAGTTTCCTGGCTTGCCAGGCCAAAAGCAAAGGTAAGAAAGTGTTTCAAATGAATGAAGAGGCAGATGGATGGTTTTTCTTTTTTGTTTGTTCAGAACTTCTGTAGTAGAATAGAGAAGTCTTTTCCACTGGAAAGAGCATTTTCCTAAGATTAGGCCACTTTTAGAGTTGTCATTTTCAGGCTTGTTATTAGAATAAGGCACTTTTGAGCATATTGCTCTTGCAGGTGAATAAATTGGAGCTTTATTATACTGCAGAGCTGTTAGCCTTACTGTATCAGTGTAGATATCCTTCACACAGACAGGCATTTAGACCCCACTTAAATTATTACAATTATATCAAGAATGAAAGGGGGAAGATTGTTCTTAGTATTTTGAAATTCTGATGTTGAATTGGGAAGACATAAAAGGACTCCAGAGCTTAGAATGTGAATTTACAGATCACATATGAATGTATGTCACTTCTCATGCTTAATGGTCTACCTATATCTTACAGGGTAGTTACCCTTAGCCAAAAAAGGTAAGAAAAAGAAGATACTTTATCTGTTTTTAAAAATATTTACATTAAAATGTCTGAGGTGGGGTTTGTGCTGTATTTACATTTCCAAAAAAACTAGTAAGTATGATGTTCCTGCTGGGCAGTTGGCATTTTTATGGCCCGATTTCAAATAAAAATTATTTTTCCTTCAGTACTCAGATGTCACTGAAATAAATGAAGGATTAGTTTAGGTGAAAGATTAACACTAAGGACTACAGTATGCCAATAATAAAATTGAAAAATTATTGAAAAGTGCAGCAAAGAGCACACTGGTGTGTATTTTATGCAAAAAAACAAAGGACATGGGTTGAGAAAGAAAAATTAAAACACATGGGCTGGTGATTTTGGCTGTTGGAAATGGTAAATGATTGCTAAACAGTCTTCCAAAAGAAATAACAGAGATTGTTACTTATTTTACTCATTTTACCTTTAAATTTTGAATTAACTTTTTATCTGTTTGGTTTCGGATAAGTGTGTTTGTTTTTCATTCTGGTATCCTCACCCCTGGTTCAGGCATAATCATCATGTATTCGTCATGTTAATCTCTCGACTATAAGCTAACTTCTGGCTGTTCTGTACTTGAGTCATTGTGCTTCTGAAAGTTGCTTTAGACACTTTACTTGAGAATACTGAAATACTGTTTTTTCTTTTCTGGTGTATTATTAAGGCAGCAATCAACTAGTTATGTAGATCTCTTTAATAACTGAATCACAGGGGGATATCTCTTTAAGTTAAAAGTATATTTCTTTTCAGAAGATACATCTCTGTCTTTTGAATGAGAAATTTATAGAGTACTTTGAATATTGTGAACTCTCACCCACTGACACACAGCTATGTAAATAAAATGCTTGTCTAGCTGACTTCTGATACTAAGAAGAGATTTTAGATCTATGATGGAAGGACATATCCTTTCAGATAGGAGACATGTTGGAATGTGATGTGTAGGGGTCATGCATATGAAGATATAAATTTTCTCAATGCAGAATCCTGAAGGCTGTTCTTGTAGTAGACATTATTGCAGGGTCCAGTTTTTGGACTCTTCCAGAGAAATTGTAAATGTTTTATCTTACAGCTGGTTCGTACATTTAGCATTTGAAGGTGGGACTTAGAATATCCCAATACAGAAAAGAAGAACAGCAGGGATCTTACTTGACCAAACTAGCAGCCTTCTACAATAAAATGATTAGCTCAGAGGATGTGGAGAGAGCAGTGATATTGGCTTTAGCAATACTTTCAGTGCTGCTTTTACTCCCATAACTTCCTTATGGACAGATTGATGAAGTTTATAGTAGATAAGTGAAAGTGAGATAGGCTGAAAGTATCCTGAACTGTCAGCACAAAAGGCTGTCATCGGCAGAATGAAGTCCCCACCCAGCCCAGTCACTAGAGACATATCCCAGTATTAATACTGTGGCCAAAAGTGGTAAGCGCTTTCATTAGTCACCTGGATTGAGGCTACAGTATGCACCCTCTGCAGATTCACAGGTGATGGAAAGCTGGGGAGGGTGGCTGATAGATCAGATGATTGCCTGGACATATGAGATATTGGCTGGCAGGAACCTTATGAAGTTTAACACAGAAGTGTCAAGTCTTGCGCCTGGGGAGGAGTAATCCCATGCATAAGCATAGACTCAGGCTGACCAGCTGAAAAGCAGTCTTGCAGAAAAGGACCTTGTATGGATATGGTTAGAAAGTTGTCTAAAATAAGTTTAAGTACAGCAAAAATTCTGCCCCCACATCCTACTCATTGAAGATTATAAATCCCTCTGAAAAGTCATTTATGATAAGAATAAGTGAGACTGTAAAAACAAGGTTTGAAGGAGAAGTGGGATTGTCTTTCCTTTGTGTTTTTATCTTCTCAAGACAGATTTAACTAGCTAAAAATCTCTGAGAGTCTGCTTGGTATTGCAGTTAAAAGTGTCTGCTTTTTCTGACCAGTATTAAAGTGTAACAGACTTTAGATTCCATCAGTTAGCAAAGTTTGATTTTACATGTCTAGTATAATTAAAATAAGATTCTTAAAACAGCCACAGAAGCTTAAGAGTTAATAATTTATATATAAAATTCCTGATTATTTTTTCTTGAATACTGTTATTGCAGAAAGCTTTAGGAGTTATCTGAACTGATGTTATTTTCAAAAGCAGAATGTGCCCTTTAAAACAAATCAAGGGCATGTCTGAAGTCTTAAATTTTTTTTGAGTTATTACTGTTGGAAAAGAGGTCAGATTAACTGGAAGATGTCTCCACTGGAGTTCTGAAACCCTGGCTAGTTTCTCACTTCAGACCTGCTTTCGAGTAGTGATATACAAAGAAATAAAAGGAATCTCAGGGTTTTTGTTCTTTTTTTTTCTGAAGAATGATGTGACCTTTTCAAGTCAAGAAGTCTACAATGCCTGAAGTCACAATATATCCACAAACAACTCTAAAAAATAATGGTGTACCATGCTTTATTTAATTTCCAGTCTGAATGGGTTGAAGATAGTATTTAATATGAGTGTTATACTTGAATATTTGAATAAGAATGCATGCTGTAATTAAACACTCATCCATTTTTCTTGTGCTATGAGTTATGAGTTGAGATAAAATATGCATTCATAATTAATTTACAGAGCTAAAGAAAGAATGATTCTGGGTAAACTAAGCAGTTAATCTCACTGCAATAATAGATCAGAGATGTGATCCAGAATCACAGAATTGTCTAGGCCAGAAGGGACCTACAAAGGTCATCTAGTCCAATCTCCCCGCAGTCAGGAGGGACACCCCCAACTAGACCAGGTTGCCCAGGGCCTCATCAAGCCTCACCTTAAATATCTCCAGGGGTGGGGCCTCAACCAAATATGATTTTAAATATGGTCTCTGAGAACTGTGTGTCCTTAGGAAAAGCCCAATAGAGACAAAGAATCATAGAATCATAGAAGTAAAGGCGTACGTTTGGAAGATGCCAACGGCCTTTCTTTTTCACAAGGGATGTCAGGTCCCAGGAAGACACAATCTGGCTGTGGCATGGAACTAAACTAATGGTCTGTATCTGAGGAGCAAACTTGTCCAGAGCTTCCCTTCTCCTATCTCTCAGAGGAAGTAGTGTTTTGGCATTATAGGGTGAGTCCATAGTAAGCAAATATTTATAGGTAACACAAGGTACAGGGGTTTACTGAATGTAAACGTTTGACTCCCTGATAACTTTGAACTAGCTTGAAAACTAGTGAAAGAATCACTTACTGGTAAACCAATAGATCTGTTATGACCCATATTCTTTGTCAAGAGACCAGTAACTATTTTATTCTATACATATAAAATTATATTTGGAAATTAGTGTAGAAAATACATGTACTCATGTTGAGTGGTTTGTCTGCTACTGTGTGTTGAAGTTGTCTCTTTGCTCACTAGCACTAGCTGTTTTCTTTATGACAAATTTTCTAAAGTATGGTGTATGTTCAGCAACAAAAAGAATAATTGCTGGAAGGAACTAAGCAAGAAAGGAAGGGAGAGCAACAAAGATTATCAGTCTAGGTAGCCTTATTTTATATCAGAAAAATATATTATTGTATCTAGGGCCAGTCAGATATTTTTGAGCAAAACAGTATTTTTTGGGTGAAGTGTGGATTTTGTAGAGTTTAAAGTGTTTTCTTTGAAACATCTCTGCTTAAAGAACTTCTCATGTACAAGGCCCTGGGAGTTGTAGTTCATACCAAGTTTTTGAGGCAAACCTGTCCAAGAGAAGCAATTCAAAAAAATCCTGAAAAACTGGGCTAAGGAAGTAGCAAAAATTTTCTACAAATGGGGAATTACTCTTTTCTGCCACATCCATTTTTATGCTTTTTAAGATTATTTTGATTGTTACTAACTAGCTAGCTGTGTATAGAGGCAATTACAGCTTAATAATTAATAAAAGATTAATAAAAGTCTTCCTTTTATTAAGACTATTTTAAAAAACTTACATACTGAAATAGTCTCTTAGATTTTTTTGCAGTAGCTCATTTTTAAAGAAATCCTCTGATGTTGTGCCCTAAATGTTTGCCTCTTAAAAGAGGCAAACCTTAAAACCTCTTAAAACCTTTTTAGAATTTCTGGGCTGACTGTTTTTTCCATTATTCTTTGGGGACAGCAGTCTTACCCAAGCTCAGTTTCTAAAGACTTTCTAATTAAAAGCTGGATGCAGTACTCCAGGTGGGGTCTCACCATTAAAACCTTTTGGTTTGTCATGCATTTGAAAGAAAGAGGGAAATGAAAGAAGAAATAGCAGTGAACAATAACCAATAGCTGATATTTTTGTCTTTATTATGATATAGTAGAAGATCAAAGAAATCATTCAAGACTTGAAAAGTGAAAAAATCCAGATGTAGTTTATTGTATGAAGAGGTCATGTTATTGTTTGAAAACAAGTATGTGTTAAAGGTAGAAAGATGCTATTTTGTGTGAAGCTTTCTTAGACCAACTTGTGTCTTTCTCGGTCCAAACCACAGTTACAAATCTAAGTAACTACATGGTAAGACTATCACGTAGAGAAGCTTTCATGACCTTGCAGGTAGGAGAAATAAAGAAAATTCAGTACTATAACATGTACATAGGTAATAAAGGTCATGTATGTAAGGAATGAACGCTACCAGTAATAATGGATGAGCATGCTGCTGACTTGATCTGATCACTGTGGGCTGTCAGTGTAATGCTGATAAAAAAAAATATTCTGAGAGGGAAATATTTATACTACCTTATCTGGAATACAGATTTTTGTATCAGCTATATTGAAGAAAAGAGTATTTTTGGCTGGCATATGTTAATGACTAAGTGATTAGAAGGCATATGATATGGAGCAGCAGTTATAAGAGTAGAATGAAGGGGCTTGATATTTTGTGGTTGTTATAGACCAAATTATTTTAGGGTTATTATTGAGCTGTAAAGTATATACAAAGAAGAGAAGAGGGAATAAATATCACAATGAAAAGCTTTTTCAGCATATGAACAAATAGGAGTGAACTGGCTACATTTTCATGCTGGAAATGAGAAGTGACCTAAGAGTCTTAATTTCTGCCAGTGGGTCAGAAGACTTGGATGTTTTTAAGATGACATTAAGTTAACTACGAACAAAGACTAAATTCTGCAATTCATGTTTTTGTCTGAATAAGTGGAGTAATGTCAGAAGTAGCCCTTTACTTCCAGTGAGCTGAAGTAATCCTGTCCCAAGAGCCTCTATCTTCTGTTCAGCAGCATAAATCCATGAGAAGGTTTGAAAATAACTACTTCTGAGACTTACATGGGTTTTTTGAGTCATGTAGCATCTTATATACATTTGTCCAGTTGTCTCTCCCTTGAAAATAAATTAGGCACTTGAAGTCTTGCTGAAGAGCAAGCACAGTATATATAGCAGATTTTTCTCAGTTACTATGCAGATTGATGCTTGATAGCATTAAATCTACAGTAGCAAAGCACAGAAGCAAAATGGACTCTTCAAACTGTTGCAGTTGTTTCTGTGGATCCTTTGTGGAGCTTCAGTAAACACAAATACTGTTCAACCAAAAATTGTGCCAGTGTAATCATAGATTTGGATCTTGAACAAGCTGTGAGTGGTGATAAGTGGACTTACTGAGCCCAGAGCTGGCTAAGTCAGGCCAGTGCACTTGTCCTTTTTACAGATGAGTGGTCAGGGATTATTTTTTTAAATTATTTTTTCTTTCTCAAGAGAATGCCTCATCTTCCTCTGATTGTGATTTATCACTACTAGAGACAATCTACTGGGAAAAAGGAATACTTGAGGAAGGATTCCTAAACTACTGTTTACGGTCGTCTGAATCACAAATTGTCTCAAATCCCCCCCTCTCTTCTCAAACTTTCTATTCCCTGAACTAATTTTGGCCCTGCTCATTTCCATGAGATACTAAAGCACATATGTTAGGAAGCAATTTAAAAAAAAAAACAACTTTTAGTGAGGTAACAACCCAAATATTGGATGCTTATCCCCATATATCATCCACTACAGATCTTTCCTTTTTGATGTTACTTATTTTTTCTTATAGCCCAAGAATGTTATTTATCACCTGCACACAGTTAGTATTGATGACAGTAAAGTACCTCAAGGCTTGATGAAAAGTTTAGTAGAAGCGCTGACATCCTTCAGATATAATAAGAGATAATAACTGGCACAGAATCCAGCTGGAAGTCTGTAACAAGTGGTGTTCCCCAGGGGTCAGTACTGGGTCCAGTCCTCTTCAATATATTCATTAATGACCTGGATGAAGGGATGGAATGTACTCTCAGCAAGTTTGCTGATGACATAAAACTAGGAGGGGTGTTTCCAAAAGGCTGCGCTGCCATCCAGTGAGACCTGGGCAGGGTGGAGAGTTGGGCTGGGAGAAACCTGATACAATTTAACAAGGGCAAGTGTAGGGTGCTGCACCTGGGGAGAAATAACCCCAAGCACCAGTACAGGTTGGGGGCTGACCTGCTGGAGAGCTGCTCTGAGGAGAAAGACCTGAGAGTCCTGGTGGACAACAGGATGACCATGAGCCAGCAATGGGCCCTGGTGGCCAAGAAGGCCAATGGTATCCCGGGGTGCATCAAGAAGGTCATCCTCCCCCTCTACTCTGCCCTGTTGAGGCCCCATCTGGAGTACTGTGTCCAGTTCTGGACTCCCCAGTTCAAGAAGGACAGGGACCTGCTAGACAGGGGACAGCAAAGGGCCACAAAGATGATTAAGGGCGTGGAACAACTCTCCTATGAGGAAAGGCTGAGGGACTTGGGTCTTTTTAGTCTTGAGAAGAGAAGACGTAAGGGGGATCTGGTCAATGCTTATAAATACTTAAAGGGAGGGTGGCAGGAGGATGGGGCCGGTGTTTTTTCAGTGGTGCCCAGTGACAGGACAAGAGGAAATGGGCACAAAGTTGAGTATAAAAAGTTCCACCTAAACATGAGGAAGAACTTCTTTCCTGTGAGAGTGCTAGGGCACTGGAAGAGGCTGCCCAGAGAGGTGGTGGAGTCTCCTTCTCTGGAGACATTCAAAACCCACTTGGACAAGTTCCTGTGCAACCTGCTCTAGGTAGACCCGTTCCGGCAGAAGGGTTGGACTAGATGATCTCCAGAGGCCCCTTCCAACCCTATATGATCCTATGAATAGTAGAATAAAGAAAATTACTCTTCAGAAGCCAGGTAACAAATAAAATGATCAGGTTTTAAAAAGATGTTTAATTGCACTACATGTAAATGTAATTATTTATGTGTGCTGACTCATGATCTTTGAACTTTGTGATTGGCAATACTGAGAATGACAAAAAGAAAAATACCAATTAATAACTTATCATTTTATCATCTTTTGATAAATAATTCTTTGAGAAATGACTTCGTGTTCATAGCTTACATGAAAGAAAAACAATACAGAACTTGAAATTCTTTTCAGAGCAAAAAACTACAATCCTTTAAATACATACTTGTACTTAGTATTTTGAGAAGTCAAACTATCAGATACTATATTAATTCTTTCTGGGAAATCATAGAATCACAGAATCACAGCATCTTAGTGGTTGGAAGGGACCTTTGAGATCATTGAGTCCAAACACATTAAAAAAAAAAATACCCAAAAAACCCAAACAAACCCCGCCCCCCCCAAACCCCACCCAAACAAATATAAAAACACACCCACAACCCAAACCAACAAAAAAACAACACCACAAAAACCAGAAAAACCACACAAAAAAATCACCAACCAACTAAAACCCATACCCACAACCCAAAACGCAACACCCCACCACAAACCAATAATCTTGGGCACTAGAGCATGTAATCTCCTATTCGTCAAGCAGAACCACTCAGTTTAAATTGGTTTCAGTGTAACTTTCTTTGGAATGACTGAAAACCGTGTAACTAAAGACATTTTAACAAGTAAAAACCTTTTAAATAGTTAACATAGATGTGACAACATTGGCAACAATTATGTACATTTGGAGAGAAGTTGTTTCACTAGTACTGAAGCATGTCATGTTGTTGAGGAAGGCAAGAGCTTCTAATGCAAAGCGGTGTTCATCCATGAAAAAGATGCCAGCACCACGTGTTAATAAATACAACAAATAAAAGAAAATTAATTTTGAAGTTGAATTAATAACTTAGACTAAAAAATGTGTGGCAGCAATGTATAACTGGAAGAAAGAGCACATATGAATTTAATTTCTTTAGTTCCTAATACTGTCTAAAAGGTTGCTAGGCTTCTCAACTGTACTTATAACTTGTGACTCAGCTTGTCTTCCACAAAGAAATGATATAAATTCAGAGTCTTCTGGGAGTTAATTGAGATATTAGATAATTACATTTAGACATCTAACAGCCATGTCTTTGCATAAAGTATTCTAAACCCTTTGCTCTCTTCAGACCTA
Organism: Gallinago jamesoni; assembly: GCA_025769975.1. NCBI lineage: Eukaryota > Metazoa > Chordata > Aves > Charadriiformes > Scolopacidae > Gallinago > Gallinago jamesoni. Next base: position 17,693,920 of record JAOQGH010000062.1, on the reverse strand, counting down.
TTAAGCTTAGACAGTTACTCAGGCCCTTTAGATTTTTGTATAGCATCCTGCAGCTAAAACTTTACATCTTCTGTAAGTTAAAAATCCTCTCTACAAAAATAACAAAAAACCTCTACCCTTCACCCATCATTTCTGAGCTCCTGCATTTTATTATTTCAGAGTTGTAATATTATTGTTGCATTTTACATTACTGTGTTTATGTGCAAATATTTATAGTGTATATTTCTCCCTGAAAAATACCCTATATCCCACGAGATAAAAGAGCTGAAAACAGGATTGAACACAATAACTTCAGGTTCACCTCTTCAGCTTTTTCTGACAAGCAGTAGGGACATCATCTAAAATGTATTTTCAAGTTGTAAATGGAAATAGGAAGTCTTTTTAATTTCTGTGTTGTCTCAATTTGAATGTACAAGAATGTGTGAGGAAATCTGCATGGGAATTTTTAGAGAACCTGGGTAGCAAACTTTATGAAAGCAACTGTAAAATTGGCAAGATTAGAAGGATTGGCTTTAAAGGCTAAAAAAGAATAAGACCATGTGTTGGTGAGCTATCTAGGTTCCTGTTGAAAGTGATGTATAAAATATATACAATGTAGAAAGAAATACTGTAAGCTTTACTTTTTTTAAATTCCATTTTACTTTAAGAATAAGTTTTACCTACTTAAGTTCATTTCTTTAAGAGGTGGATGTATATAACAGGTGACCTGTGATCTTACAGAAATGATGCCTGCAGAATTATCCTTTCTGGAGTATAATAAGGAAAGATATTCTAAGATTAAGAAATCTATCCAAACTGGTGTTAAGTAAACTTGTAGACATTCATAATCTTATTGACCATGTAGCTGAAAGATTTGCAATTTGTGCATCACCATGTGGTTAAAACATCTACTCTCTTTTCTTAATAAAGTTGTCATCTGTGTACCAGTGGTACCAGGGAAAGTAAAATCTATGCTTTTCAGAGATGAAGCAGGATGTAATAGAACACCTACTAGGAAACAGCTGCCTGGATTAAAGGTGCTATTACCTTTTCCAAGCTACTCTGGTCCAGGCTGAGTGACACAAGGATTTCTAGTCTATATACAGAAGTGCACCAGGCGGTCACAAGCGTTACAGAAAGGCCAGGTCTAGGTGGAAGACTACTTTGTAGTAATGTGTAGTTTTGATTTAGAGCAGCTAGATCTTTAGCAGCTGAAAGCAGGAATCGTATTCATCTGTTCAAACTATATCCGGAACAGCTTGTGTGCTAAGGCCCTGCTGAAGTGGGAGGTGTAGGGAGGTGATGCATACAGCAAAGTGGGGGTTTTCATCAGGCAGCACTCACTTTTCTGGCAGAGAAGATGGTTAAATCCTGTGTAACAGCAGTCATAAAGTGTAAAGAGATACCAGATTTGCTCATGCCACAATCCTAGCACCATTCTAATTAAAAATCTGTCATATTTGCTTTTTTCACTGAGGTGAAGGTAGAAGAATCAGCTCTAGAGCCCAGAGTGATTTCTGTTGTAAAGTTTCGCAAGATGACAGGCTACTTTCCTGAGGATATCAGTTTTATGGTGCATCTCCCCATAATGGCAGGGAATCGTATCTATTTTAAGCCTGCCCAACTTGTCTTTGTTTTCACTTTTTACCTCCTGTTCAGATTTCCAGACAAGGCACTGAGCTCCTGTTTGAGCTCTAAGTGAAATTTCTTTTCTTCTTGACTGTTCTCTGCCAGCCAGTGCTAACAAGAAGCCTTCCCAGCAATCTCTCAGATGGAATAAGCTCTGATAACCTGAAAGAGGACTTTTTGTTGTGACTCTTCTAAACCCCAGAGGTGTGGGTTGCCTTTTCCTCAGAGCACGCACTCTAAACCCCAAGATGTTGGATCTTCTCTTCCTCAAAGAATGTAGTCACAAAGACCTTTTAAGAGAGAGATTCCTTTTTTAGTCCTTTGAGTGTCTCGGAAAGGGAAGCAATGGAAACTAATGTGCCAATCCTCAAGTGCAGTCTGCAGGTGGATCCTTTCTCAAAAGAAAGGATGGAGTTAATGCATTAGCTTTACTTTTAGTGTAACCCAACCTCTGACAGCTCTGTTACTGTCAGTTACCTGCAGTTTTGCTCCTACTGTGGGAGCACTGAGAGGTCTCATGCTTCTTTAAACAACGTGGGGGTGAGGGGCAGAGGGGAACCTTACTGTTCCTAGAGCAGCTCTGCACACTCAGCCTGGCACATCCGGATCCTAACCGTACAGAGGAGTTATTTGGCTTCTTTGGTATCAGTGTAATCTAGAAGCAAGTTACAAGTAGATGAATGTTAGATGTTTTTCCTTTATGCAGATTCTTTGTTAATATCTGCTGAGGAGATGCCTGATGGAGTTTGGGATGCAGGTATGGCTTAAGGTCCCACTGTTCAGTTTTTTGCCTGTGCTACTTCCTCTGTCTTTTTGTGGCCATCTTCTGCTCACCTGAAGGAGCTAAGAAGCTGAGGATAAAAGGGAAGAGTATTTTTTTAAAATGCATTCATGGCTAAAGCCAGCTTGTATAGAAATCAGTGAATGAAACCTGTATCTAGGATGAGGCTTTAAAAGGCTGTTTGCAAGTGGTAATTTCGATTTCTTTGTTCAGCATTTATTTTGATTAACTGAAATTAATATTTACTCCACAAAGTCACTCTATGACTGCGTAAGTAATTTCTGCTTTCTGGAGCTTGCTGTAACTTTAAATGCTTTGATGTTTTCAGAGACTGTCACTTGTCAGTGCTGCATATGGTACATATCCCAGGCTAGGAGCAATGGAGATCAGTAAGTGTAGGGGGTTTCCATTCAAATGAGAACATCTTGGGACAGTAGTGAAATGCAGCAGAATGAGTCCTGCCAAGCTGGCATGGAGGGTCTGGGAATTCACACTGAATCTGTAAAGATGAGGATTAGAGGCAGGCCTGCAAAACAAAACCTGATAAACCCAAGGACATTTACTTACAGGTGAGATAAACAAGTAACAAAGAACTGGTTATCTCAGCTTTCTATATGTCTAGTATGTGAGAATTCCCAGTAGGCAGTGACAGTAAAATGCATCAGCTGTGTTGGATCAAGTAATGAATGTAACTTCCTATGAATTGTGTTTGGAGAGGCAGCTCATTTGAAGTAGCAGGACCTGTGTCTCCCAGCATCGCTGGGAGGGCAGTTCCCAACTTCAGTTGAGCTCTCTGGTTTCTGTTCAACTCAGAGTAATGCTGCGTATCTGATACAGCCAGTCAGTTCCTGTGGTTGCCCAAGACAGGCCTTGCAGTGGGGTAAGAGGTTGGCTTGTATAAACCTTGAACTTACTGGGTGGAATTTTGCTGCTTTAGGTAACTGGCAAAGTGCACCTCCAAGGAGTATATTGGAATGGCTAGAAAAACCTAGTCACACGCAGGCCAGGATATGCAGACATTTGGTAAATGTCATCTTGGAGTGGTGGTGAAGTGGCTGTGGAACTGTGAACACTGCCTTGAGATGAAAAATCAGTTGTGTAACGTCCCTCAGATCATCCCAGGAAGCAAGACGCAGTCATTAGTTTGCTGCTGTTGTACTACCCAGACAATTTATTGTTAAATGCTTGTTCGTAAAGAAAAATCTGCTTTTTCTGGGAGCTCTCGATAGCACTGACATTTACTCAGAGTAAATCTAACATGGATTGGCTCAGAACAGTACAGCTTGACAGACATGACATTTACTGCTGCCATACTTTAACCAATATTGTGATGATAAGGTCTTGGATATCCAATGGAATTGGTGAAATACAATTTTAAACCTAATGGATAGTCTATTTACCTTTACACTAAGCTGTAAGAAGAAATAAATTAAGGATCTTTCCATGCTTCTTGGTATACACTGAAAAAAACCTCATGAATTGAAATTTACCCTTATTTCCATTGTCTCCAGACATTAAAAGTACAAGTTAGTTTTTCCTGTCCTTTTTTTGGAGTTTGTAAGTCTGTTTCCCACAGCCTTGTTAAACTGTAGATTATACATGGTCTTTAAATACTGTATGATTATTATGAAAAAGGAGGAAGGCATTTGTTCGCTTTTATTTCCATCCATAAAACCCAAGAAAGTTCCTTGTAAGTGTCCTTTGATAGTTTTCCAGACTTCTTGAAACATTCAGCTTGACTTTTAGTCCTATCTTGGCCTGTGTTTTCTGCCACCTTTAATATAATAAATGAAACAGCACTTAATGCACATCTAATGCTAGGTACCTTATAGCTGTGAGCTGGGATCACAAACGTGACACATTGCTTTTGTTGTTTTATGTTTTTTTTTTCTGTTGGATACTAGGAAATGATTTATGGAAAGAGATTATGGTTGACAAAAGGGTATAGTAATCATGAAACAGAATTGTTGGAGGTCAGTCTGTATGTGCTAAGGCTTTGTATTTCTTAGAAAATGTGGTTTCTCCAGCTGTTGATCTTTTAGTGATGGTGTGGTGGAATAGATTGATGCTTTCCATATGCAACACCTCACAGGTTCATTTTGTCCATCTGTGCCCATATCAGTCATTTTTCTTTCTGTTTTACTTCCAAGATTAAATCAGTGGCACAAACTGGAATTTATCCACTGACAGACTGCAGTAGACTGGCAAGTGGTATTGGTATATGGTTACTTTGAAGTTTCTTCTTAGTGCATGTCTCCACTTATTTGGAATCTTTTGACATCTTGGAAAGAGTTATTTTTTGAAGACCAAAAGAAATGGTTCGGGTTCCATAAGGATTTTTTAAGATTTATCTCAGGGCATTTATAAGGAATCATGCAGATGTTTTAGTTTCTAAGAATGATTGGCCAAAAGCTGCAACCTACCTCTCCTCTGGGGAATGAAAAGGAATTCTTTGAAGTAATCTTTCCTTTGCAGCTTGGGGGGCTTCTGTCCTGTGGGCAAACTTTTTGAAAAAAAACCAAACCCACATGAATTTAAATTGGAGAAGACATACACGTTCATACATATGCACCTAAATCAAGTTTTCACTGCTACCTTTTTTCCCCCTTTACTTTTTATTTCTGTGCTGTATTTCTCTTTGCAGTATTTGAGCTCCTCTTGAAGGTGTATGGATATATTAAGTAGTGCCTCACGTTTTTTTGTTGTTGAGGTTAATTTCTATTCAGCTCTTGCTTAGTACTTGAGTTTTACTGTTGGTGTTTTATAGTATCGAGTGTATACATTAAAGACAGCTAGAGGATCATACCTAGTTTCTGAATTTTAGAAATGTTCCAAGTTCTGAAATTTTTACCTTAACTGTTTCACAGTGGGTTTTTCATGAGTTGCTAAAAGGTAGTTAGTGATAGCAGTGCCTTATATAGCTACCCTACCTTTGGTTTTGCATTTATTGTTATAGTAATGAAAACCGAAATTACCTCGAAGCAGGTGTATTAATCATAGATCCATTTTTGATGCAATATTTGAGACACCTCAGTGAATTCTATAAATTAAACTTTATAAGAGCAGTCTATTTTTAGGTGTAACTCTTGCTGTGAGCTTGGACAGTGTTTGTGTTTGAGTGCATATTGAGATCAAGTATTTTGGTGTGGTGTGAGGCTGAAACGTGAACCAAAGACACCATTTAAAGGCTTCATTAGTTAAACCATTTTCCTTACTCTAACCACATGAAGAATTTCTAAATTTGATGACACCAGCAGACCCCTGTGGCTGTAAGGATTAATGTGGTACTGCATGCCAAAGAGTTCTTGCCAAGCTGTCAAGTAAGGATTGATGCGCAAAGCCCATCGGTACTGATCTGTGGCCCCTCACAAGGCTGATCCTGAATGTGAACCGTGGCTGCTGCCCTGAAAGCAACCTGAAGTCCTTCCCCTTGCTAACACCCACCCAAGTCTCTCATTCATCCTGAAGCAAGTGATAGAATTTTCTTATGGTAATTAATCAATTGGGACTAAAAGGTCCTGGTGAAAGAGAGGAGGAAAATATCAAGTTGGAATTACTGCTTTAAAAACGGTGTGCTGGAAGAATATTATAAACATCACTAGTATTCAGCATCAGTGCAGAATATCTTACAGGAAATGAAACAATGTATTATTAAAAATATGGAATAGTTTTATTTCCACCAGGAAATGAAAGAATTGCATGAGGATATCTTCTTTAGCATTTTCATAAATCATTCACATAATATTTCTTAGTATTAGTCATAAGTTCAATTATCAGTAGTGTAGCATGTCAGGAATTAGTTATGTCTTGACGAAATCTAATTATTCATGAGTTTATTTTGCTGAATTTTTTTAAACTGTCTTGAAGTAAAGGTTACTGTCCTTCATGGTTTAAGATAATCAAATTACACACACAGTGTTATTGGGGGAGGGAAGCAATTACCAGTCATGCACACAAAATTAAAATAAGTTTTGAAGCCTTCAGAGAGTTTTACCGTTTTAGTACCATTCTTAACTAAGAATATTGTTGTAATAGTTTACAAAGCTGCTAGAAAGTCAAAACCCATTCTTTCTAATGGGGACTGCTTATACATTTATGTTAGTGGATCTTCCCTTTGAATGCGTCTAACATCTTTGGTGAACAGTGACCCATTTTACAAAAGCAGGACCTTTCTGTTCAGTTTGGATTTTGTCTGCGCACAAAGAATTTCTCACTACAATGAACATAGAGCTTGGAAAAGCTATTTTTACTCACTTGTAGCACTACTGTCATCTGCAGAACAGGTATTAAAGCTTGTGTGTGCACTGCCTACTAGCTTCAGCAGGTGTTTGCTTCAATTGATGACTCTTCTGTTGTGTGCATGAAAAAAGTACTGCAATACCACAACACATGAGAATGGACCCCTTGTTTTGTTTCATGGGTTACTGAGAATGGCAGAAGTTACAAACCATTAGTGGAATGGTTGAAAACACTCCTGTTGCTTCCCCTCATCCCCAGGAATTGCAAGATTTTAGGCTAAGACATTCTCAGCAAGGTGCTACTCCTATTAGCAATTAGCAGTGGATTTTAATTTAATCAGAATAACTGTTATAAATGAATTCAATTTAGAGAACTTCTAAATCAGTTCAGCTTCTTTAAAGCATAGGGTAAAATTATGTGAATTACTTGCCTAAATCTTCGCACTTAATCCAGATTTGAAGTGAAGAAAAAGTATTATTAACCAGCCTGTGGATAAATTTTAAGATGTAACTTTTAAAACTATGAACTTCTGTGTATTTAGAAAATGATAGTTTATCATGATAGAAGTGTTCATAAATTTCATAAATGCTGAAATAAATCCCAGAGGTTGCAGTTCAGGGAAAGCTTGGATTTTGTTGTTTGAGACTTTGTCATATTGGTTGTTTTACTATCAAAACATGTTGAGCACTTGATGATTTTTATGAAGATAAGGGGACCAACAGATACTTGTTCTTTACAAAAACGATATCACAAATCCACAGTCAAAGAGCAGTATCTGCAATCTGAATTCAAATGCCAAATGTAACGGTCAGTAATCTAGATGGTAATTTGGTCTGTGACTGAATTGCTTTATGGATTTTTGTGATGTAGAAAGGAGAATATTCAGTTAAGTAGGGTATGCATGTACTTGCCAATAAAACAAAATTTTCAATTAAACAAAATGTTAGGATTTTTAATAGAGTTTGTATCTTGTTAGACTAATTACCATAATTGTAAAAAAGTAGGAATGCTTTTAAACTAGCAGATTTTTTTCAGACCCAGAGAGAATTTGAGAAAAGTTAGGCCCGTTTATATAAGAAGTGTTCAACTTCTTATATAAGCAAAGTTGCAAATAAATAGTAGAAGATACTGAATTTTGCTACTTGAAATAGGACTCACAAAACATAGAAAATAAAACCAAGCTGAAAAAGCTGGGGTTTGCTTGTGTACTTTGACCATTACAGCAACAGCAAGACTACCCAAATTTGACTGGCATTTGGAAGGACGAAGGTCCTTATTTCTTTAACAGGTATTTTCCTGGTAAGTGGAAAGACAGTATAAAACAACACATATGTGCTATTTCGAAGGTGTGAGCAAGGATTGCCTTCCTCAACAATACATAATTGATGAGATTCCATTAAGATTTAATGATTTTTTCAAAAGTAACTTTAGTTTCTTTTGCCTTTTTATTTTTTGTTGGCCTTTAGCAATTTGTGGGTTATATTTTTACACTGATCTTTGAAAATTGGAGGATTCTTCCTCCCCTTCCCCCTTCAACTGACCTAATGCCATTAAATGATGATTGTGGCATAATTATGTCAATTGAACCTTTCCATACAGTAAAAACAAGTGTTACGCACTGGAAAACTAATTTATGGTGTTCATTGGGTAACATGACAACTCTTCTGAAGATCACTAGAAAGGCTTGATGATTAGTCTGCAGTGTATTTTTTGGGGGGGAGTTCTCTTTTATGCAAGATGTTATCTTTGAAATATTTGAGATTCGGAAAACACAGTTAACAAGAACTGTGTTTGTTTCTCTACAGTTATAAACTTCATTGTAAAAAACCTCAAACCTTTTCTGGGAAAACCTTTGATCAGGAAGTGGAGAATATACTGATAAATTTTTTACAAGGTTTGAAATACCTTTTTTTTGTATGGAAATATTGCAGACTAATATGTGAATGTTGAAAACACTGTATTTCTGTGGGTCAATTTTTATCCATCATTTTTGTGCTTTACATGTTAAAGCATGCACATTAAAGCATTCTGACTGTGTATGACTGAGAAGTAGAAGTTACTGGTTAAAAGTTAGCAACACAGAAAGTAATAGCCACCAGTGAAAAGTGCAAACTTTCTTAAGCTGCCTACTGACAGGTATTGATATAACGAAGTTCTAAGTACTGGTGACTGGTGACATCCCAGTGGGAAGATACAGGCATGTAAAGGTATGTGCTGAATCATTTTAAATCTGCAGTAGATCAAAACAAGGCAGGAATGAAATGTCATTGCAGCATTGCAAAGCTGGAAGAAGCTGACATTCTTGACAACAGCCGCCACTGCTGTATTAGCGTTACTTCTCAATGTCACTCATTCATTTGAAGAGTGAGTGACCTACTTGGAAAATCAAAGGAACCTGCTCTTGTCCTTTGGGAAGTAATGCCACTTTTTTCCCAATTGAGTTACCACCAATTAGTAGATGGAGTAGAAAACTACCACACACAGACTTTGCCCTAGGCTGCAGAACAGGAGGAAAATGTAGAGGGTAACTGTGTTTCATGGTACTTTGGCTCATATGATGATTTTTTTAGGGTTTAGAGCACAGTGTTCCATTTAGATATGATTGGCTTGTGAAGGGCTAACTAGAGAGAGAAACTGTGTATCTTTCCAGGGGAAAAAAATAGAACTACTTTTTTTCAGGATGTAGGATCCAGAATGGTAATGATGAGAATATAAGGAATAGGGAAGACTGTAACCTACTGTTCTTACAGTGAAGAAAATTCCCCTGGAGGACAGTGTCCTCTTAAGAGGAGTATCTTAACAGGTGTAGCCAAAAGTGTCTGGCTTTGTATAAGCCAGGCTTTCAATTGCTGGCAGAGCTCAGCTGGTGTCTAAATGAGAGCACGCATTTGATTGTTTTTATTCCAAAAGGGACTTGACACTGAGCTCTGAGTGCCACAGTGAGCTTCAGCAGCCTCTTCAGGAGGAGTAAACCAGGAAATAAATGCTCTGACAGAAACCAGAATCAATGCAAAATCCGGATTTACTTATTTCTAGCTTCTGTTTTAAATACAAAATCATAAACACATACCACCACCACCCCCGACCCTCCCCACGGAAAGGGTTGTAGAGGAATCCTTTTTACTGTGTGCAAATTAACTTGGTAGTGTGGGTTCTGCTTTTTTTGTTGCTCCTCATTAGTATCAAGAGTCACAGAAGGAACAGCTGACCTAATTTTGCAGCAATGATTTTGCAGTTTTTATTGCAAAATTGAAAAAAAAGATGTGTAACTACTTCTTTTAAATGGAGCAGAAAAGACATAAAAAGGTAAATAGAACTAGAATCTGTGTTTCTTATTCCCACTGTCATGCAATTTGTCCAGTCTAGGTTTAAATCACCTTTGCTCAAATTGTCAGAAGTTTGTTTACTGCTATTTAGAAATCAGAAGGAAGATGGTAGGGTTCATAGGGCAGCTGGATCCTTTATTGTCTAACAATCTTTATTGGGTTTGAGCCTCCATAGACAACATAAGATCTGTCTGAGTTTCATGGCATAGGAGCGAATCCAGGAGCCTGGATGTTCCATTTCTGGTCCTTTTCATGCTCTAGCATTGCGGGCTGTTGCTGTTGGACAGACTTTGGTTATGAAGGGAATGGTATGGCAGTTCTCTGTAACCTTTTTGTTACTAACGGTCTCATCTCTGATGGTGAATAGAAATGATGCCAGACAATCAAATCCAGCTTTAATACTTCAAAAGTGGAACCACACATGCAAGTGGTGGTGAAATTGAACAGCTTTGGAATTTTCTATTTCAGCGTGCAGGAGAAAAAAAACAGGTTTTGTACTTAGTTTTTGCTGTTCACCACTGAGGATTGACTGCCTTCTCATCTTGTAATGTCCACAGAAAAATTAGTTGGAGAAATCAGTGCAACAACATTAGAGGAGACAATATGAAATAATAGAAAATAGTTATTTAATCTAGTCTCAAACTTAGACAGGATCAACTCTATCTGACTAGAAATCCCACTTTCCAGAGGCGGCTTATCCTCTTTAGGTTACTAACAGTGATTCTTGGAGGTAGTGATCAAGAAGGGAGGGTGTCATCCATCATCCCACATTGTCTGTGTTTAAACCCTCTGGTTGCTGTAAGAAGAATATTGAGCTCCTTTCGTTTTTGACTGTGAGATTCAATTCTAGCACACTTGAAATTGTAAGTAGACAATGAGCGGAGAGGATATCTGTCCACAAATCATATTCTTTCTAGTGTAAATGCTATTTTTTCCAAACAAAATATATGAAAAGCAGCTGAAGATTTGATAATGTCTGCAAGGAGGAGGTAACAGTGGTATTTTTTCCCCCAAAATACCAAAAGTTTTCCATTAGGGGATAAAAAAGAAGAGGCATCTATTAAAATACTTCATGGAGTTTCTGGGGTTGAGGTTCCTCAGAATAGTTGAGGAAGAGAGTCCTCTGACAGAACAGGTTTTGGAAGTTTACATCTTGACATGAGTCCCCATTTCCCAGTTCTCTGAAAATTTAAGACATTTTTACCATTGCAGTTAACTCATTGGTAGCTGGGCAACCCTGAAACTGGAAGTGAACTCCCATGAACCTATGGGGGAACCTTCTAGGCAAGTCTTTGAAATCTCTGAGAACCAACTTCAACAATGCATTGCTTTCACAGACCTCTTTTTCTCACTAGCTGAAGAGGGGAGAGAGGAAAACCCTGAAAATATTCTGTACTTAAAAGTGAAAATCTGGGTTGGGGAGGGAGAGGAGGTTCCCCTTTTGAAACCAAGAGCTAAAGCTTAGCACCTTTCCGCTGCTTTTAACAAGAAGTCTTACATTGCATTTAATGCCATTAATGCAACTGAAAGAAATCTTAAGAATTCTTAAACTGTGTGACAAAACCCAGAAGAGATGTGATGTGAACTATGCATTTGTTGTTGTTTGTTAGCTAAATACTGTTTTAAGAGTTAAATTTGTAATGAATAGTTAATGTTGTAATTTGTTAGCTAAATATTGTAGCTAATAATAGTTGTGTATTAAAATTCTATCCAGCATCCTAGATATTTAATGTTTTAATATTTTTTTTAATCATGGGCTTTTGAACACTAGAGTAGTCAAAAGGTTAAAGAATATTTTCATTAATTCACCACAGACTCTGGCAGTTCTTACGTTAGTAGCTACATGAAAGCATTAGCTAGGAGTTGCCCTTTTACAGTGAAGTGGTAGTCACTAAAGGCTTTGTGATCAATGATAATTTCTCCTTTGATAACCAAACTCTGATGAAATCGTGATTTGATCAAACCAGCAAAGCAAAGCTCTGACATATTTCTTACATTATGATTATTCTGTTGAAAAAAAAAAGTGTGTGTTTTCTTTCAAGAAATATGTTGCATTTAATAAAATTTAAAATATAGCTAGAGCACAAGACTTCAATGATGAATATCCTATACATTTCTTTATCAAGTAGCTTTGGATGTTGTGATGATTGTGTTTTGCATTTACCAAAATAATTGTTTTGAAATAATACAGAAAGGTTTTCTATTACTTAGACTACAGAGGTTTAGTTGTATTGCCAAATCGAAATGAGAAACAGTTGTTAAGTGGTAAGCAGCATTTAAAAATTGCTGGCCTTTTGTACCCATGTTTACATTTAATGCTCAGGCTGAATTTTCTGATGCATTATGGTAATAAAAAATGCACTGCATTTCCTCTAATAGTGGTAGCCTTTGACCCTCTTGGCATCAAGAGATAATAACAAGCAAAGTAGGTAAACAACATATGCTTGCTGCATTGTTAGGCTTGAAATTGGCATCTGGTAGTGATGGAAAAAGTATTCCAAAGCAGGATTGTCCCTGCTTTAAGATTTTATGCTACTCAGTGGCTCACGGGAGCTGAATACCTCAGTTGGTGTTCTGTTTGAAGAAGTTTTCTCTTTCCTCTTTCCTCCACAGGAGGACAAAGCAAACCAGGGACAGCGTGTCTTGGAATCATACCATCAACAAGCTGAAATACAAATTGAAAGGCAATGGCTGCGCAGAATGAAGTGATGCGGTGTTGAGATTGCTGAGGCAAGGCTGCAATGGAGTGCTCTGGGTCCAGAAGGACTGTTTTCTACTGCTTTTCAGAGCTAATTAAATGGGATTTAGCTCCTTTTTCCCAAGCCAGTACCACTAGGTGAGTATTGTGTTACTTAGTGACTATCTCACTCCCTAGTTCTGACCTAAAGTAGAGCACTGCATCCCCGAAACCTTGCCTTTCACGTCAGTGTTAGCATCGAGAGAAAACCCATAGCTCATTGTAAGAAACTGACTTTCAGACTAAGTAATTTTGATGTTGGTTTTTTGTTGTAAAAAATAAGAGTGACTGGTAGTGGCAGAGGCCAGTCCTAGACTCTCTTAATGAGAGCTAAAAGAAATATGTATGATCTTCATAAACACTTGTCTCTGGTAGCTGGAAATTCCTACTTTCTCTCTGCTATCATTTCATATTCACATGAGGAAGCAGACCTTCCCGTCTTATGAGCTGTCAGAAAATCCAAATATATGTAGAAACTGTACTGGAGAAAGCATTTGTAGAAAGACAGGACTGGAGTAGAATTTATAGATGGATGATGAGGATTGAATTGTGAGAGGCTTCTTTCTGAGGACTTGAAGGTGAGTGAGTACTTGAACCTTAAACTATTAATGCAAGGAAGTGGTCAGTACTAGTTAGCTTGGAGAGGATGATAAATACTAAAATAGATTTCTTTCCACCAACTACTGTTTTTCTCCTTCCTATGCTCTTTAAGTAGATCCCTTCATTTTCTAAAGAGGAGTGTAATTTTTACCATTTCAAAGTGAATACTGTAGGTGGGGCTTGCAGAGTAATTATATTTATTGTAATACATTATATGAAAATTTAAAAAAAATGCGTGAAAATTACTTTTGGGAGGTAAACTGTGTTAATATGAGATATAGGATAATCAGATCATCTGCCAGTCTTCAAAAAATTAAGCGTGCAATACTTGTCTTCCTCCTTGTCTGGAACATGAAAAGAGTGGTGAAAGCTATTTTCTGTCTTGGTAATTTAACAGTATGATTACAAACACATGAAAACATGTTATCAACAGCTTTTAGAACTTGTGGTTCACAAAGAGATTTCAGTGGTCACATTTTCATGTGAAGTTGTACCATTAACTCCTCATATGTAAAAGGTCAACAACACCTGCTGAGTGCTACTATGGAAGAAATAGGTCAAGGAAGTTTCTCAAGTACAGGTATGTGTTAATCTGGGATTAAGCAAATTAACTGTAGAAAAACTTATGTTGAGAGTGGAATCAATAATTTGAAGTTGAAGCCTCAAACAGTACGATATTCTGTGATCATTTAAGAAAAAGGAGTTTAAAGACTCAAAAATAGTGTAAAAGAAATGAGAACAACTTCATGGTAAAGCACTGCTGTTACAGTGCTCCATGTATAAGAATCACCAAGTCTTTTTTCACAAAATTGTGATGTTTTAGTTGGTGGATCAGGGGTAGGTTTCTTCCAAACTTGAATCAATATAGGAAACTTATTCCTATTCCACCTTTGTTACCAGCTCTCAGCTTGGTGGTTCTCTTAATCTCTAAAGCTTTCAAGCAGTTTCTTGTCTGACAGCATGTATGCTGTGCTGGTAGCGTGTCGACATTTTTATTCTTTGACTGCAAAGGAATGTAAAAATTACATGAAAGAAAGAAGCTGTTATGAGCACCTGACCTAGATTTGAATCCTTTTTAAAGCAAGATTGTTCATGGTGACTTTGAATATATCCTGCATTTTTTGGGCTTTGTAAATCTGCTGTGGAATCACTTCTGGACAGACTGCTGAGTCTCTGTGTTAACTGATTTCTTGTACTCTCTATTAGCTTGAAGTAAACCTGAAAAAAATAATGGTGCCATTACATGCCAATTTTCTCTCTTTATCCTGCTTATTTCTTTCAGACTGTGCCACTCTTAAAAATACTTAAAAAATATTTGTCTGTGCACTTCTTAAATGTGGTCACACCTTGGTGATTAGTTTGTTGTATGAAAGCAGTGGAGTGAAAGCTTTGGTTGAGACGGTGAAAGAGGGAAATTTCTGGAGCATTAGTGACCAAAGCTTGTGCCTGGGGAGGGTTCAGTATGCATCAAGACAGAATCCTGCATGGCAGTTGTGGCCCAGCTTCTCCTCCAGCTGTGCCCCACCTGGACCTTCCTTTTTTTTTTTCCTGACATTTTCTGGCTGGCTTCTGGGGAATGTGGGAGTATAAATTATTACCAGTTGTTCTGTATTTTTTTGTAAATTTTATAACAGTGTTGAACAAAGTCATGTTTTCGTATATCCAAATACCCACAGGAAACTGACCTATGTTTTATTATTAAGAATATATGCATTACATATGAAATTAATGTGTTCTTAGTTTTCTTCCTTCTCTTTAAAAAGGTAGTGTCTCTTACTGGTTTCCACTCAGAGGAAAACTAGTGAAGTGCCAGAGGTTCTGAGATGCACGTACATTAAGGTTTCTTTGGTTTGCTTTCTGTGTGGTTTTTTGTTTTCTTCTTCCCGATGTGTTTCTGTATCTGGCCTGTTTTGGGACTATGGTGAAAGGTTTAAGACTACATATATATTAATAATATATGTATATATATGTTTAAATGGCAGTTGATGAGAGCTTTTTGTGGTAACATTCAGAAAAGCCAACACAAAAAACCCCCAAACTAAGAGGTGCCTCAAGAGGCAGAATTCTTGCACCTATTTAGCACAAATTACACCTTTATCTTGCAAAAAAATTGATAGACTCCTCTTTCTACGAGGGTTCACAGTGCCAGACAACCAAACCAGACAGTAACATAAATACTGTTTCACTTGCCACTTTTGTTTATAGCACGTGATTATGTGGAGGGACTATTCATGTCAAAACTGAAAGGCAAAGAAATATTGTCATGTTTAAAATTTCAGAAGGCACCTTATTCCTGGTGGTAACAATGTGACACTTAAAAGAATTCTGGTTGCTTGTACTTGTGCACTCAGCTTTTGCATTCAGATGTTTTGTTAGGCAGTCTCAGTGCTTGGTTTTCTTTCACAGCAATCATTTTATAGTATTCACAGGTGATGAAAATAAGTTACGTGTGTAAAATGAAAAATAACCTCATTGATGTTATAAAGTCTGCTTTATTTGGGTAACGTTTTCTCAAATGTTAAGTGATGTTAAAAGGTTAAAAGTGTTGTTACTGAAGTGCAGATTCCTTGCTGTATCAATGGAGCCTTCCATTGAAAAAAGGGGATCTGATTATATCTGAAATGTGGATTAGAAAAGTATGTGATAAATAAAGGCTGGAACCAAATATTGAACAAAGAGTTGAGGAGTCACGGCAGAAAAATCCGTCAGCGATTTCTAAGAGAGCGGCGTTTCTGGATCACGATATTTTTGAGATGCCATGGATCACTGAAAGGTGGCACCATACCCTTACACTTTCCTTGGCAACTACTCTTAGCACCTCTCATGGTGCTGGGTTACACCATGTTTTACTAGATGGTTTGTAGAAGAACAAACTCTTCTGGTTTGTACCCTGCATGCTTTGAACAAAAAGAGGCCATATCAGGAGGAAAAATTATTGTGTAAAGATTATATCATAATCTGGAGAGGTGCATGTATGTACATGGATCAGGTCCTTCACTTAATGCAGCAGGAGCAACCTCAGGATGTTCCACATCTCTTCTGCTTGGGGGGGGGGCTGATGGCATACATCCCCAAATCACTATCTTTTGATACCGTTTTAACAGGATTATTCTCTAACAGGTTATAACTAATGACCAGAACGTCAGTATTTTTTTGCAGCCCCCCCCTATAAGGGGCATAATAATGACATAAAGTGAATGGTCAGTGTTCAGCTGTTTTATTTCTGCTCTTCCCAGAAGAAAAGGCTACAAGTATGCATCAAGAGTCAGTATTTCTTTCCTATTTAGACTGCAATAAGTAATGTTACGTATTTTTCTCTATTTTAATGGCTCACATTTTTTCTTATCCACCAGGTTCCAAGCCCAGCAAATCTTCCAGGACTTTTATTTTTAGGGTGGCCTTGTCTGGAAACTACTCATGACTCTGTGAAATTTTGTCTGTGTATTTATAATCCCCAAACCATAGGGAATTTAATTGTCTTTCAGCAAGCTTCTCAGTACGCCTTTTATGGAATGTGGGAATATTATACTGGTTACTTAGGGAATCTCCTATATTGGGCAGAAGCAATGCAGTTTGCGCTTTGAACATTAAAACAGCCTTCATGAGTTTGAATGGTCTTTTTTGTGAAAAGGTATCCAAAGCAAAGACAACTTTTTTCTTTCTTCCTTCATATTAGACATACTGTGTTTAAATTACAAACAAAATCACAACAGGGGTCAGATTGTATACTATGCTATATTAGTAGGATAGCTTTCAGGACGTTTATGTTCATTTTAAACAGCAGAAATATAACCTTAAACTCCCAGGGAAGCTTGTATCAGGGATTCATACAAAAAGCTCTGGAAAATATAGGTACTTGACTGTGCCATTGAACCCTTAAATCTAACTCTTTGGTACTGAGTGAAGTGAATGTGAGATAAATGGCAGAATTTGACTCTGGGACTGTAAGAACCAGTATTATATACAAACTTACTGTGCTCAGAGATTGCAATGCTTAGAATTCTTAGTTTGGTAAAGAGGCCCATAAAGAATAACGGCGATACTAATAATAATCAAACGGTGATGAAAACTTTCCTTGCCTTTTGCTGTGTCTTGTGTAATGACTTTATGAAGCACATGGTTATGGAAGGTAGACCAATCTGCATTTAAAAGCAATTCTCCTTGAAGTAACAAACAGATCCATTCTGTATCAGCTTGCTCTCAGCTACATGCAGGAAGGAGCTACAGGAGAATGTTTCTGCTCATACCACTGCCCAAATGATCTGCTTGATCCTGCAAACTTACTTGTACATTTAATTAGAGTGAATACTTTGAAATATTTTATTGGCTTTATACTAGTTTTTAGTCCACTTATATATCACCTCTTGATTTTGGCAGATGAGTAAATGCACTGAGTTCCTTGGAGATGCAGCTGATGAATCAAGCAGCAAAACATTTTTAGGGCAGAAGCATTTGCTTTTGAAATATGCAAGCAACTAGGCATAGTTGTTTACAAACTGCATAGTGTCTATCATCTATTTGCGTTCAATTGGTTATTTGAGTTGAATACTATTTGTATAAAGTAACTTGAGAAATTATAATATTTAGCAGTAACACTTTAATTAGTAAAATCCATGTTCTTGAGAATAATTATTTAACAACATTTTGATTTTAATTAACGGCTATATTATTCTGGTTTTTATGCTACAATAATTAATACATTACTAATTCTGTTGGCACAGATAGAATAAAATAACTACTTTATATTTTCATGCCTATAAAAAGATGAAATTCATTAAGGTTACCATTAGAATAATTTTTATAGGATTTTGGGTAACTAATATTCTGGTTTATTTTCCTTGTTAAAAAAATAATTACAAAAGGGTAATAAATTTCTAAGAAGTTGCATACAGAAAAATTACATACAGAACAGAAAAACTAATGCAAGTATGTTATAAATGAAAATCCTATTTTTGATTTTATTACAAAAACTTGCATTTTGCAGTTTTCAATTTACAGTGTTTGGCCAGTATAGTTTTTACTGTCAAATTTATAATCAGGACTGCTCACTGTTAAAATGATTATCAGATATAATTTACCATGGTAAATTATGCACCTTTAGATAAAAGAGCAGGACAGAATTTCAGAAACAGCCTAGTTTATCTTATAATTGTGTATATAGTTTAGCTTTATTATGTTTGATTAGTGTGTTACTAATGTGTGCGTAGGTGCAAAGCACTTTGTGGCAATAACTGTAAGGTTGGATAATGTAATACTCTTCTGTAAATCATTCTGCCAATGTTAGTGTAGGTGTAAGAGTAAAATCCTGGCAGATTTTTATATAAATTTACACTAATATGTTGCCTGAGATATCCTTGCCTTGGGATATGTGACTTTCTGACCATGGAGAGTCAGGATACTTAATTGTGGAGAGAAGCCTAATGATGGAGAGAAGAGGCAATGTGAAGAATTTTGAGGGCTTGAAGATTAGGAGCTCTGGTTTAATGACACTGAGCTTGACTTCATATCAAGAGTGTGATAAAAGATCTCAGTGAGGAGGACTTTGAGGAATTTTTTCTCCAGGACTTTCTGTTGAGCAACTTGAAGCTTTCATGTGGTGGGAATGGAAATGGTGTAATGTTTGTTGCACATTTTAGGGAATATGCCACTAAAAATCAGGATCTATTTGTTGTGATCTCACAAATGAAAAGAACGTCCAGTGCATCTGTTTATGCAGATGCTGTGCTATGCACAAAATACTACCAAAAATGCGTCTAAACTTGCAAAAATCTTACTTCTTTTTCCCTCCTTTAATGTTTCAGAGCTCAAAAGAAACATTGAAAATGAGGTTTGTGCTGAACCTAATGATATGGCAATGTAGGAGAAAGAGGGCTCTGTTAGAGTTCAGAGAATCACAGAGTACCTGACGTTGGAAGGACTTAACCTGGATGGTAGCCCAGTGTCCACTAGTTTAAAGTAATGAGCGCTCTTATGATCCCTAGGCTGTTGGTTTTTTGTGTTTTGGGTTTGTTTTTTTTTTTCAGATCTGTTCCGTCAAGTGAAGAAATATAAGCAAGGGAATACAGGTCTATCTCCACATAATGCCACCATTTTATTATTTAATTATACTGGAGCAGAAGGGATCAATGGGTTGTCACTAGGACTGTTAGCCACGCTGTCACAGTGAGACAGCCTGTAAGGTTTGTTATTTTTAACCTTTAAATAGGCAGCTGTAGGTGAAATGATATCATTTTCCCATTGCTCTCAACTTTTAAATCCTAACTTTATCAAGCAGCATGCATTTCAACTGATACAGAGCTGCAGTACTAATTTAGTGGTTTAATGCATTAAACTTTTCCTCAGAAACTTGGGCATGTTCAGTTTCTTAGGTAATAACAGTTTGTTAATCCTCATCCTCTGTCCAAAAAGATTTTGTATGTGTGTTTTCACACACGCATAAATGAAAAATGTCTCTTCAGTTTTCAGCCCAATTTATATGATTAGGTCTTGTATAAAGTTTAGAGCTTTCAAAAGGCAACGAAGTGCAATTTAAGACCAAGGTACATTAACATGGCCTTGTGTGATCCATTTCTACATTACTTACCTGTTGCTGGTTTACATTTAATTTCAGGCTTCTCTTTTCAGGGTCCTGCTCTCTCATTTTTGCCTTATAATCTGCCATTTGTGGATAGCTTGTTTGCAAAAGTCACTTTTCCTCTCAATTTCAACTCAACTAGGAGGAAAGATTCTTAAAATCATAGGGGAGAATGTGGTAAGTTATCTCCTGCTCTTGCCATGTCTGACACTAAAGGAAAAGTTTTGGTAGCACAGATCTTTCTAGTATTGGAGGGAGGTTTTGCTCATTTCAGCATGCTAGTTTTCATGTTGTAAAGTGAAACATTTTCAAGATGTTAAATGAAGAAGTTCAGGAGAGTTATCGAAGTACTTCAGGTGTCAACGCGGTTTTAAGTCCTTAAAGTGTGGCATGGGGACAAGGTAGGTGAGAGGTGTTCTCTCTCTTAGACCCTCAAGCCAGCTGCACTTTCACATGCTACTTTCCATTGTAGGGATGCTGGAATGTATCCTGGAGGAGATTCCTGCTGCTGGTGTGCCTGACCTTGCTCAGGTGCCATGAGCTGCCTGGACTTGCTCAGTGTTAAGGACTGCTGTGTGTTAGAATTCTTCAGTATTACAGATTGCTGATGTTTATTTTAGCATTTAAAATATTTTCTTCTGTTGTGACTGAGCTCCTATCCAAAGCTGAAATGTTTTCATCACAATTTGAATGCAAAGCAAATTATGAAAGAGAAAAATTGTGTAACAGTTTAAATTTGTGCAGGTTTTGCAGGCACTGCCAGGGCTCTGGGCAACTCTTGTTGCAAACTAGTGAGCTGGACGAGTCACCACTGGCATGGGTACCATTAGGTCATGTCACCATGAGCCTGGTGCAGAGTTCAAGGCTTTTTGGTCAGTAAGAACAGGAGGTGTGCTATCAAAATTTATACAATGATTAATAGCAATGCTGTATGCATGTTTAAAAACTCTTGCCTGCATCTCTAGAGTGTATGTCATGTCTTAGGGGTGGGATCTTATCTTGCTTTTATTTTAACAGGCTGCTAATGTAGATGTTAGGTAGAAACCTGTCAATCTGTGTTATAACTTCTAATCAATAAAACATTCCCAAGACTTTTCGTGTTGACGTAGGGATTAAAGAGCTTTACTCACTGAGCCAATAGAAATACTAATGAGTTTATTACCTTTTAGAGAAATGGGATTGTTTGATTATGTGACTTGAAGTCACTATTACTTTGAATGGTTTTATGAAGGCTAATGAGTAACCTTTTGCTAACATTAATCAAGTTTGGTTTTGTATGAAATTCTGGCAAGAGGGCTGGTTTGGGGTGTTTCTTGGGTTTTTATTTTGTTTTGGTGGTTTTTTTGCAAGTTAATTTTTTTTGTTTGCTTTTTGTTACTTGTTCTAGTCTTTACTAAACAGCCATGAATGGACCTGGACAAAAAAAATTCCATATGTTAGAGTTTTTCTGTTTTGGTATTTAGCTATTAATGATGGGGAAACTCCCTTTTAATTTACTCATGCTCTTGGTGTATCTACAAATATACCTAATTATTATTCTTTCTAATTATCTCCAAACATCTGTGGGTGCTTTTGTAAATATATTATTGTATAATTTATAATTTCACTATCCTCAAAGCATTTGGGAAAACCTAGCTTTATTGAACTGAATTCCATCATAATTTGTATTATACAAGAGTAAAAAAGAAGGCAACAGCAAAGCTGATCAAACGTTCTGTTTGTTGTTCATGAAAATGTTAACTTAGAAGAATGTTATACTTCCTTCTTACCTTAAATACACTAATACGCAGACACTGTTCATCACTTGATTTTTGTGATTATGATCAGAGAAATTCCATGCGGTGTTACCATTTGAAAAGATATCTTAACTGTACTTTGGTACTTTTCCATTTGACTCTATTTTTCACAGCAGATCTGTTAATTTCACCTTTTCTGGCAGAATTCTAATGGATATTTGAATACTACAATGTGTACCCATTTCTACATTCTGTTCTTTTACTACTGAGAACTGTTTACATACAGAAATCAAAGCCCATTTCTGAACATGCAGTATCTTTTGCTTAGAACTCTTTCCATATAGAACTGTGTATGTGGTAGTTTTGGCTGTTAAATGTGACATATATCATCTTACGGTTTCTTTAGTGAAATGTCAAGAAAAAGAAAAAAGGAGAGGCATTTGCATTGAACTATTTCCAGGAAGTACACTTTGTTCCTTGATAGGCATTTCTAATGGGATGGCCAGATAGATTTATATTGCTACACTATATAATGACATTTCTAAGTCTTCATTATCTGAAGAGAACTGTGATTCATGCTGGCAATTTGTGGAGAATTATAAAGCAGGGGAGAGGAATGAGCTCTTAGGTTGCTGATGGCTCTTCAGTGCTCTACGTATTACACAGAAATATACTTCTGTACTTTCTTTGGCATCAAATTCTGCAGGTCTGTAAACAGTCAGTAGCCACCAATGAGTTATATTTGGAAGGCAGATTTTGGTACCTCTCTAAATGCTTTTTGGTTTAATATGCTGTATGTTCACTATTTCTTCCATCAGTAGCAAATACTACAAAGGTGCTTTGGAAATTAAACAACCTTGTATCATGATTCTCTCACCTTTTGGTGGGGATTCAGCTATGCGTGAACAGGTAAAATTTAAATAAATAGTCAGGTACCTCACTTTAACTCTCTTGCCTTCCCTTCTGCACACTCAGAACCTCTGAGAGTAAAACTTAACATCCTTTGCCATTTTTCAGGTGTTATCACAAATTTAAAAGGATTTAGGACTGCTATTGCTGCCTTACCATGCCCATTAAATGTGTCCTTTCACGTAATAGAGAATTAATGCTTACTATTGTCTCTGTAACTAACACAAAGCATGCCAAAATACCATCAGGAATTTAGTACTGTTGTAAACTTCAGATGTGTAAGGTAAACATTTATATAATCTTTTAAAATATCAGTTCTCTGCAGTTGCATTAATGGTCAGAATTTTGCATTAACATGGTTTTTAGAGTGTTTCATTGTGATAAGAGTCACTTACCACTGGATGGCACTATTTAATAAATTATATCGGGGGAAGTTGATTACTACAATATGCAAACTTTAGATTCAGAGGACGTTACAGAAGTGACATTTAGATTGCTAAATATATTCTGTCTCTTCTTTTTTAAATGGAGAGTACGAAACACGCTGGTGCAATGAGCACATTAAATGACCAGTGAGGCCATCTTAGCAGCAAGTATTTTATATGAAACTCGGTAACTGTAGTATCATAGGTCTGCCAGCTAATGCATTTTGTATTTTATTCAAGTTCTGGTCCTAACCTCTTCAAAAGCATAGGTTTTTAAAAGCATCAATGTTCCTTCTTTTTCTTCCACCAGGAGAAACCGATTTTAATACAGTCTTGATGATACATGGTGGTGTTCTTCTATTTTATTATTCCTTAACATAAAAAGTCAGCAGCTTACCATTCAGTAAGTTATCAGGGGGCTTTTTCTTTTTTCTTATGCAGGACCTTAACAGAAAAGATGGTGTACAGACTTTGGCACTTCACAGAAGAAAGATTCCAGATAAAAATGGAATTAAATCAGTTTCATTTGCTAGGAAGTAAGAATGCTGGAATGCTTTCTTCTAGTTTTGAAATAAGATTTAGGAACTTACACTGCAAGTAGGCAAGCCTGAACTTAGTGTATAGAAAGAAAATGAATTTTTTAAAGAATTAATTTAAGGATATGTCAAACTTCATTGACAGGCAGTCAAGAAATAAAAATTCAGTAAGAGAATCAAAGAAAGGCAACTCTCCTGGAATAATAATGTGGCAGAGATGTGCAGAAATATGGGGAGCACGATGATGGTATAGGCTCTGCTTTCCTTTCCTGCCCAGCTGGAGTGGTGGATGCCCAATTTCTGCCGACAGAGATGCTAAGTGTTTATGTGGAAACAATGGCTTCTGCTTTTAGAGGGTGGTGCTGAAGGTAAAAATAATCTCGATATAGCCTTGTGTTTTACTGTTAATATTTCCCACTTTTGGTAAGCTGAATATCAGGTGATCACACTATAAACTCTGTATCTGTAACGGCAGCATCTTTCCCTGGAGCTGTGAGTTTTGCAGAGAACCTGTACTGAACCTGTACAGTATTATCGTCTGTGGATTCAGTACCTTGTACATAGCACCAATTGTGCTTCTTGGTACAAGGGAAAATAACTGAACAAATAATGGAAAATATTTACTGAACTAAAAAATTCAGCCTTTTTTTTTTTCTGTTTGATGAGCATTTAAAGGGATTTAGAGGAGTGTGCAGCACTAGGAGAGGCAAGGCAAGGCCTATTCTTCAATACCTCTACCACTACATGGGCGGTATTCACTTTTGAAAGGAAGAAGAGGTTTCACTTCTGATTTAAGTGGGAAACAACAAACCAGTGATTAACTATACAGTCAAGATTTGAAGATTGAAGACAAAAATCCATGAAATATTTCTCATTAAGTATTAAATTTTTTCATCCAGGAGACTTCGATTTCTTTCCCATGGCACAGTCCTCATTTTCACACTCTCTGAGTTGGAGAGTTGATTTTGTTGTACTTGCCAGATAATAGTAATAATTTCAACAACATAACACAATGCCAAGCAAAGTTTTAATTTTTCTTTAGAAGCTGAAGAACAAATGATTACTAGTGCATAGCAGGCTTAGGTCCTAGCAGATTTTAAATAAATTTCTAAGAAAAAAGCACCCAATACTCAAAACTGAAATCATCAGTTAAAATGATTCTAAAGCTATTGTACTTACTGACCTGCCATGTTTGACTTTTCTAATCCATACAGAAAATTAACTTATTTCTCTTTTCAGCAATGCCTTTTGCATTTCAGAGGTTCTGTTCTGTATGTCACATGAGTACCCCTATAGAGAAATTATGTGATCAACTCTCTGAGATGACTGTTGGCATAGAATCATAGAATGGTCCAGGCCAGAAGGGACCTCCAAAGGTCATCTCGTCCAGTCTCCCCGCAGTCAGCCGGGACACCCCCAACTAGACCAGGTTGCCCAGGGCCTTGTCGAGCCTAAACTTGAATGTCTCCAGGGAAGGGGCCTCGACTACCTCCCTGGGCAACTTGCTCCAGTGCTCCACCACCTTCACACTAAAGAACTTATTCCTAATATCCAATCTAAATCTGCCGTTTCCCAACTTAAAGCCATTGCCCTGTCCCTGCAGGCCTTTGTAAACAGGCTCTCCCCAGCCTTCCTGCAGGCCCCCCTCAGGTACTGGAAGGCCGCTATTAAGTCTTCCTGGAGCCTCCTCTTCTCCAGGCTGAACAACCCCAGCTCCCTCAGCCTGTCCTTGTAGCAGAGGTGCTCCAACCCCCTGATCATTTTTGTGGCCACCCTCTGGACATGCTCCATCAGGTCCATGTCCTTCCTATATTGAGGGCTCCAGACCTGCACACAGTGCTCTGGGTGAGGTCTCACCAGAGCAGAGTTAAGTGGCAGAATCACTTCTGTGGACCTGCTGGCAACACTTCTTTTGACACATCCTGGGATGCGATTGGCATATGTGTGTCGATTCTCTGCAGCTAATGGGAGTACGGTCATTCAAACTCAGAGTGAAGAATAGTATTCAACGTGTTAAAGTAAGAAATTAAACTCAGAGCTGGCTTAGTTTTCATTGCTACCTAATGCGTGTTACTTCCTCCATCTCAGAGCAGGCTGCACTGTTTTCTTTATACAACTTCTTACTTTCCAATTTCAGAACCAGGGAGGATAGAACAGATGACCTTTAAAAAGCAAAAAGCAGTTTGCCAAGCATCCGTTATGAGACTGAAGACTCTTGGACTCCAGATCTACAGTGAAGTCAATTTTCTTGTTATCAGACTGCTGATACATTTAGAGTGTGGGCTACTTCTATCATCCGACATTTTAACATCCGTTTGAGAGGTATCGTAGCCTGCTAAATCTGTATGTTATTTCTGATAAAGTGAGTTCAACTCCATATTTCAATTTCTTCTTTTAACCTCTGCTATGTCTGTTGGGATGGGAGGGGCAGGGGGGAAGTCTTTCCTCAAACACCAAACAATCTTACAGTATGTTTATTCAGCACTTAGTCTAGGGAATTTCAACCTCAGCTGAAGCCTCTCTATGCTTCTGTGACATTAATTAAAATTAGGAGAAAAATATATTAATATTTGTTTACAGTGAAGAAAAAAAAAAAAAAAGAAACAATGTTTAACAGGGAAAACTAAGTGGAGCTGCTTTAACCAGAAAGACAGATTTAGATTTAGAAAGGCCTAATACAGAACACCTGTAGTCCTGTGAAGACTGGGAGTTCATCCTTCTTTCTAAATAAGGAGAAATTCAAGCACAGTCACATTCCAAGAGAACTGTCAAATAGAACAACTTCTTGGAAATACATTGTGGGGAGAGGCTTGATACTAATTGATGTGGATATCTAATTTATAAATCCTTGCAGATCCTTAAGTATCATGAACTCCTTATTTTAGGCTGGAATTTAAAACGTGGTTGTGAAGAACTTATGAAACATCTTAGGGAAAATGCAGCACTACTGGAATTGGAATTTGAGGAGGTCTTACACATCTAAAACTTTTGACTTAACATAATTTACTCTTTTGTGAACCCTATTTTCCAACTTTTTTTTTCTAAATGAAAATGCGTTCTATTCTAAGCAGGTGCTACCCCATGTGTAGCTACTCTCTCATATTTATTGCCTATTTTATGTTACAAATCTGTTATGGTTAAGTGAAGGCTAAGACTTAATGGCATAAGGTTATAATAATATGTCATTTTCTACATAAAAACTATGATTAGTCTCACCAGTTGTTAAAAACTGCTTCTCAAAGACTGACAAAAGTTAGGAGAATTTAGAAGGTAATATAACTAGTTCGTCTATACTACTTTGTACTAGGATGTAGCACGTGTCAGATTCTGAAGTCATACTATCCTATACTAATAAGGCAAAAATACCAAATTATGATTTAAAATCTTTAGGCAGTTTTAAAATGTTAATTTTTAATTGTAAGCTTTTAAATGTAAAAGCTCCACTTCAGGATCTGTTATAAAATCCCATGTTTAAAAATTATAGTTGACTGAAGTAGGAATGCGTTTCCTTAAAGGAGATACATGGATGCTCTGTCCCAATTCATAATGGATTTACTTTAGAATTATCATCTTGGGTAGACTTTTGTGGTATCTACAGGACAGAAAAACAAATTATCTACGTTCTGCTGTACCGTACCATTACCGTAATTTCCTGCATCCATTCTTACACTATTGTAGCTAATTTAATCTAGGTGACTTAATATGTTACAAAGTGTTCTTCTACCTAGAGAGCCCCATAAATTCTATTTTTGATTCATCTTTGATTCCATTTCCATTATTCATTCAATAGATATCTAAGGTCATGATCCTTCATGGGAAGGTACACAGCACTGAAGTCACTCTTATGCAAACCATTGCGGGGTGAGATTGTTTTGAGCATTTCATGACAGAAGAGTATTTTTATGTATGCCCAATAGAACTATAGGATATTTGGGACTTTCTTGGTTGCTCACTGCAGAGTTTTCTAAGAAAAGAGGAGGATTAATTCCCATTTGTATGTCCATTTATTTCTCTGACCTTAAATAGCAGCTTTAATGTTCAAGTTTGATAGGGACACATGAGTATTTAAGGGATATTTCTCCTGTGAGTTTCTTCTCTGGAAGTACTCTGTTACGACTGAGGATGATAAAAGCTCAGTACAGTCCTCAGTGCTAGTTAGACTAGAAAGTGGCAGTAAAAGAAGCTCAGCTGTGAACACTTTACCCACACTGTATAAACTATTTATCTGACCTACAGCTGGTGAACATTCTTGCACGCTGCAGGGGATCCATAGTGCCAGCCTATAGACCCTGCAAGCACCACTTCCACCTGCAGCACCGCTGCAGAATGTAATGAAGAACACTACACATTAAGGAAAAGATTGTACCCTGGGGCAAGAAAATGGTGAAACAATCACTGTAGGAGTGTTGTGGTTTTGTTTTGTATCTTAAGTGGTGGGTTTGTTCTATTAATTAGATGGAACACTTAGCTTTTAAATTTCCTTTGCAGAAATACAACCATGATTAGCAGAGAAGGGAAATTGGCTATCTGGGTGATATTGTTAAAAAAAATAAAATACATAACTGAGTGGTATCTTCCAATTGAGGTAATACTTGGTTTTGCTTCAGGTTTGGCATATCCTCTGCAGCCATTCATTCATATCCTCGGGTTACACAAAAACATATTTATTACCACTGCATTGTAATCTATTTGATTTTTTTTTCAATGTGAGTGACTTTTTTAGCTGCTATCTTAGGTAAGTGGATGGACAGATGAAAACTGCATATTCTGCATACTTTCCATGTTTTAAAAATAACAGCTTCCCTTTCAAAGTTACACGAGCTTTCCTCTTAGACTCTTCTTGGGATGGGAAATGTTAAGGAATTAATAAAAATAATATGTTGCTAAATACTTTGAAGGGTTTTTTCCATTTGTCTAGTTATGTTTGAAAACAATACTAATATTAGTATATTCAAAAGATGAGTAAAAATAAAACTAAAAGTGTAAAAAAAAGTTATCATTGCAATCTTAATAGCAAATAACATAATTATCATTTTTTCTTCATGGATCTTGACAGTGAGACTCCTGTTGCAGCTTCTTAGGCCAGTATAAAATGTTTTCATTTATGGTAAGTACTGAAAGGAGAAAGTTTGTAGAATTACCTATGTTAGTGCTACAAATAACATAATCAAAGTAGGTGTATAGTTGCTGTCTTTACTTTTCTAGAGCACCCATGTAGTACTGTCATGTCATTTAACCCCAGCCAGCAAATAGGTCCATGCAGTCACTCACTCACTCCCCCTAGTTAGCCAATTGTTACATTATCAGAGCAATCTAGTCAAATAATTGATTATTTATGTTTTGTTTGACCTACTTTATTAGTTTTGACTTTTGTTCTTTGTGCCGTGGCAGGCAATTGGGTCTCAAATACAAGGCCTTATTTTCAGTTCGGTCAGTCCTTCAGTAACACTAAAGCCAGATTTGTGGAGATAGTAAAGGAAAGTTCTTCAATGTTGTAGGAGTTTCTTATTTATTAACAGTGATATTTTACTGCAGTGCCATTTTATTTATTTTAATTTCTGGATTTCATAAAGGTTAGTACTGATATTCCTAGAATACAGCAAAAACAAGTGTCTTCTCAAAAAGGGTTGGGAATTGGAGGTGGAAAAGGCTTAACAAGGCATTTGCTATGTAGCTTGCTGGTTTTTTTCCATTTATTTATTCAGAAATGTACTCCCCTTACATTTCAAATAAATGTTTTTTTCTTCAGTGGATTCAGCTAGAATAGATTTTGTAATGCATAAGGGGGTTGGAAAAGCCTAACTTTAAATCAGCCATAGCTTGGGTCTGTCTTTTGTGGAACAGGCGGTTATTGATTATCTATACATCAGGTAAGTCTGTTTCTAATGCCAGGAAGTAATCTTATTATGTCTCAACGCGTGCATTTAAGAAGTTATTAAAAGTGTATTCAATACCGCGGTGAATGATCTGTCTAGCTACCACTCTGTCTTATTAAGCACTTTGTTTAAATATCTTGCACTAGTGAATTTTAAGTACAGTATAATACAATTTCATTTTTTTGTTACATTTTTCTATTTCCACTGGAGTATCTTTTTAACATTATGGAGAAATATGTCTACAACTTTGTTTAGTATTTCAAAGCCATTTTATACATGTCTGTTATGACCTCATATGTGACATCTTATTTATCCAGTTCACCCTCTTGAACTGTCATGCATTTCTACTCATTTTAGAAGAAATCACCATGGGACAATAGGGAAATTCAGGCGCTTCATAATTAAGAATGTTTCTGGACAATTTCTTCAGTGATTAAGGGCATAAACATTTCATATTTTGTAAGAAATTAGGAAAAACCCAGCAGTAATTTTACTTGACTATTTACTTTGTATATAAATTAATATATATTTATTTAAATGTGTATTTACTTGGTGTATACAAGTCATTCAAAGACCATGTAATGGCAAGGGAGTACCATTGCTAGGCTTCTACTCTTTTTGGTTTAGACAAAGATCATAGGCAAACTCACTTAAAAGGGAAAGCTGGCTGCTGGAAGTCAAGTGCAGAGGGTCCACCTGAAGCAGTCTGGGTGGTTTTGTCACACAATTATATGAGTGGCATTTCAAGAAGCCTTTGACTCTGGAGTCCAAATGACTTTGTAGCAGCTTAGAGGCGGATCCAGAGAAGGCGGGTGTCAGTGTAAACCAGAACTGAAGCTCAGACTTTCAGTAGTTTTTCATGAGATGCCAGAATGTTCACGCTGCAGATTCCCAGTAATACCAAAGGAGATCTCCCCTGTTGACTTACTTAGTTTATTCCTAAAATGGAAATCACAGCCCTAACACTTTTATTTATGTGCCTAAAAATGCGTTTATGAAGAACTGAATATTTAGTAGCTCTTTTAACTGCTATAAATATTTATTAACTTGGAACCTACAAGACCCTTTTTAAATCACAAAATATTTTAAAATATCTGCCACTCATTAATATCTGTTGCTGCTTTAGACATTTGCATGCTTACCTTCAGAATGGACTTCTGAAACATCTGGTGTTAACATCTTATTTCCTATGCAACTACTAGGTAAGACTTGTAAACAGCAGTCGTATCAGTATTACAACCTGGAGAGAAAAAAAACGATAAAATAGTGACCATAGAAGCCTCACTGAGTGGCTGTCCTGTAGAACCAGATGAAAGTTCGGGTCCTTGCTACAACCACAGATAGACTGTTTTCCAATTTTCAGATTGTTTATTAAGTTATATGATGCTATTTATGTTACTAACAGTTGTACCTAATATGTACATGTAACAGTTGTACATGTAACATAGATGCTTAAGACATCTGTTTGGAATTCTATGGGTTGGGAAAGTGATACTGAGCCTCAAAGATTTCCACAGAAGCCGTTTGAATAATTTGTATAGTTTCTTGAGCAATGGTTTGTTGGTGTTTTTTTTTTTTCCCAGTCCTTTGTGTTGATTCTTACAAGCACCCTAGAGCTGTTATTCAGTATCTGTTAGGTATCTGCATTTTCTGGAGGATACTTTTATTTGTTTTACTGTTGCTACAGAGTGACTGTAGAAATTGTGGCTGAACAGAGTGTGTTGTTGAAGTGTCCCACACTTCTAGTCTGCAGTGCAAATTAAGCTAGACAGACAATACAGAGGGCAGTTGTTAATTGAGTTTTATGCTTTTTCTTCCTGGTTTTAGCACTGCTAAGCATGAAGATGAATGTTTGTGGCCATATCTCTAAGCCAAGATTAGTTCTCTCAACCTCTACTGATTGTTTTGCTTTTAAGATTTAATTGTGGTTTTCCTTTCCCATATTTTTTATTTCGTAATGTTTCCTTCTTTTTTTAAGTCTGCAGTGGTAGAATTACCTTTATAGAAAGCTCATACAGTGTGCTTTGAAGAAATACATAATACACAGGAAAATACCATATTAAGTCATGCACTGCAAAACATGGACCCAGCATTTTGACAGAAATGAACTCCTATGTTTGTTGGGGCTTTTTTCTCCCCCACCTCTTACTCAAAGTGCTGCTTGGCATCCCTCACAGCCCGCCTGTAAAGTCTTCAGAGCTCAAAACCGCCTTCCTCTTATCAATGTGAGCTTTTGAAACAGTTGTAATTGCTGTGATTCTGTCTCCATCTGTGCCTGTTATCCATTTTCTTTAACCTTACTGCCGGCACTGCGACCTGCTACCAGGGTAGGTTTGGCAGAAGCAGTAGCACAGACAGCAGTAGGGGACGTTGGTGGCATTGCTCAGTTAGTGACCTCTCTCTTGCCTTTCCTCCCTGAGAGGACCTTTATGTAACAAAGTTAAAATGCTAGTGACAGTAACCACCTAACCCTCATTAGCACTGCTAGCGTGCTTGATAGCCTCACGATTGATGCTGCCAAGAAAGCTTGTTTTATCCTTTCTGCCAAGAATAGAATGCTGCTAATAGAGGTATGCAGACTGATATAAATACTGATTATTTAGCATCCTAGTGCATTTCTATCAAAGTTTCTGGAATCCTTTGCTGCTGAAGATTGCAGCGGTAACTAGTTGTTTCTCTTTTCACCTATAAGAACATATAGATATGTGGCAATCCCTGCTAAGCCAGTTCACTACAGTTAGCAAAGAAGTGCTGATTTGCCATACTCAAACCCTTTTATTGCAATAAGTTCTGTAGCAGGCAGTGCAGTTGTGTACTGCACAAGGCACTCAGGACATGCTGAGAGACGATCACACAGGTAAGAGCTCAGCATAAAGGATATTTTCAAATACCACATATCTGATCCCTGTAGTTTGCTGCAAAAAGTGTTGGTGGGGGGAAAAAAAAGTACTGTAGCTTTAAAGACAAATTGATGCCATTAGTTCACATTCATTATTTCATCTAGCAACCTGGTGAGGAAAATTACAATCCCCATTACAGCACCATTTGGTATTTTCAAAGACAGCTAAGAATTACTGCTGTTTGGTGTCTCTTGGTATAAGCAAGTAGAACAGTTAACATTTGTGCATGGGGTGTTTCCTTCTGTGCAGTCAACTTTCTGTTCCTAGGAATTGTATATTCTCTGGAGTTGTTTTGTTTAAAATTTGAAGCAGATAGTCTCCTATGAAACCACCTGCTGTACTTAATATAGCTGGTATACCGAATTACTGGCGTTTCAGAATTTGGCACTGATGTCCTTGTTTGAGGAATGCAAATTCTCTTTGTCTAAAGGCATGTAGGATTAAAGTTGCAGAATCATATTTGTCCTCAAAAAGAGACAGTTTTTACAGACTAGGAAATGTCTGTGAATACAACAGAATCCTGCCCCTGCTTGCTAGTAACTTAGCAGTGCGTTGCGGGAGGATAAATATGCAAGTTAGGAAGTCTGTTTTTGAGGGAGAGTGCAAAGACTATTAGAACTGACTTCACCAGAAAATTTAATCTACTTTGAAAAAGTATTTATTTGTTCTTGGCTGATACTCCTCCTTAGGATTTTGTTTCCTTCAGAAATAAAAGAAATTTAAATTCATAAGTTTTTCTTGCTATCTGCTCTGCTGCAAACTCCAAGTGAATTCTAGGTGGGTGTTCATACTTTGGTTCCTGGATTCCAGGGCACAGAAAATGGCTTCTCTGGACCAGTGTTTAGCTTTTGGAGTTAACTTCCATGGATGATACTTGGATTTGTGCTAAAAATCATGAGGGACATGGAGAAGAAGTGCTTTTCCTATTGCCCTGGTCAAGAACCCTTAATGAAGACAGCCACAAAAGACAAATTGGTGAGTGCTCAGAAACTAATTTTCCTTCTCAAACAATTCTAAAACCTAAATGAACTTTTAGAAGAATTGAAGTTTCTATCTTCTTCCTGACAACTTTTCAGAGGAACAGGGGTGTCATAGGACAGGGTTCAGCATACTGTTTGTTGTCCAGCAAGGGGGACAGTAAGCAAGTGATTTGTTTAGCATGCTGGTTTCTACAAGCCTAAATAGAGATCAAGTGAATCCTGTCTGATGTATGACAGAAATTCAGGCTGTATTCTTGGCTACCATCTTCAAGGATAAGTTCTTTGATTTAAATTATCAGCAATACTTTATTGCATAACAAAGTTAAGTGTTCCCAGTAGTGATTAAAATGCAGAGCTTCTGAAAAATTTGATAAATAATTTTGAAGGAAAGTATTGTAGAATTTTTTTGAGTTTCTTAATAGCTTGTTTCCATGGTGTTTTGAATGTGGTTTAACACTTCTCTATTTTTAATATCCAGTCCAGAAGATCTATTTTCTTACTTACACAGAGTTAGATGATAATTTTGTCTGTTGTAACTGTAATCTTAAAGGATGTATAACCTAACAAGAATTGTCTGCCTTTACTCCATACAAAAGATGGAATAATTTCTTCATGGTTGCCACTTCTATGTATGAAAGGCTGTGACTGTATTTGCAGCTCCCTGCAAGCAAATAATTTGGGCTGCAGATGCCAGACAAGCACTGACATGTGACAAGCACAGTAGTACTATTTTCTGGGGTTCATGCTAACATCACTGGTGCCACATAAGAATGATTTCTGAAGAAGATAGGTACCAACAAATCTTACCAACATTATCAGTTGTTTAATTTACAGTAATTTTTTCCTGCTGAGCAGTATATGAATATTCATGGTATTGTCATTTTAGTTTACATTTT
Organism: Gallinago jamesoni; assembly: GCA_025769975.1. Classification (NCBI taxonomy): domain Eukaryota; kingdom Metazoa; phylum Chordata; class Aves; order Charadriiformes; family Scolopacidae; genus Gallinago; species Gallinago jamesoni. Next base: position 17,659,797 of record JAOQGH010000062.1, on the reverse strand, counting down.
GAGATGTCACCAGAGATGAGAGAGAAATTTGGCATAAATATTTTAACTTTTCTAAATATGAAGTTCCTTTGAATCCCTGATGATAGCTACAGTGACATTAGTAGAAGAAAAAATTTTATTACAAAGTTTTATTTGCAGAAGGAAACACTTCTTGAATGTTGAAGTTGAAAAGTATTTATTATAAAACTATTTGTGAATCCAGTGGAATTGTTACCTCGCAGGTCTTTCTGTTCTTTGCATGTGTTTGATCAATATTGGTTGAACTATAGCTAAACTTTGAAGAAAATAAGTGAGTTCTTAATTAGATTGTCATTGCCACTGGTGTATACTGCTGTGAACTGTTCAAGTAGTATTCATTTTTCATCCTTTGGAAAGAAGTACTGTAGCAGGGGAAAGTTATAGAATCAAACCATGCGATTAATCCCCAGTGAAAGGGGAGAAGTGGTATTAATTTTAGTCTTGTACACAGAAGCCATTGAAGTCAGTGTGAAACTTTAAGGGCTTATATGTATTATTGGAGATGACCCCTGTTCCTGCTATATTAACCTCAAACCTGAAAGTGTAGGGAAGCTTAGTAAAAAGCTTTCTAACTTGTGCAGGTGCCAGTTATGTGACATTTGTTTTATACCTGGAACTCCCATGCTTAGCCGGCCACTGTAGAGAATATTTGTTTGAAATGGTTGAATTTTTTTTTTTAAAAAAGTAGATATGTTTCTCTAAGAATACTTTGTATTTTTAAATTATTCAAATATGTAAATGTTTGAATTATTTTCCAAAAATGTTTGAGAAATTCAGTATAATCAGTTTCTCAAAAAATATGTTGGTTTTTTTCCCTAAAGTTGCCCGTTTGTGCAATAATCACCTTATCAGAAGGTTCCCTGTTAGTCTTAGTTAAAAGAGTTGGCATCCTACTCTACCTGTTAAGTAATGAATGCATAGCTTTGATCATCATCTCTCATAATGTGGAGTCTTCATTTAGCTCTTAATCTTTGATATTTTCTGGAGAAGCACTGCTGTGGCAATGCATAATTAAAATGCAAGTACAATGCCCTGACAAGGTTTCACTTCAGTTACAGAACTTTGAATTGTCTTTTCTTAAGTAAAGATTTTTCGATTCACTTAATTAGTTTGCGTCTGTGTTTGTGTATGCACACATGTGATAGTAGTAGTAAAAGCTGCCAGTATAACCGTATTGGCCCTAGACTTCGTAAATATAGTCTTTTCTATTTATACTCTGCCATTTAGAAGCTCTGATATTTTAATGTCTAATGCAGAGATTTCCAGAATACTGAAAATTTTTTTTTTGGTTTGGTATGTAAGCTAAGTCATTCCTTGCACGTCCCACCAGCCACAGGGAGATGATGTTTATGTTTATGATGGTTGTGAACAATGTAATTAAAAACAATTGGAAGATTAAGAGCAATCATGGTGAGCCTCAAAATACTGCAGAGAAGATGATGCATTTTTCTGAGTGGACAGGTGAAAAATAGATGCACAACATCTTAAGTGACATGCTAAAAAATTTACTCAGCTATGGCCAAGCAAAGACCAGGTCTTCTGGTTTTGAAGACCTTTGTTCCTCACTCACTGTCATTTGATTTAGTGGTGCCTTTTTGTCCTGAAACCTTGTTCAGCCCTAGGCTGGGCTGGCCACTAAACAAATGACAGATGCTCTTTTTTACCTCTCTCCCTTCACAGAAGAGAAGGGATAGAGACTTGTGGGTTAAAAAAAAAATTAGAACTATTTTAATCATATAATTAGAATAAAAAGAAAATATAATAATATCAAAAAAGAATATAAAGAAATTTATACAATATATACAAACCCAATATCGAGCTCCCAGGATGATGAACATGTCACCAGCAGGCACTGGAAAAGTCCCAGACTGGGCTGGCAATGGATGGGAACTGGATTCTGGCTCTGGATTCAGGAACGCACGGATCAGGATCAAAGGCAGACAAATAGACAGAGTCTTCCTTGGATGCCAACCATTGAAGGAAGAGACTGACCCCTTGAATCCCTCAGCTTTTACACTGTGTGTGATGCAGATGGGATGTAACACCCTGTTGACCAGTTTGGGGTCACCTGTCCTGTCTGCCTCTTCCCACAGGTGCAACCCCTCTATGCTCTTCTGCTTCTGACTCTCCAAGTTGGTGCATAACCAAGTTACTGGACCTTGGCTGTTCCAGTAATAAGTATGAGCAGGAACCTCTCTGCATACCATCCCTTGGTATTCACTATAAACATCAGGCCGTATCACTGCCAGAAGCAGACACTCTCTGAGAGTGTCATTAGTTAGAAGAGACTTAACTGAAAGATAAAATTACTGAAAGGAAAATTGGTTCTGTTCTACCTCAAACCAGGACAAACCTGTGTAAGTAAAAAAGCAACTGCTCTTCTGTCATCAGCTATGTAGCCTTGAAATTAACAAGAAACCCCGTTGCATTCATTTCTGTATAATATGGAAAGGAAGGAATTTCTATTTAATTTAGTTTCAGGCTTGTTTTGTGGAGTTCTCAAAGTCAATAAGCTCCCAGTATTTTGAACAATTTTGGATTCTGCTATTAGTTCGTGCAAGGATTGCTAGTTAGGTTTTTGAGGATAGCTTCCGTTGTTTTAACTTTTAATTGGTAAGAAATTTCTTGACTATTTATTTTAATGGAATTCTTAATAGCTTTAATTATTGTGATTTTAATAAGGACTTGGCAAGAGTATCAGAGATAATTACTGTGACACCCATCTGTCAAATATTAATCAGTATGCAAGAAGTACCTGGGCAGATAAAAAGAATCTTGTCACATTTAAGCTTCTGTATAGTTTTACTTTGCATAAGCAGATAGCAAACACATTAGAAATATTACAGGAGGTTTGCTGAGGTAAGACATTATTCCTTGCTGAGAAACACCACTGATACTTTATAATTACAATACAAAGCGTGGTTATGTCACATTGGGACAGACATTTTGTCATCATCCTAGTCATTGCTGTTAATATGCAGAATAAAATATAAAGCTTTAGCTGTAGCTGGGTTTGATCTGACATTAGTTTTTGCACAGTATAAATAAATTTCGTATTACTGTTGTATCTGTGCTCAGCGTTCCCATCCATCCAGTCAGTAACAGCAATGCCATTTGGCTTCCCTTTTACTTTAAGAAACAGTACAGTGTTTTCTTCTGCCACCTCAGTGTTTTGAAGACCTTCCCCTGAGCTTTGGGAGAAACGGATTGTTGTTACAGTAATTGGGTAGTCTATGACAACTTGCTATAATTTCTTTATTAATAATGTTTCTTAATATGGAAAAACGACATCTTGGTGTGTTTGAATTCAGCTGCCCTGACAAAGCTAATTGCTCCTCAAGAGATGCCATCCTGGGATGTGCTGGGTGTGTGAAAAAGAACAACTGCTGACTTCAGTAACTTTTTTTTTTCCCAGCAATTTAACATTTTTCATATAATTAGCCCTGGTGTTCTTCTTAGATTAACAGATCTCCTAATAATATTGTGCTTGAAAAGCTGCAAACCGAGGAGAACAGAACGTAGAGCATATTCAAAGGGTGCCAGCTCATTACACTGGCAGGTTTGGGAAGTACAACATAGTTAACCTTTAACCTTCACAAATGCTTAAATACATTTCAAATACAATCTTGATCATATATCATAAGTATATAGATTTGTATTTTACTTGAATAATAGGATAATCTACTGAAATAAGCTTTCTGATTATTTTGATTGTAGTCAGGGCCTTTCTAAAGAAAAATAATAATTTGTCTGTATCATCTACTTCATTAATTCAAATTCTAACTAGGGGAAAAAGGGAACACCTCATAAGTGTATCTATCTATCCATATGTATATACACACATGGAAATATATATAGATATGGAACAGAATTTTTCTTATTAATCCAAATAATGTGTTTAAAGTCTACTGATCTAATTAATAGAGAAAAGCTCTGTAACAGTGTAGATGAATTTATACAAAATATTCATAGTGTCTGTCCCTTTCTGGTGTTAGCTCCCCTACCAGCCCGCTGTGGGTGGGTGCTTTAGCTCTGCCTGGTGAAGTCCCAAGGGGCCAGCTGGGCAAGGTGAGGCCTTTGCTGAGAAGACTGCAGGGTGGGGGGCTCCTTGGCTCAGGGTCTGCTTGGGGCTCTATCTGTGTGTTTCCTTACCAGTTTTTTTCTCCTTCATTCCGAAGAACACAATGTGCTCTGCCCATCCTCAACTGACAAGACAGCTGCTGGCTATTAGCAGCAAGTGCCCAGGCCGTTGGCATAACCAGTGCCCAAAGATCCTGAGCTACCCCAGGAGTTCGTGTGGTGGCCAGGTAAATCCAGAGTCTGAGACCTTTTTCTTGTGCAATTTTCAAAATCCTTAAGAATGACAAGTCTTTTCTACAGGGAAATGCATAGATTAATATTCTCTTCCAAGGCCCATGCAGTCCTTGCAAACCGTGCTGGAACTGCAAGGGGAGATCTTGGAGAAAATCTAATGTAAAGTGACTGAAACTATTCTGAACTTGAGTAAACAGATTTTGGAAATAGTAAGCATCAGGTGATTTGATCAGCTAAAACGTACAACAGTCAGAAAAGCAGAAGAGTTTGTAGCAAAACCGGTGAAGACTATGCCCGAGGAAATGCTAGGGAAGGGATCTGTGTTCAGAAGGATCTGGTAAGAGCCTGCTTGTAAAAGAGAGTCCCACTGCAGAAACCAATTCACGAGATAATTGTGAATAATAAAAGAGCTTCCAGACACTGAAATAAGTTTCCTTGCCTTATATTAAGAATTTAGAGGCCTTAGTAATAAGGATCAAAAGAAACAAAATTGAATTGAATTGTCTTTAATTTACGTTAGCATGTCAGCTCAAATACCTGTTTACGACTTAATACAGACTTCCTCCAGCTCAGTGCAACTATCTTTTTGTTATAAAACAGATGTATTAAAATAGGTTTCTGAAAGTCGTAATCAATTTTTGTTCATGGAAATCTAGATTTTGAAGTAATACAAGCATGGCTAGCAAAACTCACAGTTTTAAGGGGATGTTTACGTAGATTATAAGATGCTAATTTTATCAATTAAATGGAAAATGTAATATAAAACAGTATGCACATGGTTATTTACCTCAAAGGAGATGGGCTGGAGCAGACCACAGACCTTATTAACCTTAATTATAAGCCCTTGGAGTATCCTAAATTCTTAGTCCATTAAGTATAAAATGATAATCTGCAGGGGCTGTAGACTCATCATGTGCAAAACGATTTGAAAATGCAAATGGGAGTTAGAAGAGAAATATTCATCCACATCTGATTAATTCCTCACTGCTTCTGTCTCTATGGATATATACTTCCTGGTGTCTCACTTTAGGTCTGTGAACTTGTTGAAGGGCTCTGGGTGGTCAGATAGAGACTAATCTTCTGACTGTTCATTACAAAGAAATACATGTGGCAGGGGCTTGGTGAAATTTTATCCCAGTTAGAATAGCAGAGGACTTTTGAGTCATTTTTAGTATATGATTTGTTCTCTATGTATCCTGCAGACCTACTTGTGTCTATTCCTGGTTTAAAATGTCTCAGTGCTACCTGGCTGTATTTCTGTATTTTACAACTCTTTGAAAAGTGACTCATTACTGATGTTCATTTTCCAATTATATATTAACCAGTAATAACTGGCCTGTAACCAGTGGTGTCCCCCAGGGGTCAATACGTGGTCCAGTCTTGTTCAACATATTCATCAGTGACCTGGACGAGGGGACAGAGTGTATCCTCAGCAAGTTCACTGATGATACCAAAGTGGGAGGGGTGGCTGACACCCCGGAGGGCCGT